>OX451737.1:1397919040-1398519040 GCA_948472305.1 Vicia faba | reverse complement strand
ACTGTCCTTTTTACGTTTCGAATAGTTTTTCGGGTGGCCTTTTTATTTTGTGGAAAGTTAGCAACGTCGAGGTTTTGTGTAGTTTTAAAGGACCGGGTTATTTGGGAGTAGAGGTTAGATGGAGGAATAATCTTTATTATATTAATGTTTATTTGCCGTGTTCAATTGGGTTGGAGTATATTTTGTGGAAAAATTCGTTGGATCTAAAATCTAGTCATTTGGATGGTGAGTGAGTTTTTGGGGGAGATTTCAATGTTGTGAAGAATTCTAGTGAAATAAGAGAGAGATCCACTTTGTATAGGAATTCAGAGCGAAGGGTGTTTGTCGAGTTCATCAATGAGAGCAATTTGGTAGATATTTCGTGTAAAAGAAAGAAGTTTAGTTGGTATAGAGGAGACGGAAAGGCGAAGAGTAGGATTGATCGTTTTCTTATGGCAGATAGTATTATTGGTAGATGGGGGTTGTGGGTAAATTCATCAGTTTGAGAGATATCTAAGATCATTGTCCTATTTAGTTAATGGTGCATAATGCGGTTTCGGGTCCAAAGCCTTTCAAAGTTAACAATAAGTAGTTCTCCAACAAAGACTTCATTCTTTTTGTCGAAAAGGAGCGGAAAACGATAAAAGTTGAAGGAAGAGGTGATTTTGGTCTAAAATAAAAATTGTGATTAGTTAAAGAGAAGCTCAAATGGTGTGATTTTCAGGAAGATTAGTTTGGAAATGGAGCATGGAGTTAGGGAGTTGAATAAAGATGATGATATTGAGGGGGTGATAGCGCTTTCTTGGCTGACGGTATTATGAAGGACAAAAAGAAGGCTAGTAGTAGGTTTTGGTTGAACCTTAAGATCAAGGATAATATGCTTATTCAAAAAATAAAGATTAAAGTGGTTAAATGACAAAGATTCCAATAGCGAGTACTCTCATCGGGGCATGAAAGACAAAAGGAGGTGCAACCATGTTGGATCCGTTGTCACAGATAGAGGTGTGGTAGATGCGGTTGAGGAGGTGAAGGAGGAGGTTCGATATCATTTTGCGGATAAGTTTATCGAATCAGATAAGGATAGGCCACTTCTTGATGGGCTTATTTTCGTAACTGGCAAAAAATAACGAGTCGCCACCACTACTTTTTGTTTTAACGACGGGTGAGTAATAGAATAACCCTAATTGTATAGAGATTCTAAGTTAATAAAATCACTTTAGACGAAGCAAATGTGTTATGCACCTTTCATCTACCTTGTTCTCAAGGAAGTCCTGGGGTTTAGGTTAAAAGGGTAGGATAGAGTTTTAAATTTTTTAATTAGGGGAACTCGTCACAGTTTTTAAGTCGTATGCCTACGTATCCTCTTATGAGGAATCAGAGTCATATTTTGTAGCTCAAAGTGTTTGTTTAATTTTTTTATGGAATGCAAAAATATTTTGAATTAATCCTTGAACCATGTTTCAGTTGAAAATAGCAGAATCGTAGACGCAGTTCGCAGTTAATATAAAAGAGATCTCCAGAATCCTTTTTGAAAATATATTAAATTTTATGTTAGTAGAAAAAAAAGTTTAGTATTTGATTAGTTAGTTGTATAAGAATATGTCATGCAATATGTGAAAAATAAATTTAAATGAGAAAAAGATTTAATGCAATTAGAAAAATAGAGTTAGAGCTTTAAAAAATATTTAAATAATAAATAACTAATTTTTCCTAATTACTAAAACTCTATTAACTATTTTTGATAAAAATCCAATAAATATTTATAAATAATTTTTACGCAAAAAATATATTTTAACGTAAAATGTTAAAAGATGATGTGACAATAAAAATAAAAAAAGTAAAATTAATAAAATAATTTAATTTAGTTAAAAGGGGTGTGAGAATTAGGATATGTGGTGTATTAGAAAAATATATGGGTCTAAATATAAATTTGAACCCAAATAGGCTAGGGGTACGTTTCAGTATTAGGTACACTACGCCAAACAAGACTTTAGACATCATTTTTTTTTTTGCTTTTGACAACGTTTTAAAGTGATGTCTATTCCAGCGCTGCTGTATGTAAAGACAACACTTTGTTAAAAGTAAAAGCGCTGCTAAATCCCCCCTTTAGGAAGTCCTTTTACTTTGAAAGCGTTGCTAAAGGCTCCATTATCCAGCGCTTTTACTTTTAAAGCGCTGCTAAAGGCCCCCTTTAGCCAGCCCTTTTTCTGAAACAAAAAAATTTAAAAATAAAAAGTCCCTTTAGGCAGCGCTTTTAATGTTAAAGCGATGTTTAAAGCCCCTTTTAGGCAGCACTTTTTTTTAAAGCACTGCTAAAGGCCCCCTTTAGCCAGCGCTTTTTCTGAAGAAAAAAAAAGGCCCTTTAGCCAGCACTTTTACAGTAAAAGAGTTGTCTAAATGGGGCTTTAGACAGCGTTTTTTAAAGCGCTGTCTAATGTTCACAAAATTTTTTATATAACCTTTTTGAAAAAAAAAACGCTGTTTGATATATACAATTTTATATGCACAGATTTTAACCATATTTACACCAGGTTTTCACTATATTTTGCACCTGTATATACCATTACAAATTTCACCAGATTTTCACTAATATTGGAACTTCAATCCAATAAAAAATAATACCAAAAGATACTATACATTTACACCAATTTACTTATATATACTATTACTCTTGTACATATATACTTTTACAAAAAAACAACACCAAAACAACACCATTATATACCAATACAAAATCTATTCATCTCTATCTTCTACATATGCACATATAAACTGAAACAACACCAAAATATCATAATTCATACCGTGATACAAACAAAATATATATAATTTACCACATGACAAACAACAACAAAATTGTAACACTTGAATATACTCAAAATTCTCATCAATTAAAGTAAGATTACAATAAACCTTATATAACTTTCGTCTCAATAATGTATTGACACCAATCCTTCTTAAGTTCATCCAACTGAGAACTTGAGTAATAAGCACACTTAAATTCATCAAAGTACTACATAATAATATAACATGGTATGTTTAAGTTAAAACTACTTAATTATATGAGAAATATGTGTTAAATATTAAAATAACTCCTAAGTTAGAAATCCATACCATAAATATTGGTGCCGACGGCGAATAATGCTGCTTTGATGTTCTTCGAATCGGTAATGGTCTTCGACTAACTACACCAATACAAAAAAGTCTTAACTGACTTTTTAGTAAGCACACTAACATTGAAAATGCATACAGTTGAGAATAAAATCACGATACTAATCCTCAAATGAAAATAAAATTAAAGAGCTCATTTTCTTACACAATTTAAGAATCAGAATATGGAAAATTGATTTTAACACATGATTTATTCGATTAAACAAAATTCAGGCAACAACTATAACAAGTTATGAATGCTCGATAGTTTCAACTCAAGAAGATTTGAAACAAAATGGGAAATCACCTGATGTCACAACCATGCAAATTTTCAAATTTAAATCAAATTACACAATAAAGTTGTCTGAATCTCAAAGAAATGGTAAAAGATGAAATTCTGCACCATGAATGGTTCTCGACTATATCTTATGCGAATAACGCGACATAGACATCAAGCCATCATCGAAACCAAAATTAAATCAAACTATCGCAACAAAGTGGCACCGTAACCGAAATAAACCTTGAATTCATAACAACATGCATCAAAATCTCTTTCAAATTTTCTCACACAAAGTGACACAACATTGAATTCAAACCCGAAACTCAAACAAATAAAATAAAACAGGTAGCCCCAATAGTTTCTCGGTTAGTTTATACACGAATAAACGCGACATCAACATCCAACCTTCATCAAAAATAAATAAAACCGGTCAGCCTAACAGAGTTTATATCACTAACTAATCGAACTTATAAATGGGTCACAGGTTTTGCAGAAATGTAGAAGGAAATATCTAGAAATGTAGAAGGAAATGAATATCTAGAAATGTAGAAGGAAATGTTGAACCATGCTTAACAAAACCAAATGTTGGTGAAATGGTTGATAGAAGTCCTACAAGAGAGTCCAAAAAACCAAATGTTATAAACCAAATACCCAAAGAACCATAGCAGCAGTAGAGATAAGAACAAGGGAAACTTACCTTGAGATACAGTGGAGGACGGCAACTGAGGGACGACCGAAGGAGGGCGATCAGAGGAATGGCAGAAGGAGGGCGGTTGGAGGGACGATGAAAGGAGGGTGGTATCGGAGGAACGACAGAAGGACGAAGAGAAAAGTGTTATGTTTCTGGAGGTCTGTGAATAGAAACGAGTTCTGGAGGGATTCTATTTTTAATTCTAATTATATGACTTTAGACAGCGCTTTATTTTGAAATCTCCAAAACAGAAACGTGAAAGGTACTTGGGTCGATACATGCGTGTTTTGCATCGATACAAGAAGGAGAATGGGTTGACACATCTCAGTATGCATCGACTTATACTGAGTTTGGTCAGATTTTACAGGGGCAAGGAAAAGCTATGTGTCGATGCATAGCAACTTGGGTAGACACATAGCTGTTCAAAGTGAATTTTTTCTCTTATTTTGCACCATTTTTACATTTTTTTCATTATTATTCGATATGGTTGTAATATTTCAGTTTCCACTTCATCCCCATTGTTAAATTGTACCCCCATCCCCCTATAGTGATGTAATAGCTTAGGATTTATTTTCCGCATTTTTTTACTTGCTTTCATATATTGCTAGTAATTAGGATGTATGGAAAGATGAAATCAACAAGTAGATATCCTTTTAAATACAAGACTAAAATGCATGCAATCAAACACACTTGCACACTAGCACCTCTAAGGTAATCTCATTTTGTTGCCTTTCGGAAAATAGTCATGTCCCTCGAATATGGGACATTTTAGCAAAGACCCTTTGATAAAAAAAGATCGTGGTCCCTTGATGACCCTCGATGTTGCCTCCGGTAAAACGATCTAGTCCCTAAACGACAATGCTAAAACGTCACATAGGTTGCCTTATATGACTATACAAATGTCCCACGTTCGTCCCTTCACATCCAACGATGGGGCTTCTTACCAAATCAATGGTAAGATAGCAACATCTAAAGGAGGAGGAAAAGAACATCTAAGACCTTTTGAGTAGGTAGATTTTCTCCTAGTTACTCGCTTGCTCACAACAAAAATATTTTTATACACCCACACTCTCATTTTGAAAATATTTTCGAAAGAAAACACTTCGTACGCGTTCTTATAGAGACGAGAACTAATACAAAGGCACTTTCAAAATCACTTTCAAAAACACATTTCACAAACACATCTTTGAACTATTTTCTAAACAAACACTTTGTACGCGTTCTTATAGAGATGAGAACCATTACAAAGACGTTTTAAAAATACTTTCAAAACCCACACCACAAGCATGTTCAAACAAAAGCAAGTGATCTAGCGAGTAACTAAGAGCCCATGGAAAACCATGGATGAAAAGGGTGCTAACACCTTCCCTTTTCATAATCTACCCCCTGAACTCAAGAAAACATCTCTAAAGGTCTTTCCTGTGCTTTTTCAACTTTCCTTTTGGATAAAAGAAAAGTCGGTGGCGACTCTTGCTAAACCGCAACATTTGTGAATACAAACGCAAAACAAAGAAGTCAGTTCTCCCACCGTATCACAAATAAGAATACCAATTGAACTCACAAGTTCTTTATAACCATTTGTAACCATTTCCCAAAGATAAATATTATATCGTAGAAAGAAACTTTTTATTCTATCTCTCAAATAGTCAAATTTCTCTCTATTAAAAATATGAGGTTTAGCATTATATGTATCTCTATCGTTTGTGTTATCATCAACCATTTAGAAGATTTTTCTCACACCGGATCTCTCTACACAAATAAGTGTTTGATTAGAAAATCAATAAAAGAGTCGGAGACCTTGTTACCAATTGAAGGTTGAGAAAAACACAAGAAATGAGGGGTTTGAATTGGGTTTTCAAAAAATTTATCTTTTAGAAGTGCTTTACACAAACAATCAAAATAGAATCAATGTTATAGAGAGAAATCATGACACTTTCGGTTTATACAGGTTGACCTTAGAAAAGGTTAACCTTTTACCCCCCCCCCCCCCCCCCCCCCCCCCCCTCCCAAGGTGATTTATCCTTAGAAAAAGACATAATCCATTATCTTGAAAGATTACAGATGCATGGGCTGCTCGTTGGTGATTAACAACAATAGCACAGGCTACCTTCCAGTGACTAAAAACAAAGCAATGATAACCAGTTAGTGATCCCTTAAGAATTCTGACCTAGTCAGCCCCTAAGAGATATAATGATCACTGACTCCTTAAGGCTTCTGACCTACTCGGTCCCTTAAAGGATATTTCTCTATGCCTTAGAAAATGACTTAATCAACTTACAATTTAATAATGTGTTTACAAGTTGCTTCTTACAAGCGAATTACGCAAATGTTTAAGTATAGATTGTTTAACACAAATATGAGAAACAACTCTTGTGTTCAAACAATTTAAAATAATAACATAATAATGAGATATAACTCTTGTATTCTATCAAGTAGGAATATCAACACAATAATGAGCAACAACTATTATATTCTAGCAAATTGTAATTTCAACACAATAATGAGCAACAACTTTTGTGTTTGAATCTTTTCTTTTTCTGGCTTTGATTTAGGAAGCGTTACTGTTCTTGTTTTTTAGTCGTTTTGTATTGTCTTTCATTTTTCAAATGGATAGTTGATCCTTTATATAACCGCCAAGGAAGTAGACCGTTGTAGTAGTACACACGCACTTTCACTTTCCAATTGCCAACGGTAAGAAATGATTGTGAAAGACAAATATTACACAGTACATCCATTTGAGTGGAATGTGTAATTTTACCTTTTTACTAACTCTTCTAGCGCATATTTATGATGATAATGTCTTGTGATGAATATTACTTCTAATGAAATAGGTTGTCTCGAGAAGATATCATCTTTTGATCTTGTCTTCTGATGGACTTTATGATGTAGGGAAATAATGAGTCCAGAAGTTCTAACTTTCCTTGATATATCTTCGAATGGAATACTTCTGATGGAATACTTCTTATGTAAAGTAATGTGTGCATATTCCACGAAGTAATTGAGTATTTTGAATCTTGACTTTGCCTTCAAAATTAGAAGCAGCAACTTTTCTAATGAACAAATCTTGACTTCTGATTCGAAAGTAAAAGCTTTCCTTCAATGTGTTTAGAACCTTGAATTTTTCTTCAGAGTTAGAAGCAACAACTCCTCTAAAAAAAAATCATGACGTATGATCTTTGAAGATTCAACAAACATTCTTTCTTCTTGAATACTTGTGACTTCTGAAGCAGCAACTTATTGATAAGTACAAGTTGAGATCCTTTTCTGGCGAACATTTAACATTCTTTAGAACTACTGATGTTTCTTCATAAGAGGATGATATGGTCTTTCTGATGCATGCTTGGTGTATTTCTGATGATTTTTCAGACAATAGTCCTGAATTAATTAGAACTTATGATCTTCACACTCAAGAAACTATTAGAAACAAAATTTTTCTTCTTCTTCTTCTTCTTCTTCTTCTTCATCCTTGTCATCAACAGTAGCGACAGGTTCTTTCCCTGATTTCTTTGGTAAACTATCCTTAGAAGCTTGTAGTTTTGTTTTCTTCTTCTTCTTCTTCTTCTTCTTCTTCTTCTTCTTGGCACGTCGAAGTATCAGAGCCTTACCAAAAACCTTCACCTTTTAGTGTCTCGAATGTATGAGGCTGCAACTTTACTATAAATAGTATTTTGATACTTGGAAGGTGTGGGTTGAGTAGAAACCAAACTTTCATCACTCTTATCGATGGACTTGATTTATTTATTTTCCTATTGAGCTCTTGGTTCATACAAAATCATTGACAAATATTCATATAATAAAGAGTGGATATGAGGAAATAAAGGAGATTCAGAGAGTAAATATGACCTATATTTCTTCACTATCAACAGTGGCAAGAACTTTGTTTTTTCGGCTTTATTTTTACTTGGAGTGGCAGTGCTGGAACCACTTCCTTTTTTCGACTCTGAAAAAAAAACAAGAATAAATAAAGGATATAGAAATACCTATTGCCAAAATAAAGAGCAAACAGTTAGGGAATGTACTTATTTTGTTTCCTTTGGATGGTCATACTTCTCACCCTCGTTGAATGTTTCAATTTTCTTCTTCTTCTATTATTTTGGAGCAAGGGATATAGCTACAACAGTTCGGCACAAGTAAATAAAGTGAAGCATAAAGAAAAGTTAAGAGATTTCTAAGAGTCATTTATATCACTCATTGAACAAGTGGAAAAGATTCGAACATGTTCAATATTAACATTGAGACGGCCTCTATAATTGTGTGTATCATCCTTAGTCCAAACTAATCTTTGAACAAGTTTTTTAAGTTCATTTTCTAATATCATCAAAGATTCACAAGGAAGCTAGTTTGGAAGTCGCGGCAATAAAACTAAGCCAAATTCACTAGTGGGTAGTGGTGTAAATTTTGGAAGGTGAAATTCGAAAGCCAAATCATACTTCTCTTTTATGTTTATGTGAGGAGGAAAATTAAGTTTTGGGATTCTATTAATAAATTTTTGTTTCAAAACAGAAGTTGCATCATAAATAGTTCGACTAAGTTGACAAGGATTATACACCATTTCGAAGAAAGCTTGAAAAGCTTGAATTTCCTTGATGTGCGTACCTCAAATTTTCTTAATTTTTTTCTGCGGAGAGGAAAAAGCATCGGTTAAATATTGAAGGAGAGTCAAAGAGTCCACAACCATACGTATGTAATAGGAAGACCACCAATCTTCAAAATCTTTAGTGCAATGAAAAGAAGTCTTTAGTGTAGTGAAAAAAAGCTTTAAATTCGAAGGGATCTAAGTTAATGACTTTTTTAGCATGAAATTCTAAACACACTTTATAATATGCTTCAAGTGGAGGTATGAGTAGCTAGGAAAATTTAGGCCTCCTTGGTGAAGAGGGATCTTGGAAGGAATTGATTGAAGCTAAATTTTCTGGCTACCAAGTTTGGTTGGTATGCGACGAGCCCAAAGCCATATTTCGTATTTAAAACTCTGGTTGACAAGACAATAGGTTTAAAGAACTCCATAAAAATTTTGCCTACTTAAAGATTACTAGAACATAAAATGAAATAGGATAGCCAAAGAGTGAGGAAAGCAATTTTCTCATAGTCATAAACTTTTTCTTCACTTTTGTCATGATGTTCTTTGATGTAGTTGTTGAAGCCAGAATGGTCAAAAGTACAATTAGGTTTAAGTTGGTGCTTAAGAGTGGGGTAGAAAGTTTCCCCAGTTGTTCTAAGAAAAGTAATAGTAGTTTTTGTACCCCAAACTTTTCCCTCCTATTTTTCTTGAAGCAATTCTCCTGGGGCTCTCAAATGCTCAAGGTTGCTCAAGAATTGATCATACAAATTCTCCTCCTAGGCAAAGGGTCCACAACTAGGGTTTTATATTTCTCACGGAAGATTGGGTCTCCAAGGTATCAAATGGTTTTCATGGTTCTTAATATGTATTCAAGAATGCTCATATCAATTTTCATGCCTTGGATCACAAGTTTGCTCAGTCAATGGCTCAGATAACTGAAAATCAACTATATTGGGTAAAAAGTCAATTATGGTCAACATACACTCAAACTTCAATATTTTTGGTCAACATCAACATTTTTAAGTTATATTCATCATTTGATAAAGGTTTGATCATGACTCCTCAAGAAAATCCCTCAAATCATCAAAAGTCAAAAGTTGACAAATTAGGGTTTCTTTAGAAGAAGTCAACAGAATTTTGACCAAGCATAACTTTTACATGCTTCATCATCTTTTCCCCAACCAAATATTGTTTTGAAGGTAATTCAATTCTCTAAAACTTTTTCATTCTAAGTTCAAGTCCAAAAAATGCATGATTTGAGAGATATAAGCCAATACATTACATGTCATTTCAAAAGTCAACAAAAAGACACTTTTTGTCAAGGCAGCTTACATCAAGATAAATTATACAAAAGAAAAAATGATCAACCTATAGATTATAGAGGATATCTCTAGCTTTCCAAAAAGTCTAAAATGACCTTCAAAAGATAAAAAATGAGTGAGTTATGATCATTGCAAGTTGGAAAATTTTGAGCAAATGCATGAAGTTCAAATTGAGCAAGCTTGATATTTTGGACCATTGGGCCATGGTTTAAGAGTCCAAACATGTATTATGCTCTTTATACCTTAGATCTTGTCCTTACACCCCATGACTTTTTTTTTTTTGATTTATTCATTAAATAATGAAAAATAAATAAGATAAAACTATATCTTCTTCTACAAGGTCTAAGCCCACACATTTTTCCCCTAATTTACCACTATATAATCTCATCAACTCTCATACATGAGAACACGAAAACCTTTGCCTCAAAATTGTCAAAAAAGATCAAAATTTTCTTGAACCCTAGAATTTCAAAATCCTAATTAAAACCCTCTCACTACAAACAACCACTCTATTCACTCTCAACAAGCATACAAGGTAAGGTTGGATCAGTTTTGATGATCCAAAATGTGTGAAATCACATTGCATAGCATCGTCGGTTGCATAATGTTCATAATGTTAATATCTTGATTTTTTGTTTGTTCTAACACTTACTAATGGTTGTTACGTGTTCATGAGATCCAACAATGCAGAATAGAACAATCGTGGAGGTGTCATGCATGCTAAATCATAAAATTCCATGTTTGCTCCAATTTGCTTTTCTTGGGTCATAACTAAAAACCAGACCTTTTCAGTCCAAAACGATTGCACCATTGAACTCTTAGCCCTCGATTTATGGGGGTAGGGTATTGTTTGCTTCCTAATAATTCTTATTTTACCGGTTGAATGAAAGAGGGCAACCTGAGAAGATGACCAGAGCTAGTGTTATGACGCCTCTCCGTTCAATATAATCATGTTTTATATAAATGGACGTATAGCCGCCCTAGTAATAGAAGCGGGCGTGAAGGCATTGTTGTACCAGGGCATGGGTTCGATCCCTTTCCCTGGTATTTTGTTTCTCCATATTTTTCACTTGCAAATCCAGTGAAGTCGTCCTCATGCCTCCAAAATGCACCATCAGCCCATTAAGCATTTGATCTGGTCATCATGGTTTACCAGAAGATCCAGCGCGCTCAGATCTACACGCCTACGGTGAACTCTCTTTGGGAAGTCACACTGGATCCAGTAGAGGTGTTTGGGCTTGCAGTTTTAGGCCTAATGATTTTCTCTCCTTGCACCCCCAGTTTGCTTTATGACAGGCCCAAATCTTTTTATTTTGCTTTAGATTTTTTTTACACAATTTAATTAACTTTTTTTAAATTAACATTAATTTAGACTTAGGTTTTTTAATTAAGTTAATTAAATTAATTCTCTCTTTTTTTAATTAAATTAATTGAATAAATTTAACATAGTTTTTAGGGTTTAATTAGTTAAAATCAAGTTAGGTTTTTTAATCAATTAATTCTTTTTATAAATTAAAATCAAGTAGGGTTTTTTTAGATTAATCATCAAACGACCACAAAACGATTTTCAATTTTTTTTATTTTACCGCTTCGCGTATTTACTTTTGCATTAGTTTATTTTTCCAATTATCTAATTGCTACGGTTTATAATAGTCTTAATTAGGATTTACTATTTTCCCCCAGTTTTATGGTTTTGTACCCCGCACTCCCGAAGCCCTGTAATAGTTTAGGTTTACTTTCCGCACCTTTACTTTCTGCAATTTACCTCTTTCCTTATTATTGTATAGTAACTAGGCGTGTATGGAAAGATCTAAAACCAAACACTAGATAACCCTAATCAAGATAAAATAACTGAATTGAATCACTTTTCACACACTCACCTCTAGGATAACCTCACTTGTTTCCTTCGAATAAATATGGTTATGTCCCTCGAAAGTAGGGATACTCTTAGCAAAATACCCTCGGTTAAAATCATCATAAAGATCATAGTCCCGCGATGCCCCTCGAGTTGCTTACGAGAAATGATCTCGTCCCTCGATGCTGCTTACGAATATATGATGATAGTCCCTTCGAATCTCTAAGGTATCCCTATATGTTGGCTTCTATGACCATAACGACGACCCTACGCCCGTCCCTCACACATACAACAATAGGGCTTCCTACTAATTAATGGTAGGATAATACTATCTAAAGGAGGAGGAAAATAACGCGAAAGAAATTTGAGTAGGTAGATAGTTCTTAATCGCTTGCTCGCGAACATTTCAAAACATCTTTTTTCACAAAACGCTTTTCTGAAATATTTTCAAAAAGACAAAAACTTTGTAAACATTCTTAACTAATACAAGAATCGTTACAAAGTAGTCATACTTAGGCATTTTTCAAAATGTTTTAAAACACGTACACAAAAGCATTTTCAAAACAAAGTGAGCTAGCGATTAAGAGCCCGTAGATAACTACGGATGAAAAGGGTGCTAACACCTTCCCTTTTCATAACCTACCCCCAAACTCAATAAATATTAAAGATTTTTCCTGTTCTTTTCACCCTTTCCTTATTAGATAAAATAAAAGTCGGTGGCGACTCTTTCTATCCACAACATTTGCGATAAAACACAAAACCAAGTCAGTTATCCCACCGTATTACAATAGAGACATCGAAGAGAGTAGGGGTAACCATCCCACATGGTAATTAGAAAGTGTTAGTCGAGGGATCCCAAAAATATATGGCAGTGATAAGCATTAAGAAATTATATCTGGGTCCAATTCATGATAGTTAGATAAAATAAAAAAGACCTTGATATTTCTAAGTTTGTTATTCCTTCTTTTGTAGTTTGTATAACCAAATAACATATAGATAACTATTGGTGGAAGGAGAGAAACAGAACACCCAGTTGGGATGTTCCATGAAGCCCAACTCAAAACTGATATGTACAAATGCACGCAGTTTGGATGATGATGGACAAGGAAAAACTTTTCTAGTTTGGGTGGTTTCATAGGTGACTTGGGTAAATGACCCAGAAAAGCACGAGTAATACATGTAAGAGAAAAGTGGATAAATACATGAGAAACCCGAATAAAAACTTTTTCCTTCTCCACTGGAGGTACATGAATTTAGCTACGATTGTTGACAAGGATAGTTTCTTAAAGATATGCAACAAATGGAAGCAGAAGCAATTTTTCCATGCCTTAAGTAGAAGCCAGTGTTATTGGAAATTGAAAAGCGGAAAGAGAGGTAAAGGTTGTAGAAGGAATGAGATATTTTAGAGTTTATAAAAGAGAGCAATTTTGAGAAGAAGAAAAAGGAAGCAAACGAGCGTGTGTATATAGTTTTGGAAAAATATTTTTCAATTTTCCTCTAAAATCTAAACAAATATCTTTTTGATTTTTGGATTAAAAGAAATTAAATAATTTTAATTTAATGTAGTAAATTATTGTGGCCCGCAATGGCATAGGAAATAGAAATCATGATGATAGTTTGCACACATGTTCTTGATGTGACGGTTAGGTGAAAGTGGTCATGATGACGATGATATATGCATACTACATTGAACAGTATCGGGAGTTTACTAAAAATGTCAGCTTTCTTCCATATTTCAAATATGATTTAAAGTAGCATTTTTAGGGGGCATCTGTTAGCTTGGGAATTTTTAGTTGATTATTTCAACATGAAAGTGTGATATAAAGGTATGAGATTACTAAGTATAAAATGATCTAGCTATAGTTTTGACATGTTGATTACTTCAACCGGGGTGGTGAGTTTGACTGTTGAGACTTAGTATATTCTTACGGTCAATGATTAGATGATCAAGAAACCCACATAGCCTGATTTGGAGGATTCTCAAGAAAAAATCCCTAAGATTAGGATCAATATCTCTTTAAAACATATTTAAAATCTCTAAAAGGTTTGCTGTGATTTGACATATTGAAAGAGGCAATTAGAAGACTTGAAGGTTTCTTCGACAGAAGCAATCGAGAGATTTAAGAGAAGTTGTCAACATGAGTAGCAGTTTGCAGTAGTTCAAGCACTAAATACACGTGGAAGCAAAGTAGACAAGAGAACTCCATGTAACAATGTATGTGTCGAGTCTTAGAGAAGTAACTATTATCGATGATTATTGATGTATTTAGTATATAAGTCGATTTCATTTATGTAATAAAGGTTACCATTTTTATCACTATTCTCTATAGAACTCGAGTATCCAAGTCATAGAGAGAAAATAGTTTGTGAGAAATGTATGAATTTGTGTCCCTTTCCTAATTCTTAAATCAAAGCATTTATTTCATTACTTTTATTGTGTTATTTTTTTACTTCATTTCTTCAAACAACTCTCCATTGTTCTTATTGGAAATTCTATCAAATTTCCCTACATTCAAAAATCAATACCTAAGCATAAGCACATTTCATCAAACTATTTTGCACAAGCTGTCCATATGATTTTTTCGAGTTTAATCCCTTAAGTGAACAAAAACTTGTGCTTTGATTTACTGAAAACACTAGTAAATATTGAGACTTATCAATAATAATCTTCCTCTCTTCCTTGGTATGAGCATTTATCAGTAGGTGGGTATTGATGATGTATTTCAAGCATTTATGGGAAGCTTCATGTCGAGAAATATTTCCCTTGGGATAACCCATATCCTTGACAAAACTCATCAATCATTTCTTCAGATACAACTTTTCTTGAGAAAGGTCGTCACATTAATAGACGTACAACCCATTTCCCATTAGGAAATGAGCCTTGTTCCAGTATTTGAGAAATAAATTGGTGCAATCGTCATCAGTTCCGTCTGTGACAATGCATACTGTACCGTAAGCCTACACGCGAAGGGAGGTAATCAGGAAGAATCGGTCTTTTAAACCCTTCAGGTTCTCCAAAAAATCTCGTAAACCATGGTTAGTGTGCTCCAAGTGAATCAAACCACAACTCTTGCCTAAATCACAAGGACACATTGGACTTTGAAGAGATGAAAGAAAAGGATAAGAGAAGCTCTCCCATTCAAATATTTGCACCAATATTGGAGGACTTTTATATACGCTAAACTGATAGGATAGAGCTGTGACAGAGAAACCATCAAATGTTTAAGGACTTCCACTTTAAAGTCATTAAAGGGAAGTAGGTAACCTAGAATCGTGAAAATGCACTCATAAAAAGGGATAGAACAATCACCATACTCATTGTAAATTCTTTCATTTTCACTAGGGGTTAATACACCCTAATCCTGAGATGGTTAAACATCCAAAAAGGCCCCCATCAAGACTACCCTCTTGAGCGGAAAAAAACAGTTGAAGAATAATCATGATCTACCCAAGAAGCACAAACATATTCTTTTGACTTTTGACTCATAGTAGATATTAATTTCTCCAAGGCACATAGAAGGAAAGAAAATAATTATAATGCAGGAAAGGTACCTCTGAGAAATGAGAAATTAACTCTTTAAAATTGTGTGATGGCATTCAAAGGAGAGTATACCCTGTCAATGTCTCAAATTACATACATGCAACAATTAATTGATCCAATTCTCTAGGGTCATTAGGAGAGTACCTCCAATAGGAAATTTGAAGCATGAAACACATTAAAGGCGTGAATTTCCAAAAAAAATGTAACGACCTCTCTTGAATTTCCAGGGCAGCTAAAAGAGCTTTCAGAAGGAGAGACAAATATGACAAACCCTTTTTATACGTACAAAAGTAAGAGCTTGGGGGACAACTGTTTTGGGCCAACTAGATTGACCATCGGCCGGCCACTTAGAGGGAATTATATTTCATCCGAAGTATTTATGGTGCCTGGGAACTACCCTATAAAAGTGTACACACAATCAAAATTCCAGATACATCCAACGACTCTCTGTATCACACATCTAGTAAATACCAGATTGTTATAACCACCTCACTATATATAGGATATGCACTAATAATTTAGATACACAATTTTCAAACCTAATTTCCATTCACACTTCTCTCTCACATACTGACTTGAGCGTTAAAGTGTTATCCTTGAAGTCCAACCCCCTCTCCATCACATCGAAAACTCATATCCACTTTAATCTTCCACAACCATCGATTCTCCTTCTAGTTTTGGTTCCACAATAGAACAATTAGATTAATTCCTTATCTTTCTCTTATTTGGGGTAGATGAGCCCCATCTAAGGTGGTTGTCTTCTTTTGACGACTTTTGTTGGACAAGTTTCCTTTTAGAGAGAACATGTTCAAGCGGAAGGTCATAGGTGCCCTGGAGTGTATCTCTTGAACCTTATGTGGGGAAGGACTAGAATTTTCCTTGCATCTTTATGTTACTTGTAATTTTTATTATCGTGTCTAGAATATGATCTCTTAGTGGTCGGGGATTCACTTGGCTCTTCCTAGCAAGTCAAGGGTTCTTTTTGAGTTTTCATTATCTTTAGCTATTAAGGTTAAATTCAGGGGAGGCTTTGTTATGATTTAGCATACAATGGTCTGGAACATTTGCTTTGTTCGTAATGATAAGTCTTTTTTTTTTTTAGATTGTCAACAAACGTGAAAGAGGTGAAGGATACAAGTATTTTTTTGGCTTGACAGTGGTTTCTTAGCAGCTCAACATGAACTCATTTCCCTTCATATGACTTTAAAACCCTGTCATGAGCCTAAATCCCTAACGAATCAAGTGTTCTGACCTGATTCAGAGTTGTCCAATAGTTATAGTGTTGCTTCAGATCTCTTGGTCTGTTGATGGTGAGTCTGCTAATCTAATTTCTAGTCGGGTGATTGGTTGGATGTTTTTGTGTAGACGGGGTGTTTTTGCTGAAATTGTCATATCTTTAGTTGTTCCTTAGCAACTAGTTTTCGACGAATTTCTTATTCTTTTTTGTTCTATGTTTAGTTTGGGTGTTTTTCTATTGACTTTTTGAAACAACTTTTGACTATTGAATTTTTCCCGATTCTTGTGAGGTTAACCCTTTTTCTCTTACATTATATATTATGGATAATCTACTTCTTAACACAATCAAACAGTATAAATTCATATAATATCATTCCATTCAATATGCCTTTTTAAATTTATTTTATTTATTCTTCTGCAACTAAATTCTTACATTAATTAACATATTACAATCCAACAAAGGTAACACTAACTCATCATTAATAGTGGTGGCAACGTGGATCATCTGGGATACGACTCACGGTATAAGTCAATCTTCCCCTCTTACATGCAGGTCCTCCAGTATCTTGGTCAAGCACTCTTTTATTCGTAACCATTTTATCTGAACCTACAAAATATATAATTAAAATTTAAACATATAAGCAAACTCAATGATCAAGTTTACAAAACTTACAATCATTGCATATTACCTACTTGTGTTAGAACCAAATGATGTATTTTTTCTATAATAGTGTAACTAATGCAAGAAACGGATCAATTCATTTACCTACTGAGAGTTTAGAAACATTAGGAATGTTCCTTGCTAGTGGTTTGGTAGAAAGACTCAACACACAAAGAAAGAGAACCACCCAAATAAGCAAAAACCTCTTTGAAGCCATTATTATTCTTGCATTTTCATAACATACCCAACTCATGCTGTAATTTATAATACAAAATAGGCAGTGGTTGCTTGTCTTTCAAGAAATAATTTAGTTTGATTTATGTGATGTTTTTGACTTTGGTACCTATGGTATGTACTTCTTGGATGCTTCCTTGTAGACAAAGTCAATACCATGAACTACAATGACAATGTTATCATATTCTTATTTTCTAAACTATATGTTTTCTTTTTTGCCGGAATATTGATATATATTTGTTTGATGAGAAGCGTTGGTTTGAACGAATCAATTTTTAAGACAAAATAATGTGATATAAAAATGGTATTCTAATGACAAGTTTCGAAGCGATTTAGTCGTTTGTTTAAAAATACTGATCTACGTAAATGCAAATAAAACTGGTTATTGTCATCAAAATGTAATTATAAATGAAGTAGAAAAAACATGAAACACCATATATCAAGTGAATTTAGATTCTGCTCTGCTAAGCAGTTTTCAACATGTTTATCAGCTCTGAGAGTGTTTTGTCCATATTATTTATATTGAAATTTAGGATAAATTGATTGAAGCTATCTGATAATAATTGCAAGATCAAATCAGTCGCAAGCTATTTTTTAGAGAAAAACTTAAATCTGTCAAGATTCTCTACATACTAAATCATTTTAAGTACAATGGGATCTATAGTGACTCTCTCAATTACATTGCTTTGAAAAATGGTTTTGAAAACTTCAAACCTCGCATGTTCTTGAAAGAGCGTCTTCAGATGTTCGACCATATCGAATGTTGCCATATTTTTATGTTGCATTTGCAATTCAAAGTTCATGATAGCCCACATGAGAAAGTCAATTTCTTGTTAGGAAATTATGCAAAATTTCCCCATGATCAGATTCATAGAAAGCAGTATAAAATGTGAAATAATAATAATAATACAAGTTGATATAACAACTGCAAACTTTATTTATGAAAGATAAAATACAAAATAAAAAGACTCTTAATGTTTGAATATTTATTATTTATGCATTTGCCTTAATTTATAGCAAGTAAAGCAAAACAACGTAGCACTCTGCATGTTTTTCTCCAAAGCATCAGTTTTATTTCTTATAATAACTTCTTCATTAATAACTGGTGGTGTTTAAGATTTTTATGACTTTTTCAACAATCTCTCACTTGAAGATTGACTTCAGTCGGTCTTCACACCTCGATCATGCAGCAACCTTCTCTGGTATGTTATCATAGCAGACCAACTTAAGTTGAGCACAACTTCAATTTATCAGTAGTCACCACCTTTGTCAACATATATGTTGGGTTCTTACTTCCGAGAATTTTCCTCAACGTTAGTATCTCATCTTCATCTTCAAGCAGAGATTTGATGAAGTGATAACGGAGATCAATGTGCTTCGTTCTGGAGTGGAATGTTGAATTCTTAGTCAGATGTATTGTACTCTGATTGTCGCTGTGCAAAACACTCCTCTGTAGTGGATAGAGCAATCCTTGAAGCCATATCAACTCTTTGCTAGCTTCTGTTACTGCTACATACTCAGCCTCTGTAGTGGATAGAGCAACGATCTTTTGTATCCGTGACATCCAACTAACGGTTGTAGTACCAACTGTAAATATGTAACCGGTGGTACTTCTTCGGTGATCAACTTCACCAGCAAAGTCCGCATCTACATAGCCCTGTACTTTTAATTCACCTTTACTAAAGCATAAACACTTTTCCTTAGTGCCTCGTAGATACCCCAAAATCCATTTCACAGCTTTCCAATGAGCTTTATCTGGATTTGACATAAACCTGCTTACAACTCCCACTGCATGGCCAATGTCTGGTCTCGTACATACCATTGCGTACATCAAACTTCCAATGGCTGAAGCATACAGAATACTAGCCATCAATTCTTTTTCTTACTCTGTCTTCGGGGTCTGGTCCTTTGATAAATGAAAATGACTAGATAAAGGTGTGCTAACTGGTTTGAAATTGTCCATGTTGAATCTTTTCAAAACACGGTTGATGTAATCTTCTTGAGATAACTGAAAATTCCTCTTTGCTTATCTTTCGTGATTTGCATTCCAATAATCTTCTTTGCTGGACCCATGTCCTTCATGTCAAATTCTTTTGACAATTGTATCTTCAAGTTTCTAATTTCATCCATATCTGGACCTGCTACTAACATATCATCGATATACAGTAGGAAGATGATATAACTGGAATGATACCTCTTGAAGAAACAACAGTGATCGACATTGCACTTCTGGAAACTTTCCTTGTGCATGAAGCTTTCAAACTTCCTAAGTCTTGGAGCTTGTTTTAGACCATACAAGCTCTTCTTTAATTTGCACACGATTTTCTGTTTCCCTTCTTCTGAGAAACCTTCTGGTTAATGCATGTAGATCTCCTCATCTAAGTCTCTATGAAGAAAGGAGGTATTCACATCCAATTGCTCTAGGTAGAGCTCTTCACTAGTAACAATACTTAACACAAACCTGATAGTATTAAGCTTCACAACTGGAGCAAAGATTTCAGTGTAGTAAATTCCTTCTTTTTGCTGAAATCCTTTGACAACTAATCGGGCCTTGTATTTCTTAGATCCATCATGGTCCTCCTTGACCCGATACACCCATTTGTTGTGAAGTGCCCTTTTTCCCATAGGTAACTCAACAAGTTCCCATGTCTGATTGGAGATCAAAGACTTCATCTCGTCTTTCATAGCAAGTTCTCACTTGCTAGAATATGCGGTCTAACATGCTTCTGCATAATCTTCAGGTTCCCCTTCATCTGTCAATAACATATAGTCCATGTATCTCCTGTTAGGAACATGAGTTCTAGAAGACCTTCTCAATACAAGAGTTGAAGTTGGAGGTTCTGATATGTCAGGTTATTGCTCACCGCTTTGTTCAGTTGTTTCCTCTAGCTGAGGGTTATCAACTATAGGACTTTCTGGGACATCGTCCACTTCTGCATAAACTGGCCCACTCGAATCTGAGTTGCTGGCACCTATATTCTATTTATCCTTGTACATAACTCTTTCATTGAAGATCACATATCTACTGCAGATCATCCTTTTGTTTTCATTATCCCATAGGTGATAGTTAAACTCATCTTCACCATAACGGAGGAAAGTTCCCTTCTTTGATTTGGGATCAAGCTTATTCCTGCCATGATCACTAATGTGCACATATGCTACACAACCAAAAACTCTAAGATGTGAGAGTTTTACCTCTTTTCCGCCCATACCTCTTATGGTATTCTCTGCTCTAATGGTACTGATGGACCTCCGTTGATTAAGTAAGTTGTTGTATTGATTTCTTCTGCCCATAATTGCTTTGGTAGGCCTGATTGAACACGTAAGCTTCTAGCTCTTTCTGTCAACATCCGATTCATACACTTAGCTACACCATTGTGTTGAGGCGTACCTGGCACGGTCCTCTCCATTCTGATCACGTGCTCATAGCAGAACTTCTTGAATCTGGTGTCTTCGTACTCACCACCATTGTCGGTTTAGAGCTTTTTGATCTTCAATCCGATCTCATTTTCTACCATGGCTTTCCACACCTTTAAAGCCTCGAATATGTCAGTCTTATATTTCATAATACCCATACCTTTCTAAAATGATCATCAATAAAAGTCACAAAGTATTTCTTCCCACCAATATATGAGATGGTAGTTGGACCCCAAACATCAGAGTGGACAAGATCGAGTTTCTCCTTCTTTGGGGTTCTCCTACTTGTTTGAAAGAAAACTCTCTTCTGCTTTCCAAGTATACAGTCTTCACACATGTCAATTTCTATTGACTAAAGACCTGGTAGTTTTTCATTTAAGTGCATAACCTTCATTCCTTTCTCACTCATATGGCCTAGTCTTTGGTTCCATAGATTGGGACTTTCATTTACTACAACTGCAATCAAATAAAATGCTCCAGCTGTCTTGTAAAGAGTACCACTCTTTTTACCGCGAGCAACTATCATTGCACCTTTAGAAATATTCCAATGATCTCCAACGAAGATTGTTGTGTAGCCATCACTGGCCAACTGGCCTTCTGAGATTAAGTTCTTTGTCAGGTCAGAAATGTGTCTGGCATTCTTCAGCTCCCAAACAGGCCCGTTAAACTTAATCTTCACTAAACCTTTTCCCACAATCTCACAAAATTGTTCATTACCAAGGTATACTTTACCGAGGTTCCCGGAGACATAATTTTTGAAGAACTGTTTCTGTGAAGTTGCGTGAAAGGATGCTCCAGAGTCTAACACCCAAGACTCTTCCTTTCTCTCCAAAGAACATATCAATGCATCACCTCCTCCTAAGGTTGAAACAATGTTTTCCTCACCTTTCACCTCTTGATTCTGCAATGCACTCCTGCACTAATTTCTATAGTGTCTGGTCTTCCCGCAATTCTAACACTCGATAGTCTTCGAGTTGTTAGAAGTATGATGATTTCTGGACTTTGATCGTCTCACTTTTGATTTGCCTCGTCCGCTTCCTCTGGTTGAACTTCTTCATCTTGAATTTGTATGCAATACTGAAGAGGTTGACGAGTCATCCGACTCTCTCCTCTGGATCTCTTCACTGAGAACCAAATCACAAACATCATCAAATTTCAACTTGTTGCTTCCCGATGAGCTACTCACTGCTGTGACTGTAGCATTCCAACTTTCTGGCAGGGAAGACAAGAGTATCAAAGCTCGTATTTCTTCATCAAAGTCGATTCCAACTGAACTCAATTGGGTTGTAATAATGTTGAGTTCGTTCAGATGTTGCATTGTTGACACACCTTCTATCATCCGTAAGTTGAACAATCGCCTCATCAAATGAACTTTGTTTGAGGCCGACGACTTTTCGTACATACTGGAAAGAGCCTTCATAAGATCAACCACTGTCTTTTCTTTTGCAATGTTGAAAGCAACATTACGGGATAACGTCAATCGAATGACTCCAAGAGATTTTCTATCGAGAAGGGTCCAGGAACTGTCATCCCTTGTCGTTGGTTTCGTGCTCGTGAGAGGTTCATGCATTCCCTTTTGATACAAATAATCTTCTATTTGCATCTTCCAAAAGCTGAAGTCCGCACCGTCGAACTTCTCAATTTTCACCTTTGCTTCGTCTGCTACCATCGCTCCCACTCAAGTATTACTCCTCTGGATCGCTTATGAAACAGAAAGAATCAACCGGCTCTGATACCAGTTGTTAGGAAACTACGCAAAATTTCCTCATGGTCAGATTCGTAAAAAATGGTATAAAATGTGAAATAATAACAATACTAGTTGATATAACAACTGCAGATTTTATTTATGAAAGATAAAATACACAATGAAAAGACTCTTAATGTTGGAATATTTATTTTTTATGCATTTGCCTTAATTTATAGCAAGTAAAGAAAAACAACGTAGCACTCTGCATGCTTTTCTCCAAAGCATCAGTTTTATTTCTTATAATAACTTCTTCATTAATAACTGATAGTGTTTAAGATTTCATGACTTTTTCAACATTTCTAAGGTGCCATCAACATGATTCTTATAAGTTCATCTTTCAGACTTATAATAAGAACTAATTGGTTCCTCTTCAGGAACAAGTTTCTCTAAGACATATATCATTTTCTTATGTTTGTGGATAATCCTCAAACTTAGATGTCAATTCATAAAATTTGTCAGATAACTTTTCCTTCTCAAGGATTAATCGTAAATTATTGTTTGAAGTGTTTATTGAAATGATAATCTAGGTACGTTTCAACATTTGTGAAGATATAAGTATATTAAAAAAACATATTCAATTATGTATTTAATAAAATGCGCTTTTTTTATCATACTTAAAACAAATTATTTTTAATATTTGATTCAAAATTTTCCCTAAAAGATTTTTTAGTGGATCGAGATCGATATCTCACTTTATTTTAAGTCACGAATAAAGTGATTACACAAAATTCATGTTTAGATAAAAATTATTTCCAATACAACTCACGCGTTTTATCAGTTAGATAAATTAATTTCTATTCTAATCCACAATTCTTGATTCTTTAAGAGATATACCCAAACACATCACATAACATAAACACTTTCACATCGGCATGTACTACCCTAACATTGCCTCACACCATGCCCCCACCTCAACATTCCCTAAACTTGAATTAGTAAATCCATCTATTATACCTAATACCGCTACTTCACTCTACAGTAAATTTATTGGACAAAGAAATGTTAGATAAAACTTCAATCACAAAAACAATGGTGAATCATAGAAAGATTGAAAGAATGAGAGAATTAGGGTGAGAACATGGCCTTATTTCATTAATGATCTAACATGGATATTTAAACTATCATAAAAAACAATATAGTTAACCAATTTATGAGAAAAACAAACTTTCCAGACCTGTAACCGATTACATATTTGGCGTAATAGGTTGCACTAAATCTTTGTCTCAAGAAAACTTAAAATTGGAGGGGTGTAACTGGTTACACATTGGTGTAACCTATTACACTAAATCCATGTCTGATACTCATTGATGCGGAAAGAGGGTGTAATTGGTTACACTGACTTGAATTATATTATTTTCTTAACACACCACCTTAATTCAAGTCCGTTAAATCTTCTACACTCATGTACTTCTTCAACCTGTTGAACACTATAATTCTTACTCCTTTGGTTATAAAATCGGCCACTTAATCTTTACTTTATGCAAATTTCACCTTTTTCTTCAATGCTTGATTGATCTTAACAAACCAATCCTTCATTCCCATCATGTGCATTGAACACCCAGAGTCAAGGTATCATTGATCGTTGCATTATGCATCTTCTCCTGTAGTCACCATCGTGTTTTCAAGCAATTGTAACCGGTTTTGGATGCATTTTTTGCACGGTTTTATGCTTCTACAATCACCATTAACATTGTCATATCATCATCTTCTTCCCTTTTAGGCTTTGCTTCAAGTTATTGTGGATCATCATTGTTGGCATGACATTCACGAGAAAAATGTCCAAGCTTTTGTCATTTTTAACATTGAACATTACTCTTGTCATTTATCCATATTCCTTCTCTTCCTCTATTGCTTCCACCTTTGTAGTTTCTTAATCCACCATCTTTGTTGCCGCTTATTTCACCCTTTTGGATTGTTGAGTTGTTGGAATTTTGGTAGTCTCTCCCACCATTGTTGTGGTAGTTTCTTGTACATCTACTCATGGACAACTTTCCCTTCACTTTCTTGTCTTTTACAATGAAACGAGTTTGCAAAGAAACCTCAGCCTTTCCCTTCACTTTCTTGTCTTAACAGATTCTTCTTAACGGTTATCAAGGGAGTAGTCAAATCACTGATGGAGGAGACATATGAAACATCGTCAATAACATTAATACTTTACCATGACTGGGCATGGGCACGGTAATCACATTTGGGGTATGTGGAGGGTCAAACACAATCACTTTGTTGTCAATCAAATCTTGGATTTTTCTTTTTAGGGCCCAACAACCATTGGTGTCGTGCCCAGGACTATTGGAATGGTATGCACACCTTGCATTCAAATTATACTTTAAATATGATGTGTTGGGATTTTGAGGAGGATCCCGCAATATTACCAAATCTGCCTTCAAGAGATGTTGTAAAGCTTGAGACAATGGTATGTTGATCCTAGTGAATTGCTTCCTTGGGATAACTGGCCTTTGTTGATTATTTTGTCGTTGTGGTCGTTGAACTAGCGTTGGGTTAGAAATCAATACTTCTCCTACCGACTGATGACGATCATTCTTGACACGACTCCTTTATCCATAAATAACATTAGTCCCCTTCTTACCAGCAAATGGTTTCTTTATAGCAGTAGAGGTTGGGGCGATTGATATCTTCCCACTTTTGGTTCCGCTTTCAACTTTTTCACCAGTCAAAATCAACTCAGTAAAACCTGACGAAGAATTCTCAATCAAAAAATTAAAGAATGGACCATCCAAGGTGCCCAAGAACATGTCTACTAATTCTATGTCGGTCAAAGGGGTTTGCACCCTTCCAGCCAGGTCCCTTCATTTTTGAGCATACTCCTTAAAGCCTTTGTTTGAGCCCATAGTCATACTTTGTAATTGCACGCAAGCTGGTGCAAGGTCAGCATTGTATTGGTATTTTCTGTAGAAGGTGGTAGACAGATCCTCCCATGTGTGGATATTAGTCCCTTCTAGTTGATAGAACCATTCCAACTGTGTCCCAGATATGCATTTTAGGACAGGAGATTCCATCATACTTGGCGAAGACAGGAACCTTTAACTTGTGGGGAATGAACACCCCAGGGACCAAACCTAAATCTCCAAAGTCCAAACCAGAGACTATTTGGATCTCTACAACCTTAAGTCAATCTTCCATTTGTTTGTATTTGTTCTCCGTCGGTGGGTACTGCTCATTGGAGTAGTCTTCATCCTTAAAAATATGGTTATTTCCACCCCCGCCCTGGTGCTTCTAACATTCTCATCTTAATTGTCTTCCTCCACAGAAGAAGTCTCTTCTATTTGAGCCAGTCGGGCAGGCCCCTTGAACCTTCTTCCCATGTTGAGAATAACAACTTATTTCTTAGTCTTCTTTTTGGTGGCAAGGAGTGCCATCATTTCTTGTTGTCCTTTAGCTAAGTTGAGGAGAGTCTCTTGGAACTGTGCATGTTGAGTTTGCAGATATTTGACGGTTTTCTCTAGAGCCATCTTATACTGAAATAAACAGTAAAAAGATGAGGAAACCTATATCGGAAATCTTGCTTATTATATGATGCATGCTATGTGGATGCAATGTTTTCATGACCTCAAGAGATTTAAATTTTCTAGCCAAAAAGGAAACAGAAAAAACAATTGTATTAATAAGTTCAAAAGTTACAATTGCCACTTGGGCTTACAATAGGAAAGCAAAAATGTCTCAAAGAGACAAAAAAATGAACTCCTGAAACAAAATACTCAAGTCTCCCATAGGAGCTTCTTCTTTGTGTCGGTGTAGGAATTCATACTTTGCTCCTCGTGAAGTTGCTTGATGAGCTCCAACACTTTCTTATCGCTTGCGTAGAATCAAGCTTCAAAGGTATCTCGTTCTCCCTTGAGTTAAATCCAAGATCTCTTCAATTCTTTGAGGTTAGTTGGCATGTCAGGATGGAGAATGGTATAAGGAATATCCCCTTCAGTAACAGGCTCGACAACTATTGGTAGGATAGTTGGATATGGCATCATGAGACTTTGAGCACGAGTTCGTACCCACTTAAGATAAAGCTCAAGAGGTATGTAATTCTTATGCCCCAAAGTCTTGCTATCAACCTTTCATACCATGCCCCAAGCATGTACAAACCTCCTATGATAACCTTGAACACCGTTATCATAGTCGAATACAATACCTTGAATGAGTGTGTCGTAGGGACCATCTCTTCCAGCATAGCCAAATTATCATAGAGCTAGAGAAGGGTTATAAGTAATAACTCCCCTAATTACCAAGAGTGGAACATTAGAGAACTCCCCACAATGGTTAATGATAGTAACATCTTCTTAAGATCGAGAGCGCCAATAGATATCTGTATGAGAAAGCGACATTGTCCTTTACGACCACCTCAAATCTTGCTCATTCTTCAATACTTATCGGGGAAGGTGCGAAGTAAACCACCTAGACAGTAAAGGTAAGAAACACATAAGAGTCTCTAGCTTCCTCATAGTCCGAGTATGAAGAGAGTGCAAAACATCTCCAAGCAATATGGGTACAGGGTTACGAGTAAGGAAAATTTTGACAGCATTCACATTTATGAGTTGGTCAGAGTTAGGAAAAATAACCAACCCATAGATTAGAAGGGCCAATACTTCTTCAAAATCTTGTAAATCTAAAGCATCCAAAAACAAATGAGCCTTCTCCATCAGTAATTTAGCTAAAAATCCTTTGACCCCACTTCTTGTCTCCCAATTAGCTACAATGTTAGAACTCTTCAAATGTAAGGCCTTGGCAATAACTTCAGGCTCTGGGGTTTCCTCTAGACCGGTGAATGGTATTTGATCAAGGACTGGTACTCCTAATAGTTGAGATAATTCTTCCATTGTGGGCACTAATTGATAATCGGGAAAGGTGAAACAATGATGTACAGGGTCAAAGAACTGAAATAGAACACTCATCATGTCTTCTTCAAAGGTTGAGGTAACCAGATTGAGACATCGACCATATCTTTTGGTGAATAGAGAATTTTCAGGAACCCTTGATGCTAACTCTTTGAGTTGAGGAGGAAACTTTACGAAGTTGATTCAGATGGTATTTCTGCGAGTGGAAGCCATATCCTATAAAATGGAACAAAGATAAATCCCTAGGTCCTTGAAATGGTTAGTGAAAATGCTATGGCATGATGCTATGATGTCATGAGCAAATAATCACACACAAGCAAAGCACACAAGGCCTTAGTTTTAGGATTACATGGGGTTTATAGGTGAGTACCCTCTTGAAGTCTTAGTCAGTTCAACCTGTCCTAAAAAAAGTAACCGGGTTCTAGAAGCCTCAATACCACTGATCTTTCTTCATTAGACATTGTTTTAGCTCAAGCATCCAAACTGCAGCAAAAATATCCTGAAAGTCCGATCTCAATGAGTGTTGTATCAAGTATCAACCAAATTAAGTCTTGCACCAAATCCAACTATCTCACTAATTTCTAATGGCCAAGTTATTCAACTAAGGTTCTACGGTCAGTTAGTGCTTCATGACACCACACAGCGGCCCCGTATTTTCCTTGACTGGACTCAAGGGACGCTGGTTCCAAAAAATGTGTCACACTAATGTATCCATCACTTTAACAATGTCGTTATTATGTCGCATAGGCCCCACGATCTATTGTTACTTGCCTAATATGCCCTAGATCCGGGTATAGGATCTATACAAGAAATAAACCCAAGCATAACCCATAAATTTAAAGCAAACAACGAAAACAAGTAAAGCAATAAAGTTGATCTAGCTCTTAAGGTAACCCCACTTTTAGTTAGTCCCCAGCAGAGTCGCCAGTTCTGTAATACGGTAGGAGAACTGACATGGGTGTTTTGCATTTTATCGCAAATGTTGCGGATAGCAAGAGTCGCCACCGAATTTTCTTTTATCCAATAAAGGAAAGGGTGAAAAGAACAGGAAAGACCTTTTGACAATTTTTTTGAGTTCGGGGGGTAAGTTATGAAAAGGGAATGTGTTAGCACCCTTTTCATCCGTAGTTATCTACGGGTTCTTAATTGCTTGATCACTTAAAAATGCTTTGTGTTTGTGTATGTTGAAAGATGTTTTTGAAGATGTTTTGAAAGTGGTAATTTTGCAATGGTTCTCATATCATTGAGAATGAATACAAAATGTTTGTTTTGAGAAATATTTTGAAAACTCCTAGTGTGGCAATTTTGCAATGATTCTCGTATCATTGAGAATGTGTACAAAATATTTGTTTTGAAAATATTTGTTTGAAAAGTGAGTGTTTGAAAAGATATTTGTTTTTGAAAGTGTGAGGTATAAAGATTGTTTTAATTTGTGAGCAAGAAATTACGAGCAATTTACATACTCAAAAAGTCTTTGTTCTTTTCCTCCTCCTTTAGATAGTGCTATTTTACCATTGGTTGGTAAGGAGCCATATCATTGGATGTGAAGGACGGGCGTGGGACATTGTACAGTCATAGAAGGAAACTTGTAAGATGTTTTAGAAATTGTCGTTAAGGGACTAAGATCATTTACTGAATGCAAAATCGAAGGGTCGTCGAGGGACTACGATCTTTTAACCGAGGGTATTTGCTAAAGCATCCCATGTTTGAGGGACATGACTGTTTATATCTGAGGCAACAAGTGTGGGTTACCCTAGAGGTGCATGTGTGCAAAGTGTTTTGATTTCAAGTATTTTATCTTTAAATTAGGGTTTTGCTAGGTTTTTTTTTAAGTCTTGTCATGTAAACCCTAATTACTAACAATAATAAGGAAAGCGATAAATTGATGAATTTAAATGTCCTACGCTATTACAATGCTTTGGGAATGGGGGGTACAAGTTTGTGAATAGGTGAAAGAAAGAAATAAAGCCCTAATTATCTATTACGAACCATTAAATATGAATAAAGATAGAATTTACAAAATGTAAAGAAGAAGAAGGGAATTATTTTTTAGGGTTTTTGATGGAAAAGGTTTAAAGATTAACCTAATTAAACTAATTAATTTTAATTACAAGAGAAGTTAATTAATTTAAAAAAAAAACTTATATCTAAGTTAATTGAAATTAAGAAGAAAATAAATCTAAGTATAAATAATTTGTTTAGAAAATAAGTTGAAGGTTAATGTTAATTTAGAAAAATGTTTTAAAGTGTCAAAAATAAACAAAATCTAGTTCTAAATATTAACAAAAATAAAATAATTGTTTAAATTAAAATATTTTTAATTTAATTATTTAAGAAATATATTTTTATATTTTTTGATTAAATAAAAATAAATAAATAAATAAAGTATAAAAAATTTAAAGAATGTGAAAAATATTGGGCTTGGGGGTTAAAACAGCAACAAAGAGGTAAAAAGTAGCAAAAAGGACGCTAGGCCCAAACATGTGTTTTTGTTGAGTCAGAAAATAAAATTAAAAATAGATGGGACTGTTAGCATGAGAAATAAAGGGGGTGAGAAGAACAAAAATTCTAGGCCCAATAAATAAGTCCAACGCTTGTTTGTGATCAAGTGTGGCTGGTCCTTTGGAGGTACATCATGTGCTTGCTTTATGGAGTGTTGGATGAGATGCTTGGTTGATCTGATGGTATTGATATGAAGTCCATGGTCGGCGCGTGTGGCTTGTATGCATAGAATCTGAAATAAGAAAATAAGTGAAAAACAAAAGGGTACCATTGGGGCTCGAACCCAGGTCCCTATAGATCAATGCCTTATGCGCGCTTCTTTGCCACGGGGGTGGATGTTTCATCCGTTTATAGAACAGGTTGCAATAAATTTATAATAAAAACCCATTCCTATTTATAACTTCATCTTCTTCCTCGCGCCAACATCTCCATTATTACATTTTTGAATTTTAGAACTTCCTTATTTCTCAACCAAATCGGAAAATGTAAACATGAAACTTGCTTGAAATTTCAACACGAATCCAACCATATAAATAAAAAAAGCTATAAATGAAAGATGAACGTGAATTTTGTTTGGTACCAAATAAAACCTAATTTTTTCAGATACTTCAACTTCAAAATTCACACCACTCAGGCAACATAAATGAAAACTAAAGGCATGGTTAGCTTAAGGTAAATGACGTCTACATTTTTCATTCACAAAGTAACCATTAATGATGCTGTAGAAAGAGTTCAAAGTTGAGAAAAGTTACCTCAAAATTGGAAATCGTGTATGGAGTTTGAGCACCCCTGGAAGTGTGGTGATGATTTGGATAACTTCACTGGACTCCTAGGAAGCTAAGGCAACTCTTACTTTATGCTGAAAGTGATTGAATCGTGTTGGAGAAGTCAACTTACAGGTTTGAATATTTGGAAATGGAGGATAATGAAGATGAAGTTACAGGGCTGAAATAGGGATGAGGATGAGTTATATATGAGGTATGGACGCTTTGTGATTGATTAAAAGTGAAAACGCACGAGTGGATTGTGAGATTGGTGTTCAAAGTCAGAAATGACAAGTTATGGAGGATTGGATGCAATTCTGAGCTTCATGGAGTTTGATAGGGTTATAGGGTTTATCAATTCGTGGTTGGCTTGCAAATAGTTCCTCTATTTATAAAGAAAAGGTTGGAGGGAAGGAGCTGATCAGTTTTGAAAGATCATATGTTATGGTTTTTTGAAACATAACATGTGATTTTTTAGAAATCAAAGTCCCAATGTGTAGTACCATTGCTCATAGATTATTTGAATACTTTAAAGACAAGGTTTCTGACCTTGTAGATGGAGTGTAATCAGAATAAACAAGTTAAAGGCTCAAGACAAGTTGACTTTGTGTTTAAAGTCATTTTTCTGAAATGGAAGTGTGAACTTTGTTCCTTAAATGGTAAGGTAACTTGGACAATGCTTGAACCACTTGGACAATGGTTCAAAAGTTTGTGTAATCAACTTATTATGGATAGATTATATATTAAAGGTCCTGCAAAGTAAGATTATGCAGCATGCTTGAAGATTGATCATAATGTTCTTCATGAAAATGACCTAAAATTCAAGAATGAATGTCCAACTTCATCTCTTCGAAACTTATAAATCAAGCATGATCCCTTCAAGTTCTTGGACATTTTTTAAATCTTGAAACATTGTCTAAAACCTTCATGTTGACCATTTTGGATAAATCAACTTGGAACATGGTGAAAAATTGCCAAGAAGTTGGGACAAAAAAATCTGCTAAACTTGATGAAAATTTCACTAAGTGTTTATACAAAAATGGCATGCCTTCATGAGCCTATATATTTAAATATAAACATTTTTTGGACATCAACCCTAGTGTTAAAATTTTTAGAATTCATCATGATCTATAACTTTCATGTTGAACGTTTTCCTTGAATCATCTTGCATCTTGGTGAAAAATTGTCACGAAGTAGTGAAATTATCAAGGTTAAAAAATACTTAGAGTTTTTCTAAGTATTGAAAACTTTGACTTTTTGTGGACGTTATTGAATTTCTCGGTTCTTGTTGACCAAGTTTGATATTTTTGATTGTCTTGATGAATCTTGATCTTTGAAGTTCAATGTTGACCAAAAATGCAAAGTTTGACTTTTTGTGTATCAGTTGACTTTTCATTAGTTGATCCAAATTTCAAATATCAATCCTTTGATATTGAGAAATTATTTGAGCCATGAAATTAGGTCAATATGTTGTTTTTGAGTCCTTGAGGTCATGCTCCAAGTCATTAGGTCATGTATTAGGTGAAAAGTCAATGATCAGTCATTCTCAGTCAAAACCCTAATTTTGACAAATTTTCCCTTTGATGATTTGAATGCTTTTTTGAGGAATTGTGATCAAACCTTGATCAATTGATAAATATGACTTTAAAATGTTTATATTGTCCAAAAATCATGAATCTTTACTGTATGTTGACAACAATTGACTTTTTACTCAATACAGCTGATTTTCAGTCATTTGAGCAATTAACTAAGCAAATTTGTGGTGCAAGACTTAAAACTTGGTATGAGTAATCTTGGAGACCTATAATGAACCATGAAAGTCATTTTAAGCATCAAGAGTCCAATTGTTCTTGAGAAAACCAAAACTCTAATTTGTGGGCTCAGTGCTTAGGATGTGAGTTTATCTGATCAAAGTCTTGAGAATCCTTGAGCATTTGAGATCTTTGGTGAGAAATTTCTTAAGAAAATAGAGGGAAAATTTTGGGGTACAACACACAGGAAAAAGGGGTTTAAATTGGGTTGCACCAAATTTAATATTTTTTCAACTCAAAATACAAAGATAACAAGTGAATAAAAAAAAAAATGAACACAATTATTTTTATCCTGGTTCACTGTTAACTAAGTTACTCTAGTCCACCCTGCAAGGTGATTTTCCTTATACACAAGGACTTAATCCACTATAATCAACCAGATCATAGACAACAAAAATAAGTCTGATCAACCCTAATGGAACCCCCAATAAGTCCGTTGATCCTTATTGCAAACCACTGTGACCGCAACCAGAGTCTTCTTAACGCCTCCTCATTGTCGGGCGGTGCAGGCCAAAAACTGACATTGAAATTTGATTCTTTTCTTCATCTGAAAGCTTGCTTAAGCGGAAACTTTTGATCAATAAATACTGAAAAACTAACAAACACATTGAAATAAGTCATTTCCATAATCAAAAGCATAGAAAAGTGCTTAAAAGTGCCAAAATCTGGTATGGAAAATATGCTCAAATTGACACTTAACAACTCTTTCCAACTTGCATATTTGTTTGTCCTCAATCAAAGGTAAATCTCCAAGGATAACATGAAAAAACTCAAAAGCACAAAATCATTCAGAACAAAAATGGATGGGTTAAACTCGATAATTGCATGCACAAGAAAACTTAATTACTTTGCAAGAATCATAACAAGATAATGACTTAAGCTCTAAACAAAAACATCACATAGTGCAACTTTAGAAACAAAATGTTCATATTTGTATCTCCTAATTTACTCAACCAAACATAAACTATGTACAATATGTACAAGGGACAAAACATCCGAAACAATTTATGCATTCCTCTAATCAAATAACAAGGAAATCAAGGAAACAAAGATCATTAATGGACTATTATAGGATGTAACTTGACTTGGTTTAACAAGAAAGGGATATTTATATAAAGCTATTGAATCAAAATGATAAAAATTATGAAGAACATGTCCTTTTATTAGATCCAAGATAAATTATACAACAACCCAAATTCAAATGTTCCAACAAAAACTAAATTAAAAAGCAATTAACAACAAGATAAAACTAACAACAAATGACCAAAGAAAAGAATTTCTTCACTTTGTAGCATGCCTTTGGTCATCTACATCCTTTACTGCTTCATGCCCTCATGAACATCACCAACATCACTAACACCCTCACCATCATGATCATCACCTGATGTTGCCCCCTCCAAAAACAAAGGACGCATGTCCACAGGCCAATTACAAAGCGCCTGAAATTCATCATTAGAAGGGAGGGGATAACTTTTCATCGGGTTTTGAAACTGAAGTTGCAACCTAGCCATCAAAGCGTGCATGTGGTTGAAAGATCTCTGAGTAGCTTCCATGATATCCCAATTATAGTGGAAAATATCCCTTTATCTTGGATCATAATTAGAATAATCAAGGGCTCATAAGCCTCACTTGCACCTGAAGACTCGCCTACATCTTTTTTCTTCCTTTTGGCTTCACAATACCTTTTAATGTAGGTATCATTTATCACACCCTTAACTTTTACAACCCCACTAGAAAACCGCAACCACTGCCCAAACAAAGTGATGTAATTAAAAAAGGAAAAATAAAAGGCATGTTAGAATTTACCCCGAGCTTCCCCGTGCTCTCTATGAAAAGCTTCAATTCATTTGCAATTATTCGTGCAACATCAACATGTTTGCCTTCCAATATAAAGTGTACAAGAAAAGAAACATCAATAGGTGTCGTAGAATGATACATTCTTGGCTTGATGTTGTGAAGGATCAAAAGGAGGATGGCCTACAGGAATCATGTCTTCCCTCTTACACCGAACTGGAAGTCTTGCATGGTTTAACTCATATGTTTTTCCTTCACAAAAAATGGATGTTGAAATTTCAGTGAGATTCCTTTTTTGTTGAGTTTCCTGGTGAACTCGTTGTACTCACAAACTTCTATTTGAAGCGTGTTATCGAGATACTCATTGATGGCCTCCCGATCAAACCTAAAGTCTTTTCCTCTTATTTAAGTGCTTTCTACATATGTAATTTTGTGAACAAGCATTTTTGTGATTTCTTGAAATTTAATTTTGTCTAAGATAATTAAATAAGGAAATAATTAATTGGAGATGTTAGAATTATGTGGAGTAGGATAAGTTGATGTTAATTGTTAAACCTTGAATTAACTTGTTCATGCATGGAAAGTGTTTTTGAAATTGCTTGAGTGAATTATCTCATGAGTTAAGCATGTAATTGCATCAAATTGATTCTTTAATTCTATTGTGAATTGATAATGTTGTCGAGATCCAGAATTGATTAATTGATTGGGAACTTTTGATGTCGAATTCGGTTTATGTTGATTGAAGAATTGTGATGAGAATTGAATTTTGATTCATGATTTAATGCAAGTTTATATCGTTTGATTGATAAATTATATTTTCGGTATTAAAAAAAAAGTTTTGATTCGATAAATTTTCATTAGATTTTGAATGTCGATTTATGTGTGGAATTGAGGCATTTGATGTGATTTAATCATTTGTAACTCATTTACAATTTTTAGACGGTAATACTTGAATCGAAAAGTACATTTTTGCGTCTGTTTATAATGATTAAAACCAATTTCGAGTAATTTCGATTCAAGTAAAGGTTGTTGTCCGAAATTTTAAATAAGGTGAAAATCAAGTTTTAAATACTGTTTGAGGTTCTTTTGGGTTACTTGCGCATTCTACGGATGGATTGTGTTGAGTTTTAGCATATTTAAATTCAATTTTCCAGATAATTGTGGGGATTAAAAAGTTGTTGTCGATATTAGGAAATAATGTGAAACATTCAATTTAATTATTGTTAAACACTCATGAAAGCTTGGCTTGGTAATTGATGAATATCGGTACCGTTTCGGTTGATTTCAGAAGTAATTTTTATGCATTCTATTTGTGAAAAGGTTGATGTCTGGAAAATGATTTTCACGCAGACACCATGATTTAATTCAAATTCGATGCTTACTTGAACTCGTTTGCACTTTTAATGGATACTGGTACTATTTTTGGTGGATTTTATTCCAACTTTTCGCGCTATATAATATTGAAATGTTGCTGCCTGGAATTCATATTCATGTGTACATATTGATTTAATTTTCATCTAACACTTGCTTGTACTTAATTAATTGTTTAATGAGCATTGTTATTGAATTTTCTTATTTCTGATACAAGTTTCCGTTCAAATTCATACATGTATATAGTGTTGTCCCATTTTTAATTTTACATGTATACGCCATTTTAATTGACATTTGATGTTCTTTTGTGTAGGTGTTTAGGTATTGGCTTGCATTTTTGGTAAATTCCAAGTGTATGTGTGAATGTCATGACTGATGTCATAACATTCTAGTTCAGGTTGTACTAACTCTTTAGGTACATGTGCAGAAAAATATTGTAACTCAAATACTGATGTTTATAAGTGTGTATCTGAGCATGTTTGCAAAATGATCACATTTTGCTAATCAGTAGACAGGTTTTCTCAGATGTCATAACAGATGTTATGACATCCTGTTCTGAACTAGCAGGATTACAGGATTGGATAAGTCTGAGTTTTTTCAGGAAATAACTCAGTCCTTCCTAAACAGAATCCTGCGTTTTCTGAGGAGTAACCTAGCTCAATCCTAACCTGATCAACAAAGTACTGTGACCTGGTCTTTAGGTCAAACGGAATCAACCCTAGGTTTGTGGAAACCCTAACTGAAGTTGCAGCTGCTATATATTCAACAGAGCTGCGGTTTTTGAAGGCATCCCTGCTGATTGATTAGAAGATCAATTTTGTAATCTGTATAGATTTGTTTATTGTACTCCAAGCAATTATCATTGTGATAAGTGCCTTGGAATAGGTTTCAGTTGTAAGGGTTGTGTAGCACTCAAAGCTTTGAAGCAAGAGTGTTTGAATGTTACTTGACTAAAGCTGTGAAGCAGAGTCAAGTTAGGTGTGTACATCACTCAAAGCTGTGAAGCACGAGTGATTGTGTTACTTGATTGAAAAGCTGTGAAGCTTAATCAAGTGTGTGTTTTGAAGAGTGTCTTCATCAATTCTCAAGTCAAATTGGTTTATGTATCACTGCTGTGATTGAGGGGGAGTGAGTAGGAACTCAGGTTTAAGTTGTACTTAGATTAGAATTGCATTGGGTAGGTCTTAAGTGAAGGAGATAAACTGGTTGGTTTATTCCTGAATTAACATCTCTTATAGTGGATTCTCTCCCTGGCTTGGTAGCCCCCAGAGTAGGTGTTGTTGCACACTGAACTGGGTAAACAATTGACTGTGTTATTTACTGCTTTTGTATTTACTGTCATATAGTAAGTCAGATACCGTGTCATAACATTGGACGTGACATTGAGTATCTGTAGCCAGAATTTCAATTGGCATCAGAGCAGGCACCCTGCCTGTATTACTGGGTGAGATATAGGGATATCACTTTCTGGCACTATGGACAAAGAAGGAGTTTTTGGAAATAGACCACCCATTCTGGATGGAACTAATTATGACTACTGGAAACCTCGTATGATTGCCTTCCTAAAATCTCTAGACAAAAAGGCTTGGAGAGCTGCTGACAAAGGATGGATTCATCCCACCATAACTGAAAGAGATGGGACAATCAGTCTGAAGCCTGAGGAAGATTGGAGTAAAGAAGAAGATGAGTTAGCTCTGGGAAATTCGAAAGCCTTAAATGCCTTGTTCAATGGAATTGATAGAAACATCTTCAGACTCGTACATCAATATGAACTGGCCAAGGAAGTTTGGGACACCCTCAAAACTACTCATGAGGGCACTTCCAAAGTAAAGATGTCAAGGCTTCAGATGTTGACCACTAAGTTTGAGAATCTAAAAATGATGGAAGATGAAACCATCCATGAATTTCACATGAACATCTTGGAGATTGCCAACACCTCAGGAGCACTGGGAGAAAAAATGTCAGAAGAAAAACTAGTGAGGAAGATTCTCAGATCCTTGCCTAAAAGATTTGCAATGAAGGTAACTGCCATAGAGGAAGCCCAGGACATTAGCAAGTTAAAAGTGGATGAACTTATTGGGTCTCTTCAGACTTTTGAGATGGGGATCACTGATAATGGTGACAAGAAGAACAAAAGCATAGCACTTGTAACCAACACTGATGTTGAACACAAGGAGGATGAAGAAGAAAACATATCAGAAGCCATTGCCATGCTTGGAAGACAGTTCAACAGGCTCATCAAAAGAATGGACCCAAAGTTAAGGTCTAATGTTCATAACATTCCTTTTGACATTGACAGTTCCAGCAGAAGACCAAGGTCAGAAGATAAGGAAAACCAAGGCAGAGGTATTCAATGCCATGGATGTGAAGGATATGGACATATTCGAGCTGAATGTCCTACCTTTCTTAAGAAGCAAAAGAAAGGAATGACTGTTACCTGGTCTGACTATGATTCAGAAAGCAATTCTGAAGAAGAATCTGCCAAACTAGTTACTGCCCTAACTAGTGTTTGTACTTCTGAAAGTGACACCAGTGATGAAGAAGTAACATTTGAAGAACTGGCTGATACCTACAAGAAATTGTGTATCAGAAGTGGTGAAGTCTGTGTGCAAAATGAGAAACAATCAAAACTCATTGTAAAGCTGGAGGCTGAAAAGAGGGAAAATCTTGAAACTATAGGTCTTTTAGAAGGAAAAGTTCAACTGCTGAACTCACAACTGAATCAAATGACCAAATCTGTCAAGATGTTGACCAATGGAACAGACAAATTGGAAGAGATCCTTCAGGCTGGTCAAAATGTGGGAAATAAATCTGGCCTAGGATTTGTGGAAACAAAGAAATTTGGTACCGGGAAGCAAATGTCAAAACGGATGTCTCCACATTACTCTCAACATCAGGGACAGAGACATATGAAGAAAAGGTACCAAAGATGGAGATGTCATCATTGTGGGAAATATGGTCACATAAAGCCCTTCTGCTTCAGACTACATGGATATCCTAATCAAAACTCAGATGTCAAACCTAAGTCTAAAAAGGTACCACACGCTCCTCAATGGAAGAAAAAGGCTACTGCACTGATAGCACACACTTCCCTGAAGATCACAGCAAAGGAAGATTGGTACTTTGACAGTGGATGTTCCAGACACATGACTGGATTCAAAAATCTCCTCAATAATGTTATGCCTCACACCACCAGTTTTGTGACTTTTGGAGATGGTGCTAAAGGAGAAATCAAAGGAGTTGGTAATTTGAACTACCCTGGAGTTCCAAGTCTGAATAAGGTACTGCTGGTAAAAGGGTTGACTACTAATCTCATCAGCATCAGTCAATTATGTGATCTAGGATTCATGGTCAACTTCTCAAGATCTGAATGTCTAGTGTTTAATGAAAAACTAGATATTGTAATGAGAGGAATCAAATCCAAAAATAACTGTTATGTGTGGCAGCCTGAGAACACTGATATCTCCACTATGAGTCAAATCATCAAAGAAGAAAAAGAGATGAAACAATGGCAGCATAAACTTGAAGGAATGAAAAGAGCTATTCCTATGGAAGATGTCAGAAGAACTCCTAAACTACAGGCTGATAATATATGTGATGTGGCAAAGAACAAGTCTCATAAATTCTGTTCTCAAAAATTCTGGTCAACACAGATGCTACCTGAAGACAATGTTACACAAGATGTTGTGACATTGTGGTGTGATAATCTGAAAACATTCAACATTTCCTTGAACCCTATTGACTTTGGAGAAAAGAAGTCAATTGAACTGGAACATAGTTTCTCTAAGCTTCAGCTAACTGATTCTTCTACCAAGGCGCTTGTTGGAAATAAACTTGAAAATTTGAGGGGCAGATTGGGTATTCACCAACATGAGAAATTATAGCAATTAGTTTTGCTGAAAACAAGGGTTGAAGGGATTAATTCTATTAAGTCTATATTTAGTGGGTTAATCATATTCATTCACAATTCCTTCAAAAACCTTCAGAAGTTGAAAAGACTCCCTTGTACTCCCTATCTTTCTCATCCTTGCAACCTGTTTTCTTCTCCCAATCAAAGAGTCTTCTCAAACTGCTACTGCTACTCAACGTTAAACACAATGTCTCAGACATCATCTTCCACCATGGCGGCTTCGTCTCACTCATCATCGTCATCTGATCAAGATTCTAGGGCAATCACTACATGCATAGAATCTGAAGTTCTTGAGGTCACTCCTCTCAGGGAGATGGCAACTGACCCAGCCAGAGTCAAAAAGCTCAGGACCAGACATGCAGAAAGAGCTCAAGCTACAGTCTCTGGTAATTCTTCTCTTCCTTCGTCTTCTACACCTAATAAAGAAGGATCAGTTCAAGTACACCAAGCTATTGCTAGACTAGTTTCTAGCATTCTGAGTGGCAATCAATCTGTACCGGGGATTTCTATCCCTTTGAATCAATCAGAAAGTCCAAATGTGGAAGGTTCTGAAAATATAGATGTCACTAAGGATGTTGTGACACCAAAAGACAACATTCAAAAGGCTGTTGATCCACCTATCATTGATGTGGATGAAGATTACTCAGATAATGAACTGATTGCAAATGTGAACCCTAGCATTGCTAGGAGATTGATGAAAAGAAAGAGTGGTGAGACTGTTAAACCTGATGCTAAGAAATCCAAGGCTGAAGGGTTGGCTGAGAAAATTCAGACAAAAGGGAAGAAGGCACAGGTGCAGACTGCCAGACAACCAATCTCCAAGCAAAGAAAAGAACCTGAAACTTCAGATGATGAATCAGAATTTGAGATTGACATTGACAATACTCCCATCAGAAGGAAGCTCCCCTCCAGCAAGATTGCTAGAGTGCCTGAAGTGCCAACTGACAACATCTCCTTTCATCATCCTGATAATGCAAACAGATGGAAGTATGTTTGCTTGAAGAGAATAGCCTTGGAGAGAGAACTCAACAATGATGCCTTGGAGTGCAAAGACATCATGGAGCTGATCAGGAATGCTGGGCTAATGAAGACAGTGATGAAGTTCAGCAAATGTTATGAAAATCTGGTTAAGGAGTTTGTAGTGAACCTGTCCAATGATTGTGCTGATGGGAGGTCAGCTGATTTTGAGAGTGTGTTTGTTAGAGGAAGAAGGGTCAAGTTCTCTCCATCAGAAATCAACAAGTTTCTTGGAAGAACAAATAAAGACTGTCCTGATCTAGAGGCAACTGATAATGAAGTGTGCTTGACCATCACTGCCAGGCAAGTAAAGTACTGGCCATTGAAAGGGAAGCTGAATGCTAGTAAACTCAGCATGAAGTTTGCCATCTTGCATAAAATAGGTGCAGCAAACTGGGTGCCTACAAATCACAAATCAACCATCTCCACAGGATTGGGGAGATTTATCTATGCTGTAGGAACCAAGACTGCCTTTGACTATGGAAGGTACATCTTTGAACAAACCTTGAAGCATGCTGGCAGTTATGCTGTCAAAGGACCTATTGCTTTCCCCTCCCTCCTTTGTGGAATCATCCTTGCACAATACCCTGACATCCTTGTAGCAAGAGATACAGTCTGCAAAAGAGCCCCTGCCCTTGGCCTGCACTACAAACTGTTTCAGGGATCCCATGCTCCAGACATTGTCATAACATCAGCTGAGACATCGTCTGCAAGAATCCAGTCCAAAACATCAGATGTCATAGCTGTTTTAAAAGAAACTTGCAAAGATCTGGATGCTAGAAAAAGGACCCTAGAAGCTCTAATTGCCAGGCTAGAAAAGGAAGAAGCCGAAGAAAGCAGGAGGGAAGAAGATGAAGGACAACTCAACAATGAAGAAATTGGCTCCTCTGAGTCTGATGACAGTACTTGAAGGATGATTGATGCTTGGTGGTGTTGCTGGTGGAGTTTGGAAGTATGTTCTGCTGTTGTCTGCTGCTGATCTCATTATTTTGTCTTGGATAACTGTATAACTTTATAAACATGTAATCTTTGTCCCATTTGTGGCTAAAGTGGGGGAGAATATTTTTGGTACTGCTTAATTAGTACTTAACACTATATTTTTCTGCTGTCACTTATTTCTGCTGCTATCTATCTATCTCTGATTGTTTAGGGACTTTAGCCAAAAATCTGCCAAAGGGGGAGTTTGTAGGTGTTTAGGTATTGGCTTGCATTTTTGGTAAATTCCAAGTGTATGTGTGAATGTCATGACTGATGTCATAACATTCTAGTTCAGGTTGTACTAACTCTTTAGGTACATGTGCAGAAAAATATTGTAACTCAAATACTGATGTTTATAAGTGTGTATCTGAGCATGTTTGCAAAATGATCACATTTTGCTAATCAGTAGACAGGTTTTCTCAGATGTCATAACAGATGTTATGACATCCTGTTCTGAACTAGCAGGATTACAGGATTGGATAAGTCTGAGTTTTTTCAGGAAATAACTCAGTCCTTCCTAAACAGAATCCTGCGTTTTCTGAGGAGTAACCTAGCTCAATCCTAACCTGATCAACAAAGTACTGTGACCTGGTCTTTAGGTCAAACGGAATCAACCCTAGGTTTGTGGAAACCCTAACTGAAGTTGCAGCTGCTATATATTCAACAGAGCTGCGGTTTTTGAAGGCATCCCTGCTGATTGATTAGAAGATCAATTTTGTAATCTGTATAGATTTGTTTATTGTACTCCAAGCAATTATCATTGTGATAAGTGCCTTGGAATAGGTTTCAGTTGTAAGGGTTGTGTAGCACTCAAAGCTTTGAAGCAAGAGTGTTTGAATGTTACTTGACTAAAGCTGTGAAGCAGAGTCAAGTTAGGTGTGTACATCACTCAAAGCTGTGAAGCACGAGTGATTGTGTTACTTGATTGAAAAGCTGTGAAGCTTAATCAAGTGTGTGTTTTGAAGAGTGTCTTCATCAATTCTCAAGTCAAATTGGTTTATGTATCACTGCTGTGATTGAGGGGGAGTGAGTAGGAACTCAGGTTTAAGTTGTACTTAGATTAGAATTGCATTGGGTAGGTCTTAAGTGAAGGAGATAAACTGGTTGGTTTATTCCTGAATTAACATCTCTTATAGTGGATTCTCTCCCTGGCTTGGTAGCCCCCAGAGTAGGTGTTGTTGCACACTGAACTGGGTAAACAATTGACTGTGTTATTTACTGCTTTTGTATTTACTGTCATATAGTAAGTCAGATACCGTGTCATAACATTGGACGTGACATTGAGTATCTGTAGCCAGAATTTCATTTTGAACATATCTAAACATGCCATGACCGTTAAGGACGAGTTTTCTCGCTTCCAATGTGATTTTTCGATTAATTCCAAGTTTGCATATGTTGTTGCCCGGTTTTCCTATGTTTCACTTGAAATGCATTTAATTGTTGGTTCATGTGTCAGTGCACTTAAATTGGTATATCTTAGCCATATGTAGTGGGTTTTAATGTTTTTAAACTGAAATTTCGTACGGTTAATGTTATGATGCACATGCTGCCCCATATTTGATTTTGTGCTTCCGTTACTTGTTTGATTTCACGTTATGCATGGTAGTATGCCATTTCGAGTTGTGGTGTCGATTGTTGAGTTATATTTCATACTTCTTGTTATTTTTTAACTCTTATTGTGACATTGTGCAAGTTTTGGAAGGCGATTCATCACGATGCATTTTTCCGATTTATCTATTTCCTTGTGTAGCATTGCTTGGTGCATGACATAAGCTTGGAGCGCGCATATCTTGCGATTTGTTTTCGCATGGTAATATTGGATATTGTATCTGATTTGGTTTGTTTGTTGATACTAGCTCGCTCGAAGTATTACGAGTTTCTTATCTTGTACCTGCTATATAACAGACTCTTATCCGTTTTGTATATTTGTTGTTTACTTTTATGCATTTGTTTACTTCTTTCAGATGCGATGAGAAGTAGGAATAAAGATGTATGATAATTTATCACTTTCTGATTCCATGAGAAGTAGGACTAGAGATGCATGTTCTAGGAGTTCTTGCATTAGGCGGGGAATGCTGTTTTAAAAGACCTTTAGAAAGAAATTCCTACTTGTGCTTGTTTGTATATCATTATGTGTGTTTACATTTGTGCCAAACACCTTGAAGAAGGTGTCCCATTCCAATTCCCCTTTGATAATTCGTCAGAGAAGGCAAGTGAAAGAGGGTTTGCAATCGACCCCATAATTTCCAGTCCGTGTCATTTGTAGCTTGCACCGTGCGTCGATGCTAGGAATCGTACTATTCTTGTATCGAGTCGGTCAAGTGGAGAAGGGTTCACAATCAACCACCACACTTTGTCATTAGCTCGCGTGACGTGAACATTGACGCTCTGATGTGATCTCATTACTGTCTTCTATCTCCTACCTCGATAACATCATATCTTGGTTAGGTGTTTAGTCGCTTATGACGATTCACTCTCGTTCTTCTCTTGCCTAGATAAAGTGATATGTTGGTTAAGAGTCAATGCCCCTTATTCTTCTGGCCACAATGACGCGCTATCATGGTTAAGAACCACTTATTCCCCCATTCTTGCTTGCCTCGATGATTTGATATCTTTGTCAAGCCTCCTTTTATCCTACTTTGATTACCTAATATCATGGTTGGTGTTCCTTCTCCCTTGTCCTACCTCGATGATAATATATTATGGTAAGGCATGATACCTCTCCATTTCCTTCCTTGGTGGCACAATACCTCGGTTTGGCGTGTGCTACTTGAATGAGTGGATTCCCCTCAAGCTTTACGTGTTTACTTTCCATTGTGATTACATACTCTCGTAGGATTTATCGATTTAATCTTAGGAAGTGAATTGAGATAGACCTTAGGTTTGTAACCATGCATGCTAACATAGGTATATTTCCCATTTATCCTCAACTATAGGATCAACCATGAATGACAACTCTAAGCTTACTTTGCTAGTTTCCCTTAGACCTTTTTCTTTCTCTTTTGTATTTTCATTAAAACTAAAACTTCTTTTTTCTTTCAACTTCAAAACACTCTAATAATACAACGCCCCTTTTTCAAGGTAAAAAACATAAACCAATTCAAACTTCATTTTGCCTCTAGGCTTTTCGTTCAAAAATCCTTTTTCAAGGTAAAAAACATCCAACAAATTGAAACATGTGAGCTGAACTACGACGCTCTGACTTTCCCATTGCACGAGGGAGTACGTAGGCACTAGGTTGCGAGTCCTAGGCAAGCAAAACTTTGTAAATATTCCATCTTTTCCCCATATTTTCTTTCGCATGCATTCCCTCTTAGCAAGTAAGCATTATATATAAGTCACCCTTAGATTAGAGCAAACTTAAGTGGATCCTATGGAGTACAACAGGTATGTGGGGTGCTAATATATTACCCTCGCGTAACCGACTTCTGTACCATTTATCTATATTTCAAGACCATCTTATACATTTATTTGGGTTTCTCTCGTTATCTTCCCTTCCTTCGGGATAAATAGAATTCGCTGGCGACTCTGTGTTTTTTTCGTAGCACGACAGCTAGCGACTCTGTTGGGGACAGGTTGACCAATTTTCGATCCATCCTATGCAAGTAAGTCCTAGATTTCATTTGTTTCTTGTCATTGTGTTTTTTGTGTGTTATCGCTCTATTGTTGCTTTATTTACATGATTTTTTGCATATGTTTGCACATCATTTTACTGCTTTACATATACTGCTGTTGTGCTAGATTTGCTAATTTTTCAGGTTGGGTGGGATATTACTATTGAGGTAAAAGTCCCAATACACAGGCCTAGTGACAAACAATATGAATACTAGGAATAGAGTGGAACATGAGGGTAGGTGATTGAAATTCTGGTATCAGATATGTGATGTTAAATAAGATGTCACGACACAAATATCTATTTACAAATAAAGAGAAGTAATGACAAAAGCAGTAAAAACACAAGAGATTGTTCACCCAGTTCAGTGTACAACAACACCTACTCAGGGGGCTACCGAGCCAGAGATAAGTCCACTAAATAGTATAAATTCATAGACCCTCGGTAAACAACCAGTTTACGATCTAATCACTTAATCACTACATGTGTTATACTTCTACCTAAGAATCACCTAGGTCTGAGGCCCTCCTCAAATCCCTTCAATCACTTACAGTGAAGAAACAACATAAATACTAAGTAAAAAAATTCAATCATTCAATGCTTAAAATCTCATGAACGATACACAATTAACAACATAAATAACAACACAAGTATTAAATCAATACTAGAGTGTCTAACAATTAAAAGACTTATACTTTTTAAAACAGAAAGAATGTATTCTTCTTCAAAAGCTGCAGTAGTTTGAATAAGGAAGCGAGTCCTTATATATGCGCAGTTGTGGGCTTGGGCTTAAAATCAAATATTCAATTCTTTTGAATATTTCCTTAAAAACAAGCCAAGATAAAATACATGCAGATAATTCAAATAGAAAAATATTCCTCCATATTTTTCGCAGCCTATGAGTCACATATCCTGAATTATGGTGCACAGGAAATCAGGAAACAGAAAACTTAACCTGATGTTGGCTGAGTTTAGTTCAGGAGGAAGATGTCAAGACATCTGCTTTGACATCATTCAAAAAAGTTTGCTACAAATGTCAAGATATTTAGAAAAACATTAACAGCACATCATTTTACCAAAATTACTGCCAACAAACACTTACAAACACCCCCTTTGGCAAATTTTGGCTAAAACATTATCAAAGAAATATCAGAGCATTATCAGAGCAGCAGCAAGCAAAAAAAAAAAATAACTGAGTTAGCAATTAACTATTAGCAGGGAAAATGTCAAAACATATTCAGAGACATGAGGCTCCCCCTCAATCAGATGTCAGTCAGTGGTCAGTCAGTCACTTTCTCCCCCCCATTTTAGTCATAATATGCCAAATAAAAGGATGCATTCAAAAGTGTATCAATTAGTCTAACTGTCATCAATACCAGTTGACTTGGCTGAGCCAGAACTTCCTTCCTCACTAGAGTCTTCACCTTCATATTTCACTGTATCATCAAGGTTGTTGTCCTTTTGCGGTTTCTTGATCATATTTTCAAAGGTTAGATTCCTTGTTGAGCTAACTCTGATCACATCATCCAATTCCTTGCAGGCTTCTCTTAATTCTTTGATCATATCATCCTTGGTGGAGGTCTTTTCAGCAGGTGCAGATGTCAAAACAATGTATGGGACATGTTTTCCTGAAAAGAGCTTAAAATGAAGGGTCAAGGCAGACTCCCTCTTGCACACTACATCATTTTCACTTAGGATTCCAGGATGCTGATTAAGGATAATTCCACAGAGGAGGGAAGGAAAATCAATTGGCATCTTAATGGCACAAGTTCATGCATGCTTAATGGTCTGATCAAAGATGTAAGTCCCATAATCAAAATGTTTCTGGTTTCCAATAGCATAAATGAACATTCCTAATCCAATGGAGATGGTTGAAGTGTTATTAGTGGGAACCTAATTTGCAGCTCCAATTCTATGTAAAATAACACATTTCACCCTTAGTTTGTTGACATGAAGTTTATTTTTCATGGGCCACTCACTTACTTGATTAGCAGTGACGGCTTTGCACACATGATTATCTGTAAATTCCATCTCACAGCACACATCTTCAGACCTGTCTATAAATATATTTATGATGGCAGGAGAAAATTCTACACACTTTCCTCTAACAAAAACCTTTCTATACTCCTTACTTTTATGGTCAGCACAGTAAACAGGAATATTAACAATAAACTCCTTAACAAGAGTTTCATAGCAATTGGCAAACCTGGTGAATATTTTCATCATTCCAACATAAGATATCAGCTCCGTAATTTCTTTACATTCTAAAGCACCAACTCCATGTTCTCTCTCCAGGGAAATCCTTCTTTGATACACATACTTCCACTTTTCAGCATTCTCATCAGAATGGAAGGAGATGTTGTCAAGTGGGGCATCAGGAACCCTAACAAAAATCTTCTTGCTTGCAGACTTTTTGACAGGAGAGATGTCCTGGACATCCTGCTCAACATCATACTCAGAGTCAGTCTCTTCAACTAGAATAGTTTTCTTCTTACTCTTGGATCTTTTTACAGCATCCTCATCATCATAATCTGTGGAGCTAACAGGTCTAGCTTTTATTTTGCTAGAGGGAGGAACCACTTTGCTTCCTGACTTTGGGGGTCCATACATGATTTTCTTCTTGGTTGTTTTGGTAGGGGGTGTGACAATTGCATCCTTCACTTTCCTAGATTTGAGTCTTCTTGCAATACTAGACACTTTCCTATATGAGCTCATTGTCATACAACTCATCTACATTTACGATATTCTCAGCATTTTGACCTTCTGCATGCTTGAAGGCATCAACATCTTTCTTAGTAGAAGAATCCTCTTCAACATCTTGTTCAAAATTTTCTTCTTCCACTTCTTTTAGAGCAAACATAATAAGCTTCTCAAGTTTGTATTCAGCGGCATCTTTCTTGAAGGTGCATGGTTCAGTAGCAGCACTTTTAGGATCATTTCTTTTGTCAGTAGGAGAAGGAATACAGGCAAGAGGGTTAGAAATCCTAGGAATGGCAAAACCTTCATTTAACACTATCTACTAGCCTTCTAATGCTTCTATCAACATTAATAATTTCTTCTTTTGTCCTATTGTCAGTAGCAATAGAAGAGTTACCTTTATCATCTTTGGATTTCTTAGCAGGTGATGATCTAGGTTTCTTGACCTTCTTATCAAGAGGTGGGATGGTTGTTAGAGGAGTAGCATCAATTACTCTGTCAAGGGAGAGATTTTCATTGGTAGATTTTGAGGAAGACGATGTATGATAATGAGACATCTTTGAATATTTTTGAGCAAGAGGATGAAGAATGACTAGGGTTCTTTTCTGTAGAGGAGAATGAAAAGTTTATGAAAGTAGAAGGATGTTATTTCATAACGCGTGGGAAACACTTTGAGGAAGTCCTATAATTATTGCTTTTGAAATTTTATTTGTTTGAAACACATATATTATAATATCACTTTAATGATATTCCCACATGCCTTTAATTTCTACAAACCCTCATATAGGAAAATCCCTAATTTTCCTCTTAAGTTCTCAAACTCATTAGCATCCAATGCCTTGGTGAAAATGTCATCCAGTTGCAATTCAGTGGCTACATGTTCTAAGGCAACAATCTTCTCTTCAACAAGCTCTCTTATGAAGTGATGACAGATATCAATATGTTTGGTCCTACTGTGTTGAATGGGATTCTTTGATATGTTAATGGAACTTAAATTATCACAGAATAATGTCATGACATCTTGTTTGACATTGTATTCTATTAACATTTATTTCATCCAAACCAATTGAGAACAATTCATTCCTGCAGCAATATACTCAACCTCTGCAGTGGACAGATACACACAATTTTGCTTCTTACTGAACCAAGATATGAGATTATTTCCCAGAAAGAAGCATCCTCCTGATGTACTTTTTCTGTCATCAGCACTTCCTGCCCAATCATCATCACAAAAACCACTTAAGGCAGAATTAGATCCATGGTAGTAGAGCATGCCATAGTCACTTGTCCCATTCAAATATTTAAGAATTCTCTTCACATGGTTGTCATGGCTAACATTTGGATCATCTTGATATCTTTCACATACTCCTACAGCAAAGACAATGTCTGGTCTTCTAGCTGTGAGATATAGAAGGCTGCCTATCATACTTTTGTAAAGACTTTGATCTACACTTACTCCTTTTTCATCTTTAGTCAACTTCAGATGTGTGGGAGCAGGGGTTCTTTTGTGACTGGCATTTCCATCTGAAACTTCTTCACTATATTCTTGGCATACTTTCTCTGAGATAAAAATATGGAATCTTCCATTTGTTTAACTTGCAGACCAAGAAAATAGGTTAATTCACCAACAAGACTTATCTCAAATTCTGACTGCATTTGTTTGACAAAATGTTGAACCATCTTATTTTACATCCCACCAAACATAATATCATCAACATAAATATGTGCAATCATGATCTTCCCTTCTTCTTACATGACAAAAAGTGTTTTGTCTATGCCACCTTTCCTGTATCCATTCTCAATAAGAAATTATGCCAGTTTCTCATACCCAGCTCTTAGAGCTTGCTTTAATACATACATAGCTTTCTTCAGTTTGTAGAAATGTCTAGGAAAACTTGGATCAACAAATACCTTTGGTTGTTCCACATAAACTTATTCATTCAGATAGCCATTTAAGAAGGCACTATTTATGTCCATTTGAAACAATTTAAATTTCAGTATGCATCCAACTCCCAAGAGTAGTTTGATTGATTCAAGTCTGGCCACAGGGGAAAAAGTTTCATCAAAGTCAACTCCTTCAATTTGAGTATACCCTTGTGCAACTAACCTTGCCTTGTTTCTAGTGACCACTCCTATTTCATCAGACTTATTCTTGTACACCCATTTTGTGCCAATCACATTTGTCCCTTCAGGTCTTTGAACAAGATTCCAAACTTCATTTCTACTGAATTTTTCTAGCTCTTCTTGCATATCATTGATCCATAACTCATCATTTAGGGCCTCTTGTACATTATTAGGCTCAATCTTTGACACAAAGCAAGAGTTTGATATCCCATCTCTCGATCTAGTAGTAACTCCTTTATTTATATCTCCTATGATAAGCTCCTTAGGATGGTCTCTCTGGGTTCTAATTGAAGGTCCTTTATTGAGATGACTAAGCTCAGGATCTTCTTGAGGTGGATTAGAATCAATACTTCTATCATTTGATTCTGGTGGAATATCAGACATAGATGTTCCAACATCTTCTGAGACATCTTCTTCAGCACTCAATCCTCTATCATCAATAATAACATTTATTGACTCCATCATAACTTTGGTTCTGGAGTTAAAAACTCTGTAGGCTCTGCTATTTGTAGAGTAACCCAGGAATATTCCTTCATCACTCTTGGGATCCATCTTCCTCCTTTGTTAACGATCACCTAAGATGTAACATTTACTTCCAAAAACAAGAAAGTATTTAACAGTTGGTTTTTTTCCCTTCCATATTTCATACAAGGTGGCTAAAGTGCCTTTCCTTAGAGTGACTCTGTTATGGACATAGCATGCAGTATTCATAGCTTCAGCCTAAAAATGGTAGGGTAACTTCTTAGCATGAATCATGGCTCTGGAAGATTCTTGGAGAGTTCTATTCTTGCGTTCCACAATCCCATTTTGTTGAGGAGTAATGGGAAAAGAGAATTCATGGCCGATTCCTTCAGAGGAGCAAAAGTCAGCAAATTTATTGTTCTTAAATTCCTTTCCATGATCACTTTTGATTCTTATGACATGACTTTCCTTTTCCCTTTGAAGTTTTTGACATAGATCTTTGAACACTTCAAAAGTTTCTGATTTTTCTCTAATAAAGCTTATCCACGTGTATCTAGAAAAATCATCTACAACAACATAGGCATACTTCTTACCACCAAGAATTTCAACCTGCATAGGTCCCATCAAGTCCATGTGAAGAAGTTCCAAATTTTTTGATGTAGTGAGATGTTGGATCTTCTTAGTGACATCTTACTTTGCTTTCCAATCTGGAAGTCACCATATATTCTACATTCTTCTATCTTGAGCTTAGGAATCCCTCTCACTGCTTCTTCAGATATAATTATTTTCATACATTTCAGATGCAAGTGCCCTAATTTTTGATGCCATAGTTTAACTTCATTCTCTTTGGCTAAAACACATGTTGAGGAGAGGTTCAACTCTTGAGGAACCCATAGATAACAGTTGTCATTAGATCTGATTCCTTTCATAATAACTCTATTCTTTTCATTGCACACAAGACATTCTTCATTGGTGAAGTTAACTTTTAATCCTTGATCACACAATTGGCTTATACTTATTCAGTTAGCTGTTAACACTTTAACAAGTATCACATCATCAAGCTTAGGGACTCCTGAACAGTCAAGCTTGCCAACACCTTTGGTTTCACCTTTTGCTCTATCACCAAAAGTCATATAACTGGTGGAATGAGATTTGACATCCACCAATAGATTCTTGACACCTCTCATGTGTCTAGAACAGCCACTTTCAAAATATCAGTCATCTTTGGTTGATACTATAAGGGATGTGTGAGCTATGAAACTAGCATCATTAGTCTTGGGAATCCACTGTTTCTTCTTTTTGCTATTTTGTGGAATATTATCATTCTTGGGATGAGGAGTAGTCTTAGGATACCCATATAACATGAAACAGAAGGGCCTTATATGACCAAGCCTTCCACAAAGATGACATCTCCAGGGCTAGGGATTCTCCTTGGTGTGATTAAACTTTTTCTTGCCATGATGTCTGTTGTACCCCAAAATTTTCCCTCCCATATTCCTCAAGACATGTCAAGAATCATCTCCAAGTTGTTCAAGATGGCTCAAGAGTTGGACAGTCAAATCACCTCCTAAGACAGTCAATTCAAAATTAGGGTTTTGGGTTGCATCAAGGTCCTTGCATCCAAGTGGCCTCAAGTTCTCCCCAATGTCCTAATATGTTCTCAAGTTCATCCATGACAAATTTCAAGCTTTGCAGAGAAAGTTTGGTCAGTCAATTGCTCAAGAGGTCTAAAAATCGATTGTGCTAGAGTAAAAGTCAACTGTGACCTACAAATAGTCAAACCTCAAGATTTTTTGCCAACATTCTCATTTTGAAGGATAATTCATCATTTGATCAAGGTTTGATCATGATTCATCAAGGATTGCTCAAGATTCATCAAGATTCAAAAGTTGCTAAATTAGGGTTTTGTAGGAAAAGTCAACTCAACTTTGACCAAGCATAACTTTCTCATACTTTATGAGAAATGACTCATACAAAGCTCATTTTGAAGAGGATGCGATTTCCTACAATCCCTATTCACACCCCAAGATCAAGAAATTCTCTCACAAAAAGTTACAAATTTGGACATTATAGGTCATTTTTGAAAGTCAACAAAAACACCTTTTTTTTCCAAAGCTTATAACTTGAGAATGGAATATCAAAATGAGATGAGACAAAAATGGTTGGTTACAGGACATCTCAAGGTTTCTAAAAAGTCCAAGAACACCTCCAAAAGTTCAAAATTGAAGAAGTTATGCATTGTTGAAGTTGGGCATTTTTCCAAAATTGCCAAAAGTCAACTATCCTCAAAACTCCAATTTTTGACAAAAGGGCCCACTTTTTTCCACTTGATTTGGTCTTATCACACCACACACGTGTCCCATCTTAAATTTCATGATCAATCATTTATTTTTCTATTTTATTTAATTTTTGTTGATTTAATTCATTTTAAATCAATATTAATTCAAATAAAATCTAAAAATTGATGGAATGAGATCTTTGTGATCATTACAGCTTTCAATTATCATGATTCACATAATCAAATTCGTATCAAGCTTTGTTATGCACAAAAAATCAGATTTGGACATTTTTGGAAACTTTATCAATGGTGATCAAATCGTATCTCAAATCTTCAATGCACAAAGATTGGAAGCCCAAGATTTAACCTAATTGCTTGCTTGATACATATACAACATAGACACATCAAGAGCACAACCTGAAACTGCAAGAAATGGCCAGACAAAGTTTGAAAAAAAGCTTGGAAAAGTGGAAACTGAAATCACACTTAGGGCTCGTTTCAATCCAAAATCACAACGTGGTGTTCTTGCTTGCAACCTCCTGAAGCTATAGCAACCAGAATCAAGTCCTGAGACCACCAGAATCGCCCTGTAAGTCGTCACGAACATGGCCCTGTACATGGAATCTTGAATCGTTTTTCTTGCATCTTTTTTCCAATTTTCTTGTACCATCATGCTTAACATTTAAATTCCAACATTTCTGCATTATTCAATTTGATTTTCGTAGCCTGTAAGGCCCTACCCGAAACTAGGGTTTGGGTTTCTTTGTTTTTAGGCGTTTTAATTATAGGTGAAATCAAGACAAGCTATGGCCTTGGATGGACTCAAGAGAATGAGGCGAACAAGATGATGGGTTTGGTTTATGTTTTTGTGACCTAGAATTGCTTATAGGATGATCCCACGAATCTTCCTGCGGATAAAAATCCGCAGGTAAGAAAACCAGGTTTTTGGTGAAGAAGACGATTAGGTGTCTTCCTTTCATTGGCCCGTTCAAATCAATTTCACGCATTTTTTGTTTTCCAGTATATTGCTTGCTTTTTTTTATATAATATTATTTGTCCATTACATTAACAATAAGACAACATGGCTCAGTTGGTGGAAGCGTGAGTGGGATGCCATTGGGACCTGGGTTCGAATCCCAGGTCCCCCAAAACCTTTGTTTAATTTTTCTTCAGATATTCTCATGCAACGCCCAAGGTGTAGAACATCATATGCCTCATGGATCCAGGCGCCAAATGGCCTCCAGGCCAAATCCAAGGGTCCAGATTGCAAGCTCACCATACTCCAAGTCAACAAGCGCACGCTGGATTTGGAAGGTCAAAGCAGGCTGGAGCATTTTGGGCCTCAGAATTGCCAAACATACACCCAGATTCAGGCCCACCCCCCCTTGGTTTTATTTCTTTTACTTTCTATTATATTTATTTATTTGTCTTATTATTTTAATTATCACTAATTAATAATTTTCCTAATAAAATCAGAAAACATAAAAAATATTATTTTTATTAATTTCATTATTTTTGTAAATAAATAATTTAATTGACCTAGTTTTTTTTATTAGGTATAATTTTAACATTTTTGCAATAAATTAAAATTAACTAGAATATTAGGTTTTAACAATTTTGACCATTTTATTTTTATTTCCTTAAATATTCAAAAACTCCAAAAAAATATTTTCATTAATTAATTAATTTTTAGTTTAGGTTTAATTCCAATTAATTCAAAATAATAACAAAAATCTTTTCTTTAAATAAAAAGGGGTCAAAACCCTAAAAATGCGCCGATTTAATTTTCGCACGCGATCTATTTATTTCTTATATTGTAATTGCTTCCGGTATGTAATAATTTTTTAATTAGGACTTTAATTTATCGCATTATTTTTATTTTCCGCAATTTAAATTAAAGGGTTTGTTTTTGGCGATGTAAATACCCGACGCCTTGTAATAGCTTAGATTTAATTTCCCGCAATTTAATTTCCGCACAATATACAATGTTAGATGTTTGATAATAGGGAGTGCATGACAAGATCCAATGTATGAACTTAAAATCAACATAGCTCACCCATAACATGTACGAATAAAATTAACCGAAATAACATACTTGCACATGCCATTCTTAGGGTACATCTCACTTGGTTGCCTCGAACGTGGTCATTGAGTATAGGAAGTTTTAGAGGTCTCCCTCTTGTCCAAAGATCATAGTTGCCTCGAAACGGTTTCCTCAGAAAAAATGATCTAAGATATTAGGGTTACCGCTAAGGCGTCCTAACATTGCTTTAGTGACCACACATCCCTTAATCGAATTGACCCGAAAACTCCAACGACGATGCTACCTACTCCTCAATAGTGGGATAGCATTGTCTAAAGGACTTTGTGATCGGTGGATCTGGAACTGACTGTTTAACGCTGGTTCGTGAAATGTCGCGGAAGCAAGAGTCGCCACCGTCTTTTATTTTCTCCAAATGGAAAGGACAAAAGCACAGAAAAATTCCTTATAGAGATTGCTCTCGGTTCGGGAGGTAGGTTATAGAAAGGGAAGGTATTAGCACCCTTTCTATCCATGGTTATCCATGGGCTCTTAGATACTTGCTCATTGTGTTTTAAAAAATGTTTGTTTGCTTTTCAACTGTGGGTTTTAAAAAAAGTTTCTTTGAAAATTTCAGTTCGACTCTTGTATCGGTCCTCAAGAGTGTTTGAAAAGTTGCTTTCGAAAGCTTTTTGAAAAGGTGTCGGTGTGAAAAGTATTTTTGATTTGTTTTGAAATTTAGAGCAAGTATCTTAGAGTTGTCTACCTACCCTAAGGAATTCGTCTGTGTAAATGTCCTTTAAAGTAGTGCCATCCCACCATTAAGAGGTAGGTAGCACCACCGTTGGAGGTGTTCGGGTCAATTCGATTAAGGGACAGTGTGATCACCGGAGCAATGGGAAGACACCTTAGAAGCTACCCTCATGCCAGGCTCCCGGATCATGAGGACTTACTAAGACATCCTCTACTCGACGATCACCTTTCGAGGCAAGGCAACAGTGAGGCGTACCCTAGGGGTGGTGTGTGCGATTCGTGTGTCGTTTTCATTTGTATTTGTCTTGTCATGTTAAAGTGATCTACGCTTGATTTTATTATGGTCATTCATTCTTGCATGCTTTGTTAACAGTTAAAAGTCGCGAGGGAAAATAAATCTAAAGCTATTACAAATGGCGCGGGTCCACATCGCCAAAATTAAACCGGACCCGATTTGATAGAAAAGTAAATAAAGCAAAAGAAATAAAAGTGCGAGAAGTTTAGTTACATGGCTTTGGGAGAGATACATAATTATTTAAATGACAAAATAAATATGCGAAATTAAATAGAAATTACGAACATGGGCGTTGGACCCTTTTGCAAAATTAAATTAATATGATGAAATTAATTAAGAGAAAAGAAATTGTTTTTGTTTTTTGGTATTTTTGTGTTTTTTAAGATTTAATGAAAAAGAGAATTAATTAAAATTGAAATTGAATGTAAACCCTAATTCTAGTGACTTTTGAACTTGTTATGAAAATATTAAAATATAACCTAAATTAAACCTAAAATTTTTTATGTACAATTTAATTATGAAAATAAATAAATAAATAATATTATGGTAAGAAGAAAAATTAAAAGGAAATAAAAATTATTAAACCTAATTCTACATTTTTTTATATTTTTGTTAAAAGAATTAAAGTTAAAGTACCTAATTTAAATTAATTAATTTACATGCAATTTGTTTATGAAAATAATTAAAATAAAATATTTATTATGTTTTTCGTCTTTCCTGATTTTTAGGTATTTTTTTATATTTGGTAAAAATAATTAATTGAATCGAAACAATAAAGCAAATAAAATAACAATTAAAAAAATAAAATATAATGAAAATGTATAGAATTTGCAAACCAGGGGGGTGGAAGTCCCAAATTGGAGGTATGGATCCAAGAATCCTGGCCCAACAAGCTTCAGGTCCATTGACTTTTTTGAGTAGCGTGTTGGATGGTTGACCAGGCTTAGAGTATTCCTCAATCTGGAGCCTTTGATCTGAAGCAGCTAGACGCGTGGCTGGTTTGATGGTGATGGAATATGGTGCGCCTTAACGCTAGCGCTGCATGGAAAGATTTATAGAAAAATAATATGGACATATGTAAGACCTGGGGCTCGAACCCAGGTCATGTGTATTACCAGCGCTTTCTCCAACCAACTGTGCCAATTAACGTATTTGATATATAAATAAACAATGAACATAATAAAAACAAACAAAAGTTAGTGCTTCAAAAACGCGCGCAATTCAAAAGAACCAATGGTTGTTGGCCACGAGGTCTTCTTCTTCGTTCCTGAAAATAATAAACACAAAGGCCACGGTTTTGAAGACGTTCTCTTAAGCCTGTTTCCAGAAAATAGCGACTAGCCCTCAGTCGCTCATAAATTGAGCGCGAGGGTTGGTTTCTGTCCGTCCAAAGGCGCTTGTTCTAATGATCAAGGTCATATGTCCCAATTTTACCTGGTTTTAAAATCCCCAATTGGAAGCTCTGCAAACCCTAAAATTTAACAATGGCGATTTCTTGTATAGCTCATAAAAACATAATTAATTCATCCAGTTAGCTTCAGAACACATTACTCAATACAAATGCATAATCAAAATGCCATGAAAACGCTTAAATCTGGAAATACGAATTTGAAAAATATGGGAGAAAAGTGGATTTCTGTATACCAATTCAACGCGTTTGGATGAATGTTCTGGATTGGAATATGATCAGTGAAGCTTCAGGAAGCCAATGGGATGATTTTTATGCCTTGAATCGACCTCTAAAGTGGTTTACAGTTTTGAGTTTCTTTGAGAAAATTTCAAGTTTGTAGAGAGCTTTTCTGCGCAGCTTTGTGTGTATCACGATTAGGTTTATGATCAAGCCTTTGTAGTGAATGCATTAGGTCAAAAATATTGCTCCAAATCTCTTGAATTGATGAATTGGAGATTTGATTTGTTAAGGATCTTTTTTCAATCTTTTTCAAGTGTTCTTGTGCCAATTAGCATCCAATCAATCCAATTCTTTCCTAATTAGCATATGCACGAAATCTTGAGGGCAAAACATGCATGAAAAGATTTATTAGGTCAAGTTAGATATTTTTCATATATTTAAATGATTTAAATGAATTAATATAAATAATAATTCAAATAAATAAATAAAAAATGAGAAAATACTTCCCTTTGGGCCAAGTGGTCGTGCACATGCTTAGAATGATGAATCATGGAAGAAAAATGGGCCCATTAGCATTTTTAGGTCATTTGAATCAATGTTGACTTTTCAAAATATCCAAAAATTTCCCAACTTCCACAAGGCATAACTTGCTCAATTTTTAAGCTTTTCTCATGTTCTTGGACATTTTGGAAAGGTCTTTGAGTCCTCTAACCAATGCCTTTGGTCCCATGTCATTTTGATTTACCAATCTCAAGTTATGGCCTTTGACTTAAAGTCCCTTTTTGTTGACTTTTGAAAATGACCTATAATGTTGAAATTGATAACTTTTTGTGAGAGCATTTCTTGGACTTGAAGTATGAAGATGAGTTGTAGGAAATGTCTTTCTCTTCAAAATGAGCTTTGGATGGAATTTTTCTGATAATCCATGTGAAAGTTATGCCCTGGTCAATTTCAGTTGACTTTTTCAACTGTCCAAATAAGGAAACTTTTGCATCTTGATGATTTTCTGAGCCAAATTTTGAGAATCATGATCAAGCATTGATAAAATGATGTTTGTGGCTTCAAAATGATATATTGACCAAAAATTTGAACTTTTGACTGTCAAATGACCATTTTGCCCCTGCAGTTGACTGTAGTGCAATTTAGGGTTTTGATTGTGCAATTTTGAGCTGAATGCCTTGAAACTTGATATGAGAATGCTTGACCATATTTGTAAGCATATAGGACTTGATTGGGCCTTTGAAAACTTCATTTTCTTGATCAGACTTAAAACCCTAGTTTTGACTGTGTGGGAGACCTTTGCACTGTGCCACCCTTGGGAATTTTACAGCTTGGCTTGGCAATTTCTTGGAGAATATGGGAGGGCAAATTTTGGGGTACAACAGTTGCCCCTGTTCAATCTTCTTAGACCTGAGGATGCAGATTGGCTGTCGTGCCTTTCGTAATCCGAGGGTAGAAGATGATTGGACACTAGAGTGCCCAGAAATTTGCGCTCACATAGTAGCAGTGTGATGGGAATGGGCTTATAGATGCCATTTGGAGATTGATGGATAGGATGATGGGCTTATAGATGCCATCTGAATGTTGATCGCATCAGGGATTCCTTAGCGAGAACCTGCATACCTGCAAAACAGAAAATGAGTACCTGACACGTTGCAGGAGCTGGTTTTCAGATGCTTGGTATAGATGTGTCCTGACTGGTTACAGGAGCTGAGTCTGGAGCTTCAAACGGCGGTGAATGAACCAGGGATGGTTACTGCCTTAGCATGAATGGTAAGAGAACCTTGGGCGACTTTAACTTCAACAACGCTCGTTGAGGAAAATCTCGGTGGGAAATACCATCTTCGCAGGATCGGGACGAGAACCATAAGCCATTATAATCTGAAAGAGAATCACCTCACTCACCGTCGGAGAGGGAACTATCTGGAAAGGAATTATCACCTCACTCGCCGTCGGAGAGGGAAACCTCTGAAAAAGGACTTACCACCTCACTCGCCGTTGGAGAGGGAACCATAGGAGACTATCACCTCACACTCACCATCGGAGAGGGAAACATCTGAAAAAGGACTTACCACCTCACTCGCCGTTGGAGAGGGAACCATAGGAGACTATCACCTCACACTCACCGTCGGAGAGGGAAACATCTGAAAAAGGACTTACCACCTCACTCGCCGTTGGAGAGGGAACCATAGGAGACTATCACCTCACACTCATCGTCGGAGAGGGAAATATCTGAAAAAGGACTTACCACCTCACTCGCTGTTGGAGAGGGAACCATAGGAGACTATCATCTCACACTCACCGTCGGAGAGGGAAACATCTGAAAAAGGACTTATCGCCTCACTCACCGTTGGAGAGGGAACCATCTGGGATAACTTCTACTGAGTCTTTATCAGAAAAACCTGTTGGGAGTCGATTTAGCTGGACTAGAGAAGGCCTTGAAATATGTTTTGAGAATTTAACTGCATCTTTCCTGAAAGGTAAAGGTCAGTCCTATGCAATGCATGATATGGATCAAGCAATAATGTTCTCAACATAAATGGGATTTGTATGATATGATGCGTACATGCATGCTATAATGATGTATGTGATGTTTTATGAATGTATTTTTCGTCTAGGAAAGTAAATCCTTGACGGGTGCCGGGAAGTCATATCCTGGGCTGATGTTGAAGAATAGATTTTGCTTCCGTTGGGGATGATGGCTGCAAGAACACCGGTAGGAGAAGATGACTCCGTTGCGGAATAAACTTGGCAAATGGAAGATTCTGCGGGGAGAAAAGATACTCTAGCGACCATGCTGGGAAGCAATACTCTGTGGGAAGAGGGATGCCTTGCTGAGTGTAGATAATAATTTTCTGGGGATACCCTTGTTGTTGGAAGTGTTGATGGACTTCACTGGGGTAAGAAGACTTCGTCGGGGACGCTCTTTCCGTGGCTTTTGGCTGAGGATAACCCAGTTATATCTTGTTAAGGAAATAACTCTTTCAATCAAGCCGGCTGACGCGTTCGTGCTCTGTGAGGGGATAAGCTTCCAGAATCTACTGGGGGTAAGCTTATTGCTTGGGGATATGGATCCCAACTTTCCTGGGAGAACTGGATTGAACTCTTCTGGGAAGTTTTGAAGTGCGGGGGAAGTGATTCCTTTGAATGTTGGTATGCCGCCGGGGAACAATCTTTAGACCAAGACTGCCGGGGATGCTTGTTAGGAATGTATGTGCTGCTGGGGAAGGTTGAGATCTACTGGAGGACACCCAACTTCCTTAAGGTTTGATAACTCTGCTTGGAGAAGAATGCACTGACTTGCTGACTTACTCTCTGGGGAATTAAGACGTCTGGTTATGTTCTTCCACCGAACTCACCTTGGTACCTTGGAGGACAGAACCATTAGACCATTTGGACGACTCATTACTGCCCCTGCTTCTGAGGTGGGAGAGGAAGACCTGTGGAGTGCTAACAAATCTTCTGGTAGACTGGTGATTAGATGTCGGGACATAGTCGTACGCTTTTGATCCCTAACTTTTGCCTGGACCGCCCTTTCGGGTTTTCAGTCCACCGGGATACCCATTTTTGCCCAAGCCGCCTTTTCAGGTCTTTGACTTGCCGGGTGTACAGATTTTTCCATTTCATCCCTTATTTTGCCCGAACCCTTTTGGTTCGCCGGGAAGCCCTTATTTTTTCCTAGGTATGTCAACCTAGCGGGTCTTTGATTTTGCGTAGTATCTTTCCGACCATGTCCGTGCTTTCAGAAGGTAGGGATTGCCCCTGTTAGAAGTGTTTTGTCATGCCACCAGAAGATTTCTGACCAGGCGAGATTTATTGTTGGAATGCCCCAAGTGACTCAGGCGGAGATTTGCCCCAGGCTATTTGGCCTTTGAGAGATTCTCCGAATCTTGATTGGATTGCCCCAGATGATGGACCATGTTCATGCCATGCCCCTTGATTGGAAATGCTTCTGTTCATTAGGCATTCGTCGTGCGAACTTCTATGCTGTTCAAACAAAAAGTCATATGCAAACAAAGTTATGTTAAAAATACAAAGCTTATGTCTGTCTTGAAGATTTTGAAAATGCATTCTTTTTTCATAAAACAAGCGAATGTTTGTAAAACGTGATGTCAACTCTGTATTTACCGTAGGCCTTAAGGAGTCAGGATATCTTTCGTGACAGTATGCTTTCGAACTAACCCATGCTTCAGCTAGGACTTTTAAGGGTTATAACGTGGCCTGGTTCACGGTTTAAGAAACAAAGGATAAAGGCTCAAATTATTTGTACCCACCCGCTCTTCGTGATGTTCTCCAAACCTAAACTCAGTTGATCATACGTTAGACCTTGTTTGAGTCTTTGCGCTGATTTTCCGGTGATGATTCAGATATTGAACGTTTATTTGAATAGGCAGTCATCTCCTTTTTTGCTGAGGGTTTGTAGGACCTCTTTCTTTTTTTGATTTTTTGTTATCCCTTTCTTTTTTTGCCTGAACTGTTTCCTTTTTTGGAATCACAGTCAGCGGGATGCCCCAGTTTTGTAAGTCTCCTTCATGGGTTTTGACTTAATGTTTTTTTTATTTTTTGAGATAATGACTGCCTTTCTTTATTGATTATTCGGAACCATCACTGTCTTTCTTCGTTTTGTAAGGACTTCTTTGGTGCCATTTGTTATGCACTTGGACCAACTGAGAGACTACCCTGCCCCAGGTTATAATAAAGGGTTTTAAATTTTGAAAAGAAAAACTCCTACTTCTTTGGCTCAGAGGGGTTGACGAGGGATTATCATCCTTATAACTCCAGTGTTTAGGGATTGAAACAATGCCTGTACCTCATCAGCGGGGTCTGTTCAAAAGCATACTGTAATGATCGCGGTATCGTTTCGTCATCCTCCCTCAAGAGGCTTTAGAATTTTAGATCAAGAGTTGACATCAGAAAAAATATGAAAATAATTTGCATTTAGTGAATACGAATATATTGTTTCAGAACAGACATATGCGATGCATTAATGAAATAACAATGTTTAACATGAGTAAATGTTTGAACAAAAGAAAATTGCAACTTGAACATTCGAATGAACAAAAGTCTTTTCGTCTCAGGGTTTGTCACTTCAAATGGTGAGTCTTGTAGGGGTAGTAGAAGAACTCAGCCTGGCCATCTTGGGTGAATTCCACAGCTCCTTCCTCAATCAGGTCCTGGATTTTATTTTTCAGAGTCCAACAGTCCTCTGTGGCATGCCCCGGACTGTCAGAATGATAAGCGCAGTGAGCGTTGGGGTCATATCTTGAGAGTGTCCTGTTGGGATTCTTAGGAGGATCCTTTAGAGTTACCAAGTTCAACCTCAGCAGTTGTTGTAAGGCTTGAGGCAGCGACACGCTGAGCTTGGTGAATTGCCTTTTGGGCTTGTCTGGCTGAAGCTGGTGAGGTTGATACTGAATTGGTGATACTGGAGCCATATGAGGAGCTTTCTCCTCGCCTCTTTGTCTCAAAGATGGTTGAACGATGACTGGCTTTTTACCCTTAGACTTTTGCCCCAGTTGGTTACCCTGAAGCAGTTGGTTGACGAGAAACCGGAGCTCATCTTGTCTTTGAGCTAGACCTTGAATGGCATTCCTCTGCCCCAGCATTTGGGCTTTCATTGCATTCATCTCAGCTTGTAGGTGTTCCAGCTTTTCATCCTCAGCACTGCCCCTGACGAAGGTCTCCGTGAGAAGTATCCTTAGCTCCTCCTGCCCCTTGGATAGATTCAGGAGGATTTCCCTGAGCTGAGTCTCTTGAGCGAGAAGGTCTTGGTTATCTGGTTGGAAGGCCATTGCTGAAATAAACAGCGAGAAGGGTAAGTGACCTGCAACAAAGATACCTGTTATGTAATGATGAGTATGATATGCATGCAATGTTTTCAAGGACCTCGCGGGGTAAACAAGAAAATTTGTTAGAATTTGGGTCCGGTAGTTTGATTGAAGGAACTGCATGTTGTTGAGAGTCCTTCTTTAAAGGGTCAAAGGCTCACCATATCCAGTGGGTCATAGCCTCTGACAACTTTGGCCAGAGGAAAATAAATCCTCTTTGCCCCTTGCTAGATTTTTTGATTCGTCATGACCTGCATCACAGACCCTTGAGATCCTTGAAATGGGTTAGTCCTTATGCAGGATGTATGCAATGGTATGATGTTATGCTATGCATGGGGGTAATGTAAGTAACCCTGTTATGAGTCCCAATTAAGGACTGCAAACCAAAACCTGCAAGAAACTCAAGTAAAACCTGTCATGAGTCCCAATTAAGGACCAAATAAAACCTGCAAAACACTCAGTAAACCCTGTTATGAGTCCCAGTTAAGGACTATAAACAAAACCTGCAAGAAACTCAAGTGTCAGATAACAAGCATGCAAGTAGTCAAGTTGGAAGGCACACAAGTCACACAAGATAAGCCCTTAGAGTTTAGGCCAGCATGGGGTCTGGGTATTACCCTCTTGAAGTTGGTGGGCTCAACCTGTCCTATTAGACGTAACCGGGTTCTAAGGGTCCCAATATCACGGGATTGCTTTCATTGTTCATCGTTTCGATTTAGCCACTGAACTGGCGACCGAAATATTCCAGGAAAGCAACCCTCAATTGAGTGTAGTATCGAGTATCAACCAACCTCGGACTGCACCAAAGTCAGTTATCTCACTACCCTAAAGAGGCCAAGATAGTTCAATTAAGGTTCCTAAGGTCTGTTGATGCTTCATGACACCACGCGGAGGCCCCGTACTCTCCTTGACTGAACTCAAGGGTTACCGGTACACACCAAAGTGCCACATCAACTTAGCAGACTGTTTCAACCATGTCGGTATACCCCGCACAGTTCCCTCACAGCCTTGTTGCTACTTCCTAAGAAGGTTTCCCCAGATCCGGGTTAGGATCTATAGAACTCCCAAGACAGTCCCACAATAATAAAGCAAGCAAAGAAAACAATTGAAAACACAGTTATGAACTAACCCTAAGGTACACCCCACTTTAAGTTAATAATCCCCAGCAGAGTCGCCAGTTCTGTGATCGGTGGATCTGGAACTGACTGTTTAACGCTGGTTCGCGAAATGTCGCGGAAGCAAGAGTCGCCACCGTCTTTTATTTTCTCCAAATGGAAAGGACAAAAGCACAGAAAAATTCCTTATAGAGATTGCTCTCGGTTCGGGAGGTAGGTTATAGAAAGGGAAGGTATTAGCACCCTTTCTATCCATGGTTATCCATGGGCTCTTAGATACTTGCTCATTGTGTTTTCAAAAATGTTTGTTTGCTTTTCAACTGTGGGTTTTAAAAAAAGTTTCTTTGAAAATTTCAGTTCGACTCTTGTATCGGTCCTCAAGAGTGTTTGAAAAGTTGCTTTCGAAAGCTTTTTGAAAAGGTGTCGGTGTGAAAAGTATTTTTGATTTGTTTTGAAATTTAGAGCAAGTATCTTAGAGTTGTCTACCTACCCTAAGGAATTCGTCTGTGTAAATGTCCTTTAAAGTAGTGCCATCCCACCATTGAGAGGTAGGTAGCACCACCGTTGGAGGTGTTCGGGTCAATTCGATTAAGGGACAGTGTGATCACCGGAGCAATGGGAAGACACCTTAGAAGCTACCCTCATGCCAGGCTCCCGGATCATGAGGACTTACTAAGACATCCTCTACTCGACGATCACCTTTCGAGGCAAGGCAACAGTGAGGCGTACCCTAGGGGTGGTGTGTGCGATTCGTGTGTCGTTTTCATTTGTATTTGTCTTGTCATGTTAAAGTGATCTACGCTTGATTTTATTATGGTCATTCATTCTTGCATGCTTTGTTAACAGTTAAAAGTCGCGAGGGAAAATAAATCTAAAGCTATTACAAATGGCGCGGGTCCACATCGCCAAAATTAAACCGGACCCGATTTGACAGAAAAGTAAATAAAGCAAAAGAAATAAAAGTGCGAGAAGTTTAGTTACATGGCTTTGGGAGAGATACATAATTATTTAAATGACATAAAATAAATATGCGAAATTAAATAGAAATTACGAACATGGGCGTTGGACCCTTTTGCAAAATTAAATTAATATGATGAAATTAATTAAGAGAAAAGAAATTGTTTTTGTTTTTTGGTATTTTTGTGTTTTTTAAGATTTAATGAAAAAGAGAATTAATTAAAATTGAAATTGAATGTAAACCCTAATTCTAGTGACTTTTGAACTTGTTATGAAAATATTAAAATATAACCTAAATTAAACCTAAAATTTTTTATGTACAATTTAATTATGAAAATAAATAAATAAATAATATTATGGTAAGAAGAAAAATTAAAAGGAAATAAAAATTATTAAACCTAATTCTACATTTTTTTATATTTTTGTTAAAAGAATTAAAGTTAAAGTACCTAATTTAAATTAATTAATTTACATGCAATTTGTTTATGAAAATAATTAAAATAAAATATTTATTATGTTTTTCGTCTTTCCTGATTTTTAGGTATTTTTTTATATTTGGTAAAAATAATTAATTGAATCGAAACAATAAAGCAAATAAAATAACAATTAAAAAAATAAAATATAATGAAAATGTATAGAATTTGCAAACCAGGGGGGTGGAAGTCCCAAATTGGAGGTATGGATCCAAGAATCCTGGCCCAACAAGCTTCAGGTCCATTGACTTTTTTGAGTAGCGTGTTGGATGGTTGACCAGGCTTAGAGTATTCCTCAATCTGGAGCCTTTGATCTGAAGCAGCTAGACGCGTGGCTGGTTTGATGGTGATGGAATATGGTGCGCCTTAACGCTAGCGCTGCATGGAAAGATTTATAGAAAAATAATATGGACATATGTAAGACCTGGGGCTCGAACCCAGGTCATGTGTATTACCAGCGCTTTCTCCAACCAACTGTGCCAATTAACGTATTTGATATATAAATAAACAATGAACATAATAAAAACAAACAAAAGTTAGTGCTTCAAAAACGCGCGCAATTCAAAAGAACCAATGGTTGTTGGCCACGAGGTCTTCTTCTTCGTTCCTGAAAATAATAAACACAAAGGCCACGGTTTTGAAGACGTTCTCTTAAGCCTGTTTCCAGAAAATAGCGACTAGCCCTCAGTCGCTCATAAATTGAGCGCGAGGGTTGGTTTCTGTCCGTCCAAAGGCGCTTGTTCTAATGATCAAGGTCATATGTCCCAATTTTACCTGGTTTTAAAATCCCCAATTGGAAGCTCTGCAAACCCTAAAATTTAACAATGGCGATTTCTTGTATAGCTCATAAAAACATAATTAATTCATCCAGTTAGCTTCAGAACACATTACTCAATACAAATGCATAATCAAAATGCCATGAAAACGCTTAAATCTGGAAATACGAATTTGAAAAATATGGGAGAAAAGTGGATTTCTGTATACCAATTCAACGCGTTTGGATGAATGTTCTGGATTGGAATATGATCAGTGAAGCTTCAGGAAGCCAATGGGATGGTTTTTATGCCTTGAATCGACCTCTAAAGTGGTTTACAGTTTTGAGTTTCTTTGAGAAAATTTCAAGTTTGTAGAGAGCTTTTCTGCGCAGCTTTGTGTGTATCACGATTAGGTTTATGATCAAGCCTTTGTAGTGAATGCATTAGGTCAAAAATATTGCTCCAAATCTCTTGAATTGATGAATTGGAGATTTGATTTGTTAAGGATCTTTTTTCAATCTTTTTCAAGTGTTCTTGTGCCAATTAGCATCCAATCAATCCAATTCTTTCCTAATTAGCATATGCATGAAATCTTGAGGGCAAAACATGCATGAAAATATTTATTAGGTCAAGTTAGATATTTTTCATATATTTAAATGATTTAAATGAATTAATATAAATAATAATTCAAATAAATAAATAAAAAATGAGAAAATAATTCCCTTTGGGCCAAGTGGTCGTGCACATGCTTAGAATGATGAATCATGGAAGAAAAATGGGCCCATTAGCATTTTTAGGTCATTTGAATCAATGTTGACTTTTCAAAATATCCAAAAATTTCCCAACTTCCACAAGGCATAACTTGCTCAATGTTTAAGATTTTCTCATGTTCTTGGACATTTTGGAAAGGTCTTTGAGTCCTCTAACCAATGCCTTTGGTCCCATGTTATTTTGATTTACCAATCTCAAGTTATGGCCTTTGACTTAAAGTCCCTTTTTGTTGACTTTTGAAAATGACCTATAATGTTGAAATTGATAACTTTTTGTGAGAGCATTTCTTGGACTTGAAGTATGAAGATGAGTTGTAGGAAATGTCTTTCTCTTCAAAATGAGCTTTGGATGGAATTTTTCTGATAATCCATGTGAAAGTTATGCCCTGGTCAATTTCAGTTGACTTTTTCAACTGTCCAAATAAGGAAACTTTTGCATCTTGATGATTTTCTGAGCCAAATTTTGAGAATCATGATCAAGCATTGATAAAATGATGTTTGTGGCTTCAAAATGATATATTGACAAAAAATTTGAACTTTTGACTGTCAAATGACCATTTTCCCCTGCAGTTGACTGTAGTGCAATTTAGGGTTTTGACTGTGCAATTTTGAGCTGAATGCCTTGAAACTTGATATGAGAATGCTTGACCATATTTGTAAGCATATAGGACTTGATTGGGCCTTTGAAAACTTCATTTTCTTGATCAGACTCAAAACCCTAGTTTTGACTGTGTGGGAGACCTTTGCACTGTGCCACCCTTGGGAATTTTACAGCTTGGCTTGGCAATTTCTTGGAGAATATGGGAGGGCAAATTTTGGGGTACAACAGACTTTAGCACAGTTTAATTCCTTTTTGAGTAGGTAGATGGTTCTTAAGTACTTGCTCCTTTTAAAACAAAACAAAACTTTTCGCACTTACACTCTCTTCAAAATAAAAAACTCTTTTCAAACCCACAAACACAAAGAAAAGCAAACTTTTGAAAACGCGATGAGCAAGTACCTAAGAGCCCGTGGATAACCACGAATAGAAAGGGTGCTAATACCTACCCTTTCTATAATCTACCTCCCGAACCCGAGAAATATCTCAAAAAGGAATTTTTTCTGTGCTTTTGTCCTTTCCTTGTTGGATAAAATAAAAGATGGTGGCGACTCTTGCTTACCGCGACATTTTGCAAAAATAAACGCAAACGCGAACCAACATTTCAAAACAGTCAGTTCTCATTCCCACCGATCACAGAACTGGCGACTCTGCTGGGGAGATTATAAGTGAGGTGTACCTTAGGATTAGATCATTGTGTTTTCAATTGTATGCTTTGTATGCTTTAATTTTGCAGGCTTGTATCAGAGTTTCTATAGATCCTAACCCGGATCGGGGGGTACCCTTTAGATAAGTAGCAATAAACTGTGAGGGATCTGTATGGCGTAGACCGATACGGATGAAGCAGTAGCTACGTTGGTGTGGCACTTTAGTCTGTACCGATATCCCTTGTGTTGGAACAAGGAGAATATGGGTCTTCTAAGGGGTCATTAAGCACCAACTGACCTTAGAACCTTAAATTGACCAACTTGGCCATAGAACGGTAGCAGTATGCTACACTCATTGAGACTAAACTCTCGCGATGATTCCGGCCGCAAGAAAAGGTTGCTAAACTGGAATTATGACCGATTGAGGGTAGTCAGTGATATTGAGATCCTCTAGAACCCGATTACTATTTTTAGGACAGGTTTTAAACCAACTGAACTGAAAGAGGGTAGTGCCTAAGCTCCATGCCAGCCTGAAATCTAAGGGCTCTCAGTGTGACTTGTGTGCCTTTACCATGTTTGCTATTTGTGGATACTTGTGGTGTGCCTTTATCATGACATCATGACATCATAACATTGCATACATCTTGCATAAGGACTAACCTATTTCAAAGACAGGAGGGATTCATCTTTGCTCTGTTTTGTAGGTCATCATGATGCCCATGCGTAAGAATAGCATCCGGATCAACTTTGTCCAAGTACCTACCTTGCTTAAAGAGTTGGTTGCCAAGATGCCTGACACTACTTCCTTCATCAAGAGGCATGGTTCTCTTCTCAGTTTGGTCACCTCCAAATTGGACGAGCAGATGATTAGTGTCCTGGTCCAATTCTATGATCCGTTGTACCATTGTTTCACTTTCCAGGACTTCCAACTGGTTCCTACCCTAGAAGAGTTCTCTGAGCTGCTCGGTATCTCTGTTCTGGAGCAGACTCCATTTACTGGTTAGGAGAAGACTCTTAGGCCTGAAGAAATTGCTGCAGCCCTTCATTTGACCAAAGAAGAGGTAATGGCTAATTGGGAGACTAGGAGTGGAGCTAAAGGATTTATGACTAAGTTCTTGGTTGGCAAGGCTAACTACTTCTGAGATAGCCTAGACTTTAAGGCGTTCGAGGATATTCTGGCTCTTCTGATCTATGGCTTGGTACTGTTTCCGAATCCTGACACTTTTGTTGATGTGAATGCGATAAAGATCTCCATATCTCAGAACCCTGTACCCATTCTCTTGGGCGACATTCTTCATCAGCTCTATGCTCGTACTGCCCGAAAGCGGGGAACCTTGATGTGCTGTGCTCCTTTATTGTCGACGTGGTTTATTTCGCACCTCCCCAAGTCAATGCTAAAGAACAAAGAAGGTATGGGCTGGGCTTATAAGGTGATGTCTCTTTCTCATAATGACATTATCTGGACTCTCAAGGGTATGTATGAGGTGACTATCATTGATCGTTGTGGAGAGTATCCCAATGTTCCCCTGCTAGGAACCCATGGAGGAATTTATTACAACCCATGCTTAGCTCTCCGTCAGTTTGGAAGAGCCAGAAGAGAAGGACCCCACGAGCTGCTAATTCCTCATATCATCTTTAATTTTCAAGGGGATAGCGACGAGCAGCGTCACATATTCATAAGGGCTTGGGACAGAGTTCACCAATCTGATCCACATGAGTTGGGTCCAAAGACTTCTCTGCCAATGGAGCCATATCTTAGATGGGTCCGCATCCGTGCCCAGAAGCTAGGTATGCCATATGAAGTTGTCCGGCCTGTCACTCTTAAAGTTACTAATGAAGAAGGGGTTCTTCAAACCATTCTCCATCCTTATATGCCCACTGACATTGGGGCACTGAAGATATCTTGGATGCAACTGCGGGAGGAACGGGATTCTTACCGAGAGAAGTTCAATGAACAAGAGCAGAAGATCCAGAGGTTGACTAGGCAGTTAGAGAATGAGCGGATTCTCAACGATTATGTCCGCACTGATAGGAAGAGACCATGGGAGCATTGATGGACCTTTGATGATTTCCTTTCCAGTTTTTTGTTTACTTTTCAGTATTTCCATTCTTGTAACGCCTTAAGGGCAATTTGTTGAACACTTTAAATTTTGAAGTTTAAATCTAATAAAGTGTGTTTCCTTTCTTGTTTACAAATTTGAATCCCGAGTGTCTTTGAAATCATAAATCATACGCATTTCATCCCATGCACTTCATAAACAGGTACCCTTTACAGGTCTCTTATCTTCTTCGCTGTTTATTTCAGCAATCATCATGTCTACTGAACCTTCAACTGAGCAAGCTATTAAGGCCCTCCAGGCCCAGAATGCCCAATTTCAAGAGCTGTTCATGAATCTAGCCAAGGGTCAGTAGGACCTGAAGACCTTGATTCTGAAAGAGAAGAAGAAGAAGAATAAGAGGACAGTCCTGTTCAACACAGGACACAGGTTTGGGAACAGGTTACAGAATGAAGTTGATCTGACCACCTCATCTGGAGGGAAAGATAGTTCACAAGAAAGGAGGGCTCATAGCCCTGTGGTCTCCGACAACGGGACAGACTACGATGAAGAACAGTATCCTCCTGCTGAGGATAAGTACAAACAACTGGAAGACCGTTTGAACGCTATGGAAATTCAGAAGGTGCCCGGTCTGGACTTCGGAGATCTAGGTCTATCATCTGGGGTGGTTATTCCCCATAAATTCAAGGCACCAGCCTTTGCCAAGTATGACGGAGTTTCCTGTCCGAAGCTGCACCTCCGGTCATATGTGAGGAAGATCCAGCCTTACACCACTGATAAGAACTTATGGATCCATTTCTTTCAAGACAGTCTCTCAGGGACTCAGCTTGAGTGGTTCTATCAGTTGGACGGAGCCAGTATCCGCAGTTGGGAAGATTTGGCTACTGCATTCTACAGGAAGTATCAGTACAACTCCGACCTCGCTCCTACGCATACCCAACTCCAGGGTATGTCAATGGGAATGGGTGGAGGATTTAAAGATTATGCTCAGAAGTGGAGAGACCTTGCCGGAAGGGTGCAACCACCTTTGGCTGATCGTGACCTTGTTGACATGTTTCTGGGGACCCTGTCTGGTCCATTTTTCAACCACTTGATTGGAAGCTCTTCATCTAGTTTTACAGATCTTATTTTGACTGGTGAGAGGATTGAAGCTGGTATTAAGGCTGGGAAGATACAGAAGGGTGCTTCATCAAGCACTGAGAAGAAGCCGTTTAAGAAAGAGTCCAGTGATGTCTACAGTGCAAGAAGACAAAGTAGACCTGAACACCGCCAAGCTGTCAATGCGGTTGTTATTTCAAAACCTGCTGGTGCTCCTCAGTATAATAATCAACAAAAGGACGAGAGACCTAAGAGGCAATTCACTCGTCTCAGCATGACCTTATCTCAGATTCTGCCACAGTTGCTGAAGAGTAATCTGGTGACTCTAAGGGAAGCCCCAAAGAATTCAAATACGACGTCACCAAAGTATAACCCTAATGCCCGCTGTGCTTTTCACTCTGATAGCCCGGGGCATAATACGGATGATTGTTGGGCTTTGAAGAACAAGGTCCAAGACTTGATTGATGCGAAAGAGATCGAGTTCGGAGCATCAGAGAAGCCTAAACAAGAGGCAGGGGTAAATGCTATCAGGGATGATGATGATGAAGAGTTTGATATCGACAGTTGGATCTACCCTACGACCAACGGTGGATTAAGCAACTGGATAGCGAAGGATTCTATGTCTGTTTCAGTTATCACCCAGTAATGAAACTTTTTGTTTTGAATTTGTAATAGACAATGTTTCAAACTTTATGGCCCGGTGTCTTACCCGGGGCATCGTGGCTTCATTTGTGAGGGCTTTTGTGTGTCATTTTCATATATCATTAATAAAAGCATTGGACATTTTTTGCATTTCAAATTTTGCGCTCCTTGTTTTTCTTTATTATATATTGCAAAACAGCTATTTTACACACACTCACATATACAGGTCCACATCCACTCTGGATCCCACTGGTAACGACTCTGCTATTGCCAGTTATGACTTCGAAAATCTGATCAACTTAGCCGAAGACGAAGGTGAAGATGATTGCGAAGTGCCTGGTGAACTTGCAAGACTGCTACTCCAGGAAGAAAGGGCTATTCATCCACATGAAGAGCCGGTGGAATCAGTAAATCTGGGTACCGAGACAGATAAGAAGGAGGTCAAGATCGGTGCAAACCTGGAGCTTAGTGTGAAACAACGGTTGATTCAGATGCTGCGTGACTATGTTGAGATCTTTTCCTAGTCTTACAAAGATATGCCTGGTTTGGATATTGATATTGTGGTTCATCACCTGCCTACCAAGGAAGACTGCCCACCAGTAAAACAGAAGGTTCACCGTATGCGCCCTGAGATGTCTGAGAAAATCAAGGTTGAGGTTATGAAACAGTTTGACGCCGGCTTTCTAGAAGTTACTTCTTACCCTCAGTGGGTGGCCAATGTGGTTCCTGTACCGGAGAAAGATGGTAAGGTCTGAATATGTGTTGACTACAGGGATTTGAACAGGGCGAGCCCTAAGGATGATTTCCCTCTACCTCACATTGACGTTCTGGTTGACAACACCGCTCAGCATAAGGTATTCTCCTTTATGGATGGGTTCTCCGGTTATAATCAGATAAAAATGGCTCCCGAAGACGAGGAGAAGACCACCTTTGTTACTCAGTGGGGTACCTTTTGCTACAAGGTCATTCCTTTTGGGTTGAAAAACGCTGGGGCAACATATCAGCGTGCCATGGTTGCTTTGTTTCATGACATGATCCATCATGAGATTGAAGTATATGTCGATGATATGATTGCAAGGTCCCAGACTGAGGAAGAACACCTTGACCATCTACAGAAGCTGTTTGACAGGTTGAAGTTGTAAAAGTTGAGGTTGAACCCGAACAAGTGCACCTTCGGGGTGAGGTCTGGTAAACTACTAGGTTTCGTTGTAAGCGACAAAGGTATTCAAGTGGACCATGCCAAAGTGAAAGCCATACAAGAGATGCCAACTCCCAAAACAGAGAAAGAGGTCAGAGGCTTTCTGGGACGACTGAACTACATTGCCCGATTCATCTCACACCTAACTGCTACTTGTGAGCCAATCTTCAAGCTACTGAAGAAAGATCAAGTGGTACGTTGGAATGATGAATGCCAAGCCGCTTTTGAAAGAATCAAAGAGTATCTTTAGGAGCCACCTATTTTGATGCCACCAGTTGAAGGGAGACCCTTGATCTTATACTTGACAGTTCTTGATAACTCAATAGGGTGTGTGTTGGGTCAACATGACGAGTCTGGCCGAAAAGAGCATGAAATTTACTACCTTAGCAAAAAGTTTACCGACTGTGAGACCCGATACTCACTGCTCGAGAAAACTTGCTGCGCTTTGACATGGGCTGCTCTCCGGCTGAGATAGTATATGTTGACTCACACCACTTTGTTGATATCAAAGATGGATCCAATCAAGTATATCTTCGAAAAGCCTGCCTTGTCCGGAAGAATTACAAGATGGCAGATGATTTTGACTGAGTATGACATCCAATATACGACCCAAAAGGAAATTAAGGGAAGTGTATTGGCAGACCATTTGGCACACCAGGAAGTGGATGATTACCAGTCTATGAACTTTGAATTCTCGGACGAGAATATCATGTTGATAACTGATTGTGAGACACCTGGACCGGATGAAGGACTTGAGGAAGGATCCCGATGGTCTATGTATTTTAATGGAGCTTCGAATTCTTTGGGTAATGGAATTGGCGCTGTGATCATATCTCCTAAAGGCTCTCATACTCCGTTCACCGCCCGACTATGTTTCAACTACACCAACAACATGGCGGAGTATGAAGCATGCATCATGGGTCTTCGAGCTGCAATTGACCTAAGGATTAAGTTTCTAAGTGTTTTCGGAGATTCCACTCTCGTGATCAGTCAGATCAAAGGTGAGTGGGATATGAAACACCTAAATCTTATTCCTTACAAGGAGTATGTATTGACATTGCTTCCCCATTTCGAGGAGATAACCTTTGAACACTTCCCTAGAGAGGAGAATCAGTTGGCGGACGCGCTAGCTACAATGTCTTCTATGTTCAAAGTTAATTGGGACAACGAGGCTCCCCGGATCATTATTGAAAGATTGGACGAACCTGCACATTGCTGTGATCTAGAAAATGAAGAAGTAATAGGAAGGCCCTGGTATCATGAGGTGAAGAGGTACCTTGAAGCTCAGGAATACCCCGACGGTGCATCTGTTAATGACAAGAAGTTTCTGAGGAGGTTCGCGGCGAAGTTCTTCATCAGCAATGGCATTCTTTACAAACGTAACCATGATTCGACCTTACTGCGTTGTGTGGATAAGATTGAAGCAGAAAGGATCATGGCAGAGCTGCATGAAGGTACTTTCGAAACTCATTCTAGTGGACATACCATGGCAAAGAAAATCCTCCGGGAAGGATATTACTAGTCCACAATGGAAGCCGATTGTTATCAGCATTCTCGGACATGTCACAAGTGCCAGGTCTATGCTGATAAGGTGCACATCCCTCCAGTTCCTATGAATGTTTTGACAGCGCCTTGGCCTTTTGCAATGTGGGGCATTGATATGATCGGCAAGATCAGACCTACTGCATCCAACGGGCATCATTTCATCCTGGTAGCGATTGATTACTTTACGAAGTGGGTGGAAGCAGCTTCCTTTGCTACCGTAACCAAGAACATCATGGAACAGTTCATTCGGCACAATCTGATCTATCGATACGGTGTACCAGAGAGGATCATTACGGACAATGGCACCAATCTCAACAACAAGATGATCAGTGAGCTCTGCGAGCAATTCAAGATACATCATCATAACTCTTCTCCATACCGACCAAAGATGAATGGGGCTGTCGAAGCAGCAAATAAGAACATTAAGAAGATTGTGCAGAAGATGACAGTGACATACAAAGATTGGCATGAGATGCTACCATTTGCTCTTCATGGGTACCACACCTCAACACAGACGTCAACAGGGGCAACACCTTATTCCTTGGTTTATGGCATGGAGGCAGTCTTGCCTATTGAAGTTCAGATACCCTCTCTTCGGATCATGAAGGATTCAGGTTTAAGAGAAGATGACTAGATTCAGACCCAACTTGATCAACTGAACCTAATCGACGAAAAAAGACTTACTGCTATTTGTCATGGTCAGACATACCAAAAACGGATGATCAAGGCATTTAACAAGAAAGTTAGACGACAAGAGTATCAAGTTGGGGACCTGGTAATCAGGCGCATTATCTTACCTCAAGGTGATCCCAGGGGAAAATGAACCCCTACTTACGAAGGGCCGTTTGTGGTTAAGAACATTTTCTCAGGAGGAGCTATGATTCTAACCACCATGGATGGTGACGACCTTCCTCACCCTATCAATGCGGACATAGTGAAAAATACTACGCATAAATCAAAGACCCGCTAGGTTGACTGGCCTAGGAAAAAATAAGGGCTTCCCGGCGAACCAAAAGGGTTCGGGCAAAAATAAGGGATGGAAATAAAAAAAAATCTGTACACCCGGCAAGTCGAAAACCTCAAAAGGCGGCTTGGGCAAAAACGGGTATCCCGGTGGACTGAAAACCCGAAAGGGTGGTCCAGGCAAAAGTTAGGGATTAAAGCGTAACACTATGTCTCATTGGATCACCTCGCATCCAGACTTCGGTATCGACTATCAAGCTCGGACGACACTAATCAATCAGATTCATCTTCAACTAAGCAGCAAAGTGATGAGATGCTTGAGGACATAAAGGCAATACCAGAGTTGGAACCCAGTGGGATTATTCACATAACTGCTTTGTTTCCTTTTCACAAATTGTATAAATGCTATTTGTTCGGCAGCGTTCTCTTACGAGGACGTCAGCCTCTTGTACAAAAACGCCTATTTTCAGGCCAAATTTCAAAATTAATACAAATTCATTTTCAGAAATTTCTTTTTTCCTTTATCTGTTTTTGTTTTGCAAAGAACGTCCAATGTTCATTTTTGATATATGCATTTGACATTAATTGCTAATCATAAATATTTACATGCGAAACGGAAAATGAGTTACTGGAAATAATAGAAATAGGGGCAAATAAGAATTGCCCGAACTGTACAAGTTGCTCTGTCCACCAGGTACCAAGGTACATCCAGCTGAAGAATATGGCTAACATACCTTCATTCCCCGCAGGGTAAGACAATAATGATAACTCTCTCAGCTGAGACATGCAACTACGGACGAATCAACAATACTCTCCCCAAGCAGATTTCATCCACCATCAGCGCTAAAAAGGTTTGGTATCCCCAGAAGGTCTTAATATTCCTCAGCGGAGTATAAAGATATTCTCCAGCAAGCATAAAATCATCCCCAGCAGAGCTTATCAACAGAATCCCCAACGGAGTTTATCTTTAAAATCTTCAGTAGAACATCTCTTCCCCATATAGTAATTACCCTCAGAATAATCTCTTCATCATTTTATTCCCCAACAAAGTTCTTTTCTCCTGCAGGTTTATTCTCACAATCATCTTCGTCCACCGTCCCTGGCGGAAGCGAAGCATTCAACTTTATTCTCCAGCAGCTCCGGGATTTATTTTCCCCGACTAAGATATTACATGTCCATACATCATGATACATGCATATACGCATCATACCATACAATCTCATTTATTTTGAGAACATCATTGCCTGATACATATCATGCATTACATACAACTAACCTTTACCTTTCAAGAAAGATACAATCAAAATTCAAGTTATGAAGCCCGGGTACGACCTGATAGTATCTTGATTTCTACAGCATATTGTGAAGCCCGAATTACGACCAGATAACAATATCAGACTACCGCGAAGCCTGGATTACGACCAGATAGTGATATTTCTCAAAAGTAAGCTATGAAGCCCGGGGAACGACCGGATAATAGTTTATTCCCCAGTGAGCCATGAAGCCCAGATTACGACCGGATAGCAGCTCAGTAAGCACCATGAAGCCTGGATTCGACCAGATAGTGGTATATCATAAACACAAGCCGTGAAGCCCGGATCACGACGGGATAACAGCTCAGCAAGTTATTGTGAAGCCTGGATTACGACCAGAAAGCAATACAAGACCATGAAGCCTGGATTACGACCAGATAATGGTAGAAGATGTTGTGAAGACTGGATTACGACCAGATAGCAACCAAGAGTATTATGAAGCCTGGATTTCGACCAGATAGTGGTATAATACATCGTGAAGCCTGGGTTACGACCAGATAGCATTAAGGGACACTATGAAGCTTGGATTACGACCAAATAATAGTTTACCCAACCAGTTACTATGAAGCCCGTATTCGACCGGATACTAGTAAACCCAACAGCCAAAGGGAAGCTCGGATGCGACCGGATAACCACTTGATTTATTCTGAAGCTTGGATTTTGACCAGATAAGAAGTGAGGTATTGTGAAGATTGGATTCGACCAGATAGCAGTACGCGACACCATGAAGCCTGGATTCGACCAGATAATGGTATAACACATCGTGAAGCCTGGATCACGACCAGATAGCGGTACAAGACATTGTGAAGCTTGGATTCCGACCAAATAGCAGTTTACATGGACAGTTACTAAGAAGCCCGGAGCCGGCCGAATATTAGTGTGCCCTAAATTCAAGTTGAAGCCCGGGTGCGACCGGATAACCACTTGATTTGTTCTGAAGCCTGGATTTCGACCAGATAAGAAGTGAGAAATTGCAAAGCCTGGATTACGACCGGATAGCAAGCTTAATCTCATCTCCCTAGTAAGTCACTGTAAAGCCTGGATTACGACCAGATAGCAGTCGGTCTTATCACTATGAAGCCTGGGTTGCGACCAGATAATAGTTCACTCTCACCTCTTCAACAGAGATGATTCCTCAGTAGAATAACAGACGACCGAAGCTCCTAAAATTCGACAGAGATGATTCCCCAATAGAATAACGGACGAACGAAGCTCCTAAAGTCTATTTCTCCTAAGACGAAGGACAACATTCCCCAGCGCAATCTCCCTCAAACAACAAGTATACGAGCTCTCGCTAAGGAATCTCTTACGCGATCGACACTCCTTCGGATGGCATCTTTAAGCCCATCTCCCATCATCAATCTCCGGATGGCATCTGTAAGCCCATTCCCAACATCACAAGACAAATACTACTTCATGCGAGTGCAAATTTCTGGGCACTCTAGTGTTCAATCATCTTCCACCTTCGGATCACGAAAGGCCCGAACGCCAATCTATATCCTCAGGTTTAAGAAGATTGAACAGGGGCAACTGTTGTACCCAAAACTTTTCCCTCCCATATTCCTTAAGACATGTCAAGAATCATCTCCAAGTTGTTCAAGATGGCTCAAGAGTTGGACAGTCAAATCACCTCCTAAGGCAGTCAATTCAAAATTAGGGTTTTGGGTTGCATCAAGTTCCTTGAATCCAAATGGCTTCAAGTGCTCCCCAATGTCCTAATATGTTCTCAAGTTCATCCATGACAAATTTCAAGCCTTGCAGAGAAAGTTTGGTCAGTCAATTGCTCAAGAGGTCCAAAAATCGATTGTGCTAGGGCAAAAGTCAACTGTGACCTACAAATAGTCAAACCTCAAGATTTTTTGCCAACATTCTCATTTTGAAGGATAATTCATCATTTGATCAAGGGTTGATCATGATTCATCAAGGATTGCTCAAGATTCATCAAGATTCAAAAGTTGCTAAATTAGGGTTTTGTAGGAAAAGTCAACTCAACTTTGACCAAGCATAACTTTCCCATACTTTATGAGAAATGACCCATCCAAAGCTCATTTTTAATAGGATGCAATTTCCTACAATCCCTCTTCACACACCAAGATCAAGAAATGCTCTCACAAAAAGTTACAAATTTGGACATTATAGGTCATTTTTGAAAGTCAACAAACCACCTTTTTTTACAAAGCTTATAACTTGAGAATGGAATATAAAAATGAGATGAGACCAGAAGGGTTGGTTATAGGACATCTCAAGGTTTCTAAAAAGTCAAAGAACACCTCCAAAAGTTCAAAATTGAAGAAGTTATGCATTGTTGAAGTTGGGCATTTTCCCAAAATTGCCAAAAGTCAACTATCCTCAAAACTCCAATTTTTGACAAAAGGGCCCACTTTTTTCCACTTGATTTGGTCTTATCACACCACACACGTGTCCCATCTTCAATTTCATGATCAATCATTTATTTTATATTTTATTTAATTTTTGTTGATTTAATTCATTTTAAATCAATATTAATTCAAATAAAATCTAAAAATTGATGGAATGAGATCTTTGTGATCATTACATCTTTCAATTATCATGATTCACATAATCAAATTCGTATCAAGCTTTGTTATGCATAAAAAATCATATTTGGACATTTTTCGAAACTTTATCAATGGTGATCAAATCACATCTCAAATCTTCAATGCACAAAGATTGGAAGCCCAATATTTAACCTAATTGCTTGCTTGTTACATATACAACATAGACACATCAAGAGCACAACCTGAAACTGCAAGAAACGGCCAGACAAAGTTTGAAAAAAAGCTTGGAAAAAGTGGAAACTTAAATCACACTTAGGGCTCGTTTCAATCCAAAATCACAACGTGGTGTTCTTGCTTGCAACCTACTGAAGCTATAGCAACCAGAATCAAGTCCTGAGACCGCAAGAATCGCCCTGTAAGTCGTCACGAACATGGCCCTGTACATGGAATCTTGAATCGTTTTTCTTACATCTTTTTGCCAATTTTCTTGTACCATCATGCTTAACATTTAAATTCCAACATTTCTGCATTATTCAATTTGATTTTCGTAGCCTGTAAGGCCCTACCCGAAACTAGGGTTTGGGTTTCTTTGTTTTTAGGCATTTTTATTATAGGTGAAATCAAGACAAGCTATGGCCTTGGATGGACTCAGGAGAACGAGGCGAACAAGATGATGGGTTTGGTTTACGTTTTTGTGACCTAGAATTGCTTATAGGATGATCCCACGAATCTTCCTGCGGATAAAAATCCGCAGGTAAGAAAACCAGGTTTTTGGTGAAGAAGACGATTAGGTGTCTTCCTTTCATTGGCCCGTTCAAATCAATTTCGCGCATTTTTTGTTTTCCAGTATATTACTTGCTTTTTTTATATAATATTATTTGTCCATTACATTAACAATAAGACAATATGGCTCAGTTGGTGGAAGCGTGAGTGGGATACCATTGGGACCTGGGTTCGAATCCCAGGTCCCCCAAAACCTTTGTTTAATTTTTCTTCAGATATTCTCATGCAACGCCCAAGGTGTAGAACATCATATGCCTCATGGATCCAGGCGCCAGATGGCCTCCAGGCCAAATCCAAGGGTCCAGATTGCAAGCTCACCATACTCCAAGTCAACAAGCGCACGCTGGATTGGGAAGGTCAAAGCAGGCTGGAGCATTTTGGGCCTCAGAATTGCCAAACATACACCCAGATTCAGGCCCACACCCCCCTTGGTTTTATTTCTTTTACTTTCTATTATATTTATTTATTTGTCTTATTATTTTAATTATCACTAATTAATAATTTTCCTAATAAAATCAGAAAACATAAAAAATATTATTTTTATTAATTTCATTATTTTTGTAAATAAATAATTTAATTGACTTAGTTTTTTTTATTAGGTATAATTTTAACATTTTTGCAAAAAATTAAAATTAACTAGAATATTAGGTTTTAACAATTTTGACCATTTTATTTTTATTTCCTTAAATATTCAAAACCCCCCCAAAAAAATATTTTCATTAATTAATTAATTTTTAGTTTAGGTTTAATTCCAATTAATTCAAAATAATAACAAAAATCTTTTCTTTAAATAAAAAGGGGTCAAAACCCTAAAAATGCGCCGATTTAATTTTCGCACGCGATCTATTTATTTCCAATATTGTAATTGCTTCCGGTATGTAATAATTTTTTAATTAGGACTTTAATTTATCGCTTTATTTTTATTTTCCGCAATTTAAATTAAAGGGTTTGTTTTTGGCGATGCAAATACCCGACGCCTTGTAATAGCTTAGATTTAATTTCCCGCATTTTAATTTCCGCACAATATACAATGTTAGATGTTTGATAATAGGGAGTGCATGACAAGATCCAATGTATGAACTTAAAATCAACATAGCTCACCCATAACATGTACGGATAAAATTAACCGAAATAACACACTTGCACATGCCACTCTTAGGGTACACCTAACTTGGTTGCCTCGAACGTGGTCATTGAGTATAGGAAGTTTTAGAGGTCACCCTCTTGTCCAAAGATCATAGTTTCCTCGAAACGGTTGCCTCGGAAAAAATGATCTAAGACATTAGGGTTACCACTAAGGCGTCCAACATTGCTTTAGTGACCACACGCCCCTTAATCGAATTGACCCAAAAACTCCAACGACGATGCTACCTACTCCTCAATAGTGGGATAGCATTGTCTAAAGGACTTTAGCACAGTTTAATTCCTTTTTGAGTAGGTAGATGGTTCTTAAGTACTTGCTCCTTTTAAAACAAAACAAAACTTTTCGCACTTACACTCTCTTCAAAACAAAAAACTCTTTTCAAACCCACAAACACAAAGAAAAGCAAACTTTTGAAAACGCGATGAGCAAGTACCTAAGAGCCCGTGGATAACCACGGATAGAAAGGGTGCTAATACCTTCCCTTTCTATAATCTACCTCCCGAACCCGAGAAATATCTCAAAAAGGAATTTTTTTCTGTGCTTTTGTCCTTTCTTTGTTGGATAAAATAAAAGACGATGGCGACTCTTGCTTACCGCGACATTTTGCGAAAACAAACGCAAACGCGAACCTGCATTTCAAAACAGTCAGTTCTCATTCCCACCGATCACAATGTCCTTTCTTTCCATGATGTTTAGACATTTGATTCGACTTCCTTGGATTATATTTGGCCTGAGTGGAATTTGATGAAGGTTCTTCTGAGTTAGGTTTCTGTTTCTCATTAAACCCTAGACCACTCTTGTCCCCAGAAACTCTCCCCAATTGAAGAATTTGATCTAGTTTGTCAGATCCATTATTTAGCATCTTGAGAGATTTGACCATTCTATCAAGGTTTAAATTCAAGGAAGTCACTTCACTTTCCATATTAGAAATAGTTTTTAAATGCTATTCCCTTTCTGCCTTCAGCTGAGTTCTGAGGACTTTTTGTTTCTCCCCTTCAAGGCATACTTCTGCACTTCTGAGACATAATTCTTTGTATGAAGCAGCTAACTCATCAAAGGTTAGTTCCTCATCACTAGACTCTTCACAGATACATATTTCCCTGTCAATGCTTTATCATACTTGGCAGATTCTTTAAGATCACTCTTTGAGTCCTCTTCAGACCAAGTAACAGACAAATTCTTCTTTTGTTTCTTTAGATATGTAGGAAATTCAGCTCTAATGTGACCAAAGCCTTCAAATTCATGACATTGTATCCCTTCCCTTGAGTGGATTTTTCTTCATCCCTTTTTCTTCCAAACTCATTTGACTTATGGATGTCAGATGAGATGTTCTTGACATTTGATCTTTGGTTACTATCCATTATTTTTATCACTTTGTTAAATTGTCTTCCAAGCATAGCTAAGGCATTTGATATTCCTCAATCTGTATCCAGATCACAATCTTCCTCTTCATCTTCAGTACTTGATACAAAGGATATGCTTTTGTTCTTCTTTTCAGATCTTTCATTGATGCTAAATTCAACTGTCAGGAGGGATCCAACAAGTTCATCCACTTTCATTTTGTCATTGTCTTGAGCTTCTTCTATAGCAGTCACTTTCATAGAAAATCTCTTGGGAAGAGACCTGATCATCTCTCTCACCAATTTGTCTTTAGGTATTTTCTCTCCTAAAGCACTGGAGGCATTAGCAATTTCAAGAATGTTCATATGGAAGTCATTTATATTTTTATCATCCTTCATTCTCAAATTCTCAAATTTTGTGGTGAGAAACTGAAGTCTTGACATCTTAACTTTGGATGTGCCTTCAGAAGTAGATTGAAGAATCCCCCATGCATCCTTAGCAACTTCACATGTATTCACTAATATGAAAATGTTCTTGTCAATTCCATTGAATATAACATTCAAGCCTTTAGAATTTCCAAAAGCAATTTTATCGTCTTAGACCAATCTTCTTCTGGTTTTAATTCATAAGTAGGTTCTCCATTTTCTCCCAATTTGACAGGGTGCTTCCATCCTTTTAAGACAACTTTCCGCGTTTTACTGTCTAGTGACTTTAGAAAGGCCACCATACGTGGTTTCCAATAATCATAATTACTATCATCCAAAATGGATGGTCTGTTCACAAATCCTCCTTCCTTTTCCATAGTACCAAAAAGTATCTTCCCTGGATCTCACCCAGATAAAGAGCAGGATGCCTGCTCTAATACCAATTGAAATTCTGGTATCAGATATGTGATTTCGAATGAGATGTCACGACACAAATATTTATTTACAAGTAAAGAGCAGTAATAACAAAAGCAATAAAAACACAAGAGATTGTTCACCCAGTTCAGTGTACAACAACACCTACTCTAGGGGCTACCAAGCAAGGGACAACTCCACTAAATAGTATTCATTCGTAGACCCTTGGTAAATAACCAATTTACGATCTAATCACTTAATCACTACATGTGCTATACTTCTACATAAGACTCACCTAGGTATGAGGCCCTCCTCAAATCCCTTCAATCATTTACAGTGAAGAAACAAAAGAAATACTAAGTTTAAAAACTTCAATCATTTAATACTTAAAAGCTCAGGAATGATACACAATTAACAACCTAAATAAAAACACAAGTATTAAATCAATACTAGAGTTTTTGACAATTAAAAGACTTAGACTTTTTAAAACAGAAAGAAAGTATGCTTCTTCAAAAATTGCAATAGTTTGAATAAGGAAGCAAGTCCTTATATATGCGCAACTGTGGGCTTGGAATTAAAATTAAATATTCAATTATTTTTAATATTTCCTTTAAAACAGGCCAAGATAAAATCCATGCAGATAATTCAAATGGAAATATATTCCTCCATATTTTTCGCAGCGTATGAGTCAGAAATCCTGAATTATGGTGCGCAGGAAATCAGGAAACAGAAAACTTAACCTGATGTTAGTTGAGTTTAGTTCAGGAGGAAGATGTCAAGACATCTTGTGATGCCGTGGGAGAACTGACTTGAGGTTTTGCGTTTTGTGTTCGCAAATATTTCGGTTTAGCAAGAGTCGCCACCGACTTTTATTTTATCCAAAAGGAAAGGTAAAAAAGCACAGGAAAGACCTTTGAGATTGTTTTTTGGGTTCGGGGGGTAGATTATGAAAAGGGGAGGTGCTAGCACCCTTTTCATCCATGGTTTTCCATGGGCTCTTAGTTACTTGTTTTAGATCACTTGCTTTAGCTTTTCAATTGTTTGAAATGGTGCTTTTGTGTGTGGTTTTGAAAGTATTTTGAAAAGAGGACTTTGTTTAGGAAACCTTTGTAATGATTCTTGTTTGAATGTATACAAAGGTGTTTGTCTTTTGAAAAATGTTTCAATGTTTGAAAGTTGTTTGGAAAATGTTTTTGAAATTGTGTGTTTATTTGAAAATAGCAAGGATGGTTTGCAAATTGATCAAGTAACTAGGAGTTGTCTACCCTAATCAAAAGTCTTTCCTACACATTTTTATTCCTTTGATGTTGTTCTTTTACCATTTCATTTGGTAAACAAACCTATCTTTGGATGTTAAACGGGACGGGCGTGGATCATCGTATGACCATGATAGCAATGGTGCCAAGTATCTTAGCAAGTTTTTGAGGGACTATATCATTTTTGTTTAGGCAACCAAGATAGCGTCATCGAGGGACTATGATCTTTTTGTTTTGTTTTGCCAAGATACATATCATGCATACCATGGCCATTTTAAGGCAACAAAGTGGGTGAAACCCTAGGGGTGCTTGTGTGAGATGTGTTGCCATTTTTCATGCATTTTTGTCTTGTGTTTAGTCATGCTATTTGTTTGATTTTTGGTCTTTGCATACAAAACCCTAATTTACTATCATGGTATATGAAAGCAATAAAATGCATAAAATAAATCTAGACTATTACAACATTATTATGGGGAGGGGGGGGGGGGGGGGTACAAATTTGAATAGGGGATATTTTCACAAAATAAAACCCTAAGACTATTACAACCATATTGAATCCTTGTACAAATAAATAAATAAACAAGTATTTAAATGTACAATAAAATGTAAATATGCACAAATGTTTTTGTATTTATTTTATGCATGTAAAATAAATTTATTTATGTCTTAAAATATAAGAAAATAATATTAATTATTTTTGAAAGGGTGAAAACCCTAATTTTTGGTTTAAAAGAAAATATATATATTCTAATATTATTTATTTCATTTATGTACAAGAAAAATAATAACAATATGTACAAAATGTTAAAAAAATTAAATATTGTATGAAAATATTATTTTAAGTGTACAAAAAATAAGTTATATTATTATTAATAAACTATTTTTATGCCTAAAAAATAATAAAAATAATAAAATAAAAATGCAAAAAATTAAGAAAATATTTTTTGTGATTTTAAATATTTAGAAAAAATAAATAAAGTCAGAAAATATAAAACAAATAAGAAAATATACAAAATATAACAAATGGGCCAAGGGGGTGCAAAAAGCAAAAGAGGGGTGCAGAAAGAAACAAGCCCAAACGCGCCAGGCCCACTTCACTTCATCCCTGTCCTCTGAACAGAGCCAAACACGCGCGCCCTGTGTTTAAAACCTGTTCTCCTATTGCTTGCATGAAATCAAAAACTCCCAACATGAAAGTTATAGCATTTTCAATCACGCTTCTAACCATATCCATTTTGTGACCTAACTCTCAAAGGACAGAGAGAATTTTAATGGCCCTAAATCTTAACCTAAATTTTTTAGCATGTTCATCGTCCAAATTCTCCTAACTCAGTTAATATAAATAAGAACTATGCATATGTACAGCTCAAGGAACTTAAGGACTACATTTTTGCTTCACAAACCTAAGCCTAATGATGCCTAAATAAGGAGATAGAACTTTGAAAATTACCTTGTTCAGTTGAGTTTGGCTATGGAAATGTAGCAACTTTGAGTGAGGCCTGAAGGTCGTGTAAGCTTGCTTGATGTTCCCACAACCTTTCCCAATGCTCAAGTTCCTTTGAAATGGCTTGAATCTCCTTGTAGAAGTCAACCTGCAAACTCAGAAATTGAAAATGGTGAAGCTTGAAAATGAGCTCACAGTTGTTGGACAGGGACTTGGATAGTTCAGGTGTGATGTATAGAATGTGTTTTAAGTGGTTCAAAGAAAAACGCACGAGGCAATTTCAAAATGGCTAAGGTTCTGCAGAGGTTTCCCTGTTTTGGGCAAAAATGGGTTTTTTTGGTGTATTTGGGTGTTTGAGATGTTGTAAACTCGTGCTTTTGGCTTGCTACAATATGCTGAGGTTGTTTCAAATGATAGCAAGACTTGGTTTTATCAGATGGAAGAGTTGTGGACTTTTTGCAAGCTTACTTGCTTTTGAAGCAAAAGTTGAAGTGACAAAGGCAAAGGCTGTACTGGCTAGATCAAGGCCTGAGGAGAGTTGGTAAACCTTTTCTGATGTTTATGGATCTTGTTTGCACAAAGAGATCAGGTCCATGGCTCAAGAAATACAAAATTGCAAAAAGTATGCTTTATGGAAATGGTATTGCCACCTTTATGCCATTTATGGATTAAACCTTTGTACAAAGCTCTAAAGGTCAGAACAAGGTCATTTTCCAATGTATTTGCATTAAATTAAGGAGTGTGGAAAGGATTAGGGCCTTTAAAACAAGTACAAGCATGCTTAGGACATATTTGCAACTTGTATCAATGTGAAAAATGCCATGGACAAAAGTGAGAAATGGCCATTTTCTTTTCTTCGATTCTCCCTAACCATAATTGATCTTGGAGAGTTATTTGACATTTTGGAAAGCTTGTAACATGCTCTACAATACATATTTGAAATGAACTTTGAGATTCCACTTGGAACTAGGTGAAAAGTTACCATGAAGTTAGGTAAAAAATCTCCCTAAACTAGGGCAAAATTTCACTAAGTTAAAAAGTTTTTGGACCCTTATTCACAAAATCATAACTTCATATCCAAGCATATTTTGGGAAAACTTTGTGAATAAAAGTTGTAGATTTTGTGGAGGACTACAAATTTCATGTTGGAAGTTTTCTTTGAATCCAATTTCATCATGGTGAAAAAGTTGGGAAAAAATAAGAAATTTTTATAACTTAGAAAATTTCTAAGTTATGAAAAATTTCAATTTTAAACCCTAATTTTCAAAATTTAGGTTTCTTGGTGAACAAGTTTCATGTTTTGACACATCTTGATGAAAAATGACCCTTGGCATTTGATTTTGACCAAAAAGTCAAAGTTTGACTGTTCAGTGTACAATTGATTTTTGATCAGTTGACTGGAAAATTCATCTGTCAGTCCAATGCATTTGAGATCTTTTGAACCTTGTGATTAGGTCAAGTTGATGCCATTGAGTCCTTGAAACTATGCTTGAACCCAATTTTCCATTGGTTAGGTTAAAAATAAGAAATTGCCCTTCTGCAGTCAAAACCCTAAAAATGACCATTTTGCCCTTTTGATGATCTGATCAAATTTCTTGAGGAGTTGTGGCCCAAACTTGATCAAATGGTTCATATGAGTCTATAATTTTTATGTGGATAAAAAATTATGAGGTTTTACTGTAAATTGGCCATGGTTGAATTTTTCCCCAATACAATTGATTCTCAGGTCAACTGTCCAATTGACTGGGCAAAAGTGTGATTCAAAGCTTGAAACTTGTTATGGGCAATCTTATAATTCCAACATGAAGTATGAAAGTCACATGAGGCATTGTAAGTCCAAAAATCTCTGTGCAAACTCAAACCCTAATTTCACGTCAACAGTGCAAGAAGAGGTCTTGAGCTGAGCAAACCCTAATCTGGTCTTGAGTCCAAAGAGTCTTGTGAGGAGAATCTTGATAAAATGAGAGGGAAAATTTTGGGGTATAACAGCTGCCCCTGTTAAATCTTCTTGAACCTGAAGAGTTAGATTGACGATTTTTCCGTTCGTGACTCGAAGGTAAAAGATGATTGGACACTATAGTGCCCGTAAATTTGCACTCATCAAAGTGTAGTCTGAGGAAATGGGCTTAAAGATTCTATTTGGAGATGTGATAGAATCTTGTTGGAGATGGGCTTAAAGATGCCATCCAAGGATGTTTGTTGAATTGTATGTCGTAAGTCAGGAGAATAAGTATTAGAATGGTACCCGTGTCTGGAACGTATCTGAACTGTATTTGGAGAATGAATCTGTATGAGCAATGGAATGGCGTCCGTGTCTGGAGCGTATCCGAGCTGTAACTGTATTTGATTCTTGAATGAATAACAGAATGACTTTCGTATCTGGAGTGCATCTTGAATAGGTGATAGAATGACTTCCATGTTTGGAGTGTATCTGAGCTGGGGAAAATCAGAATGACTGACAGAATGGCAACCGTGTCTGGAGCGTATCTGGATTGTATCTTGAATAGGTGACAAAATGACTTCCACGTCTGGAGTGTATCTGAACTTGAAATTGATAGCTGAATCTGAATGAGAAATAAAATGGCTTTCGTGTCTGGAGTGTATCTAATCTGTATATGATGCTGAGATTTGTATGAGTAGCAGAATGGCTTCCGTGTCTGGAGTGTATCTGTACTGTATCTTGACTTTTGAATTCTGAATGAGTAACAAAATGATTTCCGTGTATGGAGTGTATTCGTACTGTATCTGAATAAGAGATCTGAATGAGTAACAGAATGACTTCTGCGTCTGGAGTGTATTCGTACTGTATCTGAACTCTAAATTCTGAATGAGTAATAGAATGACTTCCGTGTCTGGAGTGTATCCGTACTATATCTGAATAAGAGATCTGAATGAGTAACAGAATGACTTCCGTGTCTGGAGTGTATCCGTACTGTATCTGAAAACTTTGAATATTTGTTAAAGATAGTTGTTAATCTTATCCTAAAAAGGGTAAAATGTTAGCTGAAACACAAAGTTATGTTGCATGAAATGTATTATGCAATAAAATGTGTTTTATCAATGTTTATGATATATGAGTGTAATGTATGTGCATGTAAGCTGATTTGCTGTATTAATGAGGAAAATAAATCCTTGACAGCTGGAGATAATAAAACCCTTGACTGCTGCCGGGGAAAATAAATCCTTGACCGCTGCTGGAGATTCAAAATCTTTGATTGCTGAGGAAAATAAATCCTTGGTGACTGTTGGGGATGATAAAATCTTCGACTGCTGCCGGGAAAAATAAATCCTTGACCGCTGCTGGAGATTAAAAATCTTTGATAAATTCATTGGGGATATGAGGATCCTTCATGTCTTGAAGTTGGAGTGTTGACAAAATCTATGGTGAGAGTAATGTCAAACTGCTTGGGAAATCCGGAGAACTTTGATGACTTCTATTGGGGGTAACACAACGAGAATCCTTACTCGGCTGAGGAATAGGGAAAACTCTGATGATTTCTGCGGGGAACTAAGAATGAGAATCTTCAATCTCCTGGGGAATTTGAATCCTTGGGGACTTCCTGTTGGGGAGTCAAGAATGAGAATCTTCATTCTGTAGGGGATTAAAAATTCTGACAAATTCATGCTAGGGAGTAATGAAAACTCTGGCAACTTCCCTGGGGAATCCAGAATGAGAATCTTCATTCTGTTGGGGAGTAAAAAAAAAAACTCTGTGGGGAAGAAGGCTTCCTGCTGGAGAGTAAGTGAAAACTCTGGGGGAGTAGCTATACTACTGGGGAGTAGCTATCCTGCTGGGGAGATCAGGAGTTTGGGTTGTATGCCTATCTACTGGGGAGTTATCCTAGGTTGGGGATAAAAGTTGACTGTTATCTGGTTGACTTCCAGGCTTCAAGACAACCTACTGGGGAATTTGGGGAAACTGAATGGTTCCCGCTCGGGATTGATAGTTGGAAATTTGACTCGAATGGGGAAGAAGGTTTCAATCTCCGCTGAGGGTCTGTAGTTCAAAGTTTTTACTCCGCTGGGGATTTTGGAGCTGGAAGATTTAATTCTGATGGGAATTAAAGGTTTGAAATTATGACTCCGCTGGGGATATGTACTTTTCAAGGTTTTAGCTCCGCTAGGGACCTAGATGATGTACTGCAGGGGATTTCTCCTGGAACAGCCTGAAGACGTTTTCCTATACTTTCAACTTGTCAGCAATTATTCTTTCACATTTCGTTTATTTGTAAACAATGATTATATTCAAATGCATATGCTCACTAATAAATCATTGGACGTTTTCAAATAAAACACAAGTGTATAAAAGAAGAAAAGGCAAATAGTTTTCTGCACTTTGAAGTATCTTTGTATTAACTTTGTGTAAGTATTTTGTACAAAGGAGACAGACATCCTAGTAAGAGAATGTTGTCATAAAAATGAGAAAAATTTATACAAAGAAAGATGGCTATGTGTAAAAATTCCATGGGATTCCCATTCTGCTATAGCCTTCGTAACTCTGGATATCTTGTCCATTCGTTGCTTCGTCCGAAGATGATTGAGTTGATCAGAAGCCCGAAGCTTGTCTGTGAAGAGATTCTCCTTAAAGTGGTCCGACGAAACATAGTCATACGCTTTAATTCCCTAACTTTTTCCTGGACCGCCCTTTCGGGTTTTCGATCCACCGGGAAACCTTTTTTGCCCATGTCGCCCTTTCGGGTTTTCAACTTGCCGGGTGTACAGATTTTTTTTTTGTTTATCCCTAATTTTTGCCTGAACCTCCCTTTCGGGTTTTCGATTCACCGGGATGCCCTTTTTTGCCTAAGCCGCCCTTTCGGGTTTTCAACTTGTCGGGTCATTTATGCGAAGTATCTTTTGACTATGTCTGTGTTCGCAGGGTGCGGCATGTCGTCGCCGTCCATGGTGGTTAAGATCATTGCTCCACCAGAAAAGATGTTTTTGATCACAAATGGTCCTTCGTAGGTAGGAGTCCATTTTCCCCTGTGATCGCTTTGCGGAAAGATGATCCGCTTGATTACAAGATCCCCGACTTGATATACCTGGCGTCTGACTTTCTTGTTAAAAGCCTTGATCATCTATTTTTGATACGCCTGACCATGGCAAACAACAGTAAGTCGCTTCTCGTTAATTAAGTTAAGTTGATCAAGCCGGGTCTGAATCCAATCGTCTTCACTCAAACCAGCATCTTTCATGATTCTCAAGGAGGGAATCTGAACCTCGATAGGTAAAACAGCTTCCATGCCATATACCAAGGAATATGGTGTTGCCCCAGTTGATGTACGTGTCGTGGTACGGTACCCGTGGAGAGCAAACGGTAACATCTCATGCCAGTCCTTGTAGGTGACTGTCATCTTTTGTATGATCTTCTTGATATTTTTGTTTGCAGCTTCAAAAACACCGTTCATCTTTGGCTGATAGGGAGATGAATTGTGATGTTGAATCTTGAACTGCTCGCACAAAGCTGTGATCATAGTATTGTTAAGGTTTATACCATTGTCAGTGATGATCCTTTCGGGGATGCCGTACCCGCAAATGAGGTTCTTCTTGATGAAGCGGGCAACCACATTCTTTGTGACGGATGCGAAGGAAGCTGCTTCGACCCACTTGGTGAAGTAATCAATGGCTACCAGAATGAAACGGTGTCCATTGGATGTTGTAGGCTTGATCTCTCCAATCATGTCGATTCCCCACATAGCGAATGGCCAAGGAGCTGTTAAGACATTTAGAGGAACTTGATGTATATGTACCTTGTCCGCATAGATTTAACATTTGTGACAAGTCTTGGAATGTTGATAGCAGTCAGCTTCCATAGTAGTCTAGTAATAGCCTGCCCGTAAAATCTTCTTAGCCATCGTATGCCTGCTACAGTGAGTGCCAAAGGTACCATTGTGCAGTTCAGCCATGATCTGTTCAGCTTCAATCTTGTCCACACATTGGAGCAGAATGCAATCATGATTGCGCTTGTATAGGATACCATTGCTCAAAAAAAACTTGGCGGAGAATCTCCTTAAGAAATTTTTGTCGTTGACTGAAGCTCCTTCAGGATATTCTTGAGCCTTGAGATACCTTTTGACTTCATGAAACTAAGGTCGGTCCACTACTTCTTCGGTATTAATTTCGTGACAATGTGCAGGTTCGTCCATCCGTTCAATGGTGATTTGGGGAGCCTCATTATCCCAGTTAAGTTCAAACATGGATGACATTGTAGCTAGAGCATCTGCTAGCTGATTTTCTTCTCGCGGGAAGTGCTCAAAGGTAATCTGTTCGAAATGTGGTAACAATGTCAGGACATGTTCTTTGTAAGGGATGAGGTTTGGATGCTTAGTATCCCACTCTCCTTTGATCTGACTGATGACCAAACCTGAGTCCCCAAATACAGTTAAAGATTTGATTCCCAAGTCTATGGAAGCCTTGAGGCCAAAGATACAAGCTTCATACTCACCCATGTTGTTGGTGCAGTTAAAGCAAAGCCTGGCTGTGAAAGTTGTATGGAAACCTTCTGGTGATATGAGTATCGTGCCGATATAGTTGCCAAGTGCATTAGAGGCCCCATCAAAATACAGGGTCCATTGGGATCCTTGTTCAGGACCGTCATATAGTCTGGAGTCTTCAATGTTATCCAATGTCATGATGTCCTCGTCGGGGAAGTCGAATCTCATGGATTGGTAATCTCTAATAGCCTGATGGGCTAGATGGTCAGCTAGCACACTCCCCTTTATAGCTTTTTGGGTCGTGTAGTGTATGTCGTATTTGGTCAGGATCATCTGACATCTAGCTATTCTTCCAGATAGATCAGGCTTCTCAAAGATGTACTTGATCGAATCCATCTTAGATATCAGCAGAGTGGTATGAGTCAACATGTACTGCCTTAGCCGGCGAGCAGCCCATACCAAAGTGCAACAAGTTTTCTCGAGCAGTGAGTATCGGGTTTCACAGTCGGTAAAATTTTTTCTAAGGTAATAAATGGCATGCTCTTTTCGGCCAGACTCGTCATGTTGGCCCAATACGCACCCCATTGAATTCTCCAAGACAGTCAGATACATGATTAGCGGTCTTCCTTCGACGGGTGGAATCAAGATAGGAGGTTCTAGCAAATACTCCTTGATTCTATCGAAAGCATTTTGATAGTCATCATTCCATTTAACCACCTGATCTTTCTTCAACAGCTTGAAGATTGGCTCACAGGTAGATGTTAGGTGAGAGATGAACCTAGCAATGTAGTTTAGGTGTCCCAAGAAACCTCTGACCTCCTTCTCAGTGCGAGGAGCGGGCATTTCTTGTATAGCTTTAACTTTGGCAGGATCAACCTCGATGCCTTTGTTGCTGACAATGAAACCCAAGAGTTTACCGGACCGGACTCCGAAAGTGCACTTGTTTGGGTTCAGTCTGAGCTTGTACTCCTTCAATCTGACAAACAGCTTTTGCAGATGGTCGAGGTGTTCTTCTTCAGTTTGTGATCGGGCTATCATGTCATCTACGTAGACCTCTATCTCATGATGTATCATATCATGAAACAAAGCTACCATGGCGCGTTGATAGGTTGCCCCGACATTCTTTAGTCCGAATGGAATCACTTTGTAGCAGAACGTACCCCACTGTGTAACAAAAGTAGTTTTATCCATGTCTTCAGGTGCCATTTTGATCTGGTTGTACCCTGAAAATCCGTCCATGAAATAAAATACCTTGTGTTGAGCTGTATTGTCAACCAAGATGTCAATGTGCGGTAGTGGAAAGTCATCTTTAGGGCTGGCCCTGTTTAAGTCTCTGTAATCCATGCATATTTTGACTTTTCCGCCCTTCTTAGGCACGGGCACAATGTTAGCAACCCATTGTGGATAGGAGGTAACAACAATAAATCCAACATTGAACTGCTTCATAACTTCGGCTTTGATCTTTTCTGACATGTCGAGCCTCATGCGGCAGACTTTCTGTTTAACTGGTGGACAGTCTTCTCTTGTGGGTAGACGGTGTACCACAATATCTGTATCGAGTCACGGCATGTCTTCGTATGACCAGGCGAAGATCTCAACATATTCATGTAACAGCTGAATTAGGTGCTCTTTGACACTTGGCTCTAGGTTGGCACCCACTCTAATTTCTTTTATGTCTTCCTCAGTACCCAAGTTGATCGTCTCTAACAGCTCCTCATGAGGTAGAATAACCCTTTCTTCCTGTTGTAGCAGTCTAGCCAATTCTCCTGGCACCTCACAATCTTCCCCACCTTCGTATTCGGCGTGGTAGACAAGATCTTCAGAGTCACTGAAGGCCATATCAGAATTGTTACCCATGGAATCCGGAATGGAAGCGTACCTGCATTTGTAAGTGTGGGTGTGTGTAAGGGATATCCACCTTTAAACAAATAAAATGCAAAAAGAAAGACAATGAACACAAAAGTTTATATGTGAAAACATCCATGATTCATTAAAATGGCATATGAATATGAGAAATCAAACCCTTACAAATGGACCTATGTGCCTCGGGTAAGGCACACGGTTAAAAGTGTACGAATTGTTTGAGAATTATTACAAACCAACATAAATGTTTGAAAGATAAATTACTGCGGTATGAAAGTAATCGGAACAAAGTCTTTTGCTTCCCAGTTGCACAGTCCTCTGTCCACAGTAGGGAAAATCCAGTCTTCAAAGTTACCCTCCTCTTCACTATCCTCCAAAGCATTGACTCCATGATGGGTGATCTTCACTGGTGGCCCTCCGGCACGGGAGCGATGCACAGCCTTTTGAGCAGAAGAAGTGAATCCCAAGCCAAATTTGTCTGCCTTGAAAGGAAAATCAGGAAGTTGCCCTTAGATTGTGATTCCTCCTTCTTCAATCACAACCTTTGCATCTTTGAGAGACGACATCCGAAGCGGAGGTCTGGTAATCATGGTTACATAAGACAATGTCTTGGTTGCTGCAACCTCCTGAGCTACCTCTTCAAAATGCTGAAAAGGGGTTTCGATGAATTCGCCATCCAATTCAACATAGCAGAAAGAATTTAGATGGCTTATCATGTATTCCTCTTCGCCATGAACAATTATTATTTTCCCCTGGACATGGTATTTGAGCATTTGATGCAGAGTAGAAGTGACGACTCCAGCATTATGAATCCAGGGTCTTCCCAACAAGCAAGAATAGGAAGGACAGATGTCCATCACGTAGAATATGGAGTTGAAGGTTTCAGTTCCCACTTTAATCGGGATGTCCACCTCCCCGTGGACCATCCTTTTGGAACCATCAAAGGCTCTGACAATGATATTGCTGGGTTTCAGGGTTAAGCCTTCACAATTTAACCTGTCCAAGGCCTTCTTCGGCAAGACATTCAGTGAAGAACCAGTGTCTACCGAGACATGCAAAGCATCATTATGTTTTCTCCATTTTGATGTTAAATCGACATCGGAGAATCCTAGACCATTGTCAGCTGTTAGACTAGCTACACATTCCTGGACAAAGAAACAGGGCCAACATAGAAATCATTGAGGGGGTTTGCCCCAGTTGTTCCACAACATCATAATCGCTTTTCTTGATTATTTTCAAAATCTCTTCCATTTCTTTTTGAGAGGTTTCAGGGATGACCAATGGCTGAGCCCTCATCCTGACGGGCTCTTCTTGGATCTTTTTCCCTCTATCATCAGCAGCAGCAAAGGGGATCACTACAGGAGTTACAACTTCTTCAATAATTGGAGTTCTCACAGATATGTTTACCGATGCAGGGGTAACCTTAGGAGCAGCTGAGGATCCAAAGATTTCTTTTGGAGGGGCAATCTCTGGAGAGAAAATTCTTCCACTGCGGGTGATTTTGCTCGTTCCAGCAATGTTTCCAATGTCGGAAGTCTCTTCATCAGAAATCTCTTCAGTTGATTCAATTTGTTTAATACCGTGATAATAGATTTCTCCACCATAGTTCCACGGTATTGATTTGTCGGACTTGTACGGGACGGGCCCGGGCATGGTTATCTTCAAAGGTGCAATCTTCGGAGCGGATGTAATCTTAACAAGTCTTTTGGAGACCTTGGAAAGATTGGCGGATATGGTTACTATTGAAACATCATTGACAGGAGTCGTTGTAACAGGAGTCTTTTCAAAAAGGATTTCTTGGTTATCCATTAGGCGTTGGATGCCTGACTTCAACAGTGGACAGTCTGTTGGTAAGGATGAACAAAGGCAGCAATCTTCTTCATAACCTGGGAAAATCCCAGCATTCAGCAAATTCAACTTGATTATTGGTAGCGGAGTTATCAAATCATCAACAGTAGCAACAAAAAGATCTTCTTCAACAACATGGGGATTGTGGCCATGCTTTGGCATTGGGGAAGAGATTACATTCGGCTTTTCGGGGGCGTCGAACTCAACTTATTTAGCGTCTATCAAATCCTGAATCTTATTCTTGAGGGCCCAACAATTGTTGGTGTCGTGCCCTATACTCCCTGAATGATAAGCACACTTGGTGTTCGAATGGTAGAAAGGAGAAGTTGTATTCAGATTCTTCGGGGCCTCTTTCAGACTGGAAAGGTTTAACTTTAAGAGATGGGGTAGCACCTGAGCAGGAGTCATGTTTATCTGGGTGAATTGTCGTACAGGCCTTTCCACCCTTGCTTGGTTGGTTCTTGGTTGATTGCTTCTGGGCTGATCAGCTGCAGACTTCTAAATCATTACGGAACCCACCGCTGGCCGACACTCAACTCTTCCTTGACCTCTTTAAAAGTAGACAGCTGATACTTCTTTTTTTGCTGGAAAAGTCTTTTTGATGGCAGCGGAAGCAAATGCATCTTTTTTAATTTTCCCGCTTTTTATGTCGGCTTCAAATCTCTCACCAGTTAGAATCAACTCGGTGAACCCCGCAGACGAACTTCCAATCAGGTGATTAAAGAAAGGACCTGACAGAGTCCACAAGAACATATCCACAAGCTCTCTTTCAGATAAAAGTGGTTGCACCCTACCCGCCAAGTCTCTCCATTTCTGGGCATACTCTTTGAAACCTTCATTTGAGACCATGCCCATACTCTGTAATTGAGTACGGGTTAGTGCTAAGTCCGCATTATATTGATACTGTTTGTAGAAGGCGGCTGCCAAATCATCCCAATTATGCACATCAAACCTCTCCAACTGGTAAAACCAATCCAGCTGCGTCCCCAATAAACTGTCCTGGAAGAAATGGACCCACAGGTCTTTGTCAGAAGAATGTGGTTGAATTTTCCTAACATAAGATCGAAGGTGCATCTTTGGGCAAGACACCCCATCATACTTAGCAAATAGAGGTACTTTGAATTTAGGAGGGATTACAATTCCAGAAACCCACCCTAACTCTTCAAAGTCCAGCCCAGGCACTCTCTGTACCTCCATAGCTACTAGACGTTCTTCCAAGTTTTTGTATTTGTCATCTGCAGGAGGGTTACTGTTCAGAATAGTCTTCATCCTCTTCTTCTTCTTCCTCGGAATCAGATGGTACTACAGCTCCCTTTCCTTTTCCTGCCCCTTCATCAGATGTTGAGGGGAAATCTAGGACCCTTTTGGCTCGACCTTCAAATCTTCTGCCCAAGGTAGCCACACCAACTCTCTTCTTTTTCTTTTTCTCTTTTTCCTTCTCTAGCAAGGTCTTGAGCTCCTCCTGCCCCTTGGCCAAGGTCAGAAGTAGCTGTTGAAACTGTGAATTTAGCGCTTGTAAGTCTTTGACCGTCTATTCAATATCCATCTTGCTGAAATAAACATCAGAGAGATGAGGAAACTTGGTGTGAAGACCTGTTTATGCATATGATGAATGATATGTATTCATGTAATGCATTCAAGGATTCAAAAATTCAAATTTGTTTTAAACAAAAAAGTAACACACATCGTGTTAATAAGATATAATTTGTTAGTACATCAATTCCCCATGGGCAAAATAATACAAAATTCTAAGGTAAAAAGACGTTGCGCATCCTCTTTGGTGCAATGTAGGTGTTAAGAGTCTGCTCTTCGTGAAGTTGACGAGTAAGTTCCAAAACATTCTTCTCGCTTGCGTAGAATTGGGCTTCAAAAGTATCGCGCTCTCCCTTGAGCTGTATCCAACTCCTTTGTAAATCTTCAAGTGATGTTGGCATGTCGGGATGTAGGAGGGTGTATGGAACCTCTCCTTCCATAACAGGCTCTATAATCACAGGGAGAATGTAGGGGTAAGGCATCATAAGACTTTGGGCGCGGGTTCGTACCCACTTGAGGTAAGGCTCAAGGGGGATGGAATTCTTGTGTCCCAAGGTCTTACTGTCCACCTTGTTGGGCATCCTCCAAGCTCGGATGAACCTTTGTCGGAGTCCTTGATCGTCGTTGTCGAAGTCAAAAACCAAGTCTGGAATCAGTATATCATGTGGGCCATCCCTTCGGGCATACCCAAACTGTCTCAGAGCCAAGCAAGGGTTGTAGGTGATGCCTCCCCTAATGCCCAGTAGAGGGACACTAGGGAATTCCCCACAACGGTCAATGATGATAACATTCTCTTTTGATCAAGAACACCAATGAATATCTGAATGTGTAAGGGTCATCAACCATTGTGACCACCTCAGACCTTGCTCATTCTTCAAAACTGATTGGGGAAGATGAGAAATAAACCATCTTGCCAGTAGAGGAGTACAACACATGAGAACACCTCTTTTCCTCATTGTTCGAGTGTGAAAAGAGTAGAGGATATCCCCAAGCAATGTAGGCACTGGGTTGCGAGCCATGAAGATTTTGACAGCATTCACATCTATAAGCTGGTCAGGGTTTGGGAACAAGACCATCCCATAGATGAGAAGAGCTATAATATCCTCAAAAGCTTGTAAGTCCAATGAGTTCCAGCAGCTTTGGGCCTTCTCAAACAGAAACTTTGCCAAGAAACCCTTGACACCACTTCTAGTTTCCCAATGGCCTATGACATCAGATGGTTGCAAGTGTAGGGCTTGAGCAACATATTCAGGCTTTGGATATCTTTCCGTACCGTTGAAAGGTAGGTGATGGAGAATAGGAATCCTCAAGAGTTGAGAAAACGCCTCCAAAGTAGGCACAAGTTGGTAGTCAGGAAATGTGAAGCAGTGGTGTAGAGGGTCAAAGAACTGGAAGAGAACTTTCAGCATATCCTCCTCAGTGTTGGTAGTGACTAAGTTGAGAAGACGACCATGCCTCTCGGTAAATGGAGAATTCTCAGGAATCCTTGTGTTTCCAGTGATTTCTGGTAAACAACCGCTAGTCTTCCAAACTATCGAATAAACTTACTGACTGTTATTCAATTTCTCTGGTAACTCGCAGGATCGACTAGATTGATCCTAGGACGTGTTGGCCATTAGGGTAACTCTCATGATCGAACAGGTATTCATGGTTGGTATTTAGAACGTTGTGTAGGTGTTTGACTTATTTCGATTTCTCTCTTAAAGATCTAAAGGTGTAATCAAAATATATGTGCGTGAAACTAAATTGCATGAATAAAGGTTAATTGCAAAGACATGTAAAACTGCATAAAGACAAGTAAATGGCTTCGAATCGTAAAGAAAACAGTTAATGTAAAAGATTCGAAATGTGAAGAAAGCGTTTAATGCAAGAAAACTATAAAATTACTTTAAGTAAAAGAAATGTTCGAAGGGTAAAAACTTGAAGATAAAGGCATGAAATGTATGACAGTTTCTGAAATGTAAAGTGTCTGAAATGTAAAGAAAGCATTTAAATGTAAGGAATCAATGAAAAGATTTCGAATAAAAAAACTTTAAATGCAAAAACTTGTAAATGGTATTAATACAGAGACAAGGGAAAGTACTGGAAATGATAAAGGGTTTTCATTAAATCATAAACATGTGGTGCTATCATACGTACATTGCTCTTGCATTCGTTTCCCTAGCCATGTGGTAATTTGAATGTTTACTGAGTTTTTTTGTACAAACAGATATGACACACGAAATCCTAATGCTAAGACTTCTATTTATACTACTTCGACCATAACGGTCTTGCTATAAGATTCTGCCACGTTCAGAACATGCAGAGCAATGCCTCTCTCTTGCTTCCACGTGTCTTCGAGTGCTCCAGCGCATATATTTCAAATTTCGAACATCTCGCTTGCATTTGAATTTCAAATGTTTTGGCACTTCTTCGCTTCGAACGCACTTCTTTAGACACAACCTTATTATCATTTCGAGACTTCTTTAGATATGTTCCCATAATTGCCACTCGAAGCTCCAAGCTTTGATATGCTCATTCGAAACACTGCTTCTGCTATTTCAAAAGACGACGTTTTGTTTCATTTCAATCGAAACATCCACTTTGTTTTGCTTCTAATAATATTATCAAAATCTTCAGCCAACAAAATGCCCCTTTAAAATATGTATTTCGATTCATTTGAGAAATACTTATTTTAAACATATACACAAGATTTTGATGCGACCTTCGAATCATCGTAACATTTAATGCATTTGACTCCAGTCACGTCAATCATGACACTTTTTAGATTCCTTAACCGCCTTGAGCCATTTCACAGTATGGTGCAGTTACAAAACAATGATTATCTTTAATCACGCCTATTACCAATGTTAACTTTACGCCACCTCTTCATCAAACCAACCCATGATTTCCACGTATCACAACCTTATTCAGTGGATGCTTAAACTTCCACATTATAAAAACCATCAACTTAGTCTTTTTCTTTTCTTTCCACATTCTGAATCTTTTATCCTTCTTTTCTCACCGAAAACCCTAAGCTTTCCACATTCTTCCAACAATGTCTTCTTCTACTTCATCCCAACTCAAAAAGGTTTCCAAGAAGAAAGGAAAGACCGCAGGAACTACCATGGAAAGTAAGGTTGTCACTCACCAAGGTCAATCTGTTCTGGTTCCCCAGATGATTTCAAAGGAAAAAGAAATGCTTTATGCATCCCAGGTACTTATTCCTACCACCGCTGCTGGTAAGAGGTTAGCTTTAATAGGCCCTCTTACAGTTTTTGAAATTTTAAAAGATACCAGGAAAAGTTTCCCAGTTTGCTATAATTTCAAACCCCTGTTCAATAAAATGGACGCCCCTAAGGCAATAGAATCTTCTGGCTCAAACACCGTGGAAAATCCAACTGTTCCTCCTAAAGACCCTTTTGTATTAGACTATGTAAAGAGTAATTTTAAACTGTTTCGATCTTGCCCCACCTCCGACACTGCTTATCAAAACTGGTTCAATAAGGTAGAAGCTAAGAAATCCCAGCAATGGGAAGAATTAGGTATCTATAACTTGATTAAGCTGTCGAAGCCAGATTTTACTTACAGCCACCCATTGTTATTCGCGTCCCTATATTTCTGGGACAGTACTTATAACACTTTCCATCTCCCTGGTGGAATGATTACCCCTACCTTCTTTGACATAGTGGCCATCACTGGGCTATCACCAGTAGGAGAAACATATATCCCTGACAACGAAGAATATTCGAGTATAATCGACTTCGAAGTCAAACTAGCAAGCTTTTCCAAGTTTATCAGTCACTACCATGCTGAAGGAGACAGTGTGTCTGATGTAGAACACATTGCTTTCCTTACCCTATGGCTGTCAAGATATGTCTTCTGCAGTAGATCCCTACAGGTAGCCAGTAGGTTTATTCCTCTAGCTAGGGATTTGCACGAGAATCGAAGAGTGTGCTTAAGTGAACTGCTCTTAGTTGACCTTTATGAAAGCCTAAGGTCAGCTGTTTCAAGCCTAAAATCTCACACCTCCAAGAATATCCTGTTGGCTGGCCCTTTTTGGTTACTTCAGCTATGGCTAAATGCCATGTTCGAACCTTCCTTGTCAACTGCCAACACCATTGATGAACAAGACCCTGAAATAACTGACAGAATAATCGAAGGCACTAGGCTGCGAAGATTAACTCCAAATGACGACAAGGATGACTTCAAAGTCCTATTCTCGAAGTACATCATGATATTCTCTAAGAGGCATAAGTTCGAAGAGACCATGGCGCCTTTTGCTTCAAGGGCTCATGGACCTTCATGGTTTACCATGGCTCTTTCAGAAGCTGTCAAGAGCAAGGAGATTCAAGATGTATGGAGAGCCTTTTTGCTACCTAGACTCATTTCTTCAAGAATAACTCCTGCCAACAATCAGATTTTCCTTTTCGCTTACCAGCCAAATTTTGTTTCGAGATAGTTTGGCTTATGCCAACTAATTCCTGAACCCTTATTTCAAATTGAGAGTGCCATTACCTCTGGGCGAACCTTCAAGGCACGGGAAGCCAAGCTACAGCAAGAACAATACCAAGGCTTTGCCCAGTTTGAGCTATTAACCTTCGAACCTACCCATCTTACAGCTAAGGGGTTTCTGGAATGGTGGACCAAGTTTTATCAAACTTATATGTTCGATACTCTTACAATTCAGCAGAAACTAACTGATGCCTTCGATGTGCAGGTACCAACCAAGAAAGGTATGTTCACTCATGCCAAAGAGATTAAAGATTTTCAAAATTATTTCGAAACTACTTATGATCCCACACACTTGGAATCCACTGTGCATCAAGCGGCTGAGACCTTGAAGGAAAAATTCAAACAAAAAGTTTCCAAGTTAAAACTTCCTTCAGGGTTGTCACCTGAGGATAGGTATAGGTTGGCATTCGAAATGCATCCACCTAAATTTCCTAGATTACCTACCTCAGAACTGGCTCTGGCTTGGTTTCCCCCATACCCTTGGTGGTTCACTTGCAAAGAGATGTTCAAACATCTTCAAAAGAAACCAAAGCCATCTGAGACTGTGACATGGGCTCGACACTGGCTTCACGATTTCCCAGGACACCTTCGTTACGACCTTTCTGCCATGTCGATTAAATCTGATCAAGGCACAGGTGCGAATGCTTGGGAAAATCCCAAACGTTTCTCATTTTCTATATCTTTAACTTTTGCTTTAGTTGTTTTGATTTTCAGCCATCAGGATAAAGACAGCTGCCTCAAAGTCGAAAGAAGGGAGTGCCTCTCAAGCCTCTATCGAAACCACTGACAATGTGACTCCATCCGAAACAACAACCATTGCTGCAACAACAACAACAATACCAACAACAACCAGTGTTCCAACTCCATAGGTAATCACTTAGCCTTGATGCTTCGAATTCACTAATGTTTCATGATTTGCATCTAACTCTTTGTTTAAATCTTTTCAGACCAACAAACTTCCGCCTACTACTCCAAAGAAGCAAAAATAAAACACCATTGGGGAAGACCCCAAGGCTGGAGGAAACTTACCAACTGCTTCGAAGAAGATGCAGAAGAAGGATATTTCGAAAAGTACCGTTCCAACTAGTGTCTCTGGACTCGATTCCAGGGATGCTGCTCCCTCACCCAAATCCAAAATTCCATCTTCGACCTCCAACGTAATGTTGGAACGCATAGCTAGCAACCTCTCTTCCGAGAGTCCACAGGTAAATTGAACTTTAAACTTTTGACAAAATTATTATTCATTACCTTGGTGCATGTTTTTGATGTTCTTTCGCTCCTTGCAGAATATCTTAAATCCAGCTTCCACTACTTCGACCTCACCATCAAAAGCTGCTACTCCACTCAACTCCTCTCCTCAAGGAGACTCCAACAACCTTGTACAGAACAAAGGATCCTCCAATATGGCGGTTCTGGCTGGAACTTCTGAGCAGCAGGATGATCAGAGTACTTCTCCTCCTGTAAAAGAGACAACTGAAACAACACTTCAAGCATCTACAGAGGATTTGCAAAGAGCTTCTCTTCAAAAGTCCCCTCTTGAAACCCTTAAAGAGGACCCAAAGGATACTCAAGCTGAAAGAGAGAAAGCTGATTCTGGCCAAAGAGACGAAGAATCTGCAGAAGAAGAGTCTGAGGAGGAGGATGCGAACGATGGTTCGACTGCTGAGACAGAGTCCAATGCAAATAGCAGCGAAAAGGAAGACATCGAAGTGGTGGACCTGGATGACGATGAAGAAGATCATGAGCACGAAACGAATGAAGGGGATGGTGACACAACCAACAAACCCATGGAAGTCGAATTGGACGTGACTCCCCTACATGTGGAACTCCCTCAACCGTCTTTATCTCGAATGACTGACGAGGAGCTTGCACTCCTGAGACGAAATGACCCTATTGGGTACATGAAGGCGAAGCTGGCTCAAAGGGACATTCCACTTGCTAGGGCTGGCACCAGTTCGACTAGCTATCCTCTTCCCACAGATGAAAGAATTGTACTTCTTAACAAGATCAGGAAAACAATTCTCAATATGGATATATTCGAAGTGCTTAAACAGGATAGCACTGCTTGCTACACAATGAAGGAGTTGCTTACAAAAGTCAACCTTGCTACGTGCTCCTTGCCAGTTAGTACTATCTTGTTCGATCTTCAGTCTTTGCTGGACAACGTAACTGGTTACCTTCTCCAAGATGAATCTGCTGCCAGGAAGGTTCAAGAAAAACGCATTGCAATGGATGCTGCTTATGAACAAGCTTCGAAACTCTCTCAAGAAGCTGAGGATCAAGCTATGCATCTAAAGCAAGCAAAAACTGATTATGAGGCTCGAGCTGAGTCCATCCTTCTCTGGGAAAGGCAGATTCAGGAACTTCAATAGAAGGTTAAAGAGGCTAAAGAACAACAAATAGCCTTCGAAACCAATACTGCTGGTAACCAATTCGAAGAGCTTCTCAACCAGGGGCTTGCAGAAATGGAAACTGCAGAACAACTCAAGGGAGAAGTGGCAACCTTGGAAGGAGCCAGGAGTTTCGCTCAACAGAGACTTGAATCTTTTCGAAGTACCTTCAACAGACTGAAGAATAATTCTTATTTCTAAATTTCAGTGTTTATTTGATTACAATTTGGTTTTTTATATGTAATATTCGAACAACGCCATTTTGGCATCTCAACTTGCCATTTTGGCATTTTTATAATATTTTGGCTACGTTGTTACTATTCGAATCTCCTACAGGCGTGGCTTATATTTCTTTAAATATTTCCCATTAACCTTTAGGATATGTTTATCATTCGTCAATTCTTCGATTTCATATGCATTGTTTGAGAATACCTTTAGTATTCGAAAAGGTCCTTCCCAATGAGGTGACCATTTACCTAGTGTTTTATTTTTCTTGTCCATGGGCAATATAACTTTCCAGACTAAGTCATTAATAATGAATGCTTTTCTTTTCACCCTTTTGTTATATGTCCTGGCCACTCTTTCTTTTTGTCTCATCAAGATTTCCAATGCATGTAATCTAACTTCGTCCAACTCAACTAATTCATTCATCATCATCTCCCAGTATAATGCAGCTGGGATTTCGTTTTGTCTTTGAATTCAAACTGATTGTAGATGAATTTCTACTGGCAGCACTGCATCATGACCAAATGTGAGTTGGAAAGGCGTAGTGTTAGTAGCTTCCTTAGGCGATGTTCTACAGGCCCATAGTATTTGGTCCAAAGTTTTGTGCCAGTTCCTTGGCTTTTTACCAATATGTTTCTTGATTAACCCTATTATCACTTTATTGGCTGCTTCGACTTGACCATTTGCTTGGGCATAATATGGCATTGATGTTAGCAATCTAAACCCCATTTCTTGGGAAAATTCTTGCATCTTTCTACCAGTAAACACAGAGCCTTGGTCTGTGGTTATGCTCTCCGGCAATCCAAACCTATAGATAATGTGCTTCTGTATAAACTCAATAATAGCCTCTTGATCAGCAACTATTAATGGTATAGCTTCGATCCACTTGGTAAAATAATCTATTCCCACCAAGATATATTTTTGTCCTTTAGACGAAGCAGGATTTATTTCTCCTATCAAATCCAATGCACATCCTCTAAATGGCCATGGTTTGATGATTGAATGTAATTCACTTGCAGGGGTATGCTGAATCCCTGCATGTTTCTGACATTCCTCACACCCTTTAGCAAAGTCTATACAATCTTTGAGCATGCTAGGCCAATACAAGCCATATCGAAATAACAGCCATTTCATTTTATGGCCTGCTTGATGTGCCCCACATGCCCCATTGTGGACTTCTGACAATGCTAAGTATGCCTCACTTTCTCCTAGGCACTTCAATAACACGCCCTCTTGGGTCTTTTTGAACAATTCGTTCCCCATGAGGAGATATGATAATGCTCTGTATTTTGTCTTTCTATCCACATTCAGAGTTGGGTTTGCTAAATAACTCACCAGTGGACTTCGCCAATCTGCATCTGATAAAGTGTTTATGGCTAATATTTCGAATCCCTGTTTCTCAGCATATCCCAATTTCATACTTTCTAGATCTGATGGTGTGAATCTAGTAGCCATAACTCTACCCCTTAATTCAACTAAATCTTTAAAGTTCCTGGCAGAAACTTTATAACCTGAAGCCAACTGTGCTAAATCATTTGCTTCTTGGTTCTCTACTCTTGGTATATGTTGAATATCCATGTATTCAAATTTCTTAAGTAGCCTGTTGACTATGACGAAGTATATCATCAAGTTTTCCTTTATGCATTTATACTCCTTTGTAATTTGTTTGACCACTAATTCTGAGTCTCCTTTAATTTCGACTCTAGTTGCCCCCAATTCCAAAAAGCTTCAAGTCCAACAATGAGCGCTTCATACTCAGCTTCGTTGTTCGAGCAACGAGGACCATCTAATTTATACTTGAATTTTGTTGGAATTCCTTCAGGAGAAATTAGAAGGACTCCAACACCACTTCCATTCCTGTGGGTTGAACCATCAAAGTACAATTTCCATGGTTGCATTTCGACGTAACTCATGACAGTCTGCTCAACCAATGAATGGTCCACAATGAAGTCAGAAATCACTTGGCCTTTCACAGCTTTTAAAGGCATGAAAGTCAAAGAATATTCTGTTAAGGCTAAAGCCCATTTACCAACTCTGCTATGCATTATTGGTTTTGAAAGCATGTGTTTAATGACATCGAAATGAGATGAAACATAAACATCAACAGGATTTATATAATACTTGAGTTTCATACAAGAGAAATACAACCAGAGACATAGCTTTTCTAAATTGCTATATCTGGTCTCTGCATCATTTAGTACTCTACTTAAATAGTATATGGCTCTTTCGATACCATTGTTATCTTCTTGTGCTAACATACTACCTATACTAACTTCAGAGGCAGATATGTACAATCTCATGGGCTTCCCCCATGAAGGTGGAGACAAGATAGGAGGCTGAGAGAGGTATCTTTTTATCCTGTCAAATGCCTCCTGATGGGCTTCGTTCCATTCGAAGGCTTGGCCTTGCTTTAGACGAAGCAACGGAGAGAAAGCTTGGGTTCTTCCACTCAGGTTCGAAATGAATCTTCTGAGGAAGTTAATTTTCCCTAGCAGAGATTGCAACTCCCTTTTGACGTAGGTGCTTTCGTCTCTATTATGGCTTTGGTTTTGTTCTGGTTGATCTCAATCCCTTTCTTGTGAACCACAAAACCAAGGAAATCTCCAGCCTGCACAAAAAATGCACATTTAAGGGGATTCATCTTTAAGCCATGTTTTCTCATTCGTTCGAATGATTGGCTCAAATGATGCAAATGTGTTTCTGCAGATACAGATTTGATGACTATATCATCAATATACACATGCATAAAGGTTTCAATGAAATCATGAAAAATAGAATTCATTGCCCTTTGATAAGTTGCCCCAGCGTTCTTTAAACCAAAAGGCATCACCACCCATTCGTAGGTGCCTAAGGCTCCTGGGCAACGAAACGCTGTCTTGACAACATCTTCTTCAGCAATGAAAATATGATTATACCCAGAGTATCCATCTAACATACTCAAGTATTCGAACCCTACAGCAGAGTCTACTAGCATTTCTGCCACAGGAATGGAATACTCATCCTTAGGGGTTGCAGTGTTTAAATCCCTAAAGTCTATGCAAATTCTTAAAGAACCATTTTTCTTAATAACAAGTACTATATTTGCTAACCATTCGACGTACCTTGTGGTTCTGATGAATTTGCAACGCATCAACCTTTCGATCTCAGCTTTAATCTTTGTGAGAACCGCTGGTGCGAATCTTCTGGGAGTTTGTTTGATGGGCTTCTTGCCATCTTTGATTGGCAGTCTGTGTTCGACCAACTCCCTCTTTAAACCAGGCATTTCGTCATAATCCCATGCGAAGAAATCTTTGTTTTTCTTGAGGACTTCGATTACTTCCTTCTTGAGGCCTGGGCTAAGTTTTGCACTTATGTAGGTTATTCTTTTCGTGTTTTCATCCCCTAAGTTGACTTCTTCGAATGGATCCTGTGCCAACATTTTGGCACCTGAGTCTATGAGGTCCCTTTCGAAGCCTAAGGATTCTTTGTCGTAGATGGCGTCCAACCTTTGATCCATCTCAAGTTCTTTGAAGGGTGAGCATTTCGAGCCATCCCCACTCATTTCGTTCATCTTTACAGCTAATTTGGTTATTTCAGCCTCGAGGGCCGCTTTTGATTCGTTCTCAGCCATATAGGCCGAAATCCTTTCAAAAAAGGTGGACTCAGTCATGGATAAGGTTGTCGAAGTCCCATCCTGCTGGCCGTCTTTGTATAGTACTTTCAACTCCCTCGTCTTCGCTGATTATTCTTCTATCCCAGTATAGGCCATCATGGTGAATTGTCATGTAGTAGTGGGCGTTTCTGGTTTCGTTGATCTCATCATTTGGAACACACGGAGCAATCTTTGCCAGATGTTTATCGTAATCCCTCTTGTCAACTAAATTGACTGTTGACATAAAGTAACTCTGGTCTGCTTCGATGTTTTCCACGATCCCATCATCTCTCCATAGAACTAATCGCTGATGCATTGACGAAGGTACTGCCCCTACGCCATGGATCCACTCCCTTCCCAGTAATAAGTTGTAGTTGGCCTTGGCTTCGATCACCATAAACATGGTGGGCCTACAGCTTGAGCCTATTGTTAAGTCCAACTGAACCACTCATAGTGTTTTGCCCACTTTCCCCTCATAATTGGATAGAACCATATTGTGGGGCTTGATGTCCCCTTCGCGTATCTCTAATCTTTTCAGCATGAAGTGGGGTATCAAATTGACTGCAGCACCCCCATCCACTAGAACTTTATTCACGCCATGGGCACCAACTTTTGCCCGAATAAATAGTGGCTTGAGATGGTTCTTCATAGCAGGTTCTGGACGTTCGAAGAACGCATTTTGCTCCTCGACAACCCCATTGTCCATCACATAGTAGCACACAGGCCTATGCTTCATCAAGTCTGTTGTATCTTCTTCCTCATATTCATCAATTTTAGTTTCCTGTCCAAATTCACAGGGAAGCACAGATACCACGTTGCAGTTTAGGTTGAACGAAGACTCCCCCTCCGATTCGAAGTTATCTGTTATCATATCTTCGTCTTCTTCTAGGCCTGGAGTGTATTCCTTTGGTTCATCTAGTTGTACTTCAGAGAAAAGCCTCCTATTAACTGGAGGTTTGTCTTCAGTTTGGTTTTTTGGTGTGGGTTTATTGGTGCTTGATTCACCTTGGTTCTTTGTTGAAGTTACCCCTTTACTTGCCACAGCTTCTCTCTCAGCCTTTTGAATCCTCTGTTGCCTTCGCCACTGGGATCTCGACATGGGGTTCCTTCCTTTGTAGTTTTCTAATCTTACCTATTCCCTTTTTGCTATGTTGAATTGCCTTCTATACGTCGTAGCATGGCGTGCATTTCGTTCGGTGTTTCTCCATCTGTCTTTGCCTTTGTCATTTCTGACTTGCAGCCATCTGTCGGTTGGCACTTCAACAGGGAGTTTGAAAGTCACTCTTCGAGCAGCTTTGGGGTGAGGGCTATCAGGCCTTCGTTGTTTGTGTCTGCTGTCGAAACGTGGGCCCATCTGGACAGTTTCTTGATGGTTCCAGCAAGGGGCGAAGGGAATTGTTTCGAAGGCTCTGGCTATGCTTTGATCATACATGGCAGAACACCTTGGGAAAATCAAGCACTTGGTTGCCCCTTTATAGCAGCGAAACACAAATTCTAGCAAACTTTCTCCAGCCTTAGGATAACACCTGAACAGCGTGTTATCCTGGCGCCAATTGTTGCCAGTTCGAGCCTTCTGTACCCTCTCGAAATTCGCAGTGATTCTCTGATTGCAGAGGATGCTTCACCTAGGGCACAGTATCATGCCTGTATCTCCCTTGTGGCATATCATGAGGTAATCCTTGAGGCTAGCATCTCCAGCGTGATTATCCTCCATTTTGTACTTCTCTTTTTCTAAGTATCTTTCTACCTCCTCCATCTCAGAGCGAGGCCTTTCCATATCCACCATGTTTACCTCAACATCTTCCCCTTTAGCTTCATCATCTCCCCATCCTGTGGGTTTTATATCTTCAATGTGAACCTTCGAACTCTCTGGGGCAGAATATTTGACCAAATAGTCAAATTTTCCACTGGGTTCCCCTAGAGTGTCCCATATTTCCTTCTGAGGGGAAGTTGGCTTCGTGATTTGGACTTTCTCCAATTCCAGCCTCAGGCCTTCAGTGACCTGTGTCAATTCTTGGTTTTGATTTTCCTGGCCTTCAGTAGCCTGGATTTCTTTTGCAACAACTAAGGGTGCTGCTTCAATCAAAGTCTTTGGTAGCTTCTGGACGTCTTCAGTGACCTCCTTATCGACTTCGACCATCACCCAACTTTCGTTTTCAGTACCTTTCTCTCCTATTGGGGCATCAATTTGGTCAGCTTCCACCATGTTAATCTCTCCAATGCATGCAGGCTCAGAGTAGTTGGTGTCTGCGACGTCCAAGGGATCTTCGTCCACTTTCATCTTTGCTTTATCAGCAACCTTCAGTCTGCCATCTTTGATTGCATTCTGAATTAGGTCCCTGAAAAGAAAACACTGTGAGGTTTTGTGGCCTAGGAAACTATGATATTTGCAAAATCCTCTCTTCTTTCTTTGATCTAAAGGAGGTATTTTGACATTTGATGGCACAATGAGTTGGCCATCTTTGACAAGTAAATCAAAAATCTCTTCACATTTAGTGACATCAAAGGTATAAACCTTCTTTGGGAATTTGTCACTTTTCTCATTTTCAACAATCTCTTTCCCTTTTGTGGGAACTAATAACTTGCAGGAGTAAGGTGGTGCCTGTTTTAATTCAGCGAGGTCGATTTCGACCTCTTCGAATTTGAATTCAGGATAGTCCTCTGCTTCCTCAGTTCCAACGTAGGAGATCCTTTCCTTCTTGTTATTTTTGAAGACTCTGGCCTTTTCGGCTTTTAGCCTTTCGACCTGTCGAACCCTGTCGGCTAACTGAGCCATGTCCCTCAGGTATTGAGTTTCTAGTTTCTTTCGAATAGAGTAATCCAGGCCACCAGCGGCCATTTCGACTAACTCATGTTCAGGCACCACTGTGTAACATCTGGATTTCAAAAGCCTAAATCTATTCAGATAATCATCTATGGGTTCTGTGAACTTTCTCTTGACACTGGCTAATTCCTTCAAACTTATCTTTGACTGTCCCATGTAAAACTGTTCATGGAATAATCTCTCCAAGAGAGCCCAAGTATCAATGGACCCAGGAGGCAAAGTGGTAAACCACGTGAAGGTGTTTTTAGTCAAGGAACTTGGGAAATATTTGATCCTGAGATCTTCATTATTGGCTATATCTCTCGCTTCGGTTAGGTATCTGGCTATATGTTCGACTGTTGACTCATTGGTATCCCCAATGAACTTTGTAAACTTAGGGACTTTATATCCCCTTGGCAAATCAGTATGCATTATGCAGTCTAATATAGGAGAAGCATAATTTGGCCTTCTCATTCCTGTGTTGAGGCCATTCTGGGCCATGACTCTTTCTATCATGGTGGTTAAATTGTTTTCTGCCAAGATGTTATCGTTTCGAATTCTATGAACGACAGCATCAACATCTTGATTTCGACCCACCATGACAACCCCCCTAGGTTGTTCTTCTCGAAACTCTGGGACTTCTTGCCTTTCGACCCTTGCCCCTGGTTCCATAATTTCTCTTTGTGGGCCTGGGATCATTGGGGCTTCTAACCTTTGTGCCCTTGCCCCCAAGTTAACTTCTTCTCTAGGTGGTCTATAAATTGGGTCGTTAGCAACTTGTTCCACAACAGGCATGTTTTCTCGAACTCCCGCCTGATTCTACCTATGCCTTTCTGGGGGAGCAAAGAAATCTGCTATTCGACTCATGTTGTCAGCGTTTTCTCTGTTTGTCACAGTCACATTTTGTACTATTGGGGCAAATATTTCCTGCATAGTTTGTGCTAACACCCCTATCATATTATGGTTGCTGTCATCCATCAATTGCCTAAAAACCAACTGGTTTTCTGTGGTTAAAATAGGCATTGTGCTATAACCCACTGACCCTTGGTTATTTGTCATAAACTGATTCGCCTCAGACACAGACCTTAATTGTGGTGATGAATTCGATGTGGAATTGTGTAAACCTGCCATAAAGGATGTTGGCATTCCGTAAGAGGAATTTCTGGTTCTATTACCATCGAAACCGGGTGGTCTAGTTAGTGGAGTGGCGAAATGGGTTTGTGTTCCTGATGGTGGAACGAATCCCCCAGGATAACCAATGGCTCCAGTATTTCCTAAGATCGAACTATTAGTTGATATGCCACTTACTCCATTAGTGGCTATATTACTGGTAGAAGAGGCAACAGACTGTGCATTCGAAGGGATCACATTAGATGTTCCCATCGAAGCGGATACATTAGTGCCTGTTGTATGTGGGGCATTTTGTTCCCCTTGTTGATTGTCAGAATTAAACATCTTGTTCAAACGTTTTCTTCTGGATAAGGGTTGGTTGCTGTTGGTTATTTTACCACTTCTTAGGTTCATAAAACAACAAACTTCTTAGGTTCCAACGTTTTTATAATGGTTATGTCTCAACAATCTTTATTTCTAATGTCCAACGATTGGGTCCCACTGGGTGTGCCAATTTGTTTCCAGTGATTTCTGGTAAACAACCGCTAGTCTTCCAAACTATCGAATAAACTTACTGACTGTTATTCAATTTCTCTGGTAACTCGCAGGATCGACTAGATTGATCCTAGGACGTGTTGGCCATTAGGGTAACTCTCATGATCGAACAGGTATTCATGGTTGGTATTTAGAACATTGTGTAGGTGTTTGACTTATTTCGATTTCTCTCTTAAAGATCTAAAGGTGTAATCAAAATATATGTGCGTGAAACTAAATTGCATGAATAAAGGTTAATTGCAAAGACATGTAAAACTGCATAAAGACAAGTAAATGGCTTCGAATCGTAAAGAAAACAGTTAATGTAAAAGATTCGAAATGTGAAGAAAGCGTTTAATGCAAGAAAACTATAAAATTTCTTTAAGTAAAAGAAATGTTCGAAGGGTAAAAACTTGAAGATAAAGGCATGAAATGTATGACAGTTTCTGAAATGTAAAGTGTCTGAAATGTAAAGAAAGCATTTAAATGTAAGGCATCAATGAAAAGATTTCGAATAAAAAAACTTTAAATGCAAAAACTTGTAAATGGTATTAATACAGAGATAAGGGAAAGTACTGGAAATGATAAAGGGTTTTCATTAAATCATAAACATGTGGTGCTATCATACGGACATTGCTCTTGCATTCGTTTCCCTAGCCATGTGGTAATTTGAATGTTTACTGAGTTTTTTTGTACAAACAGATATGACACACGAAATCCTAATGCTAAGACTTCTATTTATACTACTTCGACCATAACGGTCTTGCTATAAGATTCTGCCACGTTCAGAACATGCAGAGCAATGCCTCTCTCTTGCTTCCACGTGTCTTCGAGTGCTCCAGCGCATATATTTCAAATTTCGAACATCCCGCTTGCATTTGAATTTCAAATGTTTTGGCACTTCTTCGCTTCGAACGCACTTCTTTAGACACAACCTTGTTATTATTTCGAGACTTCTTTAGATATGTTCCCATAATTGCCACTCGAAGCTCCAAGCTTTGATATGCTCATTCGAAACACTGCTTCTGCTATTTCGAAACACGACGTTTTGTTTCATTTCAATCGAAACGTCCACTTTGTTTTGCTTCTAATAATATTATCAAAATCTTGAAGCTAGCTCCTGGAGTTGAGGAGGAATTCTTACAAGGTTGACTTGGATAGTTTTCCTGCAAAGTGAATCCATAACCTACAAAACAGGAACAAAGATGAAGATCCAAAATCCTTGAAATGGTTAGTGGATTCATATGATGCTTCATGATGTCCATGATGTTATGTACAAACAAATCACACAAGTTCCTAGTTTCATGCTTGCATGGGGTTTCATAGGTAAGTACCCTCTTGAAGTTTAGTTGGCTCAACTTGTCCTAGAAATAGTAACCGGGTTCTAAGGGGCTCAATATCACTGGATTATTTTATGTGTTCATTGTTTCAGTTTAGCCACTTTACTGGCGACCGAAATATTCCAAGAAAACAACCCTCAATGAGTGTAGTATCGAGTATCTACCAACTTCGGACTGCACCAAAGCCGGTCATCTCACTACATCCTAAAAGGCCAAGTTGGTCAAGTAAAGGTTCTAAAAGTCCATTAGTGCTTCATGACATCACTCAGCGGCCCCATATTCTCTTTGACTAACTCAAAGGCTACCGGTACCCACAAATATGTCGCACTAATATAGCTATTGCTTCAACCATGTCAGTATACCCCGCACAGTTTCCACAACGTATTGCTATTTACCTATGAATGTTTCCCAAATCCGGGTAAAGGATTCAAACCCAAACAATAGAACCAAAGTGTAAAGCAAACAAGTGAATCAAGATAAGCATGTAAAGGTGATCTAAAACCATAAGGTAACCCCACTTTTATTATGATCCCTAGCAGAGTCGCCAGTTCTGTGATACGGTGGGAGAACTGACTTGAGATTTTGCATTTTGTGTTCGCAAATGTTTCGGTTTAGCAAGAGTCGCCACCGACTTTTATTTTATCCAAAAGGAAAGGTAAAAAAGCACAGGAAACACCTTTGAGATTGTTTTTGGGTTCGGGGGGTATATTATGAAAAGGGAAGGTGCTAGCACCCTTTTCATCCATGGTTTTTCATGGGCTCTTAGTTACTTGTTTTAGATCACTTGCTTTTGCTTTTCAATTGTTTGAAATGGTGCTTTTGTGTGTGGTTTTGAAAGTATTTTGAAAAGAGGCCTTTTTTTAGGCAACATTTGTAATGATTCTTATTTGAATGTATACAAAGGTGTTTGTATTTTGAAAAATGTTTCAATGTTTGAAAGTTGTTTGGAAAATGTTTTTGAAATTGTGTGTTTGGTTGAAAATAGCAAGGATGATTTGCAAATTGATCAAGTAACTAGGAGTTGTCTACCTTAATCAAAAGTCTTTCCTACACATTTTTATTCCTTTGATGTTGTTGTTTTACCATTGCATTTGGCAAACAACCCTATCTTTGGATGTTAAACGGGACGGGCGTGGGTCATCATATGACCATGATAGCAATGGTGCCAAGTATCTTAGCAAGTTTTTGCGGGGACTAGATCATTTTTGTTTAGGCAACCAAGATAGCGTCATCGAGGGACTATGATCTTTTTGTTTTGTTTTGTTTTGCCAAGATACCTAGCATGCATACCATGGCCATTTTAAGGCAACAAAGTGGATGAAACCCTAGGGGTGCTTGTGTGAGATGTGTTGCCATTTTTCATGCATTTTTGTCTTGAATTTAGTTATGCTATTTGTTTGATTTTTGGTCTTTGCATACAAAACCCTAATTTACTATCATGGTATATGAAAGCAATAAAATGCGTAAAATAAATCTAGACTATTACAACATTATTATGGGGAGGGGGTACAAGTATGAATAGAGGATATTTGCACAAAATAAAACCCTAAGACTATTACAACCATATTGAATCCTTGTACAAATAAATAAATAAACAAGTATTTAAATGTACAATAAAATGTACATATGCACAAATGTTTTTGTATTTATTTTATGCATGTAAAATAAATTTATTTATGTCTTAAAATATAAGAAAATAATATTAATTATTTTTGAAAGGGTGAAAACCCTAATTTTTGGTTTAAAAGAAAATATATATATTCTAATATTATTTATTTCATTTATGTACAAGAAAAATAATAACAATATGTACAAAATGTTAAAAAAATTAAATATTATATAAAAATATTATTTTAAGTGTACAAATAAAAAAATATATATATAATATTTTTATATTATTTAAAAGTTTTATTTAGAAAAATAAGTTATATTATTATTAATAAACTATATTTATGCCCAAAAAATAATAAAAATAATAAAATGAAAATGAAAAAAATTAAGAAAATATTTTTTGTGATTTTAAATATTTAGAAAAAATAAATAAAGTCAGAAAATATAAAAGAAATGAGAAAATATAGAAAATATAGCAAATGGGACAAGGGTGTGCAAAAAGCAAAAGGGGGTGTAGAAAGAAACAAGCCCAAACGCGCCAAGCCCACTTCACTTCATCCCTGTCCTCTGAATAGAGCCAAACGCGCGCGCCCTGTGTTCAAAACCTGTTCTCCCTATTGCTTGCATGAAATCAAAAACTCGTAACATGAAAGTTATAGCATTTTCAATCACGATTGCAACCATATCCATTTTGTGACCTAACTCTCAAGACATAGAGAATTTTAATGGCCCTAAATCTTAACCTAAAATTTTCAGCATGTTCATCGTCCGAATTCTCCTAACTCAGTTAATATAAATAAGAACTATGCATATGTACAGATCAAGGAACTTAAGGACTAAATTTTTGCTTCACAAACCTAAGCATAATAATGCCTGTGATACGGTGGGAGAACTGACTTGGGTTTTGCGTTTGTTTTTGCAAATGTTTTGGTTTAGCAAGAGTCGCCACCGACTTTTTATTTTATCCTAAGGAAAGGTTAAAAAGCACAGGAAAAACCTTTGAGATGTTTTCGTGGGTTCGGGGAGTAGATTATAGAAAGGGAAGGTATTAGCTCCCTTTCTATCCATGGTTATCCATGGGCTCTTAGTTACTTGCTTAGATCACTTGCCTTGCAATTTCAATTGTTTGAAATGGTGCTTTCAATTGTTTGAAATGGTGCTTTGTGTGTGTTTGAAAGATATTTTGAAAAGAGGCCATTGTTGTGGCAACCTTTGTAATGATCCATGTTTGAATGTATACAAAGGTGTATTGTCTTTTGAAAAGTTTTTTCAATGTTTTGAAAGTTGTGTTGTGATGTGTGTTTTGAAAGTAGGCAAGTGTGTTTTGCAAGTTTGGTCAAGTAACCAAGAGTTGTCTACCCCTAAATTTACTCAAAGATCTTTCCTTATGTTTTTAACCCTTTTAACAGTGTTGTTTCACCATTATATTTGGTGAACAACCTTGTGTTAGTATGTTAACGGGACGGGCGCGGGTCATCGTTTAGACCATGAATGTAATAGTGCCAAGTGTCTTTGGCAATTTTTTTCTTTAAGGGACTTGATCATTTTTAGGCAACTTGAGAAAGCGTCATCGAGGGACTATGATCATTTGATTTGTTTTTGTTTTGCCAAAGACACTCAACATGCAACATGGCCCATTTTTGAAGGCAACAAGTGGAGTAACCCTAAGGGTGCAAGTGTGTATGGTGTTGTTCATTTTCATGCTTTTTGTCTTTGTATTAGTCAAGCTATTTGTTATTTTTGATTTGCATACAAACCCTAAGTCTAACATGGCATAATTTGAAAGCTTTTAAATGCGGAAATTTAAATGCTAAGCTATTACAACAATGATTATGGGGATGGGGGTACAAGTTTGGATTTGGGGATATTTGACAAGAAATTAAATTCTAGACTATTACATCCATATCGAATATACAAATATTTAATTGTACAATATTAAAACAAATACAATAAATATGCAAAATGTATTATGCACAAAAATGATTTTTTATGTATGTGAAAAGTATTTTTTCATGTGAAATATAAACAAAAAATAAAAAGGTCAAATTTTTAATATTTTTGTTATTTAGGGCAAAACCCTAGTTTTTTGAATAAATAGTATTTATTTATTAATTATATACAATATTTATATAAAAAATAAGAAGTATATTGTAAAAAAGTATTTTTGATGTCAAATATTAATAAAAATAAAAATGTATTATTTTTATATTTTTATCCTAAGTATTCTAATAAAATATACAAGTATTTATATTATATATTAAATATACTAAATATATAAAAAAAATAAGATATTAATTATTTACAAAAAAAAGTATATTTTAGAAAATGTTTTCAAAATGTAAACAAAAAATAATAACTGAAAAATAAATATTTTTGTATTATTTTCTAGGGTTTTTTAAATAAAAAGTATATATATTTATTTACATACATATGCTAAATAAAACAAATAAATGCCAAATAAATGCAAAAAAAGGTGGAAAAATATTTTTAATGTTTTTTATGTTTGGACAAAAAATATCAAGTCAAAATAAAAAATAAAAAGTAAAAAATAATGAATATTTCACACAATGGGCCAGGGGGTGCAAATGGAAAAAAAGGGTGTGAACAACAAGTTGACTCAGGCCCAGCCCAAGTCAACTTTGTCTTCAACCTCCAGCAACCTGTTTGAAAAAACACGCGCTTCTCCTTGTCCAACACAAACTCCTGATTCCTTGACTTTTAGCAAAAACTCATAACACAAACATTATAGATCATCAAGAGACGAATTCATACATATAAAATACTTGACCTAACTCTAAGAAACGAAGGAGAATTTCTTCATCCCCAATTTCTGACCTAATTTTTCTTCAATGTTCATGGCCAAAATTCTCACAGCATACTCAATATAAATGAAAAGTAATCATATGTATGGCTTCAGGGCTATGAGTAGAGCATGTTTCATTCACAAACCTAAGCCTAACTCTTCCTAGATTGAGAGATAGAAGTCCATGGTTTTACCTGTTTCAGCTTGAATCGTGTACAGTAATGTGGCCAACTTCAATGGAGTTTGAGCTTCTGTACAGCTTGCCTGAAGTCCAAGGATGCTTCCCAAGTACCTAGCTTGCTTTGAAACTCTCTGAATCGTGCTATGGAAGTCCACCTGCAAAACTGAAAAGTGAAAATGGCACCAGAGGTTAGGGATGTTACAGTTTGTATTTAGGGCTTGTGATAGTTTCAATGGATGGTATGGAATGTGTTTGAACAAGCTTTGGCCAAAACGCACGAGTGGATTGAGTTATGGAACTCAATCTGCAGCAGGTACTCTGTTTTGCAGCAAAACTATGATTTGGTGAATGAGGAGGTATTGAGGATGAAGGAATCGTGTTTTAGGCTTGCTTGGATGTATGAAAGATGTTTGCAAAGTTTGTGTTTTGCTGTGTTGACAGGAATGAGAGAGTGGCTTCAGTTTGCAAGCTTTCTTCCAATGTAAGCAAAGAAATGTCAAGTTGTGATATAGGCCTGTATCAAGCTCTCAAGCATGCTGCACACTTTGCTCTTGATCAGTGGGATTTGTGTACAAACTCTTTTCTCAAAAGATCTGGCCCATGCCTCTTGGATTTGGTATTTGACATAAAGCACTACTTTTCAAAAATGGCAAGTTTGCTTTTTCTACTTAAGGGATAATTCTATGTGTAATGACCAAATGCACAAAACAATGCTTGAACACAATGGTTAGGAATTTAATTATGGAGTGAAAACTTGGTTTAGAGGCCTGCAAGCAAGTACCAAGCATGCTGATTTGAAAATGAAACTTGTATGAACATGCATTTGGTTATGAACAAAAGTGAATTTTGCCCAACTTTGCAAATTCGATTCTCCCTAACCACAAGGGTGTTTGAGAAGTTCTTGGGAAATTTGGAAATCTTGGAATATGTACTACAATCCATCTTTGTAATGAAAATTGAAACTCCAAGTGGAAGCATGAGAAAAATGGCCAAGAAGTTGGACAAAAATCCTGCCTAGAATAGGTCAAAATTTCTCTAAGTTAAAAATGTTTTGCACCCTTGTTACAAAAATCATAACTTCAGATACAAGCTTCCTTTGAGAAAACTTTGTGAATAAAAGTTGTAGATTTTGCAATGTACTACAACTTTCATGTTTCAAGTTTTGTTTGAATCCACTTGCATCTTGGTGAAAAAATGGGACAAAGTTAGGAAAAAATAAGGAAGTTTCATAACTTAGAAAAATTCTAAGTTATGAAAATTTCTCATTTTAAACCCGAATTTGTAAATTTGGATTTCTTGATGAACAAGTTTCATAATTTGACATGTCTTGATGAAAAATGAATCTTGACACTTGATTTTGACCAAAAAGTCAAAGTTTGACTTTTCAGTATATAGTTAAATTGTGATCAGTTGACTGAAAAATTCATCTGTCAATCCCATGCATTTGGGATCTTTTGAACTTGTTGAATGTGTCAAGACAATGCCATTGAGTCCTTGAGTCCATGTTTGAGATTGGTTTGCCATTGGTTAGGTCAAACAGTCAAAAATTTCCTTTGTGCAGTCAAAACCCTAAAAATGACCATTTTGCCCTTTTGGTGATCTGATCAAATTTCTTGTGGAATTGTGATCCAAACTTGACCAAATGGTTCATATGAGTTCATTATGTTGATGTGGGTCAAATTTCATGAGGTTTGACTGTCAATTGGCCACAATTGACTTTTTCCTCAATACAACTGATTTCTAGGTCTACTATCCAATTGACTGGGCAAAGATTTGAATCAAGGCTTGAAACTTGGTATGGATAAACTTGTGAGTCCAACATGAAGCATGAAAGTCATTTTGGGCACTTTAGGTCAAAACATCCTTGTGCAAACTCAAACCCTAATTTGGGTCAACAGTGCAAGGAGGGGTCCTGAGCAGAGCAAACCCTTATTTGATTTTGAGTTCCAAGAGTCTTGTGATGAGAAAATGTTGATGAAATGAGAGGGAAAATTTTGGGGTACAACAGTTGCCCCTGTTAAATCTTCTTGAACCTGAAGAGTTAGATTGGCAAGTTTGCCTTTAGCGTCTCGAAGGTAAAAGGAGATTGGACACTAGAGTGCCCAAAAAATTTGCACTCGTCCAAGCGTAGTTGAGGGAATGGGCTTAAGGATGCCATTTGGAGATGGGATTAAAGATGCCATCTGGAGATGTGACAGAATCTTGTAGGGGGATGGGCTTAAAGATGCCATCTGGAATGTTTGTTGAACCGTAATGTGATAGGTCAGAAGAATGGGGATCAAAATGGTATCCGTGCCTGGAATGCATTTGAACTGTATCTGGAGACTGAGTTTATATGAGAAAAATAATGGACTCCGTGTCTGGGGCGTATCTGAGCTATAACTGTGTTTGAATGTAGAATGAATATCAGAATGACTGCCGTGTCTGGAGTGTATCTGTATTGTATCTGGGTGACAAAGAACTATCTGTGTATGGAGCAACTGCGTGCTGGGGATAAACTCTGAATGAGTGACAAAATGGCAACCGTGTTTGGAGCGTATCTGGACTGTATCCGAAGTTGAGATTTGTATGAGTAGCAGAATGACTTTCGTGTCTGGAGTGTATCTGAAACTGTAACTAGGATCTGAATAAGTGACAGAATGACTTCCGTGGCGAATTCACTGGGGAGAATCAAACTGCTGCTGTAAGGGTCAGAATGGTATCCGTGTTTGGAATGCATTGAACCTTGAGGTTGATAAATGAATCTGAATGAGAGATAGAATGGCTTCCGTGTCTGGAGCGTATCTAGTCTGTATCTGATTGCTGTAGTCTGAATGAGTAGTAGAATGACCGCCGTGTCTGGGGTGTATCCATACTGTATTTGACTTGAAATTCTGAATGAGTAATAGAATGACCGCCTCGTCTGGGGTGTATCCATACTGTATCTGAATAATTGTTAATGATAGCCTTTTAATCTTATCCTGAAAAGGATAAAATGTTAGCTGAAACAAAAAGTTATGTTGCATGATATGTATGATGCAATATATGTGTTATATCAATGTTTATGATATATGAATGTAATGAATGTGCATGTAAGCTGATGAGCTGTCTTGCCGAGGATAGATGAATCCTGAATAGCCAGAGATAATAGAATCTTGACCGCTGTCGGGGAAAGTGAATCCTTGACTGCTGCAGGGGAGTGTAAGAATCTTTGATTATTGAGGATGAGACATCCTTGTTGACTGCTGACTGCTTGGGGAACAAGATCTTCAATTGTTGAGGGATCTTAGGACCACTGCTGGGGATTGGAACTCCTTGGTGACTTGTAGGGAACGAGAATTCTGATGATCTCTACTAGGGAGTCCAGAACCTGGTAGACTTAAGCTGGAGAAGTAAAAATGAGAATCTTCAATCTGATGGGAAGTATCTCTGTGGGGAGAATGTTCACTAATCTGGTTCCGCTGGGGATTGACAGTTGGAAGTTTTAGCTCCGCTGGGGTTTAACAGCTTTGACTTCGCTGGGGATAGGATTTTCAGATTTTAGGGCCCCACTGGGGATACTAAAACTTAGCTCTGAGGGGAATTAAGCTCTGGAAGGCTCTCTTAGCTGGGGAAGTCAGTTTTGAGAAAGCTTTTGCTCTGCTGAGGATTCTGAACTTTAACTCTGTTTGGAGAATTAAGTTCTGGATTGAGGAATTTGGAGTTTAAATCTGCTGGGGATTTCCTCTGAAAGGGCATCAAGATACCTATCTGTACCTTCAACCTACCAGCAATCATCTTTCTTGATTTGTAAGAAAATGATTATGTTCAAATGCATATGCCTATTTAACAAAACATTGGACGTTTCTCAAATAAAACATAAGTGTGAAAAAGAAACAGAAGACAAGGCAAATTTCTGTATTTGGAAAAGTATTTGTATTAACTTTTTATGAGTATCTTTGTACAAAGGGGACAAGCATCCTAGTAAGAAGATGTTGTCGTAAAAAATTGAAAATTTTATACAAAAGAAAGATGGCTATGTGTAACAATTCCATGGGATTCCATTCTGTTATAGCCTTCATAACTCTGAATATCTTGTCCATTCAATGCTTCGTCCGCTGATGATTGGATTGATCAGAAGTTTGGAGCTTGTTGATGAAGAGATTGTTCTTTTAAAGTGATCCGATGAGACACAGTCATACGCTTTAATTCCCTAACTTTTGCCTGGATCTCCCTTTCGGGTTTTCGATCCACCGGGAAACCCATTTTTGCCCAAGCCGCCCTTTCGGGTTTTCAACTTGCCGGGTGTACAGATTTTTTCCGTTTTATCCCTAATTTTTGCCTGAACCGCCCTTTCGGGTTTTCGGTTCACCGGGATGCCCATTTTTTCCCAAGTCGCCCTTTCGTGTTTTCGACTTGTCGGGTTGTTTCATGCGTAGTATCTTTTGACTATGTCTGCGTTCGCAGGGTGCGGCAAATCATCGCCGTCCATGGTGGTCAGAATCATCGCACCACCAGAAAAGATGCTCTTGATTACAAATGGTCATTCGTAAGTAGGAGTCCATTTTCCCCTGGGATCACTTTGCGGCAAGATGATCCTCTTGATTATAAGATCTCCGAGTTGATATGCTTGACGTCTGACTTTCTTGTTGAAAGCCTTGATCATCCGTTTTTGGTACGTCTGACCATGGCAAACAGCAGTGAGTCGTTTCTCGTCGATCAAATTGAGTTGATCAAGTCGGGTCTGAATCCAATCGTCTTCACTCAAACCAGAGTCCTTCATAATCCTTAAAGAAGGAATCTGAACTTCCATGGGTAGGACAACTTCCATGCCATATACCAAAGAAAATGGGGTTTCCCCTGTCGAAGTACGTGCTGTGGTACGGTATCCATGCAGAGCAAACGGTAACATCTCATGCCAGTCCTTGTAGGTAAATGTCATTTTCTGAATGATCTTCTTGATGTTTTTGTTCGCAGCTTCAACAGCACCGTTCATCTTCGGCCGATAGGGAGATGAATTGTGATGATAAATCTTGAACTGTTCGCATAGAGCGGTGATCATAGTATTATTCAGATTTGTACCATTGTCTGTGATGATCCTGTCGGGGACACCATACCGGCTGTAGCATTGAAAATCGGAGATCAAGCTATTAATTAACTTGACTCGCAAAAGCAAGAGTCGCCACCGCGCTTTATTATTTCCAAGGGAAAAGGGAAAAGAGCGAAATAAAACCCTAAAATATGCAATGTAAAATAATACTTAAAAGTAATAAAAATACAATGCGTTTTTGAAAGAGATCGAGAGTTCGGGGGTTGGTTATACAATTGGAAGGTATTAGCACCCAATGCATCTGCGGTACTCCGCAGGAACCTTTTGAAATATCTGCTTTTTAGATTTAAAATTGTTTGTTTGATTAATATGGTTTGTTTGGTCAAAATGGGTGTGGACGAGATTTTGAAGATGCGATGACCTAATGTCGAAGTTTTGACTTAAAAGGTGTGAGTTTGAGAATGGAGTCTTTTGGGAAAATTATCTTAAGTTTGGAAAAATAGTAAACAAGCAAAAAATGAATGAGGCTATTCGCACGATTGTAGAAGATGTTTGATGACGTGAAGTCAACAAATTTAAATCTTTTCCTTGGAGTTAAAACCACAGACAGATAAATAAGCTAAGAGTATATCAAACCTCAGGTGAAAATAAATCACGAGCCGACAGCGTCAAAAAAAACCAGATGTAAGATAATACTCCCAGCAGCGCATAAAGCGCAATGAACCACAAGCGAGAAGTGCAACGCGTGAAAATAAATCACGGAAAAAAGAAATCGTGGATGACGCTCACGGTATAAGATTCCCTACATCACATGAAAAACTCCAACAAACAGATAAACAGGGTAACAGAGAAATAATATGAACATCTCATGTGAAATAGAGAATCAAGCTATGGGACCGGAATGCGTCAAATCTAAATCCATAAAATAAGCTGGTCAATGAAGTTTATACATCCATTATATATTCGAAAATTAAATCGAGTTCAAAATGTGAAATCACAATGAAATGATATAAAATAGACAACACAACTTAACTTTCTTTACAAGATAAAATTCTAACTAAATCTAAAACTCAAAAGTTTCTATTAAATAAAACAATAAGAAAATTAAATCACAAATTGAATTTATTTACAAACCAACAAATTAATTACACATTACATAATGTACTAAAGTAATCTAAAAAACAAAAGATAAACATTATTACTTCTAAATTTAAAATCTAATGTCTTAACTTTTTATTTATTTTTGGATAAACTTTTGAATATAAAAAAAACAATAAAACTAAATTAAAAGAGTGAATATAAAAATGATAACTAAATTAAAAAAAAAAGAATAAAAGAAACAGAGCCACTACATGATTGAGTAGTATGTGCAGAAACTTACGCGGAAACGGAGGGTGATAGCTGGCGGAAACTTCATCATAACTTTAGTGCAAATTATTTTTATTATTGCTAAGAACAATAATTAAACAAATGATATTTAAATAAAGAAATGGTAAATGAGAGAAAAATGGGTTAAAGTTGCCACAAAGTCACCTAAACCTTTCCCCCCATCTCTGCTTCTCTTTCATCTAAACAGCAAAAAAAACAGAGAAAGCTTCCATGGCCCTCATTTCTCTCACTCGTGAAAATTGCTTCCTTGTTCCCTCTTCAATCAGTTTCTTCTCCATCTCAATCCCATTTCTGTTTCAATTTATTCCTTAATCTGCAAGGCCAAGATAAAAATCAAACAATGTTACAAACAAGAGAACAAAAATGAAACAGCAGCGATGGAAGAGTGTTGGTTGCAGCGGCACGGTGGTTGTCGGAGATGGAGGCTAGGCGGAACGATGATGGTGTTGTACCGGTATGAGCAGGTGGGTGGAGTTCCTGTGTGGTGGTTACGGTTGCGTTGGTGCTACTTGAACGGTTCATGGTGGATTCGAAATCGGGTTTGGTGGAATCGGTGAAATTCAGCGTGTAATCGCCTCCTTTGAGTTGAACTGCATGTCTATGAATGGTTCTAATGTGTCTGAATCTGGTACAGGTTGTTCGACAAAATTTTCAGCTTCACCTGCACATAACTCCAAATTGTTTGAAAACTCATCTTTTACGCTCTCATGTTTCTCATTGATTTCTTCTATCGTGTCAAGGTGGCTACCATCTGAAACAAACCCCTGGCCAGATTGGTGATCCAACATCCTATTATAGCAAAAAGATATCTACCGCGTCTTGCTTTTTGAACCTGACCTTTCTTCCTCAATCTCTCTTATATTTCGGACTACATCAGCAACTTTTTTAGAGATGTGTTCTGTGTGCTTTTCCAAATCGTTCAGAATCATATTTAACTGTTCTTCATACGCTGCACGACGTCGTTTGTACTTCTGCCTTTCGTTGTACAACTGAAGCGATAGCTCACGGATTCTCTTATCTTTCTCATCCTCATTAACCAAGTGCTTCTCAGATCTCCGCCGTGGAAATTCACTAGGACTCATCAGTTTATGTGTATGCTCCTTCATAACTTTGGTGATAACCCACTTCCCTTCATCCGGTAAAGCCAGCCTTATCATGGCTTGACAACCTTCTCGGGTGGCTGGTGGAAGCTCAGTGTGGTTATGGTGATGATGGTGGTGAACGATTTAGGCGGAGGGAATGGTGTTCTCATAAAGAGGGAGAGAAGAGACGTGGGTGAGGTAATCGAATGGGGATGGTGGTCTTTGTGAGCAAAAAGAATAAGTGGAGATGGGTAGTGAAGTGGCTCGTGAGAACAATGAAAGTGACTTCATGAAGAAGGAGAATGATGTTCATTGCTGCTTGTTCTCCATTTGGAAAAAACAAGAGAGGTTGTGAGGGTGTATGTATGGATAAGGAAGTTGGTGATATGCAGTTTGTTGTGTTGTCACTTTTGTTTTTTTTGTGAGTGAAGAAATTGAAGGGTAATGGCGTGGAAGGAGTTGTGAGAGGGGGTTTTGGATGTGGCTAGTGTATTGCTTTTTATTGTGTTTTTTGTTTTTTTTTCCCTCTTCATGAGTTTATGAATGTTAGTTTTTTTTTATGGTGAAGATGATTTTTGTGACAACCAATAGGTGAATGGTGAATGGTGAAGGTGATCCTCAATTTCATCCAACAGCCAATAGGAATAGAGTATTGTGTGTGTATCGATCCTCAATTTCATCCAACAGCCAATAGGAATAGAGTATTGTGTGAATAATATATTTTGTGACTAAAAAGCCCTTTTAATGATAAAATGAAATAAAAACAGAAAGTATTTAAATTAACTCAATTAAAAATAATTTTTTTTGAATATTTTATGAATAAAAAATAAAGACCCAAAATGACCGAAAATGATAAAAAAAAGGACGAAAATTTATCCGAAAAAATAAAATGAACACATTAAAATAATCTACATGTCACAAAGATTAAAGAAAAAATATTCAAGAAGTCAAAAATCAAAAATAAAATAATAATAAAAATATCAGACTAAACAGACGTTTAAGGTTAAAACGAGACTTCGAACTGTACCAAAAAATAAAGCGAGCATACCGTCATAATCTACGCGAAGCGCAGATTCATAAAATGATCGGTAAAAGGTGAAAACTTGAAATATTTTCTCGCTACTTTCCCGCATAGTGTCGAATTGCTTTTAACAGTCTGTCTATAAAACCAAAATATTTTTATTATCGACATATAAACAACTTGGAGCAATGCAACAAATGAGTAAATATATAAAAATGCATGAAGCAAAATGCCGGGTATTTTACAACTGAAAGACGATGCAAACTTTGATTTAAACTGACTTTTCCTGGTCAACTTAAATACGACTAATGATGCAAAATATGATGAATGAAGATATTTACTAATGATTGTGACCAAATGACAAAATATGGTATGAATGTGCGACTGAAACATATTAGGGGCGAAATTAAGGGTGCGACAGTTGTGCCTTGATGAATCAGTCTTCGAGAATCCACAATCAACCGTACTTCGGGCTTGGGAGACTCAAAACTTTAATTGAGGCGCGACACCTGATGCTCTTGATTCAGACCTGTCTCTGCACATGACACAAAAGAAAACATGAACATACACCTTTGTATGCGATTAGAAATTAGTGATACATAGGCTAAAAATATTCAACACACTTGACAATCTTCACATAGTCAAAGCTTGAAGGTGAGAGGTTAAAACCGACCGTATTTCGTGACCTTGACTTATGAAAAAATAAAAATGGGATCTTAGGTCAAAAATTGGGGTACAACAGCTGCCCCTATTTAAGTTTCTTCTATCTGGAGATATGAAGATTGGGATCTTCATTTCGACGAGATTGAAGGGACTTAAATATAGAATACACAATTTTTGGCCTTAAGATACCGCGATTATGTCCATGATAGGATATGAACGTAATATTTTGAATTTTATGGGGAATGACGCCATATGAGACAGACTATGCTGGAGAAACCAGGCACATTATACAGTAATCCCACAGAGGAAGAGGTTGTAACTCCACTGGGGAAACAGAGTCATATACTTCAAATGAGAGACTCTTGAATGATTTACATCAGTGTTGAGACTGGAAAAGAGATGATTTACATCAGTACGAAGACTGGAAAAAGAAATGATTTACATCAGCACTGTGACTGGAAAAGGAAATGACGGACATCAGTACTGAGACTGGAAAATGATTGACATCAGCACTGAGACCGGAAAATGATTGACATCAGCACTGTGGCTGGAGATAAACATCTCTGATTTCTGAATTTTACCAAGAACAGTAACACATTTCTTCTCTAACCAAGATATCGCTCGAAAAGGATAAAATAAACAAACTTCCCCACGGGACTTTTTCGAAGGGGTGCCATTTGCTGAGTAGACAATATTGCTGGGGATACACAAGCTGCTCAAATAAAGAGGCCGCCACTTGCTTCCTTTCAAAGGTTTCAATAACATACAAGCTGCTCATGAAGAGACCGCCACTTGCTGTTTTTTCAAAGATATCAATAACATACAAGTTGCTCATGAAGAGACCGCCGCTTGCTGTTTTCAAAGAATATTAAAGCACACAAGATGCTCATGAAGAGTCCGCCACTTGTTGCCAAAAACCCACAAGCTGCTCATAAAGACGCTGCCACTTGCTGTCTTCAAAGAATATCAAAGCAAACAAGCTGCTCAGGAAGAGTCTGCCACTTATTGCCAATAACCCACAAGCTGCTCATAAAGAAGCTGCCACTTGCCGTTTTCAAGGGAACAATAACACACAAGTTGCTCAAATAGATAAGATGCCACTTGCTGTCTTCCAAAAATACTAGCGTATAAGCTACTCATGAAGAAGCTGCCACTTGCCGTTTTTCAAGAGAACAATAACACACAAGTTGCTCATATAGATAAGCTGCCACTTGCTGTCTTCCAAAAATACTAACGTACAAGCTACTCATGAAGAAGCTGCCACTTGCCATTTTTCAAGAGAACAATAACACACAAGTTGCTCATGAAGAGACTGCCGCTTGTTGTTTTCAAAGGTGATAATAACATACAAGTTGCTCATGAGGAGACCGCCGCTTGATGTTTTTCAAGAGAAAAATAGCACACAAGTTGCTCATGAAGAGACCGCCGCTTGCTGTTTGTCAAGAGTATCCATAACACACAAGTTGCCTCATGAAGAGACTGCCGCTTGCTGTTTCCCAAAAAGATACCCATAAAATATCGTGAAGATATTGCTGGAGGTGAGAACCAATAATTTCACCGGGGATGGACAAACTGCTCATGAAGAGACCGCCATTTGTCGTAGAGAAATCAGAAATAATCAAACTGCTCAAATAAAGAGTCAGTCGCTTGTTGTCATGTCGACATTCCAGAAGAAGGTTGTGATAACACTACTGGGGAATAAAGTTCATCTTCAATGGGGAACCATGAATAAATCCTTCTTGAGGAGACCAAGTATTTACATACGCAAGATCAATGCACTCTTCATCTAGGTTTCACATCCTAGAGAGATCCACAGGGTATCGTTCACAAGAGACAAAGCTCAATCCAGGAATAAACTGGAGAGAAAAACAGTCAAACAAGACTCCACCCAATGAGGAAACAACTCAAATGGGGATTTATCCTATCCAGAGATGGAAGAGGAAAGCTAAAGCAAGATTCTTCCACGAGAGTTAACTCAGTGGGGAATTAGAAAGAAAGCACACTTTATGCTTAAGTCGACACTCTATTTGGGAAGATCAAATATGTTATTTGAATAGACATAACCAAGGTGTACGGACTCAATGACATCAACAAATACAATTGTGCATGCATGATGCAAGTGTGAATGAATAAATGAATGTCATGTATATGCTGACAAAACAGACAGGGGAGATAGACTGAAGATGATAAGACATCATAGCACAACCCAACACTCAGCTAATCTCAACAAGATGGGAACATTACTGGAGATAGAACACAGGCCATCATTGGAGCAAAGTCCTTTTACAAGGCTTAAATCTCTTTGGAGAGGAAGATATTTTCAGGTAGAAAACCCAAAGTCCAGTCTTCTATTGTCGACAATCCATTGAAAGGATAACAACACGAACAATGCTTCAGCTGGAAAAAGTCATGCTTAGCTGGAGATATTGGGAACACCACCCTCTGATAATGTATGAAAAACATATCTTGACAAATCTGGATTGCCCCTGGGATTAATTTTGGATGCCCCAAGTTTACTGCTGATAAGCTGCATGTTGCACGACATTTCTTGCGAATAACTTCACTTCTAAAATGCCCCAAGCTATATGGTTGGTGAGGAGAAATCATCTCAAGAGGATTTTACAAAAGACCTGGCATTCACCATGCTATGGTGTCTTCAAACTCTTAGAGGAATTCATCAAATCTCGACGTGATTGCCCCGGTTTGACTGTAGTAGGCACAATAAAGTCTTCAAATTTTGCCCCAAAAGAGTAAACAAGTTGGGAAAGCATTAATTAGGAGAAGCAACATGTACGTGCTTACGGTCTTCAGGTGACATGCCCCTGGATATGATTTTTCTTGAAATGATTCGCCAATTACTCAACATAGTTTCAAGCCTTAAAAGAATAAACTCATCACTGGTGCTTATGTGAGCTTCCTTGATATCAAACAAATGTTTTGCAGTTAGAAAAAGTTTACAATGAGAATGAAAATTCTAATGCAACAGTTATGTAAAGTCTTGAAGATTTTGAAAGATATCGCACAAATTTTGCGAGTTAAAGCACCATTTATTTTTGTATAGGAAAAACATATGATACCAACATAACTATTTAGAACATTCATGGGAGTCAGGAACACTATCTCATTGAAGTATGCTTTCAAAATAACCTTGCTTCAATTAGGACTTTTGAAGGTTTTAATGTGGTCTGGTTCATGGTTTTTAGAAAAAAGATTTTAAGGCTCAAAATATTTGGTGCCCACCCATTCTTCATGATGTTCTCCAACCATATGTTCAGTTAATTCAACATGAGTGTTCATCTCTCAAAAGAATTTTGTGACGGTCAAGGAAGCGACGAGGCTTTCGGAGTAGAAACCGCCCTCATGTCTTCGTGTTTGTAGTCACCAATTTGTTCTTTGTTGAGGACTTTTCTTTGCAGTCCTTTTCTTTGCAATTTTTATTTTCCCTAACTTTTGCCTGAACTAATTCTTTTGAATTGATAGTCCAGCGGGATGCCTTAATTTTGCCTAAGTCACACGTTTCCATGTTTTTTGACTTAGCAGGCTTTTTCTTTTTCTCGATTTTTGACTTTTTGAACAAAATGTGTGACATTAGCTTGTCTTTGCTTGTTGAGAGGATTGTGATTGCCTCGTTTCTTGATGAATGAGGGATAACATTGGGGTTCCACATCCTCTAGATTCATTATACATGAAGGATAGCCCTCGTAGTTTCTCTTCAAAAAACATCTTCCTTATGAATTTTGAACACTCAGTCAGAGTAACTAAAAACTACTCTGCCCCAGGTTAAAATTCAAGGTTTTTTCGTATAGAAAAGAAACTTCTGCTTCAAAGGCTCAAAAGGGGTTAGCAAGGGATTATCTTCCTTATATCTCCGGTGTTTAGGGATTTGAAACAATGCCTGTACATCATCAGCAAGATTTTATCCAAAAGCATACAACCAGAGATTTTATGTTTTTTAGATCATCATCCTCCCTTCAATCTCTGCCTAGGCAAGAGAATGAGCAACAATTTGGTATCATAGTGCAAAAGCAATTTAAAATTTGAAAACAAATATGAGTGAAACGAATGAATTTCTTCAAGACAAACATACTCATTGTATTAAGATAATCATTCAGATGCAAACAAGTTCTTACATGCAAACAATGTTTTGATAAACAAGAAAAAATTTCAAAAAGCATAAATAAGTTAATAATCTGGGAAGGCTTTCCATCTGGACCGAAAACATCCTTCAAAACTCAAAGTGACCATCAATCGTGTTTACTCTTCGGCACGTGCTTGATTTGAACTTCAAAACCAACGTTCTTGAATGACAAGATACCACTTCTGACCAACTTCTGAACCTCAATCTTCAAAGCAAAGCAACCCTCTAAGTCATGCCCAGGAGCACCTTGATGAAAACTACAAGTCAAATCAGCTTTGTAGTACCAATGTATCTTCTTAGGAACCTTCAGTGGAGATCGGGTCTGAACCAAATTCCTCTGCATCAGGATAGGGAACAACTCTGTATAGGTAATTGGAATTGGATCAAACTGGGTTTTCCTCTGATTAGGAACTTGCTGATTCTGTTGATGAATAGGAGAAACATGATGATTCTGACGATGATTATTTCTTCCTCTGGTTCTCTTCTTGGAAAAGTTATTATCAAACTTCTTCACACCATTAGTTGAGCTACCATCTTCATATGAACATCCCTTCCCAACATCTTCTTCTAGACGCACTCCCACATTCACCTTGTCAGGAAAGTCATTAGGTGAATTAACCATCACCTTCTCATGAGAGAATGATTTTAGAGTTTCAGTGAAGACTTTTGTCGTCGCTTCCTCCCTCCTAGAAGGATTGACTTGGGCGGCAACCAGAATTTCAACCAAACCAGTTAAGTGCTCCATACTAGCTTTCAAAATAGTCATCTCTCTACGGAGTTCAGAAACCTCTTGCTTGATATTCTGCATTGTCCTCTTAGCGTCAGTGTTGTACTGGTGAGACCAAAGGAAAAATAAGACTTGGAAAAAGACCTTTGAAAGTGAAACAAAAAATGTAGAATGATGCATGATATGCAAAAGAGAGTTTTTATCTGACTTTCAAGGAACTCAAGATATTAAGTTGTAAACATCAAAGTATGAAGATAGAAGATGAATTTTAAATTGGCTCTAAACATTGATCAAGCTATCATCAAGATCAATCATCCATTTTGGTGGATTAGGGTTTTCGCCCTATCAACACCCAAGATCCATTGAGCTTGACGAAACTTGTGATGTTTACAAAGAAAGACCTCCAAATTCCTTCAAAGTCAAGTGAAAAGGGTTTTATGAGTGCATGAATGCATGGCTATGCAACAACCACAAGCAAGGTCACAAATAAAGTTGAAAGGTTCAACGTCACGAGCATGGAGTCATGGTAAGGAACACCCCCAAGGTATGTACTAACGGTTTAATCACACCTGTAGAACAAGGTTCTAAGAGTTCCCGGAGTCTACATTCCTCCTTCGGATATTACCAACGTCTTGATTACTCAATAATCAGCAATATTCTCAAGAGAAACTCATCCGAGCGTAGCATCGCGTAACAATTACTTTCGGATTACTCCGTTATAATCTTCGCGCTACACCTAAAAGGTCAAGATGGGTTAGGGTTCTACGGTTCCCAGCTTCTCTGGCTCCCAAGTCGAAAATAATAATGTCTTCCCGATTACTCGGTAAACAAATATTACATTCAAAAGGGCCTTCCACTGAGTGGGGGATCTCATGCCTCCTTCTTCGGGATTACTCCCTCAAAGTTAACATGACTATACCGCCCGTCCTATTCCTAAGTGTAACTTAGTCCGGGTATAGGACTTGTCCTTTGTAAATATTATCAACACCCAAATAATCATAAAATATACATATAATCAAACAATCAAATAATGATAAAACAGATAAAACAAATTAGGCTTAACCCACTTATGGATGGACCAGCAAGAGGTTAATCTTTCCCCAGCAGAGTCGCCAATTCTGTAGCGGTGAAAATCGGAGATCAAGCTATTAATTAACTTGACTCGCAAAAGCAAGAGTCACCACCGCGCTTTATTATTTCCAAGGGAAAAGAGCGAAATAAAACCCTAAAATATGCAATGTAAAATAATACTTAAAAGTAATAAAAATACAATGCGTTTTTGAAAGAGATCGAGAGTTCGGGGGTTGGTTATACAATGGGAAGGTATTAGCACCCAATGCATCTGCGGTACTCCGCAGGAACCTTTTGAAATATCTGCTTTTTAGATTTAAAATTGTTTGTTTGATTAAAATGGTTTGTTTGGTCAAAATGGGTGTGGACGAGATTTTGAAGATGCGACGACCTAATGTCGAAGTTTTGACTTAAAAGGTGTGAGTTTGAGAATGGAGTCTTTTGGGAAAATTATCTTAAGTTTGGAAAAATAGTAAACAAGCAAAAAATGAATGAGGCTATTCGCACGATTGTAGAAGATGTTTGATGACGTGAAGTCAACAAATTTAAATCTTTTCCTTGGAGTTAAAACCATAGACAGATAAATAAGCTAAGAGTATATCAAACCTCAGGTGAAAATAAATCACGAGCCGACAGCGTAAAAAAAAACTAGATGTAAGATAATACTCCCAGCAGCGAATAAAGCGCAATGAACCACAAGCGAGAAGTGCAACACATGAAAATAAATCACGGAAAAAAGAAATCGTGGATGACGCTCACGGTATAAGATTCCCTACATCATATGAAAAACTCCAACAAACAGATAAACAGGGTAACAGAGAAATAATATGAACATCTCATGTGAAATAAAGAATCAAGCTATGAGACCGGAATGCGTCAAATCGAAATCCATAAAATAAGCTGGTCAATGAAGTTTATACATCCATTATATATTCGAAAATTAAATCGACTTCAAAATGTGAAATCACAATGAAATGATATAAAATAGACAACACAACTTAAATTTATTTACAAGATAAAATTCTAACTAAATCTAAAACTCAAAAGTTTCTATTAAATAAAACAATAAGAAAATTAAATCACAAATTGAATTTATTTACAAACCAACAAATTAATTACACATTACATAATGTACTAAAGTAATCTAAAAAACAAAAGATAAACATTATTACTTCTAAATTTAAAATCTAATGTCTTAACTTTTTATTTATTTTTGGATAAACTTTTGAATATAAAAAAAACAATAAAACTAAATTAAAAGAGTGAATATAAAAATGATAACTAAATTAAAAAAAAAAAGAATAAAAGAAACAGAGCCACTACATGATTGAGTAGTATGTGCAGAAACTTACGCGGAAACGGAGGGTGATAGCTGGCGGAAACTTCATCATAACTTTAGTGCAAAATATTTTTATTATTGCTAAGAACAATAATTAAACAAATGATATTTAAATAAAGAAATGGTAAATGAGAGAAAAATGGGTTAAAGTTGCCACAAAGTCACCTAAACCTTTCCCCCCATCTCTGCTTCTCTTTCATCTAAACAGCAAAAAAAACAGAGAAAGCTTCCATGGCCCTCATTTCTCTCACTCGTGAAAATTGCTTACTTGTTCCCTCTTCAATCAGTTTCTTCTCCATCTCAATCCCATTTCTGTTTCAATTTATTCCTTAATCTGCAAGGCCAAGATAAAAATCAAACAATGTTACAAACAAGAGAACAAAAATGAAACAGCAGCGATGGAAGAGTGTTGGTTGCAGCGGCACGGTGGTTGTCGGAGATGGAGGCTAGGCGGAACGATGATGGTGTTGTACCGGTATGAGCAGGTGGGTGGAGTTGCTGTGTGGTGGTTACGGTTGCGTTGGTGCTACTTGAACGGTTCATGGTGGATTCGAAATCGGGTTTGGTGGAATCGGTGAAATTCAGCGTGTAATCGCCTCCTTTGAGTTGAACTGCATGTCTATGAATGGTTCTAATGTGTCTGAATCTGGTACAGGTTGTTCGACAAAATTTTCAGCTTCACCTGCACATAACTCCATATTGTTTGAAAACTCATCTTTTACGCTCTCATGTTTCTCATTGATTTCTTCTATCATGTCAAGGTGGCTACCATCTGAAACAAACCCCTGGCCAGATTGGTGATCCAACATCCTATTATAGCAAAAAGATATCTACAACGTCTTGCTTTTTGAACCTGACCTTTCTTCCTCAATCTCTCTTATATTTCGGACTACATCAGCAACTTTTTTAGAGATGTATTCTGTGTGCTTTTCCAAATCGTTCAGAATCATATTTAACTGTTCTTCATACGCTGCACGACGTCGTTTGTACTTCTGCCTTTCGTTGTACAACTGAAGCGATAGCTCACGGATTCTCTTATCTTTCTCATCCTCATTAACCAAGTGCTTCTCAGATCTCCGCCGTGGAAATTCACTAGGACTCATCAGTTTATGTGTATGCTCCTTCACAACTTTGGTGATAACCCACTTCCCTTCATCCCGTAAAGCCAGCCTTATCATGGCTTGACAACCTTCTCGGGTGGCTGGTGGAAGCTCAGTGTGGTTATGGTGATGATGGTGGTGAACGATTTAGGCGGAGGGAATGGTGTTCTCATAAAGAGGGAGAGAAGAGACGTGGGTGAGGTAATCGAATGGGGATGGTGGTCTTTGTGAGAAAAAAGAATAAGTGGAGATGGGTAGTGAAGTGGCTCGTGAGAAAAATGAAAGTGACTTCATGAAGAAGGAGAATGATGTTCATTGTTGCTTGTTCTCCATTTGGAAAAAACAAGAGAGGTTGTGAGGGTGTATGTATGGATAAGGAAGTTGGTGATATGCAGTTTGTTGCGTTGTCACTTTTGTTTTTTTTTTGTGAGTGAAGAAATTGAAGGGTAATGGCGTGGAAGGAGTTGTGAGAGGGGGTTTTGGATGTGGCTAGTGTATTGCTTTTTATTGTTTTTTTTTGTTTTTTTTTCCCTCTTCATGAGTTTATGAATGTTAGTTTTTTTTTATGGTGAAGATGATTTTTGTGACAACCAATAGGTGAATGGTGAATGGTGAAGGTGATCCTCAATTTCATCCAACAACCAATAGGAATAGAGTATTGTGTGTGTATCGATCCTCAATTTCATCCAACAGCCAATAGGAATAGAGTATTGTGTGTGTGATCGGTGGATCTGGAACTGACTGTTTAACGCTGGTTCGCGAAATGTCGCGGAAGCAAGAGTCGCCACCGTCTTTTATTTTCTCCAAATGGAAAGGACAAAAGCACAGAAAAATTCCTTGAAGAGATTGCTCTCGGTTCGGGAGGTAGGTTATAGAAAGGGAAGGTGTTAGCACCCTTTCTATCCATGGTTATCCATGGGCTCTTAGATACTTGCTCATTGTGTTCTCAAAAATGGTTTGCTTGCTTTTCAATTGTGGGTTTTAAAAAGTTTCTTTGAAAATTCCAGTTCGACTCTTGTATCGGTCCTCAAGAGTGTTTGAAAAATTGCTTTCGAAAGCTTTTTGAAAAGGTGTCGGTGTGAAAAGTATTTTTGAATTTTGTTTGAGATTAGAGCAAGTATCTACGAGAACCTACCTACCCTAAGGAATTCGTCTGTGTAGATGTCCTTTAAAGTAGTGCCATCCCACCATTGAGAGGTAGGTAGCACCACCGTTGGAGGTATTCGGGTCAATTCGAGGTTCGGGACATGGTGATCACCAGAGCAATGGGAAGACACCTTAGAAGCTACCCTCATGCCAGGTTCCCGGATCATGAGGACTTACTAAGACATCCTCTACTCGACGATCACCTTTCGAAGGCAAGGCAACAGTGAGGCGTACCCTAGGGGTGGTGTGTGATTTTGTGTGTCGTTTTCAGATATTTTGTCTTTTGTCATGTCATTGTGATCTAGCGTTTGTTTTTATTTTTGTCCATACATTCTTTCATGCCTTGATTTAACAGTTAAAGATTGCGAGAAAAGTAAAGTTCTAAGCTATTACAAAAGGCGCGGGTCCACATCGCCAAAATTTCCAGGACCCGATTTGATAGAAAATAAATAAATAAAGTAAAGAAAATAAAGAATTAAAAAGTGCAAGAAATTAATTACAAGGCTTCGGGAGAAATACATAAATATTTAAACGAAATAAAATAAATATGTGAATTAATAAGAATTAAAAACGAGGGCGTTGGACCCTTTTTTGCAAAATTAACTTAAATGGAATTAATTAATAAAGAAAAAGAAAAGGAGATGTTTTTGGTATTTTTTAGTATTTTAGGATTTAAATGAAAAAAGAATTAATTGAAATTAAATGCTAACCCTAATTCTATTTGTTTTTTAATTTATTAAGAAAAGAAGATTAAAACCTAATATTAACCCTAATTAATTTATATGCAAATTTAATTATAGAAATAAATATCTAACATTTAGTTATTATGGAATAAAAATAAAAAGGATAAAAAATTAATATGAATCCTAATTCTATGTTTTTTATTAAAAAGTTAAAAGTAAAACCTAATTTAAACTAATTAATTTATATGCAATTTAATTACAAAAATACTTAAAATAAAATATTTATCATTTTTTATCTTTCTCTAATTTTTTTATGTGTTTTTTATACTTTATGAAAACATTAAATTAATTAAACAAACAATAATAAAAGAAAATAAAAAATTATAAAAATAAAGAAAGTTAGGAAAATTTGCAAACCAAGGGGGTTCAGACCCCAAATAGGAGGTGAGGCCTTTAGAAATCTAGCCCATTTAAATTCCTGGCCTTGTAGACTTTTTTACTCACGTGCAGAAGCGTTGACCAGGGTGCATCATGTTCCTCAATTCTACGCCCTTGGATTGATGATGTTGAACGTATGGACGGCTTGATGGAGGAGCGTATGGTGTGTCCCTTAGGCTGAAACTACATGTGAACGTTAATTGAAAAAAAACATATGGAAAGGGTGAAGACCTGGGGCTCGAACCCAGGTCATGTACGTTACCAGCCTACGCGTGTGCCACTGAGCCATTCCAAGCGCGTTTAACATATAATAATTGACAAACATTATAAAAGCAAAGTGGTCAGTGGCTCCAAAAACGCGCGAAGCTTTTAAATGGTCCAATCAACGTCTTCCACTTCATCGTCTTCCTCATGTTTGTTTTTCCTGAAAATATAATAAAACATAGGCAACGGTTTTTACACCGTTGCAGAAAGCATCTTTACAGAAAATAGCGAACAGGCCATAAGGCCTCATAAATTAGGCGCGAGGGTTGCCTTGTGATCGTCTGAGCATGCTGGATTCAATGGTCCAAGTCTTGAAGGCCAATTTTTCCTTATTTGAAAAACCCTAATCTAAGGTCCTGTAAACCCTAAAGTTTGATAATGGTGAAATCGTATATAGCATGTAATAATCCAATCAAAGCATATGGTTAGCTTGCAAACACTTCACTGATCATGAATATATAAACAAAATGCCATGAATGTGCATAGAATGTAAAACACGATTATGAGAAAAAGTGAAAAAAAACTGGACTTCTGTATACCGTTTCAAGGCATTAGGATTGATGTTCTTGATCCAAGCACGTTGTTTGATGTCCCAGGAATGAAATGGGATGAGTCTCGTGGCTTGGAACGACCTCTAACCCTGTTTTCATAATTGAGTTTTTTTGCAAAAATTTCAAGTTTGATGGATGCTTTTCTGCGCAGCTTAGTGGTTATTGGCATTAGGGTTGTGTTCCTTGTATATGTAGTAATGATTTAGGTCAAAAATCTGATCAAAAGAATCCAAGATTTGATTGTTCAATATTTGATTTTCCAAGCATTATTTTTTCAATCTTTTCCATGCAATTTGATACCAAATCATGCCAAAACTTTCCAAAATGATCATGCACGAATCTTGAATGTCCAATGAGAGTATTTTCTGCACAAAGAGATTTGATTTCATTAGTTTTGTATTTTTCATGTATTTTATTTAATTAAATGATTTATTAATAATAAAAAATCCAAATAAATAAATAAAAATGGAGAAAAACTTCCCTTTGGGCCTAATGGTCGTGTGCATGCTTGGGATAATGAATTATGGAAGAAAAATAGGCCCATTAGCAATTTTAGGTCATTTGAATCAATGTTGACTTTTCAAAATATCCAAAAATTTCCCAACTTCTACAAGGCATAACTTGCTCAATTTTTAAGCTTTGCTCATGTTATTGGACATTTTGGAAAGGTCTTTGAGTCCTCTAACCAATGCCTTTGGTCCCATGTCATTATGATTTACCAATCTCAAGTTATGGCCTTTGACTTAAAGTCCCTTTTTGTTGACTTTTGAAAATGACCTATAATGTTGAAATTGATAACTTTTTGTGAGAGTATTTCTTGTACTTGAAGTGTGAAGAGGAGTTGTAGGAAATGTCATTCTCTTCAAAATGAGATTTGGATGGAATTTTTCTGATAATCCATGTGAAAGTTATGCCCTGGTCAATTTACAGTTGACTTTTCCAACTGTCCAAATATGGAAACTTTTGCATCTTGATGATTTTTGAGCCAAGCTTTGAGAATCATGATCAAGCATTGATCAAATGATGTTTGTGGCTTCAAAATGAGATGTTGACCAAAAATTTGGACTTTTGACTGTCAAATGACCATTTTGCCCCTACAGTTGACTGTAGTGCAATTAGGGTTTTTGACTGTGCAATTTTGTGCTATGAGTCTTGAAACTTGATATGAGGATGCTTGACCATATTTGTGGGCATATGGGATTTGATTGGGCCCTTGGAAACTTCATTTTATTGATCAGAACCAAAACCCTAGTTTTGACTGTTCAGGAGACCCTTACATTGTGCAACCCTTGGGGCATTTTGAAGCATGGCTTGGCAAATCTTTGAAGAATATGGGAGGGCAAATTTTGGGGTACAATAGTTGCCCCTGTTCAATCTTCTTAGACCTGAGGATGCAGATTGGCTGACGTGCCTTTCGTAATCCGAGGGTGGAAGATGATTGAACACTAGAGTGCCCAGAAATTTGCGCTCACATAGTAGCAGTGATGGTGGAAATGGGCTTACAGATGCCTTTTAGAGGTTGATGAATAGGATGATGGGCTTATAGATGCCATCTGGATGTTGATCGCGTAAGAGATTCCTTAGCGAGAACCTGCATACCTGCAAAAGAAAAATGATACCTGACATGTTGCAGGAGCTGGTTTTCAGATGCTTGATATAGATGTGTCCTGACTGGTTACAGGAGCTGAATCTGGAGCTTCACAAGATGATGAATAAACCAGGGGTGGTTGCTACCTCAGCATGAACAGTGAGAGAACCTTGGGTGACTTTAACTTCAACAACGCTCGTTGAGAAAATCTTGGTGGGAATTACCATCTTCGCAGTATCGGGAAGAGAACCAATAGGCGATTATAATCTCAAAAGCGGACGTTTGAGAAGAACCTGGAATGGAATTATCATCTCACGCACCGTCGGGGAGAGAACCATAGGAAATTATAATCTCAAACGCGGACGTTTGAGAAGAACCTGGAATGGAATTATCATCTCACGCACTGTCAGGGAGAGAACCATAGGAAATTATAATCTCAAAAGCGGACGTTTGAGAAAAACCTGGGCTGGAATTATCATCTCACGCACCGTCGGGGAGAGAACCATAGGAAATTATAATCTCAAAAGCGGACGTCTGAGAAAAACCTGGAATGGAATTATCATCTCACGCACCGTCGGGGAGAGAACCATAGGAAATTATAATCTCAAAAGCGGACGTTTGAGAAAAACCTGGGCTGGAATTATCATCTCACGCACCGTCGGGGAGAGAAACATAGGAAATTATAATCTCAAAAGCGGACGTTTGAGAAAAACCTGAGTTGGAATTATCATCTCCGCACCGCTGGGGAGAGAACCATAGGAAATTATAATCTCAAAAGCGGACGTTTGAGAAAAACCTGGGATGGAATTATCATCTCACGCACCGTCGGGGAGAGAACCATAGGAAATTATAATCTCAAAAGCGGACGTCTGAGAAAAACCTGGAATGGAATTATCATCTCACGCACCGTCGGGGAGAGAACCATATGAAATTATAATCTCAAAAGCGGACGTCTGAGAAAAACCTGATAACTTCTACCGAGTCTTCATCAGAAAAATCTGTTGGGAGTTGATTTAGCTGGACTAGAGAAGGCCTTGGACTGGATAAGAAATCTTTGGAGTTGATTAACTGAACCGGTCTAGGTCTTGAAAGATGATTGAGAATTTAACTGAATCTTTCCTGAAAGATAAAGGTCAGTCATATGCCATGCATGATATGGATCAAGCAATGATGTTCTCAACATAAATGAGATTTGTATGATATGATGCGTCTATGCATGCTATAATGATGTATGTGATGTTTTATGAATGTGTTTTTCGTCTAGGAAAGTAAATCCTTGACGGGTGTCGGGAAGTCACTCCTGGGCTGATGTTGGAGAATTGATTTATTGCCTCCGCTGGGGATGATAGTTGCAAGAATACCGGTGGGAGAAGATAACTCCGTTGGGGAATAAACTTGGCGAATGGAATAACTCTGCGGGGAGAAAAGTACTCTGACGATCTTGCTGGGGAGCAATACTCTGTGGGGAGAGAGGTACTTTGCTGAGTTGATAATAATAACTTGCTGAGGATATCTTTGCTGTGTCGGAAGTGTTGATAGACTTCGCTGGGGATAAGAAAGAATTATGTTGACGACGACCTTTCTGTGGCTTTTGGCTGAGGATAACCCAGTTATATCCTGTTAAGGAAATAACTCTTTGAATAAAGCCGGACGACGTGTTCGTGTTCTGCGAGGGATAAGCTTCCAGAATCTACTGGGGATAAGCTTACTGCTTGGGGAGAGGATTCCAACTTTCCGGGGGAACTGGATTGGACTCTCCTGAGGAAGTTTTTGAATTGCGGGGAAAGTGATTCCTTTGAATGTTTGATATACCGCCGGGGAACAATCTTTAGGCCAAGACTGCCGGGGATGCTTGTTAAGAATATGTGTATACTGCTGGGGAACGTTGAGATCTGCTGGAGGATACCCAACTTCCTTAAGTTTGATAATTTTGCTTGGAGAAGAATGCACCGACTTGCTGGCTCACTCTCTGGGGAATTGGGATGTACTGGTTATGTTCTTTAGCTGAACCTACCTTGGTACCTTGGAGGACAGGACAATTAGATTGCTTAGACCACTCTTTATTGCCCCTGTTTCTAATGTTACCTGTAATTAATCCTTTGTTTCGCATGCAAATATTTATGAGCTAGCAAATTATTGTCAATGCACATATCACAAATTGAACCTTGGACGTTCTTCGCAAAACAAAACAGAAAAGAAAAACAATTGGCACGTTTAACTGAAAAGTATATTTGTATTGATTTTTGAATGGCCTGAAAATAGGCGTTTTGTGTACAAGAGGCTGACGTCCTAGTAAAAGAACGCCGCCGAACAAAAGAGTTTATGCAAATTTTGTGCAAGAGAAAATAAAACAGCTGTGTGAAATATGAATGATTCACTGGGTTTCAGCTTTGCTATTGCCGTTATATCTCCGAGCGTCTCATCACTTGATGACCTTGGTTGAAGGTGAAGCTGACTGATAGATGCCGTCTGAACTTGATGTAGATACCGGATTCTGGATGCAAAGTGATCCAATGAGACATAGTATTACGCTTTTATCCCTAATTTTTGCCTGGACCGCCCTTTCGGGTTTTCAGTCCACCGGGATACCCATTTTTTCCCAAGCCGCCTTTTCAGGTTTTCGACTTGCCGGGTGTACAGATTTTTTCATTTCATCCCTTCATTTTGCCCGAACCCTTTTGGTTCGCCGGGAAGCCCTAATTTTTGCCTAGGCATGTCAGCCTAGCGGGTCTTTTTTCATGCGTAGTATCTTTTTACTATGTCTGCATTGGCGGGGTGAGGAAGGTCGTCACCATCCATGTTGGTTAAAATCAGGGCTCCTCCTGAGAACACATGTTTAACCACAAATGGCCCTTCGTACGTAGGGGTCCATTTGCCCCTTGGATCACTTTGAGGAAGGATGATTCGCTTGATTACCAGATCCCCAACTTGATATTCCCGTGGTCTGACCTTTTTGTTAAATGCCCTGATCATCCGTTTCTGATACGTCTGACCATGACAGATAGCAGCAAGTCTCTTTTCATCAATGAGGTTGAGTTGATCAAGCCGTGTCTGAATCCAATCATCCTCGTTCAGATTTGCATCCTTCATTATCCGGAGAGAGGGTATTTGTACTTCGATCGGTAAGACTGCCTCCATACCATAAACCAAGGAGAAAGGAGTTGCCCCGGTTGACGTCCTAGCTGAGGTACGGTACCCATGTAGAGCGAACGGTAACATCTCGTGCCAATCTTTATAAGTCACTGTCATCTTCTGCACGATTTTCTTGATGTTCTTATTTGCTGCTTCTACAGCCCCATTCATCTTCGGTCTGTAAGGAGAAGAATTGTGGTGCTGTATCTTGAATTGCTCGCAGAGCTCAGTGATCATCTTGTTGTTTAGATTGGTACCGTTGTCTGTAATAATTCTCTCTGGGACGCCGTACCGACAGATCAGGTTATGCCGAATGAACCGTGCCACAACAGTCCTTGTTACCGTAGCATAGGACGCTGCTTCGACCCACTTCGTAAAATAATCAATCGCTACCAGGATGAAGCGATGCCCATTAGATGTCGTAGGTTTAATCTTACCGATCATGTCTATGCCCCACATTGCAAACGGCCAAGGCGCAGTCAGAACATTCAGGGGAACTGGGGGAACATGCACCTTGTCTGCATAAATCTGGCACTTATGGCATGTCCTGGAATGTTGGTAACAGTCAGCTTCCATTGTGGACCAGTAATACCCTGCCCGAAGGATCTTTTTAGCCATAGTGTGTCCACTGGAATGTGTACCAAAGGTCCCTTCATGTAGCTCTTCCATGATCCTTCCTGCTTCAGTTTTATCCACACAACGCAGTAAGGTTGAATCATGGTTTCGCTTGTACAAGACGCCGTTGCTAAGGAAGAACTTTGCTGCAAACCTTCTCAGGAATTTCTTATCTTTGACAGAGGCACCTTCAGGGTATTCCTGAGCTTCCAGATATCTTTTTACTTCATGGTACCAAGGCTTCTCAGTCTCGAGATCACAACAGTATGCCGGTTCGTCCAGTTTCCAAATGATGATCCGGGGAGCCTCATTGTCCCATTTGACCTTGAACATAGAAGACATTGTAGCTAACGCGTCCGCCAGCTGATTCTCTTATCTTGGAAAGTGCTCAAAGGTTATCTCTGTGAAGTGGGGAGTCAAGGTCAACACACATTCTCTGTAAGGAATCAGGTTTGGATGTTTCGTATCCCACTCTCCTTTGATCTGATTGATCACGAGAGCGGAATCTCCGAAGACACTCAGAAACTTAATCCTTAGGTCGATCGCAGCTTGAAGACCCATGATGCACGCCTCATACTCTGCCATGTTGTTGGTACAGTTGAAACATAGCCGGGCAGTGAGCGGAGTATGAGTGCCTTGCAGAGATATGATTATAGCGCCGATACCGTTTCCCAAAGCGTTGGAGGCTCCGTCAAAGTGCATAGACCATCGGGATCCTGGTTCAGGTCCTTCATCCGGTCCAGGTACTTCACAATCAGTTACAATCATGATGCTTTCATCCGGAAACTCGAAGTTCATTGCCTGATAATCATCGACTGCTTGATGTGCCAAGTGGTCTGCCAATACACTTCCCTTGATGGCTTTCTGGGTCGTGTACTGAATGTCGTATTCCGTGAAGATCATCTGCCATCTTGCAATTCTCCCAGACAGAGCAGGCTTTTCGAATATGTACTTTATAGGATCCATCTTTGAGATCAACAAGGTAGTGTGAGTCAGCATATACTGTCTCAGCCGGCGAGCAGCCCATACCAAAGCGCAGCAAGTTTTCTCAAGAAGTGAGTATCGGGTCTCACAGTCGGTAAACTTTTTGCTAAGGTAATAAATGGCGTGCTCTTTTCGGCCAGACTCGTCATGCTGCCCCAGCACACACCCCATTGAGTTGTCAAGCACTGTCAGGTATAATATCAGAGGTCTCCCCTCAACCGGTGGCATAAGGATAGGTGGTTCTTGGAGATACTCTTGGATTCTGTCAAACGCAGCCTGACATTCATCATTCCAACGTACTACCTGATCTTTCTTCAGCAGCTTGAAGATTGGTTCACAAGTAGCAGTTAGGTGTGAGATGAACCGAGCGATGTAATTTAGGCGTCCTAAAAAGCCTCTGACTTCCTTCTCTGTCTTAGGAACTGGCATCTCTTGAATAGCTTTAACCTTGGCAGGGTCCACTTGAATACCCTTGTCACTTACCACAAAGCCTAGCAACTTTCCAGATCTTACCCCGAAGGTACACTTGTTCGGGTTCAACCTCAGCTTGTACAGTTTCAGACGGTCAAACAACTTCTGCAGATGATCTAGATGCTCTTCCTCAGTCTGGGATCTTGCGATCATGTCGTCCACATACACTTCTATCTCATGATGGATCATATCATGAAATAAAGCAACCATGGCACACTGGTAGGTTGCCCCAGCGTTCTTTAACCCGAATGGCATGACCTTGTAACAGAAGGTGCCCCACTGAGTAACAAATGTAGTCTTTTCCATGTCTTCAGGTGCCATCTTAATCTGATTGTAACCTGAAAAGCCATCCATGAAAGAGAACACCTTGTGCTGAGCTGTATTATCAACAAGGACATCAATGTGAGGTAAAGGGAAGTCATCCTTGGGGCTGGCCCTGTTCAGATCCCTGTAGTCGACACACATTCTGACCTTACCGTCCTTCTTTGGTACCGGCACCACATTAGCAACCCACTGAGGGTAAGAAGTCACTGCAAGGAACCCAACATCAAACTGCTTCATAACCTCGGCTTTAATCTTCTCAGACATCTCTGGACGCATCCGACGAACCTTTTGCTTAACCGGAGGGCAGTCTTCCTTAGTAGGCAAGTGATGGACCACAATATCGGTATCCAACCCGGGCATGTCTTTGTAGGACCAAGCAAAGATCTCCATATAATCATGCAGCATTTGAGTCAACCGTTGCTTCACGCTGAGCTCTAGGTTGGCACCAATCTTTACCTCTTTCCTGTCTGCCTCAGTACCCAAGTTTATTGTTTCCACTGGCTCTTCATGGGGTTGAATTGCCCTCTCTTCCTGAAGCAACAGTCTTGCAAGCTCGCCAGGCACTTCGCAATCATCTTCACCTTCGTCTTCGGCTAAGTTGATCGGATTTTCAAAGTCATAACTGGCAGTAGCAGAGTCGTTACCAGTGAGATCCAGAGTGGATTGAAACCTGTATGAGTGAGTGTGTGTGTAAATACAACTGTTTTGAAATATATGTAAAAGAAAGAAAGACAGAAAAGGAGCATAAGATTTGCAATGCGAGAAAACGTCCAAGATTTTCATTCATGATATATGAAATGATAATTTATATGCCCTCACAAATGAAACCACGGTGCCTCGGGTAAGACACCGGGCCATAGAGTTTATTTATTGTTTATTACAAATAGCAAAACAAAGAAATTTATTACTGCGTCACAAAGGTAACAGGAGTATGGTCTTTGGCAATCCAATTGTTCAATCCGCCTTCGGTCGTCGGGTAGATCCAGCTATTGAATTCTGCTTCATCCACTTCATTGTCTTCCCCAACAGCATTCACTCCTGGATTTGTAATGAACACAGGAGGTCTTCCGGTCTTCGCTTTCCGCATAGCTTTCTGACCCTCTGCAGTAAAACCCAGCCCAAATTTATCAGTCTTCTGTGTAAAGACTGGAAGCCTGCCCCAGTTAGCACCTTCACCTTTCTGAACCACAGCCCGGGCATCCTTCAGGGAAGCCATCTTCAAAGGAACAAATTCTTCTGCTGCTGTTTCTGCTACTGTTGCAATTGGAAGCACCTCCTCGAAATGCTGAAAGGGGGTTTCAATGAACTCCCCGTCCATCTCAATGTATCTGAAGGAATTCAGGTGGCTCACCATGTACTCCTCCTCTCCCTGCACAGTGACGATCTTCCCTCTGACGGGGTACTTCAGCTTCTGGTGCAAGGTAGAGGTCACTGCCCCAGCCTTATGTATCCAAGGTCGACCCAATAGACAAGAGTAAGATGGACGGATATCCATCACATAAAATGTAGAGTCAAACACCTGAGAGCCCACACGAATCGGAATGTCAACCTCTCCATGAACCATCCTTTTTGAACCGTCAAAGGCCCTGACGATGATATTGCTGGTTTTCAATTCCAGGCCTTCACAATCTAAACGGTCCAAAGCCTTCTTGGGCAGCACATTCAAAGAAGAACCAGTATCCACCAATACATGTGCCAGAGTAGTGCCCCTGCATTCGATAGAGACATGCAGGGCATCATTGTGGTCTCTTCCCTTCGCGGTCAGGTCAGCATCTGAGAAACCCAAGCCATTGTCTGCTGTCAGATTTGCTACACAATCAGTGAACTGGACTACAGATGTCTCATGTGGCACATGGGCCGTCTTGAGGAACGAGATCAAGGCCTTAGCATGGGCCTCTGAACACAGCAATAAGGAGAGCATGGAGATTTTAGAAGGCGTGTGCCCCAGCTGTTCCACAACATTAAAGTCACTCTTCTTTATAATTTTCAAGATTTCCTCCATCTCTTGTTGGGAGGCTTCAGCAGTTATGGGTATAGGTGCCTCCATCTGGGCAGGCTCAACTTCAATTCCTTTGCCCCGAGCATTGGACGACTCGGCAGCAGGAGGAACAACTTGATCAGCAACAAGAACAAGTACACATGCAGGAGTTATAAGAAGTGGTCTTCGAGCAGCAGGAGGTGCAATGTCAGGCGAGAAGAGCCTGCCACTGCGGGTGACTTTGGCTGGGCCAGTGATATCACAGATGCTGGCGCCGGCGTTGAACTCTTGTTTAATCCCATTTACATACACATCGGCCCCGTAGTGCCAGGGGACAACTTTATCAGATACATATGGCAGGGGCCCCGGAATAGTGATAACAACAGGTGCAACAGTCATGATTTGAACAGGCTTCTTCGGGAGAACCTGGATTGGATTATTGAAGATGGTAACCACAAAAACTTCTTCTACCGGAACCAACTGAACAGCAGACTTCTTAAACAGAATCTCCTTTCTATCCATTAGGCTTTGGATGCCTAACTTCAGCAAGGGACAACCAGATAGGGATACAGCACAGAACATGCAACCCTCACTGCAACCCGGAAATAAACCGGCCAGCAGCAGGTTCTTCTTGACAGTCTTCAGAGGAGTGGCTAGATCATCCATAGAAACAGCATAAACATCTTCGTCAACAGCATTTACCCCATGCTGAGGCATAGGAGCAGTAACTACATTCGGCCTCTCAGGCGCTTCGAACTGTATCTCCTTCGCGTCGATAAGGTCTTGCACCTTACTCCTTAATGCCCAACAGTCATCAGTAGAATGCCCCGGGCTATCTGAATGGTAAGCACAACAAGCATTCGGGTTGTACTTAGGAGATGCAGTATTTGGGAACTTCGGCGCCTCTCTGACAGTCACTAAGTTGGTTGAGAGCAACTGTGGTAAGATCTGCGACAAGGTCATACTCAAGCGGGTGAACTCTCTCCGGGGTCTTTCAGCCCTTTGAGGATTGGTCGGCCGAGGAGCGGCAGCAGGCTTGGCAATCGTTACCGCACTGACAGATTGGCGGCGCTCAAATATTTCTGATCTCCGGGAGCCATATACAGCACTAGCCTCTTTTTTGAAGGGTTTCTTCTCAGAACTAGATGATGCACCCTTCGGAATTTTTCCAGACTTCAACCCAGCCTCAATTCTCTCTCCAGTCAGAATCAAATCAGTGAACCCTGCAGACGAATTCCCGATAAGATGGTTGAAAAATGGCCCAGATAGGGTCCCTAAGAACATGTCTACCAACTCCCGATCAGTCAACGGAGGCTGCACTCTGCCAGCCAGATCCCTCCATTTCTGAGCGTACTCCTTAAAACCTTCACTTGAACCTAACGACATACCCTGGAGTTGGGTACGTGTAGGGGCAAGGTCGGAATTATATTGATACTGCTTATAGAAAGCAGTAGCCAACTCCTCCCAGTTACGAACCTTGGTCCCATCCAGCTGATAGAACCATTCGAGATGAGTCCCTGAAAGACTCTCCTGGAAGAAGTGGATCCACAAATTCTTATCTGCTGAGTACGGTTGGATTTTTCGAACATAGGACCTGAGATGTAGCTTGGGACAAGACGCCCCGTCATATTTAGTGAAAGATGGTGCTTTGAACTTCCGAGGAATGATCACACCAGTAGACAAACCCAGATCTCCAAAATCCAGCCCAGGTACCTGTTGTATCTCCATAGCATTCAGCCTATCTTCCAGCTGCTTGTAACGGTCTTCTGCCGGAGGATACTGCTCTTCATCAAAATCAGTCTCATTGTCGGAGACTACCGGACTAGGACCTTTTTCTGTTTGAGGAGTACTCTTGCCAACAGAAGAACCAGCCTCTTCATGCTGCAGAGCATTGCCAAACCTTCGGCCCGAGTTGAACAGAACAGTTCTTCTCTTCTTCTTCTTCTCCTTCTTCAGGAGCATAGCCTTCAGCTCTTCTTGGCCTTGAGCCAAACCCTTGATTAATTCCTGAAATTGCGCGTTCTGCGCCTGAAGAGCCTTGATGGATGTCTCAGTTGATGACGAGTCAGGATTCATGATGCTGAAATAAACAGCGAAGAACTGTAAGCAACCTGAAAAAGAAGAAACCTGCTATGCACATGATGAATGGAATGCGTATGATTTATGTTTTCAAAGACAATCGGGAATCAACTTTGTAAACAAAAGGAACACACTTCATTAGATTCAACTTTGTAACTGAAATTATTCAACAGGTTGCCCTTAGGCGTTACATGAAAGGAAATACTGAAACAGGAAATAAAATTGTGAAAGAACATCCGGAGCTCCTTATTGATCACATGGTCTCCTCTTCTCAGTACGGATGTAGGCATTCAGAGCTCTCTCATTCTCCAACTGCTTTGTCAACTTCTGGATCTTTGATTCCTGCTCGTTGAACTTTTCCCGGTAAGAATCCTGCTCTTCTCGCAGTTGCGACCAAGATCTCTTCAATGTCTCATAATCAGTAGGTATCTGAGGAGGAAGGACAGTTGGAGGAGCACCATCCTTGTCAGGACACTCAAGAATGACGGGTCTGACAGCTTCATACGGCATACGTAACTTCTGAGCACGGATGCGAACCCATTTGTAGTAGGCTTCCATAGGTAAAGAAGTCTTTGGCCCTAACTCTTGTGGGTCAGCTTTATGAACTTTTTCCCAAGCCTTGATGAACCTACGACACAACTCGTCACTATCCACCTGAAACTCAAAACTGATGTGAGGCACCAACATCTCATGGGGGCCTGCTCTTCTTGCTCTTCCAAACTGACGGAGCGCTAGACATGGATTGTAAGAGATTCCTCCTTGGGTACCAATCAGAGGAACATTAGGGTATTCCCCACATCGATCAATAACAGCTATCTCATCCAAACCTCTGCAAGTCCAAATGATGTCTTTATCGGTGAGAGACATTAACCTGTGAGCCCAACCTCTTCCTTCTTGGTTCTTCAGCACGAACTTAGGGAGGTGAGAAATAAACCACCTCACCAACAAGGGGATACAACACCATAGGGTTCCCCGTCTTCGGGTAGTACGAGCATGAAGCTGTTGCAAGATGTCACCCAAGAGAGTGGGCACAGGATTCTGAGACATAAAGATCCTTATGGCAGTGACATTGATGAAGTTGTCAGGATTAGGAAACAGGACTAACCCATAGATTAGGAGAGCCAAGATGTCTTCATATGCCCTAAAGTCCAGGTCATTCCAGAAACTGTTAGCTTTACCAATCAGAAACTTGGCCAAGAAACCCTTAACTCCGCTTCTAGTCACCCAGTTGTCTGTTACCTCTTGATGGGTCAAAGGAAGAGCTGCAGCAACATCCTCAAGTCTGAGGGTCTTTTCCCAGCCAGTAAAGGGAGTCTGATCCAAGATAGGGATACCAAGCAAATCAGAGAACTCTTCCAGGGTAGGGACCAGCTGGAAGTCTTGAAAGGTGAAGCACTGGTACAGAGGGTCATAGAACTGGGTCAGAACACTCATCAACTGTTGATCCTGCTTTGCAGTGACTAAACTGAGAAGAGAACCATGCCTCTGAATGAAGGAAGTGGTATTTGGAATTCTGCTAACCAACTCATCAAGCAACTCAGGTGAACGAACAAAGTTGAATCGGATAGTATTCCTTCGCACAGGCATCATAATGTCCTACAAAACAGAGCAAAGATGAAACCCTCTTGTCTTTGAAATGGTTAGTCCTTATGCAGGATGCATGCAATGCTCATGATGTTATGATGCTATGATAAAGTACACCACAAATAGATACAAAGGCAAACATGGTAAGGCACACAAGTCACACAAGGCAAGCCCCTAAAGTTTAGGCCAGCATGAGGTCTAGGTACTACCCTCTTTCAGTTCGTTGGTTCATACCTGTCCTATCAAAGTAACCGGGTTCTTAGAGGATCCCAATATCATTGACTACCCTCAATCGGTCATAACTCCAGCATCGCAATCTTTTCTTGCGGCCAGAACCATCACGAGAGTTTAGCCTCAATGGGCGTAGCATACTGCTACTGTTCTAAAGGCCAAGTTGTGTCAATTAAGGTTCTAAGGTTGTTGGTGCTTAATGGCTCCTTAGAAGACCCATATTCTCCTCGTTGCGACACAAGGGATATCGGTACAGACCAAGGTGCCACACCAACGTAGCCACTGCTTCACCCGTGTCGGTCTACGCCGGACAGGTCCCTCACAGCTTATGCTACCTAAACAGGGTATCCCCAGATCCGGGTTAGGATCTATGTAACTCCCAAGCAACCCACAATTTAAAGCACACAAGGAAAACAATTGAAAACACAGTTATGAACTAGCCCTAAGGTACACCTCACTTTAAGTTTGGTCCCCAGCAGAGTCGCCAAATCTGTGATCGGTGGATCTGGAACTGACTGTTTAACGCTGGTTCGCGAAATGTCGCGGAAGCAAGAGTCGCCACCGTCTTTTATTTTCTCCAAATGGAAAGGACAAAAGCACAGAAAAATTCCTTGAAGAGATTGCTCTCGGTTCGGGAGGTAGGTTATAGAAAGGGAAGGTGTTAGCACCCTTTCTATCCATGGTTATCCATGGGCTCTTAGATACTTGCTCATTGTGTTCTCAAAAATGGTTTGCTTGCTTTTCAATTGTGGATTTTAAAAAGTTTCTTTGAAAATTCCAGTTCGACTCTTGTATCGGTCCTCAAGAGTGTTTGAAAAATTGCTTTCGAAAGCTTTTTGAAAAGGTGTCGGTGTGAAAAGTATTTTTGAATTTTGTTTGAGATTAGAGCAAGTATCTACGAGAACCTACCTACCCTAAGGAATTCGTCTGTGTAGATGTCCTTTAAAGTAGTGCCATCCCACCATTGAGAGGTAGGTAGCACCACCGTTGGAGGTATTCGGGTCAATTCGAGGTTCGGGACATGGTGATCACCAGAGCAATGGGAAGACACCTTAGAAGCTACCCTCATGCCATGTTCCCGGATCATGAGGACTTACTAAGACATCCTCTACTCGACGATCACCTTTCGAAGGCAAGGCAACAGTGAGGCGTACCTTAGGGGTGGTGTGTGATTTTGTGTGTCGTTTTCAGATATTTTGTCTTTTGTCATGTCATTGTGATCTAGCGTTTGTTTTTATTTTTGTCCATACATTCTTTCATGCCTTGATTTAACAGTTAAAGATTGCGAGAAAAGTAAAGTTCTAAGCTATTACAAAAGGCGCGGGTCCACATCGCCAAAATTTCCAGGATCCGATTTGACAGAAAATAAATAAATAAAGTAAAGAAAATAAAGAATTAAAAAGTGCAAGAAATTAATTACAAGGCTTCGGGAGAAATACATAAATATTTAAACGAAATAAAATAAATATGCGAATTAATAAGAATTAAAAACGAGGGCGTTGGACCCTTTTTTGCAAAATTAACTTAAATGGAATTAATTAATAAAGAAAAAGAAAAGGAGATGTTTTTGGTATTTTTTAGTATTTTAGGATTTAAATGAAAAAAGAATTAATTGAAATTAAATGCTAACCCTAATTCTATTTGTTTTTTAATTTATTAAGAAAAGAAGATTAAAACCTAATATTAACCCTAATTAATTTATATGCAAATTTAATTATAGAAATAAATATCTAACATTTAGTTATTATGGAATAAAAATAAAAAGGATAAAAAATTAATATGAACCCTAATTCTATGTTTTTTATTAAAAAGTTAAAAGTAAAACCTAATTTAAACTAATTAATTTATATGCAATTTAATTACAAAAATACTTAAAATAAAATATTTATCATTTTTTATCTTTCTCTAATTTTTTTATGTATTTTTTATACTTTATGAAAACATTAAATTAATTAAACAAACAATAATAAAAGAAAATAAAAAATTATAAAAATAAAGAAAGTTAGGAAAATTTGCAAACCAAGGGGGCTCAGACCCCAAATAGGAGGTGAGGCCTTTAGCAATCTGGCCCATTTAAATTCCTGGCCTTGTAGACTTTTTTACTCACGTGCAGAAGCGTTGACCAGGGTGCATCATGTTCCTCAATTCTACGCCCTTGGATTGATGATGTTGAACATATGGACGGCTTGATGGAGGAGCGTATGGTGTGTCCCTTAGGCTGAAACTACATGTGAACGTTAATTGAAAAAAAACATATGGAAAGGGTGAAGACCTGGGGCTCGAACCCAGGTCATGTACGTTACCAGCCTACGCGTGTGCCACTGAGCCATTCCAAGCGCGTTTAACATATAATAATTGACAAACATTATAAAAGCAAAGTGGTCAGTGGCTCCAAAAATGCGCGAAGCTTTTAAATGGTCCAATCAACGTCTTCCACTTCATCGTCTTCCTCATGTTTGTTTTTCCTGAAAATATAATAAAACATAGGCAACGGTTTTTACACCGTTGCAGAAAGCATCTTTACAGAAAATAGCGAACAGGCCATAAGGCCTCATAAATTAGGCGCGAGGGTTGCCTTGTGATCGTCTGAGCATGCTGGATTCAATGGTCCAAGTCTTGAAGGCCAATTTTTCCTTATTTGAAAAACCCTAATCTAAGGTCCTGTAAACCCTAAAGTTTGATAATGGTGAAATCGTATATAGCATGTAATAATCCAATCAAAGCATATGGTTAGCTTGCAAACACTTCACTGATCATGAATATATAAACAAAATGCCATGAATGTGCATAGAATGTAAAACACGATTATGAGAAAAAGTGAAAAGAAACTAGACTTCTGTATACCGTTTCAAGGCGTTAGGATTGATGTTCTTGATCCAAGCACGTTGTTTGATGTCCCAGGAATGCAATGGGATGAGTCTCGTGGCTTGAAACGACCTCTAACCCTTTTTTCAGAATTGAGTTTTTTTGCAAAAATTTCAAGTTTGATGGATGCTTTTCTGCGCAGCTTAGTGGTTATTGGCATTAGGGTTGTGTTCCTTGTATATGTAGTAATGATTTAGGTCAAAAATCTGATCAAAAGAATCCAAGATTTGATTGTTCAATATTTGATTTTCCAAGCATTATTTTTTCAATCTTTTCCATGCAATTTGATACCAAATCATGCCAAAACTTTCCAAAATGATCATGCACGAATCTTGAATGTCCAATGAGAGTATTTTCTGCACAAAGAGATTTGATTTCATTAGTTTTGTATTTTTCATGTATTTTATTTAATTAAATGATTTATTAATAATAAAAAATCCAAATAAATAAATAAAAATGGAGAAAAACTTCCCTTTGGGCCTAATGGTCGTGTGCATGCTTGGGATAATGAATTATGGAAGAAAAATAGGCCCATTAGCAATTTTAGGTCATTTGAATCAATGTTGACTTTTCAAAATATCCAAAAATTTCCCAACTTCTACAAGGCATAACTTGCTCAATTTTTAAGCTTTGCTCATGTTCTTGGACATTTTGGAAAGGTCTTTGAGTCCTCTAACCAATGCCTTTGGTCCCATGTCATTTTGATTTACCAATCTCAAGTTATGGCCTTTGACGTAAAGTCCCTTTTTGTTGACTTTTGAAAATGACCTATAATGTTGAAATTGATAACTTTTTGTGAGAGCATTTCTTGGACTTGAAGTGTGAAGAGGAGTTGTAGGAAATGTAATTCTCTTCAAAATGAGCTTTGGATGGAATTTTTCTGATAATCCATGTGAAAGTTATGCCCTGGTCAATTTACAGTTGACTTTTCCAACTGTCCAAATATGGAAACTTTTGCATCTTGATGATTTTTGAGCCAAGCTTTGAGAATCATGATCAAGCATTGATCAAATGATGTTTGTGGCTTCAAAATGAGATGTTGATCAAAAATTTGGACTTTTGACTGTCAAATGACCATTTTGCCCCTACAGTTGACTGTAGTGCAATTAGGGTTTTTGACTGTGCAATTTTGTGCTGTGAGTCTTGAAACTTGATATGAGGATGCTTGACCATATTTGTGGGCATATGGGATTTGATTGGGCCCTTGGAAACTTCATTTTCTTGATCAGAACCAAAACCCTAGTTTTGACTGTTCAGGAGACCCTTACATTGTGCAACCCTTGGGGCATTTTGAAGCATGGCTTGGCAAATCTTTGAAGAATATGGGAGGGCAAATTTTGGGGTACAACAGTGTGAATAATATATTTTGTGACTAAAAAGCCCTTTTAATGATAAAATGAAATAAAAACAGAAAGTATTTAAATTAACTCAATTAAAAATAATTTTTTTTGAATATTTTATGAATAAAAAATAAAGACCCAAAATGACCGAAAATGATAAAAAAATGGACGAAAATTTATCCGAAAAAATAAAATGAACACATTAAAATAATCTACATGTCACAAAGATTAAAGAAAAAATATTCAAGAAGTCAAAAATCAAAAATAAAATAATAATAAAAATATCAGACTAAACAGACGTTTAAGGTTAAAACGAGACTTTGAACTGTACCAAAAAATAAAGCGAGCATACCGTCATAATCTACGCGAAGCGCAGATTCATAAAATGATCGGTAAAAGGTGAAAACTTGAAATATTTTCTCGCTACTTTCCCGCATAGTGTCGAATTGCTTTTAACAGTCTGTCTATAAAACCAAAATATTTTTATTATCGACATATAAACAACTTGGAGCAATTCAACAAATGAGTAAATATATAAAAATGCATGAAGCAAAATTCCGGGTATTTTACAACTGAAAGACGATGCAAACTTTGATTTAAACTGACTTTTCCTGGTCAACTTAAATACGACTAATGATGCAAAATATGATGAATGAAGATATTTACTAATGATTGTGACCAAATGACAAAATATGGTATGAATGTGCGACTGAAACATATTAGGGGCGAAATTAAGGGTGCGACAGTTGTGCCTTGATGAATCAGTCTTCGAGAATCCACAATCAACCGTACTTCGGGCTTGGGAGACTCAAAACTTTAATTGAGGCGCGACACCTGATGCTCTTGATTCAGACCTGTCTCTGCACATGACACAAAAGAAAACATGAACATACACCTTTGTATGCGATTAGAAATTAGTGATACATAGGCTAAAAATATTCAACACACTTGACAATCTTCACATAGTCAAAGCTCGAAGGTGAGAGGTTAAAACCGACCGTATTTCGTGACCTTGACTTATGAAAAAATAAAAATGGGATCTTAGGTCAAAAATTGGGGTACAACACCGGCATATGAGGTTCTTCTTGATGAAGCGGGCAACCACATTCTTTGTAACAGAGGCGAAGGAAGCTGCTTCAACCCATTTGGTAAAATAGTCAATGGAGACCAGGATGAAGCGATGTCCATTGGACGTTATGGGCTTGATCTCTCCAATCATGTCAATGCCCCACATTGCGAATGGCTAAGGAGCTGTCAAAACGTTGAGAGGAACAGGAGGAATATGAATCTTGTCGGTGTAGACCTGACATTTGTGGCAAGTACGGGAATATTGATGACAATCAGCTTCCATGGTGGACCAGTAATAGCCTTCCCTTAGAATCTTCTTAGCCATCGTATGTCCGCTCAAGTGGGTGCCAAATGTGCCACTGTGTATCTCAATCATGATTAACCCTGCTTCAGCTTTGTCTACACATCGGAGTAAAACACAATCATGGTTGCGTTTATAGAGGATGTCTTGCTCAGGAAGAACTTGGCAGCAAATCTCCTTAGGAACTTCTTGTCATTTACGGAAGCTCCTTCGGGATATTCTCTAGTCTGGATATACCTTTTGACTTCGTGAAACCAGGGTTGTTCCACTACTTCTTCGGTATTAATCTCGTGACAATGTGCAGGTTCATCCATTCGCTCGATGGTGATTTGGGGAGCCTCGTTATCCCAGTTGAGTTTAAACATGGAAGACAATGTAGCCAGAGCATCTGCTAGCCGATTCTCTTCTCGCGGGAAATGCTCGAAGGTGATTTGCTCGAAATGAGGCAACAATGTCAGGACATGTTCTTTGTATGGAATAAGATTAAGATGTTTGTGTTGTACCCCAAAATTTGCCCTCCCATATTCTCCAAGAAATTGCCAAGTCAAGTCACAAAATTCCCCAAGGGTTGCACAGTGCAAAGGGCTCCTATACAGTCAAAACTAGGGTTTGGGTTCTGATCAAGAAATTGAAGGTTTCAAAGGCCCAATCAAGTCTCATATGCTTACAAAGATGGTCAAGCATTCTCATATCAAGTTTCAAGGCATTCAGCTCAAAATTGCACAGTCAAAACCCTAATTGCACTACAGTCAACTGTAGGGGCAAAATGGTCATTTGACAGTCAAAAGTTCAAATTTTTGGTCAACATATTATTTTGAAGCCACAAACATCATTTGATCAATGCTTGATCATGATTCTCAAAATTTGGCTCAGAAATCATCAAAGATGCAAAAGTTACTATATTTGGACAGCTGAAAAAGTCAACTGAAATTGACCAGGGCATAACTTTCACATGGATTATCAGAAAAATTCCATCCAAAGCTCATTTTGAATAGAAAGACATTTCCTACAACCCATCTTCATACTTCAAGTCCAAGAAATGCTCTCACAAAAAGTTATCAATTTCAACATTATAGGTTATTTTCAAAAGTCAACAAAAAGGGACTTTAAGTCAAAGGCCATAACTTGAGATTGGTAAATCAAAATGACATGGGACCAAAGGCATTGGTTAAAGGACTCAAAGACCTTTCCAAAATGTCCAAGAACATGTGAAAAGCTTAAAAATTGAGCAAGTTATGCCTTGTGGAAGTTGGGGAATTTTTGGAAATTTTGAAAAGTCAACAATGGTTCAAATGACCTAAATTTGCTAATGGGCCCATTTTTCTTCCATGATTCATCATTCCAAGCCTATGCACGACCACTTGGCCCAAAGGAAAGCATTTTCTCATTTTTTATTTATTTATTTGAATTTATATTAATATTAATTCATTTAAATTATTTAAATATGTGAAAAATATCTACTTTGACCTAAAAAATCTTTTTATGCATGTTTTGCTCTCAAAATCTCGTGCACATCACAAACATGGAAAGAATTGGACTAATTGATCATGATTGAACAAAAATGCACATGAAAAGATATGGAAGATCCTTAAAGAAATCAAATATTCAAAACAATAAATTCCAAGAGATTTGATCAAGTTTTCTTAACCTAATTGTCTCACTACATATGCAGGATCACAAACCTAATTGCATTACACCTTAAGCTGCGCCCAAAGACTCTTGCCAAACTTGAAAATTTCACTTAAGAACTCAATTCTGAAAACCTGGTTAGAGGTGGATTCAAGCCTTAATTTCCATTCCAATAGCTTCCTGAAACATCCCTGAACGCATTCCAATCAAAATCGTCCATCCAAACGCAAAGAATCGGTAACAAGGACCTTCCCTGTACAGAGAAAATTTGATAATCGTATATCATTTTTTAAGCATTTTTTCAGCATTCTATTCATGGAATCATGTTTGTTATGAGCTTTTGAAACTAACCATTGCCTTTAATTGTATTTTTACTGGCCATACACGATGATGCCATGAGTGAAATTTAGGGTTTTTAGGTTGTGATTTTAGGGCTTTTGCAAAGAGGAAAAATCAAAGCTCTAGACTATGACCATTGGACTTAGCAAGCTTAGACGAAGCAAGTTCATATCTCGCGATGAATTTATGACCAACAGAACCCTAATCGCTATTTTCTGGTATATGGTCTTAGGCCACGCCATGAAAACCGTTGTCTAATATTTTTGTCTTTCAGGCACATGAGGAAGACGACTCCGTGGCGCACGATGGTTGGCCATTTTGAAATTGCGCGCGTTTTGAAGCATTAACTTTTGTTTGTCCTTATTATATTCATTGTTTATTTATATATCAAATATGGCAATTAGCACAGTTGGTTGGAGCAAACGCTAGTAATACACTTGACCTGGGTTCGAACCCCAGGTCTCACATATGCCCATGCTATTTTTCTATAAGTCTTCCTATGCAGGCGCAATATTGGTGCACACCATGTTCCATCATCATCCAGACGTCCACGTGCTTAGTAAAATCAGATCAATGGCCAAGAATCAAAGAGCACCCTACGTCCCAGTCAACATGCCACATAGTGCTTGCAAAAGTCAATGGATTTCATGTTTAATTGGGCCAGAATTCTAAGGCCAGGACCTCACAAATTGGGACTACACCCCCACCCTGGTTTGCAAGTTTTATTTATTTCTCTTATATTCTTTTTTTTAAATTATTATTTTACTTGTTTTGTTGTTTTAATTTAATTCATTATTTTTACAAAATATAAAAACTTCATTAAAAAAATCAGAAAAGACCAAAAATAATAAATATTTTTATTGTAATTATTTTCTTGTAAATAAATTAACATGTAATTATTTAGTTTTAATTAGGATTTTTGCAAGTTTAATTCTTTTTAATAAATCTAAAAAAGGGTAGAATTAGGTTTAATTAACAATTTCCATTCCTTTTAATTTTTCCTTTTTATCATAATAATGTTTAGTTTATTTATTTTCTATAATTAAATTTTGCATGTAAATTAACTTAGATTTAAATTAGGTTAAAAACTTTAATATTTTCTTAATAACTTAAAAAATAATTAGAATTAGGTTTAACATTTCATTTTAATTTTAATTAATTCTTTTTCTTAAATCCTAAAAAACACAAAATACTAAAAAACATTTTCTTTTAAATTTTAATTCCTCATTGACATTAATTTTTGCAAAAGGGTCCAACGCCCATGTTCGTAATTTATTTAATTTCGCACATTTATTTTATGTCGCTTATTATAATTATGTAATTCTCCCAAAGCGTTGTAACAATTTATATTTTTCGCATTTCTTTCGCTTTATTTACTTTCCGTCAAATCGGGTCCGGTTTAATTTTGGCGATGTGGACCCGCGCCATTTGTAATAGTTGTAGATTTATTTTCCCGCAACTTTTAAATAAGCATGAAAGAATGAATGGCCATAATAAAATCAAGCGTAGATCACTTTGACATGACAAGACAATTATCAATGAAAACGACACACAAATCGCACACACCACCCCTAGGGTACGCCTCACTGTTGCCTTTCGAAAGGTGGTCGTCGAGTAGAGGACGTCTTAGTAAGTCCTCATGATCCAGGAACCTGGCATGAGGGTAGCTTCTAAGGTGTCTTCCCATTGCTCCGGTGATCACCATGTCCCTACAAACTCGAATTGACCCGAACGACTCCAATAGTGGTGTTACCTACCTCTCAATGGTGGGATGGCACTACTTTTAAGGACATTTACACAGACGAATTCCTTAGGGTAGGTAGGTTCTCAAGGATACTTGCTCTCTTCAAAACAAACTGAAATCTTTTCACACCAACACTTTTCAAAAGCTTTCAAAAGCAAATTTTTCAAACACTCTGACGTACGAGTCGAACTGAAATTTTTCAAAGAAACTTTTCTAAAACCCACAGTTGAAAAGCAAACAAACATTTTGAAAACACAATGAGCAAGTATCTAAGAGCCCATGGATAACCATGGATAGAAAGGGTGCTAACACCTTCCCTTTCTATAATCTACCTCCCGAACCAAGAGCAATCTCTTTAAGGAATTTTTCTGTGCTTTTGTCCTTTCCATTTGGAGAAAATAAAAGACGGTGGCGACTCTTGCTTCCGCGACATTTCGCGAACCAGCGTTAAACAGTCAGTTCCAGATCCACCGATCACAGTTTGGTATCCCACTCTCCTTTGATTTGACTGATAACCAAAGTCGAGTCCCCAAATACGATCAAAGATTTGATCCCCAAGTCTATAGCAGCCTTGAGACCAAAGATGCAAGCTTCATATTCAGCCATGTTGTTGGTACAGCTGAAGCAAAGTCGGGCCGTGAAAGGTGTATGGCAACCTTCCAGGGAAATGAGTTCCGCACCGATACCTTTCCCAAGTTCATTTGAAGCACCATCAAAGTACAGGGTCCATCGGGATCCTTTTTCAGGTCCGTCATACGGTCCGTTACCTTCAATGTCGTCCAGAGTCATGATGTCCTCGTCCGGGAAGTCGAATCTCATGGATTGATAATCTTCGATAGCTTGATGAGCTAGATGGTCAGCTAGTACACTCCCTTTTATAGCTTTTTGGGTAGTATACTGGATGTCATACTCAGTCGGGATCATCTGCCATCTAGCGATTCTTCCAGATAAAGCAGGCTTCTCGAAGATATACTTGATAGGATCCATTTTGGAAATCAACAGAGTGGTATGAGTCAACATATACTATCTTAGTCGGCGAGCAGCCCATACCAAAGCGCAACAAGTTTTCTTGAGCAGTGAGTAGCGAGTCTCACAGTCGGTAAACTTTTTGCTAAGGTAATAAATGGCATGCTCTTTTCGACCAGACTCGTCATGTTGGCCCAGTACGCACCCCATTGAGTTGTCCAAAATAGTCAGATACATGATCAGCGGCCTTCCTTCCACGGGTGGCATCAGAATAGGAGGTTCTAGCAAATACTCCTTGATCTTATCAAAAGCAGCTTGGCAATCGTCGTTCCATTCGACTACCTGATCTTTCTTCAATAGTTTGAAAATTGGCTCACAGGTAGACGTCAGATGAGAGATGAATCTGGCAATATAGTTCAAGCGCCCCAAGAACCCTCTAACCTCCTTTTCAGTAAGGGGAGCAGGCATTTCTTGTATAGCTTTTACTTTTGCTGGATCGACCTCAATGCCTTTGTTGCTGACAATAAATCCCAGAAGTTTACCAGACCTAACTCCAAAAGTGCACTTACTTGGATTCAACCTTGTAGGTGTTTAGGTATTGGCGTGAATTTTTGGTAAATCCCAAGTGTATGTGTGAATGTCATGACTGATGTCATAACATTCTAGTTCAGTTTGTACTGACTCATTAGGTACCTTTGCAGAAAAATATTGTAATTCAAGTACTGATGTTTATAAGTGTGTATCTGAGCATTTTGCAAAATGATCACATTTTGCAAAATCAGTAGACAGGTTTTCTCAGATGTCATAACAGATGTTATGACATCCTGTTCTGAACTAACAGGTTTGCAGGTTGGATAAGTCTGAGTTTTTTCAGGAAATAACTCAGTCTTTCCTGAACAGAATCCTGCGTTTTCTGAGGGGTAACCTAGCTCAACCCTAACCTGGTTAATAAAGTCCTGTGACCTAGTCTTTAGGTCAAACGGAATTAACCCTAGGTTTTTGTGGAAACCCTAACTGAAGTTGCAGCTGCTATATATTCAACAGAGCTGCTGTTTTTCAAGTGATCCCTATTTTTTTTAGTTAGAAGATCATTTGTAACTCTCTAATAATGTAACATTGGGGGTGTTTTGTTAGGTAAACCTGTCGGTCTGTGGCAAGGTTACCATGTGTGTAACTCGATACCTGTAGGTAAGGGTTTGAGTGTTCTTGGACGAAGCTATGAAGCAAGTCTGAGTATTTCTGCATTACTTCATATACATTGTAATGTAGGAAATCAAGTGGGAGGGCTCTACTTCTTGAGTAGGAGTAAGACTTCTGTTGCTGCGGCAATAGGAATGGAAACTGGTAGGTTTCTATCTAGGAGTTCCTAGGTATAGGTTGCACTGGGTAGATGATTAAGTGAAGGATGGGAACTTGTGAAGTTTAGTCCTAAATTAATATTGCTGATAGTGGATCTTCTTCCTGGCTTGGTATGCCCCCAGAGTAGGTGTGTTTCACCGAACTGGGTCAACAACTGATTTGTGTTTTACCTTCAGCACTTTATAATTCTGTCTGTTATATATCAAGGTAAAACTGTAGTGTTATAACATATGATGTCTCAGAACAAGTTAAGACATCATGCTGATATCTGTGCAGGAGAAACAGAACTGTGAAGGTTGTTTGCTCTCTGCTGATCATGTGCAACAGATGAACAGAACTAGGTACATCGTTGTTCTATCCTCTGCACCTTCAAAGTATATCTGGCACAGCTTGGATAAACTGTGCTTCTGTCATTCTTTAGTACTGAATCACGAAAAATTGGGTATCTACCTTGCTGTGTATTTATTATGTCACATCAGATGTCTAGACATTGAGTATAACATCTGAAGACTGGCATACACCAGAATTTCAATTGGTATCAGAGCAGGCATCTTGTTCTGTTTCTGGATGAGATCCATGGGTGATACGTTCTGGTATCTGCAAGGTCAATCTTAGTACTGGAGATTGTAACTTGGAAAGGTTTATTATTTCCCTGAATGGTCCCTTAAAGTGGGAGGATGGACTATTCATGGCAGGAACTGTGTGATTGGCATTTGGCCTGGTTGTGTGGTAGCTGCTCTAGGTTTGATTTATTTTCAAACCTAGGATTTGTGTACGCCTAAAGTGTGTGTGCAAAGATTGAGTTGTATTATGTTCTTCCGCTGTGTAATACTTGGCAAAACTCAAGCTCTGATGTGTTTCCCCTCTTGTGGATTGAAGGCTACTGTATTCAAGAATTCAACATAAGGTATTGAAGATGTCACCGATGCTTGAGTCCTCTCAAGTCCACTCATGAAGACATTCTTCGTTCAGAATGCATGCAGCTACTAGTTGAAGAGCATATGTTTTGGGTGTCAAACAAAGGGATACTTTTGTTTGGGACCTACTCCTGACCTGGAAGAGGAGACATTTGTGTGTGCAAAGTTGACAATGGTAGAGTCAACTATGTCCGTGTGCTCCCGAAGGTTACTTTTAGGAGTCAGAACTCTAGAAGTGAAGCTGGTTGAGATGTGACATTGATCAGGGCTGAGCAGTTGTTTCCTGGAGTACTATGGTGTGAAGAAAGACAAGCTCATTGGTTAATAAAAGTTAATAATGGTGCAGCATTATTGCTCCTTCTTAGAAGAAGATTGGGATCATGAATCTTGTCATTTAAACATCATGATTAAAAGTGGAAGATCTTTCAAGATGTGAGAATTTGAAGACTCAGAATTTGGTTAAGGTATAACTCTTGGAGTTACTTGAATCTGGTAGGGATGTCATATGTCATGTCGAGAAATTTGTGTACAATCCATGGATATTTTGTGTGGAGCTTCCATGATGGGTAGTTTGAGGGGGAGATTTGGTTAACCTCCTCACATTAGTTCAGCCTGGTGTTTAGCTGGCTGTTGACCTATGTCACATGGGTTCTGGGTGTTGTGTGACATATTTGCAAGGAAGGATTCATCTCTCTCATTCCTAAGGATGAATCTGATCTGGTAGAAGTTTCAAATCTGTTAAGGTGAGTAGAGTTTGTTCAGAGAATCTAGATATCTCAACTCTTTGGTCTCTCAAAGAAAGTGCTTGCAAGAAGAAGATATTAACACACGAAGAGTATGTCAAAGTATTCAAATGGTGAAAGTATCTTACAGGATAATGGGAAGGATTTATGATCAATTGCTATTTGTGACAAGTACAAGTATTTAATTGATTATCTTTGGAGTTCAAGATAACTGATGTTCTTAAAGATGTGGGAACATTCCTTCTTCTAGACCCTGTGAAGAATCACAAGAAGAGTGATGCTTTAGAGCTATCTCTTTGGTGACAGCAAAATCATTTGATCCTTGAAAAGGTTTCCTGGAAACGTGTTCAGACTCGAAGTTACAAGAAGAAGAAGACATCATAATCTTGATGATGGTTACTTGGATCAGTCTGGTTCTGATCTAGGTAAGGAAGCAAATTAGAGAAGGAGCTGAATTCAACAACTAGATGTTATAACATAATGTTGTGACATTTGGTTCAACATCAGATTCTTGGTTGGTGAAGTGGCACATCAACTTAAGATAGGATGATCTACGAAGCTGAAGGTTGGATACTTCAAAAAGATCGTCTCTTTGCAGCTCTTTGGAGTTGTTGGGTGGAGAAGATGTTACATGTTCCTATCTTAGTGTATCTAAGCCTTTTGTGATAACTTGTAGCTTGAAGTTCAAATTTCAATTGGAAGATCAGAATATCTTTGGGAGAAATCTGGTAAACATGGAGAAGTCAAAAGGTGGCATTTGATTTTTTTTATATGAGGATTCATGAAGGAGATAATCAAACAGTGGCATTTGGTCTATCTCAGCAGTGGATTCAGAGAATCAAGATAATCAACATGTGGCAGCTGATTATTATTGAGTAATGTCTGAAGATTGTCAGAGGATGGTCTGAATATTGTCTGAGGATGGTCTGAAGATGTCAGAGTAATTTCTAAAGATTTTCAGAAGATGTCCTTTGTATGATGTGACTCAGAGTATGGATGTTCTGACTTGTTGTGAAGTTATGGTCAGAAGAAGGTTGACTTAGACCAAGGATGTTCTAACTTGTTCTGGTCTGAAGAAAGTTTGATTCAGAATATGGATGCGTTCAACCAATATAGTTGAACAGAGGGTGCACTCTTGAAGACATGAAGATGCGTCTTATGTCTTCCATTCATCAAGGGGACTTATTTTCTTTGAATCAGAAGTCGTCTTGAAGGTCCAACTGAGTATTGAATGTGACCTACTTGTTTCCATAAGGAGAAGTGATTGTCCCTAACAGGGGGAGTATTGGTTTGTACGGGAAGTCTTCATCAAACTCGTAGGATATAAAGTGTGGCACTTTATTAACTATTGGGATGATGTGTTCAAGACTGAAGAGGACTATATCTGACCGAATGTCATCACATTGTCTAATTACATTGTTCCTAATTTCCTCTAAAACTACAGACAGGAGGAAAATTGGATGAAGTGTGGATTATTATAATTTGTTATAATAAGCCCATGTGCGTACAGTTGTATGACTCAGAAGGAGTAACCATCCTCTTTGTGTAAATGGAATGGTTTCAAGCTGCTAATATGAAAATAGCAGAATGTATGACGACATAGGATTTGAGCATGTTTTCATCTGCTAAGAAAACAGGGCGTTTGTGTCTCATTATGAAGCATTTTAGTGAGCTGGAATGTTTAGGTGATAACTTGTCATCTAATAAAGGTATTATATAACTGAGGCAGAGTGTGATTTCTAGTAATTGGTGGAGTGGGGAGTAGTCCTTTAAATCAAGAAAGTTCAAATGCTGTTCCTTTAAATCCAGATGTCTCTAAGGATGTTGAGACATCAGACAAAGAAAAGAATGTTGACATTGCTCACAAGAAAAGGAAGAAGCCAGAATCCTCCGAGCCTGATGACAGTGCTTAAAGGTTGGTTGCTATTTGGTGGTGTTGCTGGTTGGTGCTGATATCTGGTGGAGTTTGGAAGTGTATTCAGTTGTTTTCTGCTGCTGCTCTTATTATTTTGTTTTGGATAACTGTATAATTTTATGAACATGTATCTTTGGCCCATTTGTGGCTAAAGAGGGGGAGAATATTTTGGTACTTGACATTCTATTTTTCTGCTGTCACTTATTTCTGCTGCTATCTATCTCTGATTGCTTAGGGTCTTTAGCCAAAAATCTGCCAAAGGGGGAGTTTGTAGGTGTTTAGGTATTGGCGTGAATTTTTGGTAAATCCCAAGTGTATGTGTGAATGTCATGACTGATGTCATAACATTCTAGTTCAGTTTGTACTGACTCATTAGGTACCTTTGCAGAAAAATATTGTAATTCAAGTACTGATGTTTATAAGTGTGTATCTGAGCATTTTGCAAAATGATCACATTTTGCAAAATCAGTAGACAGGTTTTCTCAGATGTCATAACAGATGTTATGACATCCTGTTCTGAACTAACAGGTTTGCAGGTTGGATAAGTCTGAGTTTTTTCAGGAAATAACTCAGTCTTTCCTGAACAGAATCCTGCGTTTTCTGAGGGGTAACCTAGCTCAACCCTAACCTGGTTAATAAAGTCCTGTAACCTGGTCTTTAGGTCAAACGGAATTAACCCTAGGTTTTTGTGGAAACCCTAACTGAAGTTGCAGCTGCTATATATTCAACAGAGCTGCTGTTTTTCAAGTGATCCCTATTTTTTTAGTTAGAAGATCATTTGTAACTCTCTAATAATGTAACATTGGGGGTGTTTTGTTAGGTAAACCTGTCGGTCTGTGGCAAGGTTACCATGTGTGTAACTCGATACCTGTAGGTAAGGGTTTGAGTGTTCTTGGACGAAGCTATGAAGCAAGTCTGAGTATTTCTGCATTACTTCATATACATTGTAATGTAGGAAATCAAGTGGGAGGGCTCTACTTCTTGAGTAGGAGTAAGACTTCTGTTGCTGCGGCAATAGGAATGGAAACTGGTAGGTTTCTATCTAGGAGTTCCTAGGTATAGGTTGCACTGGGTAGATGATTAAGTGAAGGATGGGAACTTGTGAAGTTTAGTCCTAAATTAATATTGCTGATAATGGATCTTCTTCCTGGCTTGGTATGCCCCCAGAGTAGGTGTGTTTCACCGAACTGGGTCAACAACTGATTTGTGTTTTACCTTCAGCACTTTATAATTCTGTCTGTTATATATCAAGGTAAAACTGTAGTGTTATAACAGATGATGTCTCAGAACAAGTTAAGACATCATGCTGATATCTGTGCAGGAGAAACAGAACTGTGAAGGTTGTTTGCTCTCTGCTGATCATGTGCAACAGATGAACAGAACTAGGTACATCGTTGTTCTATCCTCTGCACCTTTAAAGTATATCTGGCACAGCTTGGATAAACTGTGCTTCTGTCATTCTTTAGTACTGAATCACGAAAAATTGGGTATCTACCTTGCTGTGTATTTATTATGTCACATCAGATGTCTAGACATTGAGTATAACATCTGAAGACTGGCATACACCAGAATTTCAATTGGTATCAGAGCAGGCATCTTGTTCTGTTTCTGGATGAGATCCATGGGTGATACTTTCTGGTATCTGCAAGGTCAATCTTAGTACTGGAGATTGTAACTTGGAAAGGTTTATTATTTCCCTGAATGGTCCCTTAAAGTGGGAGGATGGACTATTCATGGCAGGAACTGTGTGATTGGCATTTGGCCTGGTTGTGTGGTAGCTGCTCTAGGTTTGATTTATTTTCAAACGTAGGATTTGTGTACGCCTAAAGTGTGTGTGCAAAGATTGAGTTGTATTATGTTCTTCCGCTGTGTAATACTTGGCAAAAATCAAGCTCTGATGTGTTTCCCCTCTTGTGGATTGAAGGATACTGTATTCAAGAATTCAACATAAGGTATTGAAGATGTCACCGATGCTTGAGTCCTCTCAAGTCCACTCATGAAGACGTTCTTCGTTCAGAATGCATGCAGCTACTAGTTGAAGAGCATATGTTTTGGGTGTCAAACAAAGGGATACTTTTGTTTGGGACCTACTCCTGACCTGGAAGAGGAGACATTTGTGTGTGCAAAGTTGACAATGGTAGAGTCAACTATGTCCGTGTGCTCCCGAAGGTTACTTTTAGGAGTCAGAACTCTAGAAGTGAAGCTGGTTGAGATGTGACATTGATCAGGGCTGAGCAGTTGTTTCCTGGAGTACTATGGTGTGAAGAAAGACAAGCTCATTGGTTAATAAAAGTTAATAATGGTGCAGCATTATTGCTCCTTCTTAAAAGAAGATTGGGATCATGAATCTTGTCATTTAAACATCATGATTAAAAGTGGAAGATCTTTCAAGATGTGAGAATTTGAAGACTCAGAATTTGGTTAAGGTATAACTCTTGGAGTTACTTGAATCTGGTAGGGATGTCATATGTCATGTCGAGACATTTGTGTACAATGCATGGATATTTTGTGTGGAGCTTCCATGATTGGTAGTTTGAGGGGGAGATTTGGTTAACCTCCTCACATTAGTTCAGCCTGGTGTTTAGCTGGCTGTTGACCTATGTCACATGGGTTCTGGGTGTTGTGTGACATATTTGCAAGGAAGGATTCATCTCTCTCATTCCTAAGGATGAATCTGATCTGGTAGAAGTTTCAAATCTGTTAAGGTGAGTAGAGTTTGTTCAGAGAACCTAGATATCTCAACTCTTTGGTCTCTCAAAGAAAGTGCTTGCAAGAAGAAGATATTAACACACGAAGAGTATGTCAAAGTATTCAAATGGTGAAAGTATCTTACAGGATAATGGGAAGGATTTATGATCAATTGCTATTCGTGACAAGTACAAGTATTTAATTGATTATCTTTGGAGTTCAAGATAACTGATGTTCTTAAAGATGTGGGAACATTCCTTCTTCTAGACCCTGTGAAGAATCACAAGAAGAGTGATGCTTTAGAGCTATCTCTTTGGTGACAGCAAAATCATTTGATCCTTGAAAAGGTTTCCTGGAAACGTGTTCAGACTCGAAGTTACAAGAAGAAGAAGACATCATAATCTTGATGATGGTTACTTGGATCAGTCTGGTTCTGATCTAGGTAAGGAAGCAAATTAGAGAAGGAGCTGAATTCAACAACTAGATGTTATAACATAATGTTGTGACATTTGGTTCAACATCAGATTCTTGGTTGGTGAAGTGGCACATCAACTTAAGATAGGATGATCTACGAAGCTGAAGGTTGGATACTTCAAAAAGATCGTCTCTTTGCAGCTCTTTGGAGTTGTTGGGTGGAGAAGATGTTACATGTTCCTATCTTAGTGTATCTAAGCCTTTTGTGATAACTTGTAGCTTGAAGTTCAAATTTCAATTGGAAGATCAGAATATCTTTGGGAGAAATCTGGTAAACATGGAGAAGTCAAAAGGTGGCATTTGATTTTTTTTATATGAGGATTCATGAAGGAGATAATCAAACAGTGGCATTTGGTCTATCTCAGCAGTGGATTCAGAGAATCAAGATAATCAACACGTGGCAGCTGATTATTATTGAGTAATGTCTGAAGATTGTCAGAGGATGGTCTGAATATTGTCTGAGGATGGTCTGAAGATGACAGAGTAATTTCTAAAGATTTTCAGAAGATGTCCTTTGTATGATGTGACTCAGAGTATGGATGTTCTGACTTGTTGTGAAGTTATGGTCAGAAGAAGGTTGACTTAGACCAAGGATGTTCTAACTTGTTCTGGTCTGAAGAAAGTTTGATTCAGAGTATGGATGCGTTCAACCAATATAGTTGAACAGAGGGTGCGCTCTTGAAGACATGAAGATGCGTCTTATGTCTTCCATTCATCAAGGGGACTTATTTTCTTTGAATCAGAAGTCGTCTTGAAGGTCCAACTGAGTATTGAATGTGACCTACTTGTTTCCATGAGGAGAAGTGATTGTCCCTAACAGGGGGAGTATTGGTTTGTACGGGAAGTCTTCATCAAACTCGTAGGATATAAAGTGTGGCACTTTATTAACTATTGGGATGATGTGTTCAAGACTGAAGAGGACTATATCTGACCGAATGTCATCACATTGTCTAATTACATTGTTCCTAATTTCCTCTAAAACTACAGACAGGAGGAAAATTGGATGAAGTGTGGATTATTATAATTTGTTATAATAAGCCCATGTGTGTACAGTTGTATGACTCAGAAGGAGTAACCATCCTCTTTGTGTAAATGGAATGGTTTCAAGCTGCTAATATGAAAATAGCAGAATGTATGACGACATAGGATTTGAGCATGTTTTCATCTGCTAAGAAAACAGGGCGTTTGTGTCTCATTATGAAGCATTTTAGTGAGCTGGAATGTTTAGGTGATAACTTGTCATCTAATAAAGGTATTATATAACTGAGGCAGAGTGTGATTTCTAGTAATTGGTGGAGTGGGGAGTAGTCCTTTAAATCAAGAAAGTTCAAATGCTGTTCCTTTAAATCCAGATGTCTCTAAGGATGTTGAGACATCAGACAAAGAAAAGAATGTTGACATTGCTCACAAGAAAAGGAAGAAGCCAGAATCCTCCGAGCCTGATGACAGTGCTTAAAGGTTGGTTGCTATTTGGTGGTGTTGCTGGTTGGTGCTGATATCTGGTGGAGTTTGGAAGTGTATTCAGTTGTTTTCTGCTGCTGCTCTTATTATTTTGTTTTGGATAACTGTATAATTTTATGAACATGTATCTTTGGCCCATTTGTGGCTAAAGAGGGGGAGAATATTTTGGTACTTGACATTCTATTTTTCTGCTGTCACTTATTTCTGCTGCTATCTATCTCTGATTGCTTAGGGTCTTTAGCCAAAAATCTGCCAAAGGGGGAGTTTGTAGGTGTTTAGGTATTGGCGTGAATTTTTGGTAAATCCCAAGTGTATGTGTGAATGTCATGACTGATGTCATAACATTCTAGTTCAGTTTGTACTGACTCATTAGGTACCTTTGCAGAAAAATATTGTAATTCAAGTACTGATGTTTATAAGTGTGTATCTGAGCATTTTGCAAAATGATCACATTTTGCAAAATCAGTAGACAGGTTTTCTCAGATGTCATAACAGATGTTATGACATCCTGTTCTGAACTAACAGGTTTGCAGGTTGATAAGTCTGAGTTTTTTCAGGAAATAACTCAGTCTTTCCTGAACAGAATCCTGCGTTTTCTGAGGGGTAACCTAGCTCAACCCTAACCTGGTTAATAAAGTCCTGTGACCTGGTCTTTAGGTCAAACGGAATTAACCCTAGGTTTTTGTGGAAACCCTAACTGAAGTTGCAGCTGCTATATATTCAATAGAGCTGCTGTTTTTCAAGTGATCCCTATTTTTTTTAGTTAGAAGATCATTTGTAACTCTCTAATAATGTAACATTGGGGGTGTTTTGTTAGGTAAACCTGTCGGTCTGTGGCAAGGTTACCATGTGTGTAACTCGATACCTGTAGGTAAGGGTTTGAGTGTTCTTGGACGAAGCTATGAAGCAAGTCTGAGTATTTCTGCATTACTTCATATACATTGTAATGTAGGAAATCAAGTGGGAGGGCTCTACTTCTTGAGTAGGAGTAAGACTTCTGTTGCTGCGGCAATAGGAATGGAAACTGGTAGGTTTCTATCTAGGAGTTCCTAGGTATAGGTTGCACTGGGTAGATGATTAAGTGAAGGATGGGAACTTGTGAAGTTTAGTCCTAAATTAATATTGCTGATAGTGGATCTTCTTCCTGGCTTGGTATGCCCCCAGAGTAGGTGTGTTTCACCGAACTGGGTCAACAACTGATTTGTGTTTTACCTTCAGCACTTTATAATTCTGTCTGTTATATATCAAGGTAAAACTGTAGTGTTATAACAGATGATGTCTCAGAACAAGTTAAGACATCATGCTGATATCTGTGCAGGAGAAACAGAACTGTGAAGGTTGTTTGCTCTCTGCTGATCATGTGCAACAGATGAACAGAACTAGGTACATCGTTGTTCTATCCTCTGCACCTTCAAAGTATATCTGGCACAGCTTGGATAAACTGTGCTTCTGTCATTCTTTAGTACTGAATCACGAAAAATTGGGTATCTACCTTGCTGTGTATTTATTATGTCACATCAGATGTCTAGACATTGAGTATAACATCTGAAGACTGGCATACACCAGAATTTCAAACCTGAGTTTGTATTCCTTCAACCTGGAAAACAGCTTTCGCAAATGTTCAAGGTGTTCCTCCTCTGTTTGTGATCGAGCTATCATATCGTCTACGTAAACTTCAATCTCATGATGTATCATATCATGAAATAAAGCTACCATGGCGCGTTGATAAGTTGCCCCTGCGTTCTTCAGTCCGAACGGCATCACCTTGTAGCAGAAGGTACCCCACTGTGTAACAAAGGTTATTTTCTCCATGTCCTCGGGGGCCATTTTAATCTGGTTGTAGCCCGAGAATCCGTCCATGAAGGAAAACACCTTGTGATGAGCTGTGTTGTCAATCAAAATATCGATATGCGGTAGCGGAAAATCATCTTTAGGGCTGGCCCTGTTCAAATCCCGGTAGTCCACACACATTCTGACCTTGCCGTCTTTTTTAGGTACCGACACAATGTTAGCAACCCATTGTGGATAGGATGTAACAGCCAGAAAGCCAGCGTTGAATTGCTTCATTACTTCAGCTTTAATCTTCTCAGACATGTCGGGCCTCATTCGGCGGACTTTTTGCTTGATCGGTGGACAGTCTTCTCTTGTAGGGAGACGATGTACCACGATGTCTGTATCTAACCCTGGCATGTCTTCATAAGACCAGGCGAAGATTTCAACGTATTCATTTAACAACTGTATTAAGCGCTCCTTGACACTTGGTTCCAGATTGGCACCCACTTGTACTTCTTTCCTGTCTTCCTCCGTTCCTAAGTTGACTGTTTCCAACAAATCTTCATGAGGTAAGATGGCCCTCTCTTCTTGTTGTAGAAGTCTGGCTAGCTCTCTCGGTACTTCATAATCTTCGTCATCTTCGTACTCAGCCTGATTGACCAAATCTGCAGAGTTATTGAAGGATACAACAGAATAGTCACCCATAGAATCCAGAGTGGATGGGTACCTGCATTTGTGAGTGTGGGTGTGTGTAAGGGATAACCATCCTTAAACAAACAAAAATGCAAAAGGAAAGAAAATGAACACAACATTTTATAAATGAAAAACGTCCAATGATTCATTAAACATGGCATATGAATATGAAGAGAATCAAAACCCTTACAAATGGACCTACATGCCCCGGGCAAGGCATGAGGTGAAAAATAGTGTGCAGATTGTTTTAGTAATTATTACAGACCAACAGGAAATGTTTGAAAGATAAATTACTGATCGATGAAAGTAATGGGAATGGAGTCTTTCGCCTCCCAGTTGTGCAGTCCCCCTTCAATGGTTGGGAAGATCCAATCTTCAATGTTACCCCCTTCGTCTTCGTCTTCCAAAGCATTGATTCCATGAGGAGAAATCTTGATGGGTGTCTTTTCAATTTTTGAGCGACGCATAGCCTTTTGCCCCGCAGCGGTAAATCCCAACCCAAACTTGTCTGTCTTGTGAGGAAAGTCAGGAAATTGTCCCCATGTTGAGCTCTTCCCCTCCTTCATTGCAGCCTTTGCGTCTTTCAGAGATGCCATCCTGGCCACCTGCTTGGGTACCTCAGCTACTGTCTTTGCTACTGCAACCTCGGGAGCAACTTCCTTAAAGTGTTGAAAGGGTGTTTCAATGAATTCGCCATCCACTTCCACATACCGAAAGGAGTTCAGATGACTGATCATGTACTCCTCCTCACCGTGTACATTTATGATTTTTCCCTTAACAGGGTATTTCAGCATCTGATGTAGGGAAGAAGTGACTGCCCCAGCATTATGTATCCATGGTCTTCCTAGCAAGCAAGAGTATGATGGGCGGATGTCCATCACATAGAAGGTTGAGTGGAACACTTCAGTGCCTACCTTGATGGGAATGTCGACCTCCCCATGCACCATTCTTTTAGACCCGTCAAAGGCCCTGACAATGATATTACTTAGTTTCAGCTCCAAGCCTTCACAATCCAACCGGTCCAGAGCTTTCTTAGGCAGCATGTTTAGAGAAGAACCAGTGTCGACCAAGACATGGGCGAGAGTGGTTCCTCGGCATTCAACTGACACATGCAGTGCGTCATTCTGCTTTCTTCCCTTCGGAGTCAGGTCAGCATCAGAGAAACTCAGGCCGTTGTTGGCGGTAAGGCTGGCTACACAATCTTGGAATTGATCGGCTGAGGTTTCTTGGGGCACATGGGCTGTCTTCAAAAACCTTATCAAATCTTTGGCATGAGCCTCCGAACAAAGCAACAAGGCCAACATGGAGATCTTCGAGGGGGTTTGCCCCAGTTGCTCTACAACGTCATAATCACTCTTCTTAATTATTTTCAGAATCTCCTCCATTTCTTTTTTAAAGGTCTCAGGGATGACCAATGGCTGAGCCCTCGTCCTGACGAGCTCTTCTTGGATCCCTTTCCCTTTATCAGCAGAAGTAGGAGGGACAACCACAGGAGTAACAACTTCTTCAATCAACGGAGTTCTTGCAGAAAGTTTTATCGGTGCAGGGGTAACCTTGGGAACAGCTGAGGGTCCAAAGATTGCCTTTGGAGGGGCAATCTCTGGAGAGAAAATTCTCCCACTTCAGGTAATCTTGCTCGTACCGACAATGTTTCCAATGTCGGTAGTTTCTTCTCAGAGCTCTCTTTAGTTATCTCAATTTGTTTAACACCGTGGTAGTAGATTTCTCCACCATAATTCCACGGTATCGATTTATCAGATTTGTAGGGGACGGGCCCAGGCATGGTTATTTTCAGAGGTGCAATCTTGCGAACTGATGTAATCTTAATAGGCCTTTTGGGGACCTTGGAAAGATTGGCGGAAATGGTGATTATTGAAACTTCCTTGATAGGAGTTGGAGTAGCAGGAATCTTTTCGAAAAGAATTTGTTGCTTGTCCATTAGGCCTAGGATGCCTATCTTCAGCAATGGACAGTCAGATGGTAGGGAGGAACAAAAGTAGCAATCTTCTTTACAACCTGGGAAAATCCCAGCTTTCAACAGATTCAACTTGATTGTCAGTAATGGAGTTACCAGATCATCAACACCAGAAACATACAAATCTTCTTCAACAGCATGAACATGATGGCCATGCTTTGGCATCGGAGCGGATATTACGTTCGGCTTCTCGGGGGCGTCGAACTCAACCTCTTTTGCGTCTATCAAGTCTTGAATTTTATTCTTTAGCGCCCAACAATTGTTGGTGTCATGTCCGGCGCTGTCAGAATGATAGGCACATTTGGCATTGGCATGATAGTATGGAGATGTGGTGTTAGGGTTTTTCGGTGCCCCCTTTAAACCAGTCAGATTCAACTTCAACAAATGGGGAAGAACTTGTGCAGGCGTCATATTGATGCGGGTGAACTGCCGTTGTGGCCGTTCTACCCGTTGCTAGTTAGGTCTAGACTGATTGGTACGAGGCTGATCATTTGATGAATTTTGAATCATCACGGCCCCCACAGTCGGTCGGCGCTCAGTTCTCCCCAATCCTTTTTGAGAGTACACAACAGCTGCCTCCTTCTTGGCTGGAAATGGCTTTTTAACAATTGTAGATGCAGAGGCATCCCTTTGAATCTTCCCACTCTTAATACCAGCTTCCACCCGCTCGCCAGTCAGAATCAATTCAGTAAACCCTGCGGAAGAGCTCCCGATCAAATGGTTGAAGAAAGGGCCAGATAGGGTCCCCAAGAACATATCAACTAGCTCCCTATTTTAAAGAGGTGGCTGCACTCTTCCGGCCAAGTCGCGCCATTTCTGGGCGTATTCTTTGAATCCCTCATTCGAGGCCATCCCCATACTTTGTAGCTGAGTACGGGTTGGCACCAAGTCGGCGTTGTATTGATACTGGCGATAAAAGGCAGCTGCCAAATCCTCCCAACTATGCACTTCTGACCTCTCAAGCTGGTAAAACCAATCTAGCTGTGTACCAGACAGGCTATCCTGGAAGAAGTATACCCAAAGATTTCTATCAGATGAATGAGGTTGAATTTTTCTGACATACGACCTCAGGTGCATCTTCGGGAAAGACAGACCGTCGTATTTTGAAAAAGTTGGTACCTTAAACTTTGGAGGGATCACAATCCCAACAATCAATCCCAATTCTTCAAAATCTAACCCGGTAACCCTTTGCAGCTCCATAGTTGCCAGTCTATCCTCCAGGTTTTTGTATTTGTCGTCCGCTGGCGGGTATTGCTGCTCGGAATAATCTTTATCTTCCTCAACCTCTTCCTCTTCATCCTCGGACTCAGAAGGTAATGCAACTCCTTTTCCCTTACCGGTCCCCTCATCAGATGTGGAGGGGAATTCAAGAACTCTCCTAGCTTCATTCTCAAATCTTCTTCCCAGTGTAGCTACCCCAACTCTTTTCTTCTTCTTTTTTCCTTTTTCTTGCTCTTTATTCCCTAACAGTGCTTTAAGATCCTCCTGACCCTTTGCCAAGGTCATAAGGAGCTGTTGAAACTGCGAGTTTTGTGCCTGCAGATCTTTGACCGTCTGTTCGAGATCCATCTTACTGAAATAAACAGCAGAAAGATAAGGAAACCTGGTGTGAAGACCTGCTTATGCATATGATGAATGATATGTTTATTCATGTAATGCATTCAAGGATTTAGAATTTCAAAATTGTTGCAGACAAAAAGAACACACGTCATATTAATAAGAAGAAATTTTGTCAGTACATAAATGCCCCATGGGCTAAATATTACAAAAAACTTCTTAAGGTAAAAAGACGTTGCGCATCCTCTTTGGTGCGATGTAAGTGTTGAGGGTCTCCTCCTCGTGAAGTCGGCGAGTAAGCTCCAAAACCTTCTTCTCACTGGCGTAGAAGCTGGCTTCAAAAGTATTCCGTTCTTCCTTGAGTTGGATCCAACCCTTTTGCATTTCCTCCCATGATGTTGGCATGTCAGGATATAGGATGGTGTATGGAACCTCTCCTTCCTTAACAAGATCTTTAATCAAAGGGAGAGTGTGAGGGTAAGGCATCATAAGACTCTGGGCTCGGGTTCGTACCCACTTGAGATAAGGCTCAAGAGGGATGGAATTCTTGTGCCCCAGTGTCTTGCTATCTACCTTGTTAGGCATCCTCCAAGCTCTAATGAATCTTTGGCGAAGTCCTTGCGCATTGTTGTCGAAGTCAAAAACTAGGTCAGGAATTAGCATGTCATGAGGGCCATCCCTCCGTGCATATCCAAATTGTCTCAAAGCTAGACAAGGGTTGTAGGTAATGCCTCCCCTAATTCCAAGTAATGGAACATTAGGGAACTCACCACAGCGATCGATGATGATGACATTTTCTCTAGACCGAGAACACCAATGTACATTAGAATGTGTGAGGGTCATCAACCGTTGTGACCACCTTAAGCCTTGTTCATTCTTCAAAACAGATTGTGGAAGGTGAGAAATAAACCACCTTGCAAGGAGAGGAGTACAGCACATGAGAACACCTCTCTTCCTCATTGTTCGTGTGTAAAATGAGTGGAGGATGTCCCCAAGCAATGTAGGTATGGGATTCCTGGATAGGAAAATCTTGACAACATTCACGTCTATAAGTTGGTCAGGATTTGGGAACAAGACCAACCCATAAATGAGGAGTGCCACAATCTCTTCGAAGGCTTGTAGATCCAAAGAATTCCAACACTCTTGTGCCTTCTCAAACAAGAATTTTGCCAAGAAGCCCTTGACACCACTTCGGGTTTCCCAATTCCCCTTGATGTCAGATGGTTGCAAGTGTAGTGCTTGAGCAACATCTTCAGGCTTTGGTTCTTTTTCCGTACCGTTGTAGGGTAGTTGATTAAAAATAGGAATTCTCAGGAGTTGAGAAAATTCCTCCAAAGTAGGCACCAATTGATAGTCGGGGAATGTGAAACAGTGGTGAAGGGGGTCAAATAATTGGAACAACACTTTCACCATGTATTCTTCAATGTTGGTGTTGACTAGGCTGAGCAGTCTACCATGTCTTTCACTGAAGAGAGAGCTTTCTGGAATTCTGGATGTAAGCTCCTTGAGTTGAGGAGGGATTCTCACAAGGTTGACTTGGATAGTTTTCCTGCGAAGAATTTCCATGACCTACAAAACAAGAACAAAGATGAAGATCCAAACCCTTGAAATGGTTAGTGGATGCATATGATGCTTTATGATGCTCATGATGTATGCACAAACATATGTACAAGCAAGTCACACAAAACCCTAGTTTCAGGCTTGCATGGGGTTTCATAGGTAAGTACCCTCTTGAGTGTAGTTGGCTTAAAAACCTGTCCTATAAATAGTAACCGGGTTCTAAGGAGCTCAATATCATTGGATTGTTACCATGTTCATTGTTTTGGTTTAGCCACTTAACTAGCGACCAAAATATTCCAAGAAAACAACCCTTAATGAGTGTAGTATCGAGTATCTACCAACTTCGGACTGCACTAAAGCCGGTCATCTCACTACCCCCAATAAAAGGCCAAGATGGTCAAGTAAGGTTCTAGGTCATTAGTGCTTAGTGACATCACTCAACGGCCCCGTACTCTCTTTGATTGAACTCAAGGGTTACCGATACTCACAAATATGTCGCACTAATATAGCTATTACTTCAACCGTGTCGGTATACCCCGCACAGTTTCCACAACGTATTGCTATCTATGAATGTTTCCCAAATCCGGGTGTAGGATTTCAAGCCCAAACAAGAGAACCAAAATGTAAAGCAATCAAAGCAAACAATTAGTCATGCAAAAGGGTGATCTAAGCCCTAAGGTTACTCCACTTTTAATTTTCTCCCCAACAGAGTCACCAGTTCTGTGATACGGTGGGAGAACTGACTTGGGTTTTGCGTTTGTTTTTGCAAATGTTTCAGTTTAGCAAGAGTCGCCACCGACTTTTTATTTTATCCTAAGGAAAGGTTAAAAAGCACAGGAAAAACCTTTGAGATGTTTTCGTGGGTTCGGGGAGTAGATTATAGAAAGGGAAGGTATTAGCACCCTTTCTATCCATGGTTATCCATGGGCTCTTAGTTACTTGCTTAGATCACTTGCCTTGCATTTTCAATTGTTTGAAATGGTGCTTTCAATTGTTTGAAATGGTGCTTTGTATGTGTTTGAAAGATATTTTGAAAAGAGGCCATTGTTGTGGCAACCTTTGTAATGATCCATGTTTGAATGTATACAAAGGTGTATTGTCTTTTGAAAAGTTTTTTCAATGTTTTGAAAGTTGTGTTGTGATGTGTGTTTTGAAAGTAGGCAAGTGTGTTTTGCAAGTTTGGTCAAGTAACCAAGAGTTGTCTACCCCTAAATTTACTCAAAGATCTTTCCTTATGTTTTTAACCCTTTTAACAGTGTTGTTTCACCATTATATTTGGTGAACAACCTTGTGTTAGAATGTTAACGGGACGGGCGCGAGTCATCGTTTAGACCATGAATGCAATAGTGCCAAGTGTCTTTGGCAATTTTTTTCTTTAAGGGACTTGATCATTTTTAGGCAACTTGAGAAAGCGTCATCGATGGACTATGATCATTTGATTTGTTTTTGTTTTGCCAAAGACACTCAACATGCAACATTGAAGGCAACAAGTGAAGTAACCCTAAGGGTGCAAGTGTGTATGGTGTTGTCCATTTTCATGCTTTTTGTCTTTGTATTAGTCAAGCTATTTGTTATTTTTGATTTGCATACAAACCCTAAGTCTAACATGGCATAATTTGAAAGCTTTTAAATGCGGAAATTTAAATGCTAAGCTATTACAACAATGATTATGGGGATGGGGGTACAAGTTTGGATTTGGGGATATTTGATAAGAAATTAAATTCTAGACTATTACATCCATATCGAATATACAAATATTTAATTGTACAATATTAAAACAAATACAATAAATATGCAAAATGTATTATGCACAAAAATGATTTTTTATGTATGTGAAAAGTATTTTTTTCATGTGAGATATAAACAAAAAATAAAAAGGTCAAATTTTGAATATTTTTGTTATTTAGGGCAAAACCCTAGTTTTTTGAATAAATAGTATTTATTTATTAATTATATACAATATTTATATAAAAAATAAGAAGTATATTGTAAAAAAGTATTTTTGATGTCAAATATTAATAAAAATAAAAATATATTATTTTTATATTTTTATCCTAAGTATTCTAATAAAATATACAAGTATTTATATTATATATTAAATATACTAAATATATACAAAAAATAAGATATTAATTATTTACAAAAAAAAAGTATATTTTAGAAAATATTTTCAAAATGTAAACAAAAAATAATAACTGAAAAATAAATATTTTTGTATTATTTTCTAGGGTTTTTTAAATAAAAAGTATATATATTTATTTACATACATTTGCTAAATAAAACAAATAAATGCCAAATAAATGCAAAAAAAAGGTGGAAAAATATTTTTAATGTTTTTTATGTTTGGACAAAAAATATCAAGTCAGAATAAAAAATAAAAAGTAAAAAATAATGAATATTTCACACAATGGGCCAGGGGGTGCAAATGGAAAAAAAGGGTGTGAACAGCAAGTTGACTCAGGCCCAACCCAAGTCAACTTTGTCTTCAACCTCCAGCAACCTGTTTGAAAAAACACGCGCTTCTCCTTGTCCAACACAAACTCCTGATTCCTTGACTTTTAGCAAAAACTCATAACACAAACATTATAGAGCATCAAGAGACGAATTCAGACATATAAAATACTTGACCTAACTCTAAGAAACGAAGGAGAATTTCTTCATCCCCAATTTCTGACCTAATTTTTCTTCAATGTTCATGGCCAAAATTCTCACAGCATACTCAATATAAATGAAAAGTAATCATATGTATGGCTTCAGGGCTATGAGTAGAGCATGTTTCATTCACAAACCTAAGCCTAACTCTTCCTAGATTGAGAGATAGAAGTCCATGGTTTTACCTGTTTCAGCTTGAATCGTGTACAGCAATGTGTCCAACTTCAATGGAGTTTGAGCTTATGTACAGCTTGCCTGAAGTCCAAGGATGCTTCCCAAGTACCTAGCTTGCTTTGAAACTCTCTGAATCGTGCTATGGAAGTTCACCTGCAAAACTGAAAAGTGAAAATGGCACCAGAGGTTAGGGATGTTACAGTTTGTATTTAGAGCTTGGGATAGTTTCAATGGATGGTAGGGAATGTGTTTGAACAAGCTATGGCCAAAACGCACGAGTGGATTGAGTTATGGAACTCAATCTGCAGCAGGTACTCTGTTTTGCAGCAAAACTATGATTTGGTGAATGAGGAGGTATTAAGGATGAAGGAATCGTGTTTTAGGCTTGCTTGGATGTATGAAAGATGTTTGCAAAGTTTGTGTTTTGCTGTGTTGACAGGAATGAGAGAGTGGCTTCAGTTTGCAAGCTTTCTTCCAATGTAAGCAAAGAAATGTCAAGTTGTGATATAGGCCTGTACCAAGCTCTCAAGCATGCTGCACACTTTTCTCTTGATCAGTGGGATTTGTGTACAAACTCTTTTCTCAAAAGATCTGGCCCATGCCTCTTGGATTTGGTATTTGACATAAAACACTACTTTTCAAAAATGGCAAGTTTGCTTTTTCTACTTAAGGGATAATTCTATGTGTAATGACCAAATGCATAAAACAATGCTTGAACACAATGGTTAGGCATTTAATTATGGAGTGCAAACTTGGTTTAGAGGCCTGCAAGCAAGTACCAAGCATGCTGATTTGAAAATGAAACTTGTATGAACATGCATTTGGTTATGAACAAAAGTGAATTTTGCCCAACTTTGCAAATTCGATTCTCCCTAACCACAAGGGTGTTTGAGAAGTTCTTGGACAATTTGGAAAGATTGTAATGTGTTCTACAATCCATCTTTGTAATGAAAATTGAAACTCCAAGTGGAAGAATGTGAAAAATGGCCAAGAAGTTGGACAAAAATCCTGCCTAGAATAGGTCAAAATTTCTCTAAGTTAAAAATGTTTTGCACCCTTGTTCCAAAAATCATAACTTGAGATACAAGCTTCCTTTGAGAAAACTTTGTGAATAAAAGTTTTAGACTTTGCAATGGACTAAAACTTTCATGTTTCAAGTTTTGTTTGAATCCACTTACATCTTGGTGAAAAAATGGGACAAAGTTAGGAAAAATAAGGAAGTTTCATAACTTAGAAAACTCCAAGTTATGAAAATTTCTCATTTTAAACCCTAGTTTGTAAATTTGGATTTCTTGATGAACAAGTTTCATAATTTTACATGTCTTGATGAAAAATGAATCTTGACACTTGATTTTGACCAAAAAGTCAAAGTTTGACTTTTCAGTATACAGTTAAATTTTGATCAGTTGACTGAAAAATTCATCAGTCAATCCCATGCATTTGGGATCTTTTGAACTTGTTGAATGTGTCAAGACAATTACATTGAGTCCTTGAGTCCATGTGTGAGCTTGTTTTTCCATTGGTTAGGTCAAACAGTCAAAAATTTCCTTTGTGCAGTCAAACCCCTAAAAATGACCATTTTGCCCTTTTGGTGATCTGATCAAATTTCTTGTGGAATTGTGATCCAAACTTGACCAAATGGTTCATATGAGTTCATTATGTTGATGTGGGTCAAATTTCATGAGGTTTGACTGTCAATTGGCCACAATTGACTTTTTCCTCAATACAACTGATTTCTAGGTCAACTGTCCAATTGACTGGGCAAAGATTGGAATCAAGGCTTGAAACTTGGTATGGATAAACTTGTGAGTCCAACATGAAGCATGAAAGTCATTTTGGGCACTTTAGGTCAAAACATCCTTGTGCAAACTCAAACCCTAATTTGGGTCAACAGTGCAAGGAGGGGTCCTGAGCAGAGCAAACCCTAATTTGATTTTGAGTTCCAAGAGTCTTGTGATGAGAAAATGTTGATGAAATGAGAGGGAAAATTTTGGGGTACAACAATGCCTAAATAAGGAGATAGAACTTTGAAAATTACCTTGTTCAGTTGAGTTTGGCTATGGCAATGTAGCAACTTTGAGTGAGGCCTGAAGGTCGTGTAAGCTTGCTTGATGTTCCCACAACCTTTCCCAATGCCCAACTTGCTTTGAAATGGCTTGAATCTCCTTGTAGAAGTCAACCTGCAAACTCAGAAATTGAAAATGGTGAAGCTTGAAAATGAGCTCACAGTTGCTGGACAGGGACTTGGATAGTTCAGGTGTGATGTATAGAATGTGTTTGAAGTGGTTCAAAGCAAAATGCACGTGGCAATTTCAAAATGGCTAAGGTTCTGCAGAGGTTGCCCTGTTTTGGGCAGATATGGGGTTTTTGGTGTATTTGGGTGTTTGAGATGTTGTAAACTCGTGCTTTTGGCTTGCTACAATATGCTGAGGTTGTTTCAAATGATAACAAGACTTGGTTTTATCAGATGGAAGAGTTGTGGACTTTTTGCAAGCTTACTTGCTTTTGAAGCAAAAGTTGAACTGACAAAGGCAAAGGATGTACTGGCTAGCTCAGGACTGAGGAGAGTTGGTAAACCTTTTCTGATGTTTATGGATCTTGTTTGCACAAAGAGATCAGGTCCATGGCTCAAGAAATACAAAATTGCAAAAAGTATGCTTTATGGAAATGGTATTGCCACCTTTATGCCATTTTTGGATTAAACCTTTGTACAAAGCTCTAAAGGTCAGAACAAGGCCATTGTCCAATGTATTTGCATTAAATTAAGGAGTGTGGAAAGGATTAGGGCCTGTAAAACAAGTACAAGCATGCTTAGGACAAATTTGTAACTTGTATCAATGTGAAAAATACCATGGACAAAAGTGAGAAATGACCATTTTCTTTTCTTCGAGTCTCCCTAACCATAAATGATCTTGGAGAGTTCTTTGACATTTTGGAAAGCTTGTAACATGCTCTACAATCTATCTTTGAAATGAACTTTGAGATTCCACTTGGAACTAGGTGAAAAGTTGCCATGAAGTTAGGTCAAAAATCTGCCTAAACTAGGGCAAAATTTCACTAAGTTAAAAAGTTTTTGGACCCTTATTCACAAAATCATAACTTCAGATCCAAGCATCTTTTGGGAAAACTTTGTGAATCAAAGTTGTAGATTTTTGGAGGACTACAACTTTCATGTTGGAAGTTTTCTTTGAATACAATTTCATCATGGTGAAAAAGTTGGGAAAAGTTGGGAAAAAATAAGAAATTTTCATAACTTAGAAAATTTCTAAGTTATGAAAAATTTCAAACTTAAACCCTAATTTTCAAAATTTAGGTTTCTTGGTGAACAAGTTTCATGTTTTGACACATCTTGATGAAAAATGACCCTTGGCATTTGATTTTGACCAAAAAGTCAAAGTTTGACTTTTCAGTGTACAATTGATTTTTGATCAGTTGACTGGAAAATTCATCTGTCAGTCCAATGCATTTGAGATCTTTTGAACCTTGTGATTAGGTCAAGATGATGCCATTGAGTCCTTGAAACCATGCTTGAACTCAATTTGCCATTGGTTAGGTTAAAAATCAGAAATTGCCCTTCTGTAGTCAAAACCCTAAAAATGACCATTTTGCCCTTTTGATGATCTAATCAAATTTCTTGAGGAGTTGTGGCCCAAACTTGATCAAATGGTTCATATGAGTCTATAATGTTTATGTGGATAAAAAATTATGAGGTTTTACTGTAAATTGGCCATGGTTGACTTTTTCCCCAATACAGCTGATTCTCAGGTCAAATGTCCAATTGACTGGGCAAAAATGTTATTCAAAGCTTGAAACTTGGTATGGGCAATCTTATAAGTCCAACATGAAGTATGAAAGTCACATGAGGCATTAGAAGTCCAAAAATCCCTGTGCAAACTCAAACCCTAATTTCAGGTCAACAGTGCAAGGAGAGGTCTTGAGCTGAGCAAACCCTAATCTGGTCTTGAGTCCAAAGAGTCTTGTGAGGAGAATCTTGATAAAATGAGAGGGAAAATTTTGGGTTACAACATATCTTCTTTGACATCATTCAAAATAGTTTTCTATAAATGTCAATACATTTAGCAAAACCTTAACAACACATTGTTTTACCAAATTTGCTGCCAACAAACACTTACAATGATGTATATCTCCCTATGCGGCTACGTCGTCCACGCCTAGATGAGGTTTTAATGAGGTGCTATCATAATCATGTATGTGTACGATGATAGTATTCTCAAGCGAACCTTGGAATATGAGTTACCATTGACCTTACCTTGACCTATTCTTAACCCGTGAGTGGGGCAGGAATATTTTTACAGGTACATATGGTGACTATGTTCAAGTGGTGACTATTTGGTTCTATTGTTGTATGTTTTGGACCTTTGATCTCATAACATTCAGTAATTATTTAGAAGATTGTACATTATTTATTCAGAGGATTATACAATGGTTACCCGGATTCTGTGGAACCTTGATCCCATGTCGTTGCATACCATAACCTCATATCATTATGTATACACATACTATTTCTAGGGAATTCCAAGGACGAGTCTATTTCACCGAGCTTTAAAAAAGGTGAATGCTATTACCCATGAAGTAATCAACGAAGACTTATGGATCTCATTGTTCATAACAGAAGCTTATCGGGGCCCTTCTTTTCATTCAGAGTTCAGAATCAACGAAAACGACTTCTCTACATCCTTACCATACCATAAGTAATCAACAAAGACTTATGGATCTCTTTAAGAAGAATCTAAATGCTCTCTGTCAGGACATGGATACTATGGGTGCCAAAATGAATCAACTCCTAGAGACTCTTCATGTTGTTATTCAAGGTCAAGAAGAGCTTTGTTAGAACATCACTAAGATTGCACAAGTCGCTCCTTCCGGTTCTAATGGGCTCCCCAATCCTCATAATGGAATTCTCAAGGTTGCTACTATTGTGATTACTCATGAAATTCAGAAGAAGGTGATTGAAGACCATTAGAATGTCATTAGTCTTGATGATTCTCAGAGTGATCTCACCATGGACCTTGTTGAAACTACCAAGTTGTATCATGCTCTTGAAGAACGCCTCAAGGCTATGGAGACTTCCAAGAAGACGAGTTTCAATGTTGATGCAATGTGTCTTGTTCCTGGGATTGTTATTCCTTTAAAGTTCAAAGTTCCAGAATTTAAAAAGTACACTAGCACCACATGCCCAAAGACTCATATCCGTTCTTATTGTCGCAAGATGACGGCTTATGTTGAGAATGAATCATTACTCATGCACTTCTTTCAAGACATCCTAGCCAGGGCACCGTTGGAATTGTATATGTAGTTAGAGAGAACTCATGTCAATACTTGGGGAGAGCTTGCTGATGCTTTCTTGAAACATTATCACTACAACACTGCCATAGCTCCTAGCTGTGCCTAGCTATAGAGCATGGCTCAGAAATATGAAGAGTCCTTCAAAGAGTACGCTCAAAGGTTGTGTGAACTAGATGATAGGGTTCAACCTCCTCTCTTGGATCTTGAATTAACTAATTTGTTCATGGGAACCCTGTGATAACCTTACTTTTAGCATATGATTGGCAGTATTTCCGCCTCCTTCTCTAATATGGTTATTATCGGGAAACATGTTGAAACTTGTATCAAGGCTGGTACGATCCAAGGTACTCTTGGAATTAACAGCAACATTGTCAATGGCAATAAACCTTACTCCTACTTTGTCAAGAATGAAGAAGGTGAAACTAGTGTTTCTATTATTGATGAGGGTTAGGCTTCTACCTATCCTCAAGTACAGTTTCCTTACTACTAAACACCTAATGTTGTTCTTCACCAGTATTTTCCTCTAGCATATGCTTCTGCAACTCAACAACCCTGGGTGGCTCAACAACAACCTTTCTTACCACAACAACAATATGCTCCACATTAGCAGCAAAACCATCAGAATCAAAATTAATGCAAACCTTGAAATAATTTAGAAAAAAGGAATGCTCCTTTGGATCCAATTCCTATGACATACAATCAACTTCTTCCATGTATGATTCAAAATTTCTTGGTAGTTCCCAAGTCTCTGAACCATCCACCACAATCATTTCCACTTAGGGTATAATCGCAATGTACAATTCGGGTATCACGCCGCGTCAGCAGGACACTCGACTGAGGACTGCAATGCTTACAAACCTAAGGTACAACAATTGATTGATAAGAAGTACTTAGACTTTCAAGGAGGAAACATGTTGGTAACCAGAAACCATCCGCTTGAATAGGTTCCAAGATTGCAAAGAGTATCCCCTCAAACAAGTCAAACCTAAAGAAGTCTCCTCAACATAGTAATTTCAAATTTCATTTGCATTCTCATTTGTAATCTTTCTTGTTTTTGTTCAATTACTTTCTTGTATGCCAAACTTGTTCATATTTTAAATATTAACATTATGAAATTAATATGTTTATCTTTAATTAATCCATTCATCATCACTCTTGTTTGTTTTATTATGCTTTTTGATACTCAACTCTTGTTAATAAAGAAACAACTCTGGAGGGAGGATAATGAATAATTTACCTAAAATCTCGAATGGTATGCTTTCAAGTAAAAACACTACTAACAATGTGCAAGCATTGTTTCAAATCCCCAAACACCGATATATAAGGGAGATAGACCCTCGTCAACCCTTTTGAGCCTTGAAGTAGGAGTTTCTTTTCTATTCAGAAAAAACCCTCATTTTAACCCAGGGTCGGGTAGTTTTTATGCTAACTAGATTGAGCATTCAAATCTCTAAAGGATGTGAACTTATGAAGATCACCACACCTTACCCCTCATATTAGAAGATCAAAAAAAGATCAGAACCACAGTGGTTATTTCCTCGCATCAAGAGTTCTAGACATACGTGATACCATAATGGTTATCCCTCATCGACCAAGAAATGGGGCAGTCACAACCCTTCCAAAATGTCAAAAAAAATCCAGGATCACACAATTTGTTCAAAAGAAAAAGATTGAAATGAAAAAAGAAAAGAAAAGAGAAACCCCGCTAAGTCGAAACTTGAAAACAAGTCGCTTAGGAAAAAGTTAGGGCATCCTGCTGGACTTCAAAAATCAAAATTCAAAAAGAATTTGTCAAGGGAAAAATTAGGGAAAACAAAAAAAAATGAAAAGCCTAAAAGGCAGAAAAAAGGATTACCAAAGAAAAATCCTCTGCAAAGAACAAAGTCGTGTGATCACACCAAAAACAAAAAGGTGAGTGACTGTCATGTCCATGAAACATCAGTAATTCCTCATCCATCACGAACTCCTCTTGAGAGATGAATGCTCATTTTGAGTTAGCTTAATATAGGAATCGAGAACATCATGGAGAATGGGTGGGCACCGAATAACTTTGAGCCTTAAATCCTTTTTTCTAAAACTGTAAACCAGGCCACGTTACAACTCTGAAGTCCTAACTGAAGCATGGTTTAATTAAAAAGCAAACCAGTAACGAGAGTACGGTAAATTGAATCCTAGGAGGCTTGCTAAAACTTTTGAGTTGGTATCACTCCATCTTTTACTATCTTTTGTACACAAAAAATCGATGTTTCGACATATTTTCAATAAATAATTTCTAACTTCAATACAAGCATAAGATTTGGATTTGAATTAGAATTATCATTCTTATAAAAAACATTATTTGAATATGAAAAAGTGCTTAAACATCGAGTGAGCTTGCATAATGAGCATCAGATGAAGAGTTTGATTATCCCGAGGGATAAATTGCTTCAGAAATCTTTTAAAATGCAAATCATCTTAAAGAATGATCTTAATCCGGGGCAGACTTTCTAGTGTCTCCATTGAGTAAAAGAAGACCAGTTTGAGAAATGATCAGAAGCAGATCACTTGAGATCTTGATGTTTGTGTGGAAGCTTTGGTTTCCCGGAAGTCTCCGTTGAGCAGTGATGCGTCACTTTCATTTGGTCCTAGGGGACAAATTGTTTCAAGTTTTTGTTTGAGCACGAAGCAACTCAAGTTGATAAGTACGGTTGGGTATTAGCCTGCTTTCAGGACATAGGTCAATCACCTTAAGGGTATGTTGTCATCCCAGACTCCGTTGAGCAAGGGCATTTATTTTTAATGGTAGTATTCCACTTAACATAAGTAAAGTATTAGAATCTAATTACCCTAAGGGGAAGAAGCATGTGAATAATCTATTGAGTAAGAGTTCAGTCAATCTGAGGCTATCACGTCGATAAATCTCTTCAAGCCTAACCAATCTGAAGTTATCACGTCGATAAATATCTTCAGAGTTGCCATCAATAAGAGGTCATCACGTCGATAAATCTCTTCAAGTTATGCTCAATCACGAGCAACCACATTGGTAAATCTCATAAAGTTTCCATCAATCAAGGTCCATCATGTCGATGAATCCCTTCAAGTTTCCATCGACCTGGGGCAATCACATCGAGAAATCTATTCAGAATTCGTTCAACTTGGGGCAATCATGTCGAGATTTGAAAAATCTCTCCAAGAAATTTGTAATCAGGGGAAATTTATTTCATGACTCAAGACATTGGGGCAGGCCACCTCATATCGTATTATCGCACGGATATTCTGGTTTTCTGTTCAGCACAGATTCTTTCAAAGATCCATACTCGCAAAGTTACTCAAGCAAATTTTTCCATGTAAGATAATCGTTGAAGAAATCGAGCTAAAAGCATTATGACGGTCACCGATCGGTCACCATTTCTACTTAATTTTCGTCACTTATTCGGTACAAGTTCATCAAATCTGTAACACTTTGGTTTGTCTTTTAATCATTTTGTTTTAGTTATGTTACTTTTCGCAAATGTATCTTTGTGGTTCTTTTATTTGGATTTCATGTATTTTAGATGCTTTTGATGGTTTGGGTTGGTAGGTGTTGGTAATCTCAAGTGCACGTAAGAATATCCATATTTAGAAGATAAGCGGGAGTGGGACAAAATTGAAATTTGTTGATCACACCATCAAGCAATCATATGGGATAGTTGAAGATGTATTAGTGGAAATTGACAATTTTGTTTTCCCAATTGATTTTCAGGTCATGGACATACCTGAAGATGAAGAGACTCTTATCATTCTTGGTCGACCATTTATGGTGACTAGTCGATGCAATTTTGATATCGAGACATGTAATCTGACACTGAAATCATTTGATGCAGAGATAACCTTGAAGGTGTTGGAAATTAAGAAGTAAGGTGCAGGTGGAAAGAATAAATCTTCAGTCGGAATGATCAAAGTAGAAGGAGAAGGAAATAATTCAAAATTACTCCCAGAAGAAGTCTCAGGAAAAATCTCTCAGGTGGCATCAATAAAAATTCCTAAGCTCGGTCAAGAAGGAAAGAAGAGAAAGAAGAAGGAACATCGAGCTGAGAAGATGGAAGTTGGAAGTGGATGGAAGCACAAATGGGTTGATACTTTTGATCTGAATGAGTTCTGGATTACGGAAGAGACAAACAACAAGGCGTGGAAGAGTAAGTACCCCCCATAAGGGGATGAACCGTTGAGCCATGTGACTTTAAAAAAAGCGCTTTGAGGGAGGAAACCCATGAATTTTAATTCTAACTATTTCTTTTTGTTTTGTTGTAGGTTTAAATTTATCAGTGTAGGCTCACCAATGTCCTCCTCCACAGTGATGTTCTGTGATCCCCTTCTCTCTGGAAAAAAACATTGGGTACAATTTTTAGTTCAAGTGAGGGAGGGTTTTTATTGTTTTTATTTGAGTTGTTATTCTCTTTAGTATTTTCAATTATTTTCAATTTATTTGTGTTGTTTGTTTTGTCACTGATGTGTTGTAGATTAATTGTATTTTTGCCTAATGAAGGACGAATGAGTAGCTAAGTGGATGAAAGATGCAACTCATACTTGCTCCTCAGGCACCCCGAGAAGTTGATACAGCTAAAGAACGAGTAATTGTTAGGCGCAATTTGGTGACACTGGACTGAGATGGTAGTATGTTATACCCGAGCCAGAAAAGAAGTCGCATCACACGAGGAGTGCTTTGGAACATGTAAGCTTATCCAACATGGTGAGCATACATAAAGCCAAACACAATAATATCATCATGAGAGTTCATTTAGGTATGACTTTATCACTCTGATTTTGCGTGTGTTCTACTCGAATAGCACAACATGAGAACACACACTGAGGCACATTATTTGTTTTAACCCTGAGCCTTTCTAGCCATCCCGTATTGTTATGTTTATCCTTTGTTAGCCGCATTTGATCCTTATCCATTTTTTTTATGATAACCATATATGTTAACCCAAGGCCAAACACTTCCTACCCTTGCTCGGCATAAGTGTGGTGAATTTTGAAACTATGTGAAGTTCTAAGTGTGGGGTGATCATCTGTATAGAAGAGGGAAAGTATGAAAAAAAATGATGAAAAGAATGGAGACACATGAATGTATCTAGAAAAAAAGGAAGATAGCTCATAAATAAATACTTTCCCCGAAAAAAAAAACTAAGGTACCAGTGAAGCACTCAAAGTAAAAACTGGGTGAAGCAAATAACACAAGAATCGAGGTTGAGTAAAATCCCATCGTAATAAGTTAAGCATTGAGATCAGAAAAACAACACAGATGCCTAGCCAAAAACCTTGTTTTTATCCATTTTCTTTGTTTATCCCACCATACACAAGCCCCGTTACAACCCAAAGACCTCCAAAAGTGTGTGAAATCGGTTTGTGTAGTGAATGTAGAGTTCATGCAAAGTTAAGAGTCGATATTGCATACGTTGAATTTTGAGTGAAAAACACTTTAACCCCGAGAGACTTGGTGAGAAGTGTGAAAAATCTTGCAGATGAAAAATTATTCTGATGTGGAAGTGTAATGGAAAGTTTTGATCGGTTACCCAGAATCTTGGCCAGGAATGTGGAAAGCAAGTTATGAAAAACATCAGTTGTATTGTGGTACGAAGGAATTCCGGGGTGACTTTATTGTTGTCATCTATATTACTTGAGGACAAGAAAGGAGCTAAGTTTGAGATTTTGATCGGTCACCATCATCAAATCTGTAACACTTTGGTTTGTATTTTAATCGTTTTGTTTGAGTTATGTTACTTTTCGCAAATGTATCTTTGTGTTGCTTTTATTTGAATTTCATGTCTTTTTTATGCTTTTGATGGTTTGGTTTGGTAGGTGTTGGTAATCTCAGGTGCAGGTAAGAATATCTAGAGGATTTGTGAAAACGCGAAGCAAATCATGAAGTTGCAGAGGCCCTGACACGGTCACCCGTATCACCTGACACGGGCCATGTCAGTAGAAGATGGAAAATAAGCTGAAGATAGAAGGTGACATGGGTTCCTGTGTTGCATGACACGGACCGTGTTAAGTCAGCTGAATCATAAACTTTTGGAGGAAGGATCACAGACGCTAACATGGGTTCCCGTGTCCACTAACACGACACGTGTCAGCTCAGGCACTGATAATTCTTAATTTTGGGAATTTCTAGTTTTTTTGAACCCTGAAGGCTACTTTGGACTTTTTGAATCACCTAGGAAGGACTAGACTACTTAAACCTAATTTGAAGAAGGAAAAAGGACTTCTGGAAGGATTGAATAGTTTCACGATAGAAGGCTGGAGATCAGAGGAGCTTTGGGAATGGAGAAATCTTCATGTGCGAAAGCAATTGAAGATCGAAGAGCCTAAACTTATTTTAATGTCTACATCTAATATCTGTGTTATTTTAATTTTGAATTCTATGAGAGGCTAAGCAACCCAATGATAGAGGGTGTCCCTGATTTTCAATGTTAAGAATATTGATCTCTCTGTTTCATTTAACATAGTAGTTTTTATGCATCAATTTGATTGTTTAGAAGAATTTATAGTTTTACCCTATGGGACAATAGGGTTTCACTGTTATTAACACATTAGAACAGGACATTCGTGTTAAGGATTTCTAAATAATGATATTATAGATAATTTCACCTAGGACTAGGGCAATCGTATGATAACCAGAATAATTCTTGATAATTGAATGCTTAACCTCAAAACTAATTTGAATGGACATTGAAATGAGGGTAGAAGTTTAAAGGTTTTTCACTAAGGACTTAGGAAAAGATAATCTTAAGAATCGGTAATTGAGGTTGATGAACTTGTCAAAAATATCAAAGAGTGAAGGTTATTTCATGGCAAATCATACATTCACCCCTAGCATATTTTAATTAAAAACTCAAAAGTCATATTTTTCTTTCTGTTCTTTTACATATGTGCAAGGATTTATCCAACCAACCCCAAACTATTGTTTTTATTTGATTGAATTAATAATAAAACTCAATATTTCCTACGTAGCCCTCGAGATCGATACTTTGGGAAAATCCCATTATTACTACATCGGTGAAAATAGTACACTTTCTATTTTTCAGATTAGTCACCCTGACCCAACCAGCATTGCAAAAGTCATCCTTATTCCCTACAGATATTCAAAGTATACTCCACGACAGTAGAGTAAACTGGGGAACCTGAGGTTTTTATGCGGCTCAAAGCACATATTCATCATGATTCCCAATCCTCTAATATCCAACAAAGAAGTAAACTGGGGAACTCGAAGATGTCTGTGTCTAGCTTCTGATGCCCAAGTGGTCTAAGATGTAATTCCCCAGCACGATGTAGACTCAGGGAATTTGAAGAGATCCATGTAATGTTCGACGTTCAATTCCCCAACATGAACATACCCATTTTACCATCCCTAAGCAGTTGAGGATGTAAAGAAGTCAGATCAAATTACTTCCTCCCCAATAAAGCTACAATTTAATCCCTAGTAAGGTGCCAATAATCTTTGGTATCACAAGCCTTCAAGCACCAAACTTTATTGGTATCTCCAAGCAACGAGCAATGGGTCTTAATAAGCATGTTCTTATTCCCACAAAGTTTATTTCTCTACACTCTGCATATAATTATCAGCGCATCCCATTGCATCCTCAGAAGGGTAGCATATCCATCAAAATGGACCCTTATGCCATAGGAAAATTCAAACATGCATACGAAGCATAAGCCAAATTTGATACTTTGCACGAAAGCCCGAATCATTCCTCCACCAAAACAATGGTAAATCCCCAGCTGATGCCCTTCATTAAATCACAATCCCCAACTAACGGAGCCAGTACCTTGTACTCCTGAATCCCCAGTAAAATCAATACACGTTGTCATATGTGCCCAGTTCCTGTCTGATTCTAAACCTAGTTCTCGTCTAGTAGTCAGTTCCCATTTCATAATCAATCCTAAACCCAGTTCTCTCCTGGTAGTCAGTTTCTGTCTGATAATCAATACTAAAACTAGTTCACTCCTGGTAGGCAGTTCTCGTCTGGAAATCAATTCTAAACCTAATTCTTGTCTCGTAGTCAGTTCCAGTCTGATTCTAAACCCAATTCTCATTTGGTAGTCAGTTCTTGTCTGATAATCAATCCTAAACCCAGTTCTTGCCAGGTAGTTAGTTCTCCTCTGGTAATCAATAATAAACCCAGTTCTCGTCTGGTAGTCAGTTCCTGTTTGATTCTAAAACCAGTTCTCGTCTGACAATCAATTCAAAACATAGTTCTCGTCTGGTAGTAAGTTTCGATCAAACCCAGTTCTCGTATGCTACTTAGTTCTCGTCTGATAATTAATATTTTTCTAGTTCTTGCCTGGTAGCCAGTTCTCGTCTGGTATTTAGTTCTCCTTTGTCATTCTTTCCTTGGTCATCGATCATACGACGATCTTGACATGTCTTCTTTCTATCGGTTAGATCGCGTTGTAATTGATTTCTCCATGGTCGTAGATCCTATTCATCCAACCACTCTAAATTAGCCTAAAAAATATAAAGAATTTTTCTTTCCGGAAGGAAAAAATATGGTTTTTCAAGGTTTAAAGGTGTTTTGCATATTTTGCAAGCTACTATAGAAATAACCAATCAAGCCATCATCATGTCAAGCTCTCATGTATTTCAACACACTCTGAATTAAGGAGGAATCAGGTGTTTCAGTGAATTTGAGACGGTGCGAATTAGAAACAACATTTTTGCTGGTTTGAGCTTCGAAATTCGCAACATGCAATCGAGATACTGTTTTGAAATGGCTCCTCAGGAATTGGAAGCCCATTCTATGAAGAAAGTCTCCAAAGAATTTAATTTCCATGAAACACTATTTGAATTTAATGACTGGTTATTTGTTTCTTGAGTGTTCGGAAATTTGTAACTTTCATCCGATTCATTGTTTTCGGTTGATTATTCGAGAATTGAGACCTTCTTGATTTTCTTGTAATTTATCGTGTTTGTACCGAAGGCTAATTTTGTGAAAAAGATCTCCGAGAATTTTATGTCTTTGAAGACGGTGGGCTTAATTTAGTTGTTTATCCGTCGTTTCGCGAGTAATCAAAAATTCATAACTTTTAATTGGGATACTGTTTTAGAGCGGTTTTTGAGGTGTTATACCGTATTAATTCCATATTCAATTCATATGTTTGGCTCGAAAGCTGATTTGGTAAGGAAGATCTCCGAATGTGCGGATACTCTAAGAAGAATCCGTGAAAATATGGTGAAAGCAATGTGCTGAACCTTGATTTTTCAGACATTCAAAAATTCAAAACTTTCACCCAGTTCAACATTTTTGAGTGGTTATTTGGGAGAAAAACCAGTCTTGATGTAATCTTCATTCCATATGTTCGGGTCGAGGACTGATTCTTTGAGGAAGATCCCCGAAAATACAAATTACGAGAGAAATGTTTGTGCTGATCGAATTTTTATTTTGCCTTTTCTCGATCGTAACTTCTTAGATTTTTATCGTATCGATACAATTCTTTCATAATAATTTCCCAAATTATGTTATCTACAAGTTTGCTTCAGATCTCGAGTTGGAACGGTACTCCGAAGGCTTCGGTTAATTTTTGTTTCTCTAATCGACCGGTAAAATAAGTTGTGCTGTAGATTTTTTTTGCCCGGGTTCTCGCAACTAAAAAATTCATATCTCGCCTGATGTTTATCTTATCGTGTCCGTTCTTTCGGTACTAATTTACAAATTTTGTCATCTACGATTTTCTTGTTGGCCTCGTGTCGAGATTTTGCACCGATTATCATTGAGTTTGTGGATTTTTCGTTTGATCGTGTTTGCTGATACTGAAAATTCAGCTTTGTGAAAAAATTGACAGGGATTTCTCTTGATCTAAACCAAGGCCCGGTTGTCAAGACTATATATTGATTTTTCCTCACTATTTTCACAATATTCCATTCATTTGCTATATTTCACACTCAAATCACTCTCGCTTTTCTCTCTATTCTCTCTCAACTTCCTCAAGGATATTCATCAAAACTCAAGAACACATTCAACAAAAACTCAAAGAAAACTCAAGTCCTCTTCTCTTCTCCATGCGATTCGCCCTTTTTCTTTTCCGATCCGGATCCTTCACCTTCTCCTCTTCGAATTCGATTCGGTAATTTCTCTTCTTCTTAATTTAAGTGCTTTTTACATAAGTGATTTTATGAATAAGCATTTTTGTGATTTCTTGAAATTGAATTTTGTTTGAGATAATTAAATTAGAAATTAATTTATTGGAGATGTTAGAATTACGTGGAGTAGGATAAGTTAATGTTAATTGTTAAACCTTGAATTAACTTGTTCATGCATGGAAAGAGTTTATGAAATTGCTTGAGTGAATTATCTCATGAGTTAAGCATGTAATTGCATCAAATTGATTCTTGAATTTATTTGTGAATTGATAATGTTGTCGAGATCCGGAATTGATTAATTGATTAAGAAATTTTGATGTCAAATTCGGTTTATGTTGATTAAATAATTGTATTGAGAAATGAATTAAGATTCATGAGTTAATGCAAGTTTATATCGTTTGGTTGATAAATTCAATTTCGGTATTAAAAAATGTCTTGATTCGATAAATGTGCATTATCTTTTGAATATCGATTTATGTGAGGAATTGAGGCATTTGATGTGATTTGATCGTTTGTAACTCATTTACAATTTTTATAAGGTAATACTTGAAACGAAAAGTACATTTTCGCGCCCATTTATAACGTTTAAAACCAATTTCGAGTTATTCCAATTCAAGTAAAGGTTGTTGTCCGGAAGTGTAAATAAGGTGCAAATCAAGTTTTAAATACCGTTTGAGGTTCGTTTGGGTTACTTGCACGTTGTACGGATGGATTGTGTTGAGTTTTAGCAATTTAAATTCAATTTGACATATCATTTTGAGGAGTAAAAAGGTCTTGTCCGGTATTAAGAAATAATGTGAAACATGCGATTTAAGTGTTGTTAAACACTCATGATAGCTTGGCCTTGTAATTGATGAATACTGGTACCATTTCGGTTGATTTCAGAAGTAATTTTTATGCATTCTATTTGTTAAAAGGTTGTTATCCAGAAAATGATTTTCACGCATACACCATGATTTAATTCAAATTTGATGCTTACTTGAACTCATTTGCACTTTTAATGGATACCGATACTAATTTTGGCGGATTTTACTCCGACTTTTCATGCGTTCTAAAATTGCAATGTTACTATCCGAAATTCATGTTCATGTGTACATATTGACTTCATTTTGATCTAAGACTTGCTTGTACTTAATTAATCGTTTCATGAGCATTGTTATTGAATTTTCTTATTTTCGATACATGTTTCTGTTCAAATTCATACATGTATATAGTGATGTCCCGTTTTTAATTTCATATGTATATGCCATTTAAATCGACATTTGATGTTCATTTGTACATATCTAAACATGCCATGATCGTTAATGATGAGTTTTCTTGCTTCCAATACGTTTTTCCGGTTTATTCCAAGTTTGCATATGTTGTTTCCCGATTTCCTATGTTGCACTTGAGATGCATTTTATTGTTGGTCCATGTGTCATTTCACTTATATTGGTATATCTTGGCCATATGCATTAGGTTTTGATGCAAATTTCTTGTGATTCGTCTTATGATGCACATGCTACCCCGTATTTGATTTTGTGCTTCCGTTACTTGTTTGACTTCGCGTTATGCATGATAATATGCTATTTTGAGTTGTGATGTCGATTGTTGAGTTACATTTTATATTCCATTTTATTTTCTAACTCTTCTTGTGTCATTGTAAAAGTTTTGGAAGGCAATTCATCGCGATGCATTTATTCGGTTTATCTATTTGCTTGTGTAGCCTTGCTTGGTGCAGAATATTAGCTTGGAGCGCGCATAGCTTGCGATTTATTTTTGCATGGTAATATTGGATATTGTATCTGATTTGGTTTGTTTGTTGATTCTAGCTCCCTTCTTGTACCTGCTATATAACATATTCTTATCTGTTTGGTATATTTCTAGTTTACTTTTCGGCATTTGTTTACTGCTTTCTGATTCCATGAGAAGTAGGAATAGAGATGCATGATTATTTACCACTTTCTGATGCCATGAGAAGTAGGACTAGAGATACATGTTATGGAAGTCCTTGCGTTAGGTGGGAAATGTTGTTTTAAAATACCTTTAGAAGACAATTCCTACTTGTGCTTGCTTGTTTATCATTTTGTGTGTTTACATTTGTGCCAAAGACCTCGAAGAAGGCGTCCCGTTCCCATTCCCCTTTGATAATTCGTCAGAGAAGGAAAGTGGAGAAGGGTTTGTAATCGACCTCCACAATATCTAGATTGTGTCATTTATAGCTCGCACCATACGTCGATGCTATGAATCAATGCTATGAATCAATGCTATTCTTGTATCGAGTCAGTTAAGTGGAGAAAGGTTCGCAATCAACCCCCACACTTTGTCATTAGCTCGCGTGACGTGCATGTTGACGCTCCGATGTGATCTCATTATTGTCTTCTATATCCTACCTCGATAACGTCATGTCTTAGTTAGGTGTTTAGTCTCTTATGGCGATTCACTCTCGTTCTTCTCTTGCCTAGATAACGTGATATCTTGGTTAAGAGTCGACACCCCTTATTCTTCGGGCCATGATGACGTGCTATCATGGTTAAGAACCACTTATTCCCCCATTTTTTCTTGTCTCGATGATTCGATATCTTTGTCAAGCCTCCCTTTATTCTACCTTGATTACCCGATATCATAGTTAGGTGTCCCTTCTCCCTTGTCCTACCTCGATGATACAATATCTTGGTCAAGCCTCCATTTATTCTACCTTTATTACCCAATATTATGGTTGGGTGTCCCTTCTCCCTTATCCTACCTTGATTATACGATATTATGGTTAGGCGTGATCCTTCTCCATTTCCTTCCTTGGTGACATAGTTCCTTGGTTAGGTGTGTGCTACTTGAGTGAGTGGATTCTCCTCAAGCTTTTTGTGTTTACTTTCCATTGCGATTACATGCTCCTGTAGGATTTCTCAATTCAATCTTAGGAAGAAAATTGAGATAGACCTTAGGTTTCAAACCATGCATGCTAACATTGGTAAATTTCCCCATTATCCTCAACTATAGGATCAACCATGAATTACAATTCTAGGCTCACTTTGCTAGTTTCTCTTAGACCTTTTTCTTTCTCTTTTGCATTTACATTAAAACTAAAACTTATTTTTTCTTTCAACTTTAAAACACTCTAATAATACAAAAACACTTTTTTCAAGGTAAAAACATCAACCAATTCAAACTTCATTTTTCCGCTTGGCTTTTCTTTTTAAAACCCTTTTTCAAGGTAAAAAACATATAAAAATCGAAACACGTGAGCCGAACAACGGTGCTCTGACTTTTCCATTGCACGAAGGAGTACGTAGCAGTAGGTTGCGGGGCCTAGCCGAGCAAAACCTTTTTAAATATTCTTTCTTTTCCCCGTAATTTCTTTCGCATTCATTCCCTATTAGCAATTAAGCATTAGATATAACTCACTCTTATATTAGAGAAAACTTAAGTGGATCCTGTGGAGTACCACATCCGCGTGGGGTGTTAATACCTTCCCCTCATGTAATTGATTTCCGCACCCTTTCTCTTGGTCTCAAGACCATATTATCCATTTCTTCGGGGTTCTCTCGATATCTTTAGTTCCTTCGGGATGAATATAGTTCGGTGGCGACTCTGTGTTTATTTATTGTGCGAAAGCAGCCAACCGCAATTCTTTTCGATTCTCACCCGATTTTATCTTCACAAAACAGAAATGTAAAAGAAAGAAAACACTTACAATGTTGAGGTGCCCCCTAAATAGAGCTTTGTTTAACAACATTAGAGCTTGACAATCTATGGTTATTTCAAGAGCACCAAGATGAACGATGCTAGTCTCCCGATTCACATCGCCTTCGAGATAGATTTTCAACCTTTGTCCGTTCATTGTCCAATTCTCTTTTGAAATCAGATCTTCCAACTCAATTTCCCCATAATGCTTCACCTCTTTAACCCAAAACAGACCCGACCATTTGAACTTCAATTTTCCCAGAAAAAGCTTTAACTTTGAATTGAAAAGAAGCACCATTTGGGCAACTTGGAAGTCTTTTTGTCGAATTTTCTTGTCATGGTAGAATTTGACCTTTTCCTTGTACAGCTTGTTGGAATAGTAACCATCATTGCGCATTTCATCTAACCCCTACAATTGAACATTTCTCTTTTCTCCGACCAAGTTAGAATAAAAATTTAAAAATTTCAAAGCCCAAAGAGCCTTGTGTTCTAATTCAACCAGAGGATGATAGGTTTTACCATACACCATCTGGAAAGGTGTCAGCCCAATCGGAGCCTTGTAAGTCGTACGATACGCCCACAAAGCCTCATCTAGCTTAATAGACCAATCCTTCCGCGAACTTGACACGGTTTTTTCCTAAATTCTTTTCACTTCCCTATTTGATACCTCCGCTTGACCATTTGCTTGAGGGTGGTATGGTGTAGCCACTTTATGCTTTACACCATAATTTTCCAAAACTTTTTCAAGTGGTGCATTGCAAAAGTGCGAGCTACCATCACTGATTAACACTCGAGGTGTGCCAAAATGGGAAAAAAAATACTCATTCGAAAAAGATGGAGGAAATGGTCCAACGAAATCGACGCCTTAACAATCAAAAACTTCCACTTCCAACATTCTATTCAAAGGCATCTCATTTCTTTTCCTAATTCCTCTACTTCTTTGACATTTATCACAATTCTTAGCATGCAAGTAAGAATCTTTGAACAAAGATGGCAAATAAAAGCCCGGTTGAAGGACTTTTATTGTCGTATGAAAATCGTTAAAATGACCTCCACACGGAGAATTATGAGAATGCCAAAGAATGTTTTTTAACTTCTCCATTGACACACACCTTATTAACAGATTATCACTTCCAAGCCTAAAAAGATAAGGCTCATCCCGAACATAAAATTTTGCATCCGATAAGAATTTCCTTTATTGGTCCCAAGTTAGATCTTCCGATATCAATTTGGATGCCTTGTGGTTAGAAAAATCCGAAAACCTCGATCTAACTTGTACAGTGAACATTTTTTCATCGGGAAATTCTTCTCTAACTTCACTTTCTTTTATTGTGACTTTTACATTGACCAAGCAGGATAAGTGATCCGCCACCAAATTCTCAGAGCATTTCTTGTCGTGAATTTCTAGATCAAATTCTAGAAACAAAAGGATCCAACGAATAAGTCTCTACTTAGAATCTGGTTTTGTAAGCAAATACTTTTTTGTTGCATGGTCAGTGTACACCAATACCTTGGAGCCAATAAGATAAGAACAAAATTTCCCCAATGCGTATGCCATCGCAAGCAACTCTTTTTCTGTTTGTTGCATAATTCATATGTGCATCATTGGTTTTCAGGCTAAACTAACATTCCCATTGAGATCGCAGGACCTGAATTAGGGGGGTAGGGCCCCCCTGGATCATTAATGGCGTTTATTTTGTAGGGTGGAATGAAAATGCAACCGGAGAAGACGATCAGAGCTAGGGCTTCGGCGCCTCTCCGGTACAAATATCATGTTTAATATATATATATATATATATATATATATATATATATATATATATATATATATATATATATATATATATATATATATATATATATATATATATATATATATATATATATATATATATATATATATATATATTTCTTGGTATTTCACTAACAGTTGAAGCATGCAGTTCAGTTGGCAAGGCAAGGCATGATAGGGCATTAGTCTCAAAGGGCATGGGTTTGATCAAGCCCTTTTGCAATTTATTTCTTACATATTTGTTTCCTGCAGATCCAATACTCCAAGTCCCAGCGTCCTCACCATGCGCTCTCATATCCACACCATGGGATCTCATCAGATCCAAATCAGGCGTTCCAGATCATGCACCCACACTGAAGCCTCAAAGAGTCAGCAACACTGAATTCTCAAGCAGGACCTTGGGCTAGAAATTTAGGCCTGGAAAATTTTAAACGTGCACGCTTTGCACACTTCACCTTTAGGGTTAACCTCTCTTGTTGCCTTACGAATACGTAGTCATGTCCCTCGAACATAGGGATACCATTAGCAAAGTCCCTCGATTAAATCATCATAAAGATCATAGTCCTTCGATGTCCCTCAAAGTTGCCTATGGTATATGATCTTGTCCCTCGATGTTGCCTACAAATATATGATGACATCCCTTCAAAATTGCTAAAGGTATCCCTACATGTATCCTTCAAAGACCATAACGACGACCATACGCTTGTTCCTCAAACATCCAATGATAGGGCGGCGACCTACTAACTAATGGTAGGATAGAACTATCTAAAGGGGGAGGAAAATAACAAGAAAGACCTTCGAGTGGATAAAATACTTTTAATGGCTTGCTCACACGAAACAAAATAATTTTCACACCTCACACTTTCAAAGACATTTTAATAAAAAGCTTTATCAACACTCTTGAGGACTGATAAAAGAGTTATCATAAAGAAAATGACCTTACTATTGACATTGCAAAACTTTTTCAAAAGCACGCACACAAAATAAAATAAAGTGAGCAAGCAATTAAGAGCCCGTAGATAACTACGAATGAAAAGGGTGCTAACACTTTCCCTTTTCATAAATTACCCCCCCCCCCCCCCCCGAACTCAAAATCTATCAAAGGTATTTCCTGTTCTTTTCACCCTTTCCTTTATAGGATAAAAGAAAATTTGGTGGAGACTCTTGCTATCCGGAACACTTGCGATAAAGCGCAAAACAAACCACTAAAGTCAGTTCTCCCACTGTATTACAGAACTGGCGACTCTGTTTGGGATAAATACCTAAAAAGAGGGTTTACCTTAAGAGCTTAGGTAATATTTACTTACTTTAAACTATTTGCTTTTATTTCTTTACATTTGAGGGTTTTGTTCAGGAATTTTCTTGTAAAGATCCTACACCGGGGAACACCATTAGGTAAGTAGAAATAAATCATGAAGGTTGTACGTCGTAGAACGATATGGATGATATGATAGCTACATTAGTGTGATACTCTAGCTTGTACTAATGTTCCTTAAGTCAGTCAAGGATAACATTAGGCTTTCGCATAGTGTCATTAAGCACTAATTGACCTTTAGAACCTTAAATAGACTCATCTTGGCCATTATAAAGTAGTGAGATGGCCAACTTTGGTGCAGACTGAAGCTGTTTGATACTCGATGCTACATTCATTGAGATTGGACTTTCGGGATATTTCGGTCTCAATTCAGATGCTTGAGCTAAAACAATTCCTGACAGAAAGATCAATGATGTGAGATCCCTATAACCCGGTTACTATTGCTAGGATAGATTTAGCCAACTAAACTTTAAAAGGATACTTACCTATAGACCTCATGCAAGCCTTTAAACCTAAGGTCTTTGTGTGACTTGTTTATGTTTTCTATTTTGTGTTAAGCATGAACATAACATCATAAACATCATAACATACAATTTGGACTAACCATTTCAAGGACCTAGGGATTTATCTCTTCTCTGTTTTGTAGGTTATGGCTTCCACTCACAGAAATACCATCCGGATAAACTTCGTAGGCATACCTTCCAAGCTTAGAGAATTGATCTCAAGGGTTCCTTAAAGTTCCCAATTCAATAGAAGTCATGGTCACTTGCTCAGTTTGGTTACTGCCAGTTTTGAAGACGGTATGATAAGCGTCATATTCCAGTTCTTTGATCCTAAGCATCATTACTTCACTTTCCCTGATTATCAATTGGTGCCCACGTTGAAAGAATTCTATAAGCTACTTGGAGTGCCTATATTAGAGCAGATAACATTCACCGATTTAGAACAAGATTCAAAGCCTGAAGATGTTGTCACAGCTTTGCACTTGAAACCATCCGACATTGAATCTAATTGGGAAATGAGAAGTGGGGTTAAAGGTCTTCTTGCAAAGTTTCTAATAGAGAAATATCAGTTGTTCCTAGACGCCATGAGTTTCCATGCTTTTGAGGATATCTTGGCCCTCCTGGTCTATGTGATGGTATTGTTCCATAATTTGGACCAACTTATAGATGTGAACTCCATCAAGATTTTCCTTACTCACAATCCAGTGCCTACATTGCTCAGAGATATTCTACATTCTCTCCAAACCCGTACTATAAAGAAACTAGGAACTCTTATGTGTTGTATACCTTTGCTCTATAGGTGGTTTATTTCTCACCTTCCCCGATCATTAATGAAGAATGAGTTAGGCTTAAGATGGTCTCAAAGGTTGATGTCTCTCTCTCATATTGATATCTATTGGTGTTCTTACTCTCAAGAAGACGTCTCTATCATTGATCGCTATGGAGAATTTCCTAATGTGTCACTCCTTGGCATTAGGGGAGGCATTACTTACAACCCTTCTCTAGCTTTACATCAGTTTGGTTACGCACGGAGAGACAATCCTCATGATATGCTCATACATGGTATTATGTTCGACTACGACAATGATCTGCGAGGTTATCGTCAGAGGTTCATACATGCTTGGGGCATGGTAAAGAAGATTGATGGTAAGACTTTAGGGTACAGTAATTCCATTCCTTTGGAACCTTACCTCAAATGGGTACGAACTCGTGCTCAAAATCTTATAATGCCATATCCCTCCATCTTACCGGTGTTCTTAGAGCCTATTTTTAAAGGGGACGAGTCTCACGTTATTCTTCATCCTTATATGCCAACAAAATTTAAAGAGCTGCAAAGGTCTTAGATTCAACTCAAGGAAGAACGAGACACCTTTGAGACTCAATTCTATACAAGTGAGAAGAATGTGTTGGAACTGATGAAGCAGCTTCACGAGGAGCAGAACCTTAATTCCTATGTCAACACAAAATGGCAGCGTCCATGGGAGACATACGAGTTTTAGAAATCTTTGATTTGTTTTCATTGTAATCTTTTGTTTCACTTGAACTTACTAATAAAAAAAATCTTTGTCTTTGTTTCCTTTGATTAAAGAGTTTAAATCCCACGAGGTCCTTAAAAATATTTCATAAACATATCTTGCATATCAATACATAAACAGGTACTTCAAGACAAGTTTCTTATCTTTTCGCTGTTTATTTCAGCAAAAAGAAATGGCTCTCGAACAAACTGTGAAAGATCTTCAAGCAAAGAACGTTCAATTCCAACAGATGTTCCTGACTCTGGCTAAAGGACAGGAAGATCTGAAATCTCTAATCACTAAAGAGAAGAAGAAGAAGAAGGTAAAGAAACAAAATGGCATCCTAAACATGGGGAGAAGATTTAGAGGACCAGCCAAGCAAGATCTAGAATTCGCGACCCCGTCAAATGAAGAGGATAACCAAGAAGAGGATAACAATAGTGTGAAAAAAATAAGAGGAAGCACACTATTATGAAGAATAATATCCTCCTGCTGATCACAAGTATAAACCGTTGGAGGATTGTCTCAACACTATGGAGATTCAGAGGGTACCTGTATTGGAATTTGAAGAGCTAGGGTTGGTCTCAGAAGTTGTCATCCCACATAAATTCAAAGTTCCAAATTTTGCAAAATATGATGGTGTTTCGTGTCCCAAGCTTCATCTGAGGTCTTACGTTAGGAAGATTCAACCCCATAGAGCTGATAGGAAGTTATGGGTTCACTTCTTTCAAGAGAGTTTGTCGAGAATGAAATTGGAATGGTTCTATCAACTGGAAGGAAACAATATCCCGTAATTGGGAAGACTTGGATGCTGATTTTTACAAGCAGTATCAATATAATGTTGACCTCGCTCCAACCCGCATGCAACTCCAAAGCATGTCTATGGTTTCCAGTGAGGGTTTCAAAGATTACGCCTAAAAGTGGAGGGATCTTGCAGGTAGAGTCCGACCTCCCCTGTCTGATAGGGAGTTAGTATACATGTTCATAGGTACTCTAACAGGCCCATTTTTAAACCATTTGATTAGAAGCTCTTTAGCTAGATTCACTGAGCTGATATTGATAGGAGAAAGAGTTGAAGCTGGTATCAAGAGTGGTAAAATCCAAGGGGGTGCGTCCTCAAGTTTTATGAAGAAACTGTTCAGTGGAAAGAGGGTGGTCAATGTTGCCTATGGTCAGAGAAGTCATGGTAAAGTTGAACGTTGTCCAACGGTAGGAGTTGTAATGATCTCTGACCATGCACCGACTCAACAATCAAGTAACCAGCGCAGGCAGGTTGCGCCTAGAAGACAGTTTACATGAATTAGTAAGCCAAACACTTCCTCTCCCTGCTACAATCCAAACGTACGGTGTGCTTACCACTCCAACAGTCCGGGGCATGACACAAATGACTATTGGGCTCTGAATAACAAGGTTCAAAACCTTATTGATGCAAAGTAGATTGAGTTTGACCCTCCTGAGACTCCCAACATGATTACTGCACCGATGCCCAAGTATGATAAGGGTATTGTTGTACCCCAAAATTTTCCCTCCCATATTCTTCAAGGTTTGTCAAGAATCATCTTCAAATGGTTCAAGATTTCTCAAGGGTTGCACAGTCCAAATGCCTCCTAAGCCAGCTGAAATTAGGGTTTTGGTTCTTTCAAGGAATTTAAGGTTTTCAATGGTTCAATCAAGTCCCATAAGCCTATATGCATGCTCAAGCACCTACATGCCAAGTCTCTAGACTCACAATGTCAAATTGCACAGTCAAAAGCTCCATTTGCTTCACAATCAACTGCAGGGGCAAAATGGTCATTTTGTAGTCAAAAGTCAGAATTTTTGGTCAACATCTTATTTTTAGCTCATAATCATCATTTGATCAAGTCTTGATCATGATTCCACAAGCATGGCTCAAAAATCATCAAGGTGCAAGAAGTTACTATTTTTGGACAGTAGAAAAGTCAACTGTATCTTGACCAAGGCATAAATTTTTCATGGTTCATCAGAAAAATTCCATCCAATTCTCATTATGAAGGGGATGACATTTCCTACAACTCATCTTCACATTCCAAGTCCAAGAAATGCCCTCATAAAAAGTTATCAATTTCTATATTATAGGTCAATTTCAAAAGTCAACAAAAATGCACTTTAAGTCAAAGGCCATAATTTGAGATTGCTAAATCCAAAAGACATGGGACCAAAGGCATTGGTTAGAGGACTTCAAGACCTTTCCAAGATGTCCAAGAACATGTTCATATGATCAAAATTGAGCAAGATATGTATTGGAGAAGTTGGGAAATGTTTATGAATTTGCAAAAGTCAACTTTGCCCAAAACACCTTGTTTTTGCTAATGGGCCTCAAATTCCTTCTTCAAACTTTATTCAAATATTATGCACGACCCATTGAGATTATTTGAATTTATTTTCTTATTTTTTATTAATTAATTGGATTTTTAATTGATTTTAATTCATTTAATTAATTTAAAATGTAGGAAATACAAAGATTTGATTTTTCAATCTTTTTGTGAAGCAAACAAGCTCAAGATATGCTGGCAATTTGTGTGCAAATCAAAGGGACAAGAATCTCCAAGTTTGGCAAGTTTTTCCAATCAAAGAGATTCAAAAATATATGATTGCAAATCAAATATACAAACATCAATTCCATGGATTTCTTGGCAAAGATTTAACCTAGTTTCATTCTCCTATAAGTACACAAGCTAATCCTACTCATGCACACGTGAAACCACTGCAGACAAAGCCATAGCAACTTTGAAAAAAAAACTCAAGAAACTTGAAAACTGTTTTCCAGGTTCTAGGCCAATTCAAGGATTTTTGTGGATTCAAACACGTTGTTGGGAGTGTGAGGAACGTTTTGCAATCAAAACCAAGCGCTAAAGCTCAAGAAACCCTCAAGAACAGTCTCGCGGTTTGACATATTTTCTCAGAATCGTAACTCATATTTCATGCATAATTAACATGTTCTAATCATTGTTTTGTGTTGCTTGAGTTCATATAAAGCTAATGGTATTAGTTAATTGGATTATGATGCACAGAATCAAGAGATACCATTGATGAATTTTAGGGTTCATAAGCTCTCAAATTAGGGCTTTACAATCCAGGAATAATTACGGTTTATAATGCATATGGTTGAATTCAGGAGACTCAGACGAACACGCGGTGACCATCGCGACATATTTATATTCAGCATAGAGCTATTCGCTATTTTTTTCTTTTTGCAGTTTGTGGGGGTTAAAAACCCCCGCTATCTAACACTTATTATGCAGGTTCAGCGAGGAAGTTGACTAGGTGGTGACATGCCATTGGTTGGTTCAAAAAGCACGCGCTTGTTTTTTGTGTTTACAGCATAATGATTAGTTTTGATATATTATATTTGTTGTTTATCATAATATCAAAGTGTGCAAGTTGGTGGAGTGGTTGGCCAGGTGTTCAATAGGCGTTGGGACCTGGGTTCGATTCCCAGGTCCCCCAAATAATTGTTTCTATTTTTTCTAACATAATCACATGCAGGCTTCCCAACGTGTTCCATCATGTATCTCACGCTTCAGCATGCCAAGTGGCTGGCAAAGCAGATCCAGTGGCCAAAAGATGATGAGTACCATGCACTCAGTCAACCAACAAACACTTGATCCAGAAAGTCAACAAGGCTTGTAGCTTAATGGGCCAAAATTGCTTTCAAACCTCCTAATGGGCCAGCACACCCCCCTTGTTTATTATTTTTCTTTTATATTTTTTTCCTTTAACTATTTTATTTTTAATAACTATTATTATTACCATTTAATTAACCTAATTAATATTTTTCATAATAAATTCAGACAACTAAAAAATGTAAATATTTTTATTATTATTATTATTTATTAATTTCACTCTATTTTTTGTAAATAAATTCTAACAAATTAATTTAGTTTAATTAGGTTTAATTTTGACTTTTTCATACTAAATAAAATAAATTAGAATTAGGGTTTTTTTTACTAACTTTTGACTTAATTTCTTTTATTTTATTTTCATTAAAACATAAAAAACATAAAAAATATTTTTTCTTTTAATTAATTAATTAATTAGTTATTAGGTTTAATTTGAATTAATTGCAAAAAGGACCAAAATTCCATTATTTTCTCAAAAAGGGTCAAAACCCTAAGGACTTCTCCGATTTAATTTCTTTGCGCACATATTAATTTTTGATCATATTTATGTAATTTCTCTGAGAATGTAATAGATAATTAGGACCTTTTTTACCGCTTTCTTTATTTTCTCGCAATTTACTTTTTAAGGGTTATGTTTTTGGCGATGTAAATACCCGACGCCTTGTAATAGCGTAGATTCATTTTCCGCAATTTATTTTCCGCACAATTATTAACTGTTAACTATGCATGACAAGACTTGCCTGAAAAATAAAATCAAAACGTAGCTCACCATAATACATGTGCAAAGATAATTTAACATGAAACCTGACACACTCGCTCATGCCACTCCTAGGGTACGCCTCACTTGGTTGCCTCGACGTGGTCATTGAGTATAGGGTGTTTTAGAGGTCGCCCTCCTGTCTAAAAGATCCAAGTCGCCTCGAAACGGTTGCCTCGGATAAAAAGGATCTAGGACATTAGGGTTACCGCTAAGGCGTCCTACTATTGCTTTGGTGACCACACATGTCCCTATAATCAAATTGACCTGAATAACTCCAACGACGGTGTTACCTACTTCTCAATAGTGGGATAGTACTGTCTGAAGGACATTTACATAGCTTAATTCCTTAGAGTAGGTAGATTTCTCCTGGGTACTTGCTCTTCCAAAACAAAAAAAGCAAATTTTCGCACCTACACTTTCAAAAAGTTTTCAAACAAACACTTCATACACTCTTGAGGACTGATACAAGAGTTACCTAGAAGTTTTCAAAACGAAACTTTTTCAAAACCCACAAACACAAGAAAAGCAAACATTTTTTGAAAACATAGTGAGCAAGTACCTAAGAGCCCATGGATAACCACGGATAGAAAGGGTGCTAACACCTTCCCTTTCTATAATCTACCTCCCGAACCGAGAAACATCTCGAAAAGGAATTTTGTTGTGCTTTTGTCCTTTCCTTGTTGGAGAACATAAAAGACGGTGGCGACTCTTGCTTACCGCGACATTTCGCGAACCAACATTTCAAAACAGTCAGTTCTATTTCCACCGATCACATAAATGGCGACTCTGCTGGGAAATATATTATAAGTGAGGTGTACCTTAGGATTAGATCATTTTATGTTTTCAATTGAATGCTTTGTTTGCTTTAATATTATGGGCTTGCATCGGAGTTTCATAGATCCTAACCCGGATCTGGGGAATACCCTTTAGGTAGCAATAAGCTGTGAGGGACCTGTCCGGCGTAGACCGACACGGGTGAAGCAGTAGCTACGTTGGTGTGACACCTTGGTCTGTACCGATATCCCTTGTGTTGGAACTAGGAGAATATGGGTCTTCTGAGGAGTCATTAAGCACCAACCGACCTTAGAACCTTAAATTGACCCAACTTGGCCATAGAACAGTAGCAGTATGCTACACTCATTGAGGCTAAACTCTCGCGATGGTTCCGGCCGCAAGAAAAGATTGCGAAGCTGGAGTTATGACCGATTGAGGGTAGTCAGTGATATTGAGATCCTCTAGAACCCGGTTACTATTTTCTAGGACAGGTCTTAACCAACTGAACTAAAAGAGGGTAGTACCTAAACTTCATGCTGGCCTAAACTCTAAGGGTTGTCTTGTGTGACTTGTGTGCCTTACCATGTTTGCCTTTGTGAATACTTGTGGTGTGCTTTATCATAACATCATACCATCATACCATTGCATGCATCCTGCATAAGGACTGATCCATTTCAAAGACAAGAGGGTTTCATCTTTGCTCTATTTTGGAGGACATTATGATGCCCATGCGAAGGAATAGTATCCGACTCAACTTTGTTCACCCACCTGATTTTCTTAAAGAATTAGTTGACAGAATTCCAAATACTACTTCCTTCATCAAGAGGCATGGTTCTCTTCTCGGTTTAGTCACTTCAAAGTGGGACCAACAGCTGATGAGTGTCCTGACCCAATTTTATGATCCGCTATACCATTTCTTCACCTTTCAAGACTTCCAACTGGTACCTACCCTAGAAGAATTCTCTGATTTGCTTGGTATCCCTGTTTTGGAATAGACTCCATTCACTGGTTGGGAAAAGACTCTTAGGCTTGAGGAGATTGCTGCAGCCCTTCCCTTTACCAACAAAGAGGTAATGGATAACTGGGAGACTAGAAGCGGAGTTAAGGGCTTTTTGGCTAAGTTTCTGATTGGTAAAGCTAACAGTTTCTGGAATGACTTAGACTTCAGGGCGTACGAAGACATTCTGGCTCTCTTAATCTATGGTCTAGTTTTGTTTCCAAATCATGATACCTTTGTTAATGTCAATGCCATAAGTATCTTCATCTCTCGGAATCCTGTACCCACTCTCTTGGGTGATATCCTGCAACAGCTCTATGCTCGTACTTCCCGAAGACGGGGAACTCTGTGGTGTTGTGCTCCTTTGTTAGTGACGTGGTTTATTTCGCACCTCCCTAAGTTCGTGCTGAAGAACAAAGAAGGAAGGGGCTGAGCTCATAGGTTAATGTCTCTCACTGATAATGACATCATTTGGACTCTCAGAGGTTTAGATGAGGTGGCTGTTATTGATCGTTGCGGAGAATATCCTAATGTTCCATTGATCGGTACTCAGGGAGGAATTTCTTATAATCCATGTTTAGCTCTCCGTCAATTTGGAAGAGCCAGAAGAGCAGGGCTTCATGAGATGTTGATACCCCACATCAGTTTTGAGTTTCAGGTAGATAGTGACGAGCTGCGTCGTAGATTCATCCGGGCTTGGGACAAAATTCACAAAGCTGACCCACATGAGTTGGGACCGAAGACTTCTCTGCCTATGGAATCCTACTACAGATGGGTCTGCATCCGTGCTCAGAAGTTAGGTATGCCATACGAAGCTGTCAGGCCTATTACTCTGGAATTTCCTGATAGAGACGGGGTTCCTCCAACTGTACTCCCTCCTCAGATACCCACTGATATTGATACACTAAAGAGGTTTGGGGCGCAACTGCAGGAAGAACGGGATTCTTATCGGGAAAGGTTCAACGAAAAAGAACAGAAAATCCAGAAGCTGACCAAGCAATTGGAAAACGAGCGGATCTTGAATGACTATATCCGTACTGAGAAGAAGAGGCCATGGGAGCACTGGTGGGCTTTGGATGTTTCTTTTACAGCTTTTATTTCCTTTTCAGTATTTTCATTCTTGTAACGCCTAAGGGCAATTTGTTGAACCATTTGAATTCTAAAAGTTTGAATCTAATAAAGTTTGTTTCCTTTTTGTCTACAAAGTTGAATCCCGATTGTCTTTGAAAACATAACTCATATGCATTCCATTGATCATATGCATAGCAGGTACCCCTTTTTACAAATCACTTATCTTCTTCGCTGTTTATTTCAGCAGTCATCATGTCTTCTGAACCTACTACTGAACAAGCTATCAAGGCCCTCCAAGCCCAGAACGCCCAGTTCCAAGAGTTGGTCATGAGCTTAGCCCAGGGTCAACAGGAGTTGAAGACTCTGATTCTGAAGAAGAAGAAGAAGAGGACTGTGTTGTTCAATACTGGACGCAGATTTGGGAATGGACTACAAAATGAGGCTGATCTGGCTACTTCCTCTGTAGGGAAGGACAATCCCCAAGAGAGAAGGGTTCCTAGTCCTGTGGTCTCTGACAACGAGACGGATTACAATGATGAATAGTATCCTCCTGTTGAGGACAGGTACAAACAGCTGGAGGACCGCTTAAGTGCTATGGAGATTCAACACGTGCCCGGGTTGGACTTTGGAGACCTAGGCTTATCCTCTGGGGTGGTTATTCCCCATAAGTTCAAGGCGCCTGCTTTTGCAAAGTACGACGGAGCTTCCTGTCCTAAGATGCATCTCCGATCGTATGTAAGAAAGATCCAACCTTACACTGCTGACAAGAATTTATGGATCCATTTCTTCCAGGATAGTCTTTCAGGGACTCAACTCGAATGGTTCTATCAGCTGGATGGAGCCAGTATTCGTAACTGGGAGGACTTGGCTACTGCGTTTTATAAGCAGTATTAGTATAATTCTGACCTCGCTCCTACGCGTACCCAACTCTAGGGTATGTCACTAGGGACGGGTGAAGGATTTAAGGAATATGTCCAAAAGTGGAGAGACCTGGCTGGAAAGTTGCAGCCACCTTTGACTGACCGGGAGCTTGGTGATATGTTCTTGGGGACCCTGTCTGGTCCGTTCTTCAACCATCTGATTGGAAATTCTTCTACTGGGTTTACAGATCTGATCTTGACTGGTGAGAGAATAGAAGCTGGTATCAAGTCTGGGAAGATAGAAAAGGGTGCCTCCTCGAGTACTGAAAAGAAGCCCTTTAAGAAAGAATCTAGTGTTGTCTATGGTTCAAGGAGACAGAATAAACTGGAACGCTGCCAAGCTGTCAACGCGGTGGTTATTTCAAAGCCTGCTGCTGCTCCTCAGCAATATAACCAACCAAGGGGTGAGAGACCTAAAAGGCAGTTCACTCGACTCAGTATGACCTTGTCTCAGATATTGCCGCAGCTACTGTCAACCAATCTGGTAACCATAAAAGAAGCTCCGAAGGTAGTGAACACAACATCTCCAAAGTACAATCCTAACGCCCGCTGCGCTTATCACTCTGACAGCCTGGGGCATACCACAGATGATTGTTGGGCTCTGAGGAATAAGGTTCAGGACCTTATTTATGCTAAAGAGATAGAGTTCGAGGCGCCAGAAAGGCCCAATGTTGTGACTGCTCCCATGCCCAAGCATGGAGTGAATGCTGTAGAGGAAGACATGTATGTAGCCTCTGTGGATGATATTGTTACTCCGCTATTGACCGTCAAGAGAAACCTGTTGCTAGCTGGTTTATTTTCGAGATGTAGTAAAGGTTGCCATCTATGTTCTGTCTCACCTGCTAGTTGTCCTTTGTTGAAGTCAGGCGTCCAAAACCTGATGGACAACAAAGAGATCTTGTTCGAGAAGATTGTTGTTCCTTCTATCCCTACTAAAGAAGTATCCATTATTACTATTTTCAACAACTCTCCTAAGGCTCCCTCAAAGAAGCCTGTCAAAATCATGTCTACTCAAAAGATTGCTCCTATCATCATCACTGTTCCGGGGCCCCTCCCCTATACATCTGACAAAGCTGTCCCGTGGCACTATGGGGCAGATGTTTATGTGCTTGGAGTTAAACAAGAGTTTGATACTAGTACCGGCATCAGCAACATCACCGGGCCTGCTAAAGTCACTCGTAGTGGTAGGCTGTTCTCACCAGATATTGCGCCACCAGCTATTCAGAGACCTATTGTCATCACACCTGCCAGTGTGCCTATTCCTCTTCCTGACCAAGTTCCTATTTCTACCCCTGCTGCCGAGTCATCTGACGCTCGGGGCAAAGGGATCGCTACTGATGTGCCTGCCCAGACGGAGGCACCAAAGACAACCAATGTTGAAGCTTCCAAGCAGGAGATGGAAGAGATTCTTAAGATTATCAAGAAGAGTGATTTTAATGTAGTTGAGTAGCTGGGGCACACCCCATCTAAAATTTCTATGCTATCACTGTTGTTGTGTTCAGAGGCCCATGCCAAGGCCCTGATTACCTTCCTGAAGACGACTCACGTGCCACAAGAGACGTCAGCTGATCAATTCACCGATTGTGTGGCCAACTTAACTGCTGATAATGGTTTGGGTTTCTCTGACGCTGATCTGACTGCTAAGGGGAAGAACCATAACGATGCCCTGCATGTCTCCATCGAATGCAGGAGCACTACTCTTGCCCATGTGCTGGTTGACACTGGTTCCTCATTGAACGTATTACCCAAGAAAGCTCTAGACAGGTTGGATTGCGAGGGTTTGGAGCTGAAACCAAGTAACATTATTGTCTGGGCCTTTGACGGGTCGAAAAGGATGGTACATGGTGAAGTTAATATTCCAATCAGGGTTGGTTCTCAGGTCTTTGATTCTACTTTCTATGTGATGGACATCCGACCATCCTATTCTTGTTTGCTGGGTCGTCCTTGGATCCATAAGGCTGGAGCTGTGACCTCTACACTACATCAGAAGCTGAAATACCCGGTCAAAGGGAAGATTGTGACAGTTCAGGGGGAGGAAGAATACATGGTCAGCCACCTCAACTCGTTCTGGTACATAGAAATGGATGGGGAGTTCATTGAGACCCCATTTCAACACTTTGAAGAGGTTCCTCAAACACTGGCATCAGCTGAAATTATGATCGAAGATTCTCCTTTGAAGATGGCGTCCTTAAAGGATGCCCGGGCTGTTGTTGAAAAGGGTGAGTGTGCAAACTGGGGCCAGCTGCCTGATTTCACTCCAAAGACTGACAAGTTTGGTTTGGGTTTCACTACAGAAGCTCAGAGGGCTGTGTGTAGTGCAAGGATTGGAAGACCTCCTGTGTTCATCACCAACCCGGGAGTAAATGTTATTGAAGACGACGTGGAGGAATCTGAATTCGACAGTTGGATCTACTCAACGACCAACGGTGGATCGAACAACTGGACTGTGAAAGACTTCGTACCTATTACTTTTGTCACTCAGTAATGAACTCCTTTGTTTTGAATTTGTAACAGACAATAATTCTAAACTTTATGGCCCGGTGTCTTATCCGGGGCACCGTGGCTTCATTTGTGAGGGCTTTTTTGTCATTTTCATATATCATTAATAAAAGCATTGGACGTTTTTTGCATTTCAAATCTTGCGCTCCTTGTCTTTCTTTATTATATATTGCAAAACAGCTATATTTACAAACACTCACATATACAGGTTCCAATCCACTCTGGATCCCACTGGTAACGACCCTGCTACTGCCAGTTATGACTTCGAAAATCCGATCAACTTAGCCGAAGACGAAGGTGAAGATGATTGTGAGGTGCCTGGTGAGCTTGAAAAACTGTTACTCCAGGAAGAGAGGGCCATTCAGCCACATGAAGAGCCAGTGGAAACGGTAAATCTAGGTACAGAGACAGACAGAAAGGAAGTCAAGATTGGTGCAAATCTGGAGTCTAGTGTGAAACAACGGTTGATTCAGATGCTGCATGACTACGTGGAAATCTTTGCCTGGTCCTACGAAGATATGCCTGGGTTGGATACTGACATTGTGGTTCATCACTTGCCTACCAAGGAAGAATTCCCTCCGGTAAAACAGAAGGTCCGCCGTATGCGTCCAAAGATGTCCGAGAAAATCAAAGCTGAGGTTATGAAACAATTCGACACCGGTTTTCTAGTAGTAACTTCTTACCCTCAGTGGGTTGCCAATGTGGTTCCGGTACCAAAGAAAGATGGTAAGGTCCGAATGTGTGTTGACTACAGGGATTTGAACAGGGCCAGCCCCAAGGATGACTTCCCTCCGCCTCACATCGACGTTCTGGTTGACAACACGGCTCAGCATAAGGTATTCTCCTTCATGAACTGGTTCTCCAGTTATAATCAGATCAAGATGGCTCCTGAAGACATGGAGAAGACCACTTTTGTTACTCAGTGGGGCACCTTTTGCTACAAGGTCATGCCTTTTGGGTTGAAAAATGCTGGGGCAACCTACCAACGTGCCATGGTTGCTCTGTTTCATGACATGATCCATCATGAAATCGAAGTATACGTCGATGATATGATCGCAAGGTCCCAAACTGAGGAGGAACACCTTGACCATCAACAAAAGCTATTTGACCGTCTGAAGTTGTACAAGCTGAGGTTGAACCCGAACAAGTGCACCTTTGGGGTGAGATCTGGAAAACTGCTAGGCTTCGTCGTGAGCGACAAAGGTATTCAAGTGGACCCTGCCAAGGTGAAAGCCATACAAGAGATGCAAGTTCCCAAGACAGAAAAAGAAGTCAGAGGCTTTCTAGGACGTCTGAACTACATTGCCCGATTCATCTCACATCTAACTGCTACCTGTGAACCAATCTTCAAGCTACTGAAGAAAGATCAAGTAGTACGTTGGAACGATGAATGTCAGGCCGCTTTCGAAAGAATCAAAGAGTATCTCCAAGAACCACCCATCCTTATGCCACCGGTTGAAGGGAGACCTTTAATCTTATACTTGACAGTACTTGGCAGCTCAATGGGGTGTGTGCTGGGGCAGCATGACGAGTCCGGCCGAAAAGAGCACGCTATTTATTACCTTAGCAAAAAGTTTACCGACTGTGAGACCCGATACTCACTGCTCGAGAAAACTTGTTGCGCTTTGGTATGGGCTGCTCGCCGGCTGAGACAGTATATGTTGACTCACAGTACTCTGTTGATTTCAAAAATTGATCCAATCAAGTACATCTTCGAAAAGCCTACCTTGTCCAGAAGAATAGCAAGATGGCAAATGATCTTGACATAATACGACATCCAGTACACGACTCAGAAAGCAATCAAGGGAAGTGTGTTGGCAGATCATTTGGCACATCAGGCAGTGGATGACTACCAATCTATGAACTTTGAATTTCCAGACGAGAATATCATGGTAGTGACTGATTGTGAAGTACCTGGACCGGATGAAGGACCTGAGGAAGGATCCCGATGGCCTATGCACTTTGACGGAGCCTCAAACGCTTTGGGTAATGGCATTGGCGCTGTGATCATATCTCCTAAAGGCACTCATACGCCACTAACCGCCCGACTATGTTTCAACTGCACTAACAACATGGCAGAGTATGAAGCCTACATCATGGGTCTTCAAGCTGCAATTGACCTAAGGATCAAGTTTCTGAGTGTCTTCGGAGATTTCGCTCTCGTGATCAGTCAGATCAAAGGCGAGTGGGATACGAAACACCCAAATCTTATTCCTTACAAGGAGTATGTGTTGACGTTGATTCCCCATTTCGAGGAGATAACCTTTGAACACTTCCCAAGAGAAGAAAATCAGTTGGCGAACGCGTTAGCTACGATGTATTTTATGTTCAAAGTCAAATGGGACAACGAGGCTCCCCGGATCATTATTTGGAAATTGGATGAACCTGCACATTGCTGCGATCTTGAGACCGAAGAAGTAACAGAGAAAACCTTGGTATCATGAAGTGAAGAGGTACCTTGAAGCTCAAGAATACCCCGAGGGCGCATCTGTTAATGACAAGAAGTTTCGGAGAAGGTTCGCGGTAAAGTTCTTCCTCAGCAATGACATTCTGTACAAACGAAATTATGATTCAACCTTACTGCGTTGTATGGATAAGACTGAAGCAGAGAGAATCATGGCAGAGCTGCATGAAGGTACCTTCGGAACTCATTCCAGTGGACATACCATGGCAAAGAAAATCCTCCGGGAAGGATATTATTGGTCCACGATGGAAGCCAACTGTTATCAACATTCTCGGACGTGTCACAAATTCCAAATCTATGCTGATAAGGTGCACATTCCTCCAGTTCCTTTGAACGTCTTGACAGCACCTTGGCCTTTTGCAATGTGGGGCATTGATATGATCGGCGAGATCAGACCTACGGCATCCAACAGGCATCGCTTCATCCTGGTAGCGATCGATTACTTTACAAAGTGGGTTGAGGCAGCTTCCTTTGCCACCGTAACCAAGAATGACGTGGCACGGTTCATTCGGCACAACCTGATCTGTCGATACGGTGTACCTGAGAGGATCATTACGGACAATGGTACCAATCTTAACAACAAGATGATCACTGAGCTCTACGAGAAATTCAAGATACAGCACCACAACTCTTCTCCCTACCGACCGAAGATGAATGGGGTTGTAGAAGCGGCGAATAAGAATATTAAGAAGATTGTGCAGAAGATGACAGTGACCTACAAAGATTGGCACGAGATGTTACCGTTTGCTCTTCATGGGTACCGTACCTCAGCACGAACGTCAACAGGGGCAACACCCTTTTCCTTGGTATACGGCATGGAGGCAGTCCTGCCCATTGAAGTTCAGATACCCTCTCTCCGGATAATGAAGGATGCGGGTTTGAGCGAAGATGACTGGATCCAGACTCGGCTTGATCAATTAAACCTGATTGACGAAAAGAGACTCACTGCTATTTGTCATGGTCAGACGTACCAAAAACGGATGACCAGGGCATTTAACAAGAAAGTCAGACAACAAGAGTATCAAGTTGGGGACCTGGTAATCAAGCGCATCATTCTACCTCAAGGTGATCCCAGGGGCAAATGGACCCCTACGTACGAAGGGCCATTTGTGGTTAAGAATATCTTCTCAGGAGGAGAGATGATTCTAACCACCATGGATGGTGACGACCTTCCTCACCCCGCCAATGCAGACATAGTAAAAAGATACTACGCATGATTAAAGACCCGCTAGGTCGAATGGCCTAGGCAAAAATAAGGGCTTCCCGGCGAACCAAAAGGGTTTGGGCAAAATAAGGGATGAAAATAAAAAAATCTGTACACCCGGCAAGTCGAAAACCTGAAAAGGCAGCTTGTGCAAAAATGGGTATTCCAGTGGAATGAAAACCCGAAAGGGCGGTCCAGGCAAAAGTTAGGGATACGCGTAATACTATGTCTCATTGGATCACCCTGCATCCAGACTTTTGGTATCAACAATCAGGCTCGAACGACATCAACCAATCAGCTTCATCTTCAACTAAACAACAAAGTGATGAGACGCTTGAAGACATAAAGGCGATAGCAGAGTTAAAACCCAGTGGTATTTTTCACATAGCTGTTTTGTTTTCTTTTCACAAAATTGTATAAACTCTATGTTGTTCAGCGACGTTCTCTTACTAGGACGTCAGCCTCTTGTATACAAAACGCCTATTCACAGGAAAATTTCAAAATCAATACAAGCTCATCTTTTCCAGACAAATTGCCAATTGTTTTTTGCTTTATCTGTTTTGTTTTGCAAAGAACGTCCAAGGTTCATTTTTGATATATGCATTTGACATTAATTGCTGTTCATAAATATTTGCATGCGAAACAAAGGACTAATTACGGGTGATATCAGAAACAGGGGCAATAAGAATTGTCTAAGCGATCTAGTTGCTCTGTCCACCAAGGTGCCAAGGTAGGTTCAGCTGAAGAATACGACCAAGATACCTTCACTCCCCGGGAGTAAGACAAATCAACAACACTCTCCCCAAGCAGAGTTAGTCTCCCATCAGCCCAAAGAGGTACAGTATCCCCAGCAAGTCAGTAATACTCTTCCCAAGCAGAGTTAGTCCATTGTCAGCCTTAAGGAAGTTGGGTATCCCCAGAAGATCTTAATATTCTCCAGCAAAGTATACATCTATTCCTCAGCAAGCATCCCCGACAGTCTTAATATTCCTCACCGAAATATAAGATGGTTCCCCGGCGGAATACAGACACCCTAGTGGAGCCATTTCCCCAGTGCAGTCCAGAAAGTTTCCCCAGAAGAGTGAATCATCTTACCCAGTAGATTCTGGAAGCTTATCCCCTGCAGAATACAAATATCTCTCCCCAGCCATATACAGAGGTTATCCCCCACCAGAGTCTAACTGGGTTATCCTCAGCAAATTGCAACGGAAAGATCATCCTCGGCGAAGTTCTTCCTATCCCCAGCGGAGTTCATCAAAATCCTCAACAAGAGCTTAACAACAGGAATCCCCAGCGGAGTTATCATCAAAATCTCAACGAAGTATCTCTTCCCACAGAGTAATTCCCCGCAGGGTAATCTCTCCATCAGGTTTATTCCCCAACAGAGTCATCTTCTCCTACCGGTTTATTCTTACAATCATCCTTGTTCATCATCCCCAGTGGAAACGGAGAACTCTACTCTTCAACATCGGCCCAGGATTTAACAAACTCCCGACATTCGTCAAGGATTTATTTTCTTAGACGAAAATACATTCATAAACATATTACATCTCATACCTCCTATTCATATACATGATAAGGTGTATACGACACAATCTCATTTATTCCTGAGAACATCTTGACATCATGCATTTCATACATCATGACATTGCATACAACTAATGTTTTGCCTTTTCAGGAAAAGGTCAATCAAAAGATGATTACCATCAACCTTTTGAAGTTCCAGATTCGATACCTGTATCTAGCCAGGGCATATCTGTGAGCGATTGATTATAGATCTATACCTGTATCTAGCTAGGAAAGTATCTACATGAAGAGTTTGAAGATCAACACCTGTAACAGGCCAGGAAATTATCTTTCATTCTCAGGTCAGAGGTCTACACCTGTATCCATCCAGGAAAGCTATCTCGACCAACCTTTTGAAGTTCCATATTCGATACCTGTATCTAGCCAGGGCATATCCATGAGCGATTGATTGTAGATCTATACCTGTATCTGGCCAGGAAAGTATCTGCATGAAGAGTTTGAAGATCAACACCTGTAACAGGCCAGGAAATTATCTTTCATTCTCAGGTCATAGGTCTACACCTGTGTTGTACCCCAAAATTTTCCCTCCCATATTCTTCAAGTTTGACAAGCATCATCTCAATTTGCTCAAGTCTACTCAAGGGTTGCACAGTTCAAACACCCTCCTAAAGCCAGTCAAATTAGGGTTTTAGTTCTTGCAAGGAAGTTGAGGTTTTGAAGGGCTCAATCAAGTCTCATGTGCCTATACACATTGCCAAGCACCTACATGTCAAGTTGCAAGACTCACAGCATCAAATTGCACAGTCAAAAGCCCTATTTGCTCTACAATCAACTATAGGGGTAAAATGGTCATTTAGCAGTCAAAAGTCAAAATTTTTGGTCAACATCTTATTTTGAAGCCACAATCATCATTTGATCAAGTCTTTATCATGATTCCACAAGAATGGCTCAAAAATCATCAAGATGCAAAAGTTTCTATTTTTGGACAGCTGAAAAGTCAACTGTAACTTGACCAAGGCATAACTTTTTCATGGTTCATCAGAAAAAATCCCATCCAATGCTCATTTTGAAGGGGAGGACATTTCCTACAACTCATATTCACATTCCAAGTCCAAGAAATGCTCTCACAAAAAGTTATCAATTTTAACATTATAGATCATTTTCAAAAGTCAACAAAAAGGCATTTTAAGTCAAAGACCATAACTTGAGATTGGTAAATTCAAATGATATGGGACCAAAGGCATTGGTTATAGGACTTACAGCCCTTTCCAAAATGTCCAAGAACATGTTCATATAATCAAAATTAAGCAAGATATGCATTGGAGAAGTTGGGAAATTTTTGTGAAATGGCAAAAGTCAACTATCCTTGAAACTTCAGTTTTTGACAAAAGGGCCCACTTTCTTCCACTTGATTCAGCCTTGTCACGCCACCCACGTGTCCCATGACTAATTTCAAGACCAAACATTTATTTTTTCATTTTTATTTAATTTTTGTGGATTTAATTCATTTTAATCCATAATAATCCAAATAAAATCAAAAAAATTAAAGGAATGGTATCTTGTGGTTTGAAGGGCTTTCATGTGTCATATTCCACCTATCAAATTCGTGCCAAGCTCATTTATGCATAAAAATTCAAAATTTGAACAAACTCGGAAAGTCCTTTAATGGTGGTTATGAAGAATCTCAAAACATCATTGCAAGGGATCATTAGCTCATAATGTGACCTAAATTCATTGAGACATACATAAGCAAGCCTTGCATACCTAATTCACGACCTGAACATTGCACAAACGACCATTACCATATTGAAAAAAGTCAAAGAAAGTTTGAAACTGAATTCCACCTTAGAAGCCCTTTCAAGGAGATTTAAGGATTCAGACCTATTGCTGGAAGCTTCAGGAGTGATTTGGGATCAGTACCACTTGCTAGAACTCAAGTAATCGTCCACTTCAGTCACACGGTTTGCCTAATTTTTCAAGAATCAAAACTCATAATTCTTGCATATTTAACATGATATAATTGTTGCTTTACATTGCTATGACCTTGCTGAAGCTGATGATATATGTTAATTGCATTATGGTGCCCTGGAATCGAAACCACCATTGATGGAATCTAGGTTTTCAAAGCTTCCAATTTGGGGGTTTACAGCATAGGTAAAATTAGGACTAATGGCGCCTATGGTTGAATTCGTCAAGGCCAGACGAATCCAACCCAACCCTCGCGAACAATTTATGCTAATCAGGGAGCTATTCGCTATTTTTGACGTTTGCAGGTTGTGGGGGTTTAAAACCCCCGCTATCTAACTTTTATTTTACAGGAAACGCGAAGAAGATGATGGCGTGTTGATACGTGATTGGCCATTTCAAAAATAAGCGCGTTTTTATTTTTTCTTCAGGGCATCGTTTGATTTACTAATATAATATTTTGTTATTATTATTATCTCAAATGAACAAGACAGCTCAGCTGGCCAAGGCACTTATGCATAACCCTTTGGGACCTGGGTTCGAATCCCAGGTCCCCTATAATTTCCATGTATTTTTTCTTCATGTAATTGTGTACAGGTTCCCAAGAGCAGTCCACCATGTGACTCCAGCGCCCAAATGCCAAGTGTCATCAAGCAGTGATCCAAAGGCCAAAAGAAGGGGAACACCATGCTATCTGGTCAATGCACACGCAGCTGATTGCAAAAGTCAAAAGGCGTGATCGTTAATGGGCCAGCAATTTCCAGATGCACACTCATTTATGGCCCAAGCACCCCCTTGGGTTCTTATTTTCTTTTCCTTTTTCTCCTTTTTTTATTTTCTTTTCTTTCATAATTTCCCTTTTTATTAATTATTAGTTTTATTAATTATTAATTAACAAATTAACATTTTTACAAATAAAAATTCAGAAAAACCAATAAAAAAAACATTTTATTATTTATTAACTTATTTTGTAAATAAATGTAAATTAAATTAAATTAGTTTAATTAATTAACTTTAATACTTTTTTTTACAATAAATAAAAACAATTTAGAATTAGGTTTTTGCTACTTTTAATTTCTATTTATTTTCTCTTTATTTTCATTAAAAACACAAAAACACAAAAACATTTTTTCCTTTAATTAAATAATTAATTAGTTAATTAGGTTTAATGTTTAATTTAATTCTAAAAAGGGTCAAAACCCTCAGGACGTCCCGATTCATTCTTTCGCGCGTAATTTTTTTTTAATTCATTATATTTTTGTATCTGTACAGAGTATGTAATAGTTAATTAGGATTTTATCACCTTATTTAAATTCTCGCACTTTATTTTCCAAAACGGGTTTTTGTTTTTGGCGATGTATAGACCCGCGCCTTGTAATAGCTAGATTTACATTTCTGCAATTTATTTTCCGCACTCCTAACTGTTAAAAAATGCATGAAAGAATGTATGAAAAATAAAATTCAATCTGTAGCTCACAAATAACATGCAAAGACAAACATTAACTGAATTCAACACACATGCACATGCCACTCTTAGGGTACGCCTCACTGGTTTCCTCGAACATGGTCATCAAGTATAGGATGTCTTAGAGGTCGCCCTTCTGTCTAAAAGATCCAGTTGCCTCAAAACGGTTGTGTGATCGGTGGATCTGGAACTGACTGTTTAATGCTGGTTCGCGAAATTTCGCGGAAGCAAGAGTCGCCACCGTCTTTTATTTTCTCCAAATGGAAAGGACAAAAGCACAGAAAAATTCCTTATAGAGATTGCTCTCGGTTCGGGAGGTAGATTATAGAAAGGGAAGGTGTTAGCACCCTTTCTATCCATGGTTATCCATGGGCTCTTAGATACTTGCTCACTTGTGTTTTCAAAAATGGTTTGTTTGCTTTTCAACTGTGGGTTTTAAAAAAAGTTTCTTTGAAAATTCCAGTTCGACTCTTGTATCGGTCCTCAAGAGTGTTTGAAAAATTGCTTTCGAAAGCTTTTTGAAAAGGTGTCGGTGTGAAAAGTATTTTTGATTTGTTTTGAAATTTATAGCAAGTATCTAGAGTCGTCTACCTACCCTAAGGAATTCGTCTATGTAGATGTCCTTTAAAGTAGTGCCATCCCACCATTGAGAGGTAGGTAGCACCACCGTTGGAGGTGTTCGGGTCAATTCGAGGTTCGGGACATGGTGATCACCAGAGCAATGGGAAGAAACCTTAGAAGCTACCCTCATGCTAGGTTCCCGGATCATGAGGACTTACTAAGACATCCTCTACTCGACGATCACCTTTCGAGGCAAGGCAACAGTGAGGCGTACCCTAGGGGTGATGTGTGATTTGTGTGTCGTTTTCAGATATTTTTGTCTTTTGTCATGTCATTGGTGATCTAGCGTTTGTTTTTATTTTTGTCCATACATTCTTTCATGCCTTGATTAACAATTAAAAATTGCGAGAAAGTAAAAGATACTAAGCTATTACAAAAGGCGCGGGTCTACATCGCCAAAATTAAACCAGGACCCAATTTGACAGAAAAAATAAAGAAAGTAAAGAAAATAAAGAATTAAAAGTACGAGAAATTAATTACAAGGCCTTGGGAGAGATACATAAATATTAAAATAAATAAAATAAATATGCGAATAAGAATTAAAAACGAGGGCGTTGGACCCTTTTTGAAAAATTAAATTAAACGATGAATTAATTAAAATTAAAAGGAAAAGAAATTGTCTTTTTGGTATTTTTTTTGGTATTTTATGATTTTAATGAAAAATAATTAATTAAAATAAATGCTAACCCTAATTCTACAATTTTGTTTTATTATGAAAAATGTTGAAGTTTTAACCTAAAATTAACCCTAATTATTTTATATACAATTTAATTATAAAAAATAAATATCTAATATTTAATTATTATGGAATAAAAGAAAAAAAGATGAAAATTAATTAAACCCTAATTCTATATTTTTTAGATTTTTATTAAAAGAATTAAAATTAAAACCTAAATTTAAAACTAATCAATTAAAGTTATTTATTTACAAGAAATATTAAAATAAAAAATATTTATTATTTTTTCTTTTCTGATTTTTTATGGTTTTGTATTTTATGAAAACATTAAATTAATTAAACAAACAATAATTAAAAGAAAATAAAAATTATAAAAATAAGGAAAGTAAAGAAAATTTGCAAACCAAGGGGGGGTATCTGTCCCCAAAGTGGAGGTGAGGCCTTTAGCAATCTGGCCCAATGCTTCAGGCCTGGTGGACTTTTCCAATCACATACTCTAGCGTTGACTCACGCGTACCATGTTCCTCAGATCTTCGCCTTTGGATTGATGAAGCTGGACGCGTGGACGGTTTGATGGTGAAGGTGTATTGTAGTCCACTAGGTTGAATCTGCACGTGAACATCAAATGAAAAAAAATATATGGAAAGGGGTGAGGACCTGGGATCGAACCCAGGTCCTAGGTGTTACCAGCCAAACGCTTTTCCACTGCTCCACTTCGTTCATCTGTAAATTAATATAATAAACAAATATAATAAAACAAACGCGTTAATGTTTCTTTTTTTCGCGCGCGATTCAAATGATCCAATCGCTAGCGGCCACCTCATCTTCTTCTTCTTTGTTCCCTGAAACACAAAAACATAGGCCACGGTTTTCACAGTGTTCCCTTAGGCATGCTATTGGAAAATAGCGAATAGCCCAGGGATCATCATAAATTAGGCGCGAGGGTGGGTTTATGATCGTCTGAGTATGCTGAGGTGAATGGTCTAAGTCTTATGCTCCAATTTTTCCTTAAACGAAAACCCCTAATTCCAAACTTCACAAACCCTAAATATTATCAATGGCAACTCTTCATATAGGGCACGAAAACAAAATTAAATCATTAGGTTAGCATTAGAATCAAATGATAAACATGAATCAAGCGTTAAAATCTACAAAAAATGCATGAATTGAGATGCACGACTATGGAGTTTTTTCGGTATAGATGAGATAGTTCTCACGTTTCTGGGCACGAAAGCTTGTGGTTTTTGATGCAACTCCCTTCTATGAAGCCTTAGCAAGCTAATGAAATCAAAATCGTGCCTTGAATCGCCTTAGAACTAGGTTTTCAGAATTGAGTTGTTGGCAAAAAATTTCAAGTTCAATGTATGCTTTTCTGCGCAGCTTTTGTCAATTGAGCATAAGGGTTTTGATCAGGCTTATGTATATAGTGAATTAGGTCAAAGAAATCAATCAAAAACTTTAGCATTCATGGTTTGAAAGATTTGATTTTCAAAGATCTTTTTCCAATATTTTCCATGCTATTTTTGTACCAATCATATCCAATCAATTCCAATTCTTCCATATCTGATCATGCACGAATTTTTGAAGATATTATATGCACAAAAAGATTGAAAAACTTAGGTTAATTATTTTTCATGTATTTAATTGATTTAAATGAATTATTATTAATAAAAATTCAAATAAATAAATAAAAAATGAAGAAAAACTTCCCTTTGGGCCAAGTGGTCGTGCACATGCCTTGGATGATGAATTATGGAAGAAAAATAGGCCCATTAGCAATTTTAGGTCATTTGAATCAATGTTGACTTTTCAAAATATCCAAAAATTTCCCAACTTCTACAAGGCATAACTTGCTCAATTTTTAAGCGTTGCTCATGTTCTTGGACATTTTGGAAAGGTCTTTGAGTCCTCTAACCAATGCCATTGGTCCCATGTCATTTTGATTTACCAATCTCAAGTTATGGCCTTTGACTTAAAGTCCCTTTTTGTTGACTTTTGAAAATGACCTATAATGTTGAAATTGATAACTTTTTGTGAGAGCATTTCTTGGACTTGAAGTGTGAAGATGAGTTGTAGGAAATATCTTTATCTTAAAAATGAGCTTTGGATGGAATTTTTCTGATAATCCATGTGAAAGTTATGCCCTGGTCAATTTACAGTTGACTTTTTCAACTGTCCAAATAAGGAAACTTTTGCATCTTGATGATTTTTGAGCCAAGCTTTGAGAATCATGATCAAGCATTGATCAAATGATGTTTGTGGCTTCAAAATGAGATGTTGATAAAAAATTTGAACTTTTGACTGTCAAATGACCATTTTGCCCCTACAGTTAACTGTAGTGCAATTAGGGTTTTGACTGTGCAATTTTGTGCTGAAAGTCTTGAAACTTGATATGAGGATGCTTGACCATGTTTATAAGCATGTGGGACTTGATTGGGCCCTTTGAAACTTCATTTTCTTGATCAGAACCAAAACCTTAATTTTGACTGTTTAGGAGGCCCTTGAACTTGTGTAACCCTTGGGGAATTTTGAAGCATGACTTGGCAATTTCTTGAAGAATATGGGAGGGTAAATTTTGGGGTACAACAGTTGCCCCTGTTCAATCTTCTTAGACCTGAGGATGCAGATTGGCTGATGTGCCTTTCGTAATCCGAGGGTAGAAGATGATTGAACACTAGAGTGCCCAGAAATTTGCGCTCACATAGTAGCAATGTGATGATGGGAATGGGCTTATAGATGCCATTTGGAGATTGATGGGGTGATGGGCTTATAGATGCCATGCTAAGAGATGCTGGAAGGTGGATGGGCTTATAGATGCCATCTGGATGTTGATCGCGTAAGAGATTCTTTAGCGAGAACTTGCGTACCTGCACGAGAAAAATGAGTACCTGACATGTTGCAGGAGATGGTTTTCAGATGCTTTGGGTAGATATATCCTGACTGGTTACAAGAGCTGGATCTTCGAATTCTTCAGACGTGCCCTGGCGAGATACAGGAATCGAGTCTGGTAATGTTAGTCTATAACGGATACACCCTGGCAAGATTCAGGTATCGGATCCTCGAACTCTTCAGATACACCCTGGCAAGATACAGGAATCGGATCTGGTAATGCTAGTCTTCAACGGATACACCCTGGCAAGATTCAGGCATCGGATCCTCGAACTCTTCAGACACACCCTGGCAAGATACAGGAATCGGATCTGGTAATGCTAGTCTTCAACGGATACACCCTGGCAAGATTCAGGTATCGGATCCTCGAACTCTTCAGATACACCCTGGCAAGATACAGGAATCGGATCTGGTAATGCTAGTCTTCAACGGATACACCCTGGCAAGATTCAGGTATCGGATCCTCGAACTCTTAAGATACACCCTGGCAAGATACAGGAATCGGATCTGGTAATGCTAGTCTTCAACGGATACACCCTGGCAAGATTCAGGCGTCGGATCCTCGAACTCTTCAGATACACCCTGGCAAGATACAGGAATCGGATCTGGTAATGCTAGTCTTCAACGGATACACCCTGGCAAGATTCAGGTATCGGATCCTCGAACTCTTCAGACACACCCTGGCAAGATGCAGGAATCGGATCTGGTAATGCTAGTCTTCAACGGATACACCCTGGCAAGATTCAGGCGTCGGATCCTCGAACTCTTCAGACACACCCTGGCAAGATACAGGAATCGGATCTGGTAATGCTAGTCTTCAACGGATACACCCTGGCAAGATTCAGGTATCGGATCCTCGAACTCTTCAGATACACCCTGGCAAGATACAAGAATCGGATCTGGTAATGCTAGTCTTCAACGGATACACCCTGGCAAGATTCAGGCGTCGGATCCTCGAACTCTTCAGATACACCCTGGCAAGATACAGGAATCGGATCTGGTAATGCTAGTCTTCAACGGATACACCCTGGCAAGATTCAGGTATCGGATCCTCGAACTCTTCAGACACACCCTGGCAAGATGCAAGAATCGGATCTGGTAATTCTAGTCTTCAACGGATAAACCCTGGCAAGATTCAGGCGTCGGATCCTCGAACTCTTCAGACACACCCTGGCAAGATACAGGAATCGGATATGGTAATGCTAGTCTTCAACGGATACACCCTGGCAAGATTCAGGCATCGGATCCTCGAACTCTTCAGATACACCCTGGCAAGATACAGGAATCGGATCTGGTAATGCTAGTCTTCAACGGATACACCCTGGCAAGATTCAGGCATCGGATCCTCGAACTCTTCTGACACACCCTGGCAAGATACAGGAATCGGATCTGGTAATGCTAGTCTTCAACGGATACACCTTGGCAAGATTCAGGTATCGGATCCTCGAACTCTTCAGACACACCCTGGCAAGATACAGGAATCGGATCTGGTAATGTTAGTCTTCAACGGATACACCCTGGCAAGATTCAGGTATCGGATCCTCGAACTCTTCAGACACACCCTGGCAAGATACAGGAATCGGATCTGGTATCGATCGTCAACAGATACACCCTGGCAAGATACAGGAATCGGATCTTTAGTTGCGACCGTTGATAGTAATCATTTTTGTACTGACTTTTATCCTGAAAAGACAAGCGTTAGTTGTATGTGATGTCATGTGGTATGGCATGCGAGATGCTCTCTGAATAAGTGAGATTGTATGTTCGTGATGCGTATATGCATGCTATTATGTATGAAGATGTTTATGAATGTATTTTTCGTCTAGGAAAGTAAATCCTTGACGGGTGCCGGGGAGTCGCTCCTGGGATGATGTTGAAGAATAAATTTTGCTTCCGCCGGGGATGATAGTTGCAAGTATACCGGTAGGAGAAGATCACTCCGTTGGGGAATAAACTTGGCGAATGGAATAACTCTGCGGGGAGGGAGATACTTTGCTGATTTGTTGATAACTTGCTGGGGATACCCTTGTTGTATTGAAAGTGTGAATAGACTTCGCTGGGGATAAGAAAGAACTGTGTTGACGACGACCTTTCCGTGGCTTTTGGCTGAGGATAACCCAGTTATATCCTGGTAAGGGCATAACTCTTTGAATAAAGCCGGACGACGCGTTCGTGCTCTGCAGGGGATAAGCTTCCAGAATCTACTGGGGATAAGCTTGCTGCTTGGGGAGATGAATTCCAACTTTCCTGGGGAACTGGATTGGACTCTCCTGGGGAAGTTTTGAACTGCGGGGGAAGTGATTCCTTTGAATGTTTGATATACCGCCGGGGAACAATCTTTAGACCGAGACTGCCGGGGATGCTTGTTAAGAATACATATGCTGCTGGGGAACGTTGAGATCTGCTGGAGGATACTCAACTTCCTTAAGATTTGATAATATAGCTTGGAGAGAGCGTACTGCTTGCTTACTCTCTGGGGAGTTAGGATATCTGGTTATGTTCTTTAGCTGATCCTACATTGGTACCTTATTGGATAGAACAATTAGATTGCTTAGACAACTCTTTATTGCCCCTGTTTCTAATGTTACCTGTAACTAATCCTTTGTTTCGTATGCAAATATTTATGAGTTAGCAAATTATTGTCAATGCATATATCACAAATTGAACCTTGGATGTTCTTCGCAAAACAAAACGGAAAAAGAAAAACAATTGGCACTTTTAACTGAAAAATATATTTGTATTGATTTTGAGTGGCCTGAAAATAGGCGTTTTGTGTACAAGAGGCTGACGTCCTAGTAAGAGAACGCCGCCGAACAAAAGAGTTTATACAAAATTTGTACAAAAGAAAATAAAACAGCTGTGTGAAATGAATGATCCCACTGGGTTTCAACTCTGCTATTGCCTTTATAACTCCGAGCGTCTCATCACTTGATGACCTAAACGAAGATGAAGTTGACTGATCGATGTCGTCTGAACTTGATATAGATACCGGATTCTGGATGCAACGTGATCCAATGAGACATAGTATTACGCTTTTATCCCTAACTTTTGCCTGGACCGCCCTTTCGGGTTTTCAGTCCACCGGGATACCCATTTTTGCCCAAGCCGCCTTTTCAGGTTTTCGACTTCCGGGTGTACAGATTTTTTTTCATTTTTCATCCCTTCATTTTGCCCGAACCCTTTTGGTTCGATGGGAAGCCCTAATTTTTTCCTAGGCATGTCAGCCTAGCGGGTCTTTTTTCATGCGTAGTATCTTTTTACTATGTCTGCATTGGCGGGGTGAGGAAGGTCGTCACCATCCATGTTGGTTAAAATCATGGCTCCTCCTGAGAACACATGCTTAACCACAAATGGCCCTTCGTATGTAGGGGTCCATTTGCCCCTTGGATCACTCTGAGGAAGGATGATTCGCTTGATTACCAGATCTCCAACTTGATATTCCTGTGGTCTGACCTTTTTGTTAAATGCCCTGATCATCCGTTTCTGATACGTCTGACCATGGCAGATAGCAGCAAGTCTCTTTTCATCAATGAGGTTGAGCTGATCAAGTCGCGTCTGGATCCAATCATCTTCGTTCAGATTTGCATCCTTCATTATTCGGAGAGAGGGTATTTGCACTTCGATCGGTAAGACTGCCTCCATACCATAAACCAAAGAGAAAGGAGTTGCCCCGGTTGACGTCCTAGCTGAAGTACGGTACCCATGTAGAGCGAACGGTAACATCTCGTGCCAATCTTTATAAGTCACTGTCATCTTCTGCACGATTTTCTTGATGTTCTTATTTGCTGCTTCTACAGCCCCATTCATCTTCGGTCTGTAAGGAGAAGAATTGTGGTGCTGTATCTTGAACTGTTCGCAGAGCTCAGCAATCATCTTGTTATTCAGATTGGTACCGTTGTCTGTAATAATTCTCTCTGGGACGCCGTACCGACAGATCAGATTATGCCGAATGAACCGTGCCACAACAGTCTTGGTTACCGTAGCATAGGACGCTGCTTCGACCCACTTCGTAAAATAATCAATCACCACTAGGATGAAGCGATGCCCATTAGATGTCGTAGGTTTAATCTCACTGATCATATCTATGCCCCACATTGCAAATGGCCAAGGCGCAGTCAGAACATTCAGGGGAACTGGAGGAACATGCACCTTGTCTGCGTAAATCTGGCACTTATGGCATGTCCTGGAATGTTGGTAGCAGTCAGCTTCCATTGTGGACCAGTAATACCCTGCCCGAAGGATCTTCTTAGCCATAGTGTGTCCACTGGAATGTGTACCAAAGGTCCCTTCATGTAGCTCTTCCATGATCCTTTCTGCTTCAGCTTTATCCACAAAATGCAGTAAGGTTGAATCATGGTTCCGCTTGTACAAGATGTCGTTGCTGAGGAAGAACTTTGCTGCGAACCTTCTCAGGAACTTCTTATCATTGATAGACGCACCTTCAGGGTATTCCTGAGCTTCCAAATATCTCTTCACCTCATGGTACCAAGGCTTCTCAGTTACCAATTCAGTCTCGAGATCACAACAGTACGCCGGTTCTTCCAGTTTCCAGATGATGATCCGGGGAGCCTCGTTATCCCATTTGACCCTAAACATAGAAGACATTGTAGCTAACGCGTCCGCCAGCTGATTCTCTTCTCTTGGAAAGTGCTCAAAGGTTATCTCTGTGAAGTGGGGGATCAGGGTCAACACACATTCTCTGTAAGGAATCAGGTTTGGATGTTTCGTATCCCACTCTCCTTTGATCTGACTGATCACGAGAGCGAAATCTCCGAAGACACTCAGAAACTTGATCCTTAGGTCGATCGCAGCTTGAAGACCCATGATGCACGCCTCATACTCTGCCATGTTGTTGGTACAGTTGAAACATAGTCGGGCAGTGAGCGGAGTATGAGTCTCTTGCGGTGATATGATTATGGCGCCGATACCGTTTCCCAAAGCGTTGGAGGCTTCGTAAAAGTGCATAGACCATCGGGATCCTTCCTCAGGTCCTTCATCCGGTCCAGGTACTTCACAATCTGTTACTATCATGATGCTTTCATCCGGAAACTCAAAGTTCATTGATTGATAGTCATCTACGGCCTGATGTGCCAAATGGTCTGCCAATACACTTCCCTTGATGGCTTTCTGGGTCGTGTACTGAATGTCATATTCCGTCAAGATCATTTGCCATCTTGCTATTCTCCCAGACAGAGCAGGCTTTTCGAATATGTACTTTATAGGATCCATCTTTGAGATCAACAAGGTAGTGTGAGTCAGCATATACTGTCTCAGCCGGCGAGCAGCCCATACCAAAGCGCAGCAAGTTTTCTCAAGCAGTGAGTATCGGGTCTCACAGTCGGTAAACTTTTTGCTAAGGTAATAAATGGCATGCTCTTTTCGGCCAGACTCGTCATGCTGCCCCAACACACACCCCATTGAGTTGTCAAGCACTGCCAGGTATAGTATCAAAGGTCTCCCTTCAACTTGTGGCAGAAGGATAGGTGGTTCTTGGAGATACTCCTTGATTTTGTCAAAAGCAGCCTGACATTCATCATTCCAACGTACTACCTGATCTTTCTTTAGCAGCTTGAAGATTGGCTCACAGGTAGCAGTCAGGTGTGAGATGAATCGAGCAATGTAATTCAGGCGTCCTAAAAAGCCTCTGACTTCCTTCTCTGTCCTAGGAACTGGTATCTCTTGAATAGCTTTGACCTTGGCAGGGTCCACTTGAATGCCTTTATCACTTACAACGAAGCCTAGAAACTTTCCAGATCTTACCCCGAAGGTGCACTTGTTCGGGTTCAATCTCAGCTTGTACAGTTTCAACCGGTCAAACAACTTCTGCAGATGGTCTAGATGTTCTTCCTCAGTCTGGGACCTTGCGATCATGTCGTCCACATACACTTCTATCTCATGATGGATCATGTCATGAAATAAAGCAACCATGGCACGTTGGTAGGTTTCCCCAGCATTCTTTAGTCCAAAAGGCATGACCTTGTAGCAGAAGGTGCCCCACTGAGTAACAAATGTAGTCTTTTCCATGTCTTCAGGAGCCATCTTGATCTGATTATACCCTGAAAAGCCATCCATGAAAGAGAACACCTTGTGCTGAGCCGTATTATCAACAAGGACATCAATGTGAGGTAGAGGGAAGTCATCTTTGGGGCTGGCCCGGTTCAGATCCCTGTAGTCGACACACATTCTGACCTTACCGTCCTTCTTTGGTACAGGCACCACATTAGCAACCCACTGAGGGTAAGAAGTCACTGTAAGAAACCCGGCATCAAACTGCTTCATAACCTCGGCTTTGATCTTCTCAGACATCTCTGGACGCATCCGACGGACCTTTTGCTTAACTGGAGGGCAGTCTTCTTTAGTCGGCAAGTGATGGACCACAATATCGGTATCCAACCCGGGCATGTCTTCGTAGGACCAGGCAAAGATCTCCATATAATCATGTAGCATCTGAGTCAACCGTTGCTTCACGCTGAGCTCTAGGTTGGCACCAATCTTTACCTCTTTCCTGTCTGCCTCAGTACCCAAGTTTATTATTTCCACTGGCTCTTCATGGGGTTGAATTGCCCTCTCTTCCTGAAGTAACAGTCTTGCAAGCTCGCCAGGCACTTCGCAATCCTCTTCACCTTCGTCTTCGGCTAAGTTGATCGGATTTTCGAAGTTATAATTGGCAGTAGCAGAGTCATTATCAGTGAGATCCAGAGTGGATTGAAACCTGTATGAGTGAGTGTGTGTGTAAATACAGCTGTTTTGAAATATATGTAAAGGAAAGAAAGATAGAAAAGGAGCATAAGATTTGTAATGCGAGAAAACGTCCAAGATTTTCATTCATGATATATGAAATGACAATTTATGCCCTCACAAATGAAACCACGGTGCCTCGGGTAAGACACCGGGCCATAGAGTTTATTTATTGTTTATTACAAATAACGAAAACATAGGAATTCATTACTTAGTAACGAGAGAAACAGATAGATTGTCTTTTGCACTCCAATTGTTAGGTCCACTGTCGGTTGCCGGGTAAATCCAACTATCAAACTCAGCTTCATCCACTTCATCCTCGTCTCCAATAGCATTCACTCCATGAGCAGGCAGGGGAGCTGTCACTACGTTAGGCTTCTTAGATGCCTCAAACTGTACTTCCTTGGCGTCAATAAGGTCCTGCAGCTTGTTCCTTAATGCCCAACAGTCATCAGTGGAATGCCCTGGGCTATCAGAATGATAAGCACAGCGAGCATTTGGGTTGTACTTAGGAGAGGAAGTATTTGCAAACTTCGGAGCCTCTCTGACGGTTACTAAGTTGGTTGAGAGCAACTGTGGTAAGATCTGCGACAAGGTCATACTCAAACGGGTGAATTCCCTTCTGGGTCTCTCAGCCCTTGGTTGGTTAGCTTGCCGAGGAGCGGCTGCAGGCTTCGCAATCACCAATGCATTGGCAGATTGGCGGCGCTCTGGTTTGTCTTGCCTTCTAGGCCCATACACCACACTGGCCTCTTTTTTGAAGGGTTTCTTCTCTGAACTTGTAGACGCACCCTTCGGAATCTTACCAGACTTCAACCCAGCCTCAATTCTCTCTCCAGTCAGAATCAGATCAGTGAACCCAGCAGAAGAATTCCCAATAAGATGGTTGAAGAAAGGCCCAGATAGGGTCCCCAAGAACATGTCTACCAACTCCCGATCAGTCAACGGAGGCTGCACCCTGCCAGCCAGGTCTCTCCACTTCTGAGCGTACTCTTTAAAACCTTCACTTGAACCTAACGACATACCCTGGAGTTGGGTACGTGTAGGGGCAAGGTCGGCATTATATTGATACTGCTTATAGAAAGCAGTAGCCAACTCCTCCCAGTTACGAACCTTGGTCCCATCCAGCTGATAGAACCATTCGAGATGAGTCCCTGAAAGACTCTCCTGGAAGAAGTGGATCCACAAATTCTTATCCGCTGAGTACGGTTGGATTTTCCGAACATAGGACCTGAGATGTAGCTTGGGACAAGACGCCCCGTCATATTTAGTGAAAGATGGTGCTTTGAACTTCCGAGGAATGATCACACCAGTAGACAAACCCAGATCTCCAAAATCCAGCCCAGGTACCTGTTGTATTTCTATAGCATTCAGCCTATCCTCTAGCTGCTTGTATCTGTCTTCTGCAGGAGGATATTGCTCTTCATCAAAATCAGTCTCGTTGTCGGAGACTACCGGACTAGGAACCCTTGCCTCTTGAGGAGTACTCTTGCCAACAGAAGAACCAGCCTCTTCATGCTGCAGAGTGTTGCCAAACCTTCGGCCCGAGCTGAACAGAACAGTTCTTCTTTTCTTCTTCTTCTCCTTCTTCAGGAGCATAGACTTCAGCTCTTCTTGTCCTTGAGCCAAACCCTTGATTAATTCTTGAAATTGCGCATTCTGCGCCTGAAGAGCCTTGATGGATGTCTCAGTTGATGCCGAGTCAGGATTCATGATGCTGAAATAAACAGCGAAGAACTGTAAGCAACCTGAAAAGAAGACACCTGCTATGCACATGATGAATGAGATGCGTATGATTTATGTTTTCAAAGACAATCGGGAGTCAACTTTGTAAACAAAAAGGAACACACTTCATTAGATTCAACTTTGAAACTGAAATTATTCAACAGGTTGCCCTTAGGCGTTACATGAAAGGAAATACTGAAAAGGGAATAAAACTGTAAAAGAACATCTGGAGCTCCTTATTGATCCCATGGTCTCCTCTTCTCAGTACGGATGTAGGCATTCAGAGCTCTCTCATTCTCCAACTGCTTTGTCAGCTTCTGGATCTTTGATTCCTGCTCGTTGAACTTTTCCCGGTAAGCATCCCGCTCTTCTCGCAGTTGCGACCAAGATCTCTTCAATGTCTCATAATCAGTAGGTATCTGAGGAGGAAGGACAGTTGGAGGAACACCATCTTTGTCAGGACACTCAAGGATGACGGGTCTGACAGCTTCATACGACATACCTAACTTCTGAGCACGGATGCGAACCCATTTGTAGTAGGCTTCCATAGGTAAAGAGGTCTTTGGCCCCAACTCTTGTGGGTCAGCTTTATGAACTTTGTCCCAAGCCTTGATGAACCTACGACGCAGCTCGTCACTATCCACCTGAAACTCAAAACTGATGTGAGGCACCAACATCTCATGGGGACCTGCTCTTGTTGCTCTTCCAAACTGACGGAGTGCTAGACATGGATTGTAAGAGATCCCTCCTTGGGTACCAATCAGAGGAACATTAGGGTATTCCCCGCATCGATCAATAATAGCTATCTCATCCAAACCTCTGCAAGTCCAAATGATGTCTTTATCGGTGAGAGACATTAACCTGTGAGCCCAACCTCTTCCTTCTTGGTTCTTCAGTACGAACTTAGGGAGGTGCGAAATAAACCACCTCACCAACAAAGGGATACAACACCATAGGGTTCCTCGTCTTCGGGTAGTACGAGCATGAAGTTGTTGCAAGATGTCACCCAAGAGAGTGGGCACGGGATTCTGAGACATAAAGATCCTTATGGCAGTGACATTGATGAAGTTGTCAGGATTAGGAAACAAGACTAACCCATAGATTAAGAGAGCCAAGATGTCTTCATATGCCCTAAAGTCCAGGTCATTCCAGAAACTGTTAGCTTTACCAATCAGAAACTTGGCCAAGAAACCCTTAACTCCGCTTCTAGTTACCCAGTTGTCTGTTACCTCTTGATGGGTCAAAGTAAAAGCTGCAGCAACATCCTCAAGTCTGAGGGTCTTTTCCCAACCCGTAAAGGGAGTCTGATCCAAGATAGGGATACCAAGCAAATCAGAGAACTCTTCCAGGGTAGGGACCAGCTGGAAGTCTTGAAAGGTGAAGCACTGGTACAGAGGGTCATAGAACTGGGTCAGAACACTAATCAACTGTTGATCCCGCTTTGCAGTGACTAAACTGAGAAGAGAACCATGCCTCTGAATGAAGGATGTGGTATTTGGAATTCTGCTAACCAACTCATCAAGCAACTCAGGTGAACGGACAAAGTTGAACCGGATAGTATTCCTTCGCACAGGAATCATAATGTCCTACAAAACAGAGCAAAGGTGAAACCCTCTTGTCTTTGAAATGGTCAGTCCTTATGCAGGATGCATGCAATGCTCATGATGTTATGATGCTATGATAAAGCACACCACAAATAGATACAAAGGCAAACATGGTAAGGCACGCAAGTCACACAAGGCAAACCCTTAAAGTTTAGGCCAGCATGAGGTCTAGGTACTACCCTCTTTCAGTTTTTTGATTCATACCTGTCCTATCAAAGTAATCGGGTTCTTAGGGGATCCCAATATCATTGACTACCCTCAATCGGTCATAACTCCAGCATCGCAATCTTTTCTTGCGGCCAGAACCATCACGAGAGTTTAGCCTCAATGGGCGTAGCATACTGCTACAATTCTAAAGGCCAAGTTGTGTCAATTAAGGTTCTAAGGTTGTTGGTGCTTAATGACTCCTTAGAAGACCCATATTCTCCTCGTTGCGACACAAGGGATATCGGTACAGACCAAGGTGCCACACCAACGTAGCCACTGCTTCACCCGTGTCGGTCTACGCCGGACAGGTCCCTCACAGCTTATGCTACCTAAACAGGGTATCCCCAGATCCGGGTTAGGATCTATGTAACTCCCATGCAACCCACAAATTTAAAGCACACAAGGAAAACAATTGAAAACGCAGTTATGAACTAGCCCTAAGGTACACCTCACTTTAAAAAGAATCCCCAGCAGAGTCGCCAGTTCTGTGATCGGTGGATCTGGAACTGACTGTTTAATGCTGGTTCGCGAAATGTCGCAGAAGCAAGAGTCGCCACCGTCTTTTATTTTCTCCAAATGGAAAGGACAAAATCACAGAAAAATTCCTTATAGAGATTGCTCTCGGTTCGGGAGGTAGATTATAGAAAGGGAAGGTGTTAGCACCCTTTCTATCCATGGTTATCCATGGGCTCTTAGATACTTGCTCACTTGTGTTTTCAAAAATGGTTTGTTTGCTTTTCAACTGTGGGTTTTAAAAAAAGTTTCTTTGAAAATTCCAGTTCGACTCTTGTATCGGTCCTCAAGAGTGTTTGAAAAATTGCTTTCGAAAGCTTTTTGAAAAGGTGTCGGTGTGAAAAGTATTTTTGATTTGTTTTGAAATTTAGAGCAAGTATCTAGAGTCGTCTACCTACCCTAAGGAATTCGTCTGTGTAGATGTCCTTTAAAGTAGTGCCATCCCACCACTGAGAGGTAGGTAGCACCACCGTTGGAGGTGTTCGGGTCAATTCGAGGTTCGGGACATGGTGATCACCAGAGCAATGGGAAGACACCTTAGAAGCTACCCTCATGCCAGGTTCCCGGATCATGAGGACTTACTAAGACATCCTCTACTCGACGATCACCTTTCGAGGCAAGGCAACAGTGAGGCGTACCCTAGGGGTGATGTGTGATTTGTGTGTCGTTTTCAGATATTTTTGTCTTTTGTCATGTCATTGGTGATCTAGCGTTTTTTTTTATTTTTGTCCATACATTCTTTCATGCCTTGATTAACAATTAAAAATTGCGAGAAAGTAAAAGATTCTAAGCTATTACAAAAGGCGCGGGTCTACATCGCCAAAATTAAACCAGGACCCGATTTGACAGAAAAAATAAAGAAAGTAAAGAAAATAAAGAATTAAAAGTACGAGAAATTAATTACAAGGCCTTGGGAGAGATACATAAATATTAAAAGAAATAAAATAAATATGCGAATAAGAATTAAAAACGAGGGCGTTGGACCCTTTTTGCAAAATTAAATTAAACGATGAATTAATTAAAATTAAAAGGAAAAGAAATTGTCTTTTTGGTATTTTTTTTGGTATTTTATGATTTTAATGAAAAAGAATTAATTAAAATAAATGCTAACCCTAATTCTACAATTTTGTTTTATTATGAAAAATGTTGAAGTTTTAACCTAAAATTAACCCTAATTATTTTATATACAATTTAATTATAAAAAATAAATATCTAATATTTAATTATTATGGAATAAAAGAAAAAATGATGAAAATTAATTAAACCCTAATTCTATATTTTTTAGATTTTATTAAAAGAATTAAAATTAAAACCTAAATTTAAAACTAATATTTTAAAGTTATTTATTTACAAGAAATATTAAAATAAAAAATATTTATTATTTTTTCTTTTCTGATTTTTTATGGTTTTGTATTTTATGAAAACATTAAATTAATTAAAAGAAAATAAAAATTATAAAAATAAGGAAAGTAAAGAAAATTTGCAAACCAAGGGGGGTTATCTGTCCCCAAAGTGGAGGTGAGGCCTTTAGCAATCTGGCCCAATGCTTCAGGCCTGGTGGACTTTTCCAATCAAATACTCTAGCGTTGACTCACGCGTACCATGTTCCTCAGATCTTCGCCTTTGGATTGATGAAGCTGGACGCGTGGACGGTTTGATGGTGAAGGTGTATTGTAGTCCACTAGGTTGAATATGCACGTGAACATCAAATGAAAAAAAACATATGGAAAGGGGTGAGGACCTGGGATCGAACCCAGGTCCTAGGTGTTACCAGCCAAACGCTTCGCCACTGCTCCACTTCGTTCATCTGTAAATTAATATAATAAACAAATATAATAAAACAAACGCGTTAATGTTTCTTTTTTTCGCGCGCGATTCAAACGATCCAATCGCTAGCGGCCACCTCATCTTCTTCTTCTTTGTTCCCTGAAACACAAAAACATAGGCCACGGTTTTCACAGTGTTCCCTTAGGAATGCTATTGGAAAATAGCGAATAGCCCAGGGATCATCATAAATTAGGCGCGAGGGTGGGTTTATGATCGTCTGAGTATGCTGAGGTGATTGGTCTAAGTCTTATGCTCCAATTTTTCCTTAAACGAAAACCCCTAATTTCAAACTTCACAAACCCTAAATATTATCAATGGCAACTCTTCATATAGGGCACGAAAACAAAATTAAATCATTGGGTTAGCATTAGAATCAAACGATAAACATGAATCAAGCGTTAAAATCCACAAAAAATGCATGAATTGAGATGCACGACTATGGAGTTTTTTCGGTACAGATGAGATAGTTCTCACGTTTCTGGGCACGAAAGCTTGTGGTTTTTGATGCAACTCCCTTCTATGAAGCCTTAGCAAGCTAATGAAATCAAAATCGTGCCTTGAATCGCCCTAGAACTAGGTTTTCAGAATTGAGTTTTTGGCAAAAAATTTCAAGTTCAATGTATGCTTTTCTGCGCAGCTTTTGTCAATTGAGCATAAGGGTTTTGATCAGGCTTATGTATAGAGTGAATTAGGTCAAAGAAATCAATCAAAAACTTTAGCATTCATGGTTTGAAAGATTTGATTTTCAAAGATCTTTTTCCAATATTTTCCATGTTATTTTTGTACCAATCATTTCCAATCAATTCCAATTCTTCCATATCTGATCATGCACGAATTTTTGAAGATATTATATGCACAAAAAGATTGAAAAACTTAGGTTAATTATTTTTCATGTATTTAATTGATTTAAATGAATTATTATTAATAAAAATTCAAATAAATAAATAAAAAATGAAGAAAAACTTCCCTTTGGGCCAAGTGGTCGTGCACATGCCTTGGATGATGAATTATGGAAGCAAAATAGGCCCATTAGCAATTTTAGGTCATTTGAATCAATGTTGACTTTTCAAAATATCCAAAAATTTCCCAACTTCTACAAGGCATAACTTGCTCAATTTTTAAGCTTTCCTCATGTTCTTGGATATTTTGGAAAGGTCTTTGAGTCCTCTAACCAATGCCTTTGGTCCCATGTCATTTTGATTTACCAATATCAAGTTATGGCCTTTGACTTAAAGTCCCTTTTTGTTGACTTTTGAAAATGACCTATAATGTTGAAATTGATAACTTTTTGTGAGAGCATTTCTTGGACTTGAAGTGTGAAGATGAGTTGTAGGAAATATCTTTATCTTCAAAATGAGCTTTGGATGGAATTTTTCTGATGATCCATGTGAAAGTTATGCCCTGGTCAATTTACAGTTGACTTTTTCAAATGTCCAAATAAGGAAACTTTTGCATCTTGATGATTTTTGAGCCAAGCTTTGAGAATCATGATCAAGCATTGATCAAATGATGTTTGTGGCTTCAAAATGAGATGTTGATCAAAAATTTGAACTTTTGACTATCAAATGACCATTTTGCCCCTACAATTGACTGTAGTGCAATTAGGGTTTTGACTGTGCAATTTTGTGCTGAAAGTCTTGAAACTTGATATGAGGATGCTTGACCATGTTTATAAGCATGTGGGACTTTATTGGGCCCTTTGAAACTTCATTTTCTTGATCAGAACCAAAACCCTAATTTTGACTGTTTAGGAGGCCCTTGAACTTGTGTAACCCTTGGGGAATTTTGAAGCATGACTTGGCAATTTCTTGAAGAATATGGGAGGGCAAATTTTGGGGTACAACAGGTTGCCTCGGATAAAAGGATCTAGGACATTAGGGTTACTTCTAAGGTGTCCTACCATTGCTTTGGTGACCCCACCGTCCCTTAATCGAATTGACCCGAATACCTCCAACGACGGTGCTACCTACCTCTCAATGGTGGGATAGCACTATCTAAAGGACATTTACACAGCCTAATTCCTTAGAGTAGGTAGATCTCATGGGTACTTGCTCTTTTCAAACAAACAAAACAACTTTTCGCACTCACACTTTCTAAAAGTTTTCAAACAAATTTTTCATACACTCTTGAGGACAGATACAAGAGTTACTTAGAAACTTTTCAAACGAAACTTTTTCAAAACCCACACACACTTGAAAAGAAAACAAATTTTGAAAACATAAGAGCAAGTACCTAAGAGCCCGTGGATAACCACAGATAGAAAGGGTGCTAACACCTTCCCTTTCTATAAATCTACCTCCCGAACCGAGAAACATTCTCAAAGAAGGAATTTTGTTGTGCTTTTGTCCTTTCCATGTTGGAGAATATAAAAGACGGTGGTGACTCTTGCTTACCGCGACATTTCGCGAAACCAGCTAAAAACAGTCAGTTCTATTTCCACCGGTCACAGAACTGGCGACTCTGCTGGGGACATTTAAAAGTGAGGTGTACCTTAGGATTAGACCACTCTTATGTTTTCAATTGCTTGCTTTGTTTGCTTTAAAATTGTGGGCCTGCTTTTGGAGTTACATAGATCCTAACCCGGATCTTGGGGATACCTTTTAGAAAGTAGCAACAAACTGTGAGGGAACTGTGCGGGGTATACCGACACGGTTGAAGCAGTTTGCTACGTTGATGTGGCACTTTGGTGAGTACCGGTAACCCTTGAGTCAAGTCAAGGAGAGTACGGGGCCGCCGCGTGGTGTCGTGAAGCATCAACTGACCTTAGGAACCTTACTTGACCATCCTGGCCTCTTTAGGGGTAGTGAGATGACTGACTTTGGTGCAGTCTGAAGTTGGTTGATACTAGATACTACACTCATTGAGGGTTGTTTTCTTGGAATATTTTGATCGCCAGTTCAGTGGCTAAATCAAAACAATGAACACAGAAAACAACCCAATGATATTGAGCTCCTTAGAACCCGGTTACTTTTGATAGGACAGGTTTTTGAGCCCACCAACTTCAAGAGGGTAGTACCCCAAACTTCATGCTGGCCTGAACTCTAAGGGCTGTCTGGTGTGACTTGTGTGCCTTATCATGTTTTCTGTTTGTGAATACTTGTGGTGTGTCCTTATCATAACATCATAGCATCATACAACATCATATGCATTTACTAACCACTTCAAGGGTTCGAATCTTCATCTTTGTTCTTGTTTTGTAGGACATGGAAACCATCCGCAGAAAGACAATTCAGATCAACCTTGTAAGGGTCCCTCCTCAGCTTAAGGAGCTTACATCCAGGATTCCTGAGAACTCTTCTTTCAGTGAAAGGCATGGTAGACTCATCAGCTTGGTCAATACCAACATTGAAGAGGATATGGTGAAGGTGTTTTTCCAGTTCTTTGACCCCCTGCATCATTGTTTTACTTTCTCGGATTATCAATTAGTTCCTACTTTGGAAGAGTTTTCTCAACTTCTGAAGGTTCCTATTCTTAATCAACTACCCTACAACGGTACGGAAAGGGAACCAAAACTTGAAGAGGTTGCTAAAGCATTACACCTACAACCATCTGACATCAAGGGACATTGGGAAACCAGAAGTGGTATCAAAGGATTCTTGGCAAAGTTCCTGTTTGAGAAAGCACAAGAATGTTGGAATTCCCTGGACCTACAAGCCTTTGAAGAAGTTGTGGCACTCCTTGTCTATGGGTTGGTGTTGTTCCCAAATCCGGATCAGCTTATAGATATCAATGTTGTCAAGATCTTCATGTCCAGGAATCCTATACCTACGTTGCTTGGGGACATCCTTCACTCATGTTACACTCGAACCATGAGAAAAAGAGGTGTTCTCATGTGCTGCACTCCTCTCCTGGCAAGGTGGTTTATTTCTCACCTTCCACAATCAGTTTTGAAGAACGAGCGGGGTTTGAGATGGTCACAACGATTGATGACTCTTACACATGCTGATATACATTGGTGTTCTCGGTCCAGAGAGAATGTCACTATCATTGATCATTGCGGAGAGTTTCCTAATGTTCCTTTACTTGGAATTAGAGGGGGCATTACTTACAACCCGTGTCTGGCTTTGAGACAGTTTGGATATGCTCGAAGGGATGGCCCTCATGACATGTTGATTCCTGACATAGTTTTTGACTTCGACAACGATGCACAAGGACTTCGCCAGAGATTCATCAGAGCTTGGAGGATGCCCAACAGGGTAGATAGTAAGACATTGGGGCACAAGAACTCCATTCCCCTGGAGTCTTATCTCAAGTGGGTACGAGCCCGTTCCCAGAAGCTTGTGATGCCATACCCTCATGTTCTCCCCGTGATCAAAGAGCCAGTTGTGGAAGGAGAGGTGCCCTACACCATCCAACATCCTGACATGCCAACTTCTTGGGAAGAAATGCAGAAGAGATGGATCCAACTCAAGGAAGAACAGAATTCTCTTGAAACCAGTCTACAGGCCAGTGAGAAGAAGGTCTTGGAGCTCACCCGTCTACTCCACGAGGAAAAGACTTTCAACACCTACATCGCTCCAAAGAGGATACGCAGTGTCTTTTGGGATTAATTATTTTTGTAATGTTTTACCCATGAGGTCCTGATGTACTGAACAGATTATTTCTTAATATGACGTGTGTTCCTTTTTGTCTACAACGAATTTGAACTTTCGAACCCTTGAATGCATTGCATAAATAGCATATCATGCATCATGTGAATAACAGGTACTCTTTTTCTACAGGTTGCTTAATCTTCTTCGCTGTTTATTTCAGCACTCAATCATCATGAATCCTGAACCTACTACCGAGCAAGCTATCAAGGCCCTCCAGGCCCAGAACGCCCAGTTTCAAGAGCTGGTCATGAACTTAGCCCAGGGACAACAGGAGTTGAAGGCTTTGCTCCTGAAGAAGAATAAGAAGAAGAGGACTGTGTTGTTCAACACTGGACGCAAACTCGGGAATACACTGCAGAATGAAGCTGAGATGACTACTCCATCTGTTGGGGAAGGTAGTCACCAAGGGAGAGAGGTTCCTAGTCCTGTGGTCTCTGACACCGAGACAGATTTCAATGATGAACAGTACCCTCCGGTCGAGGACCGGTACAAACAGCTGGAGGACCGGTTAAATGCTATGGAGATTCAACGTGTGCCTGGGTTGGATTTTGGAGACTTAGGGTTATCTTCTGGGGTGGTGATCCCACACAAGTTCAAGGCACCTGCCTTTGTGAAGTACGACGGGGCTTCCTGTCCTAAGCTGCACCTCTGTTCTTATGTAAGGAATATCCAACCTTACACTGCAGACAAGAACCTATGGATCCATTTCTTCCAGGAGAGTCTTTCAGGGACTCAACTCGAATGGTTCTATCAGCTGGATGGAACCAATATTCGTAACTGGGAGGACTTGGCTACTGCTTTTTATAAGCAGTATCAATACAATTCCGACCTCGCTCCCACGCGTACCCAAATCCAGGGTATGTCACTTGGTACGGGTGAAGGTTTTAAGGAGTACGCGCAAAAGTGGAGAGACTTGGCTGGCAGGGTGCAACCACCGTTGACTGACCATGAACTCGTGGACATGTTCTTAGGGACCCTGTCTGGTCCATTCTTTAATCACCTGATTGGTAATTCCTCTGCTGGGTTTACAGACCTGATCCTGACTGGTGAGAGGATCGAAGCTAGTATCAAATCGGGGAAGATACAGAAAGGTGCCTCCTCGAGTACTGAAAAGAAGCCCTTCAAGAAGGAAGCTAGTGCTGTTTATGGTCCCAAAAGACAGAGTAAACCGGAACGCCGCCAAGCTGTCAACGCGGTGGTAATTTCAAAGCCTGCTGCTGCTCCTCAGCAGTATAACCAACCAAGGGGTGAGAGACCCAAAAGGCAGTACACTCGGCTTAGTATGACCCTCTCTCAGATTTTTCCGCAACTGCTGTCAACCAATCTGGTAACTGTCAAGGAAGCTCCGAAGGTAGTGAACACAACCTCTCCAAAATACAACCCCAACGCATGTTGTGCTTATCACTCTGACAGCCCGGGGCATTCTACCGATGATTGTTGGGCTCTGAGTAATAAGGTCCAAGACCTTATTGATGCTAAAGAGGTACAGTTTGAGGCACCCGAGAGGCCCAATGTGGTGACTGCTCCCATGCCCAACCATGGAGTAAATGCTATCGGGGATGATGACGAAGTGGAAGAATCCAAATTTGACAGCTGGATCTACCCAATGACCGACGGTGGACCAAGCAGCTGGATTGCAAAAGACTCCATACCTATTACTTTTGTCACTCAGTAATGAACTCCTTTGTTTTAAATTTTTAACGAACAGTAATTTGAAACTATATGGCCCGGTGTCTTACCCGGGGCACCGTGGTTTCATTTGTGAGGGCTTGTTATTTGTCACTTTCATATATCATGAGTAAAAGCATTGGACGTTTTTTACATTTCAGATCTTGCGCTCCTTGTCTTTCTTTATTATATATTGCAAAACAGTTATATTTACACACACTCACTTATACAGGTTCCAATCCACTCTGGATCCCACTGGTAACGACTCTGCTACTGCCAGTTATGACTTCGAGAATCCGATCAACTTAGCCGAAGACGAAGGTGAAGACGATTGTGAAGTGCCTGTTGAGCTTGCAAGACTGCTACTCCAGGAAGAAAGGGCCATTCAGCCACATGAAGAGCCAGTGGAAACGGTAAATCTGGGTACTGAGACAGACAGGAAGGAAGTCAAGATTGGTGCCAATCTAGAGCTCAGTGTGAAACAACGGTTGATTCAGATGTTGCATGATTATGTGGAAATCTTTGCCTGGTCCTACGAAGACATGCCTGGGTTGGATACTGACATTGTGGTTCATCACCTGCCTACCAAGGAAGAATGCCCTCCGGTTAAACAGAAGGTCTGCCGTATGCGTCCAGAGATGTCCGAGAAAATCAAAGTGGAGGTTATGAAACAATTTGATGCCGGTTTTCTAGCAGTGACTTCTTACCCTCAGTGGGTTGCCAATGTGGTTCCAGTGCCGAAGAAAGATGGTAAGGTCCGAATGTGTGTTGATTACAGGGATTTGAACAGGGCGAGCCCTAAGGATGACTTCCCTCTGCCTCACATCGACGTTCTGGTTGACAATACTGCTCAGCATAAGGTATTCTCCTTCATGGATGGGTTCTCCGGTTATAATCAAATCAAGATGGCTCCTGAAGACATGGAGAAGACCACTTTTGTTACTCAGTGGGGCACCTTTTGCTACAAGGTCATGCCTTTTGGGTTGAAGAATGCTGGGGCAACCTACCAACGTGCCATGGTTTCTTTGTTTCATGACATGATCCATCATGAGATCGAAGTGTATGTCGATGATATGATTGCAAGGTCCCAAACTAAGGAGGAACACCTTGACCATCTACAGAAGTTGTTTGACCGTCTGAAGTTGTACAAGCTGAGGTTGAACCCGAACAAGTGCACCTTTGGGGTGAGATCTGGAAAATTGCTAGGCTTCGTCGTAAGCGACAAAGGTATTCAAGTGGACCCTGCCAAGGTGAAAGCCATACAAGAGATGCCAACTCCCAAGACGGAAAAAGAAGTCAGAGGCTTTCTAGGACGTCTGAACTACATCGCCCGATTCATCTCACATCTAACTACTACCTGTGAACCAATCTTCAAGCTGCTGAAGAAAGATCAAGTGGTACGTTAGAACGATGAATGTCAGGCCGCTTTCGACAGAATCAAAGAGTATCTCCAAGAACCACCCATTATTATGCCACCGGTTGAAGGGAGACCTCTAATCTTATACTTGACAGTACTGGACAACTCAATGGGGTGTGTGCGGGGGCAGCATGACGAGTCTGGCCGAAAAGAGCACGCTATTTATTACCTTAGCAAAAAGTTTACCGAATGTGAGACCCGATACTCACTGCTCGAGAAAAATTGTTGCGCTTTGGTATGGGCTGCTCGCCGGCTGAGACAGTATATGTTGACTCACACTACTCTATTGATTTCAAAAATGGATCCAATCAAGTACATATTCGAAAAGCCTGCTCTGTCCAGGAGAATAGCAAGATGGCAAATGATCTTGACAGAATACGACATCCAGTACACAACTCAAAAATCAATAAAAGGAAGTGTATTGGCAGACCATTTGGCACACCAGGCAGTGGATGACTATCAATCCATGAACTTCGAATTTCCAGACGAGAATATCATGGTAGTGACTGATTGTGAAGTACCTGGACCGGATGAAGGACCTGAGGAAGGATCCCGATGGTCTATGCACTTTGACGGAGCCTCAAACGCTTTGGGTAACGGCATTGGCGCTGTGATCATATCCCCTAAAGAAACTCATACTCCACTTACTGCCCGGCTATGTTTCAACTGCACCAACAACATGGCAGAGTATGAAGCATGCATCTTGGGTCTTCAAGCTGCAATTGACTTAAGGATCAATTTTTCTGAGGGTCTTCGGAGATTCCGCTCTAGTGATCAGTCAAATCAAAGGAGAGTGGGATACGAAACACCCGAATCTTATTCCTTACAAAGAGTATATGTTGACGTTGATTCCCCACTTCGAAGAGATAACTTTTGAACACTTCCCAAGAGAGGAGAATCAGTTGGCGGACGCGCTGGCTACGATGTCTTCTATGTTCAAAGTCAAATGGGACAACGAGGCTCCCCAGATCATTATCTGGAGATTGGATGAACCTGCACATTGCTGTGACCTTGAGGTTGAAGAGGTAACTGAAAAACCTTGGTATCATGAAGTGAAGAGGTACTTAGAAACTCAAGAATACCCCGAGGGTGCATTCGTTAACGACAAGAAGTTCTTGAGAAGATTCGCTGCAAAGTTCTTCCTCAGCAATGACATTTTGTACAAGCGAAACCATGATTCAACTTTACTGCATTGTGTGGATAAGACTGAAGCAGAAAAGATCATGGCAGAACTACATGAAGGTACCTTCGGAACGCATTCCAGTGGACACACTATGGCAAAGAAAATCCTTCGGGCAGGATATTTCTGGTCCATAATGGAAGCCGACTGTTACCAACATTCTCGGACGTGTCACAAATGCCAAGTCTATGCTGATAAGGTGCACGTTCCTCCAGTTCCTCTGAACATTCTGACAGCACCTTGGCCTTTTGCAATGTGGGGCATTGACATGATCGGCGATATCAGACCTACGGAATCCAACGGGCATCGTTTCATCCTGGTAGCGATTGATTACTTCACAAAGTGGGTTGAAGCAGCTTCTTATGCTAGGGTAACCAAGAACATTGTGGCACGGTTCATTCGGCACAACCTAATCTGTCGATACGGTGTACCTGAGAGGATCATTACGGATAATGGTACCAATCTTAACAACAAGATGATCACTGAGCTCTGCGAGCAATTCAAGATACAGCACCACAACTCTTCTCCTTACCGGCCAAAGATGAATGGGGCTGTAGAAGCAGCAAATAAGAATATCAAGAAGATTATGCAGAAGATGACAGTGACCTACAAAGATTGGCATGAGATCTTATCGTTTGCTCTTCATGGGTATCGTACCTCAGCACGGACGTCAACAGGGGCAACACCATTTTCCTTGGTCTATGGCATGGAGGCAGTCTTGCCTATCGAAGTCCAGATACCCTCTCTCCGGATAATGAAGGATGCAGGTTTGAGTGAAGATGACTGGATCCAAACTCGGCTTGATCAATTAAACCTAATTTACGAAAAGAGACTCACTGCTATTTGTCACGATCAAACGTACCAAAAACGGATGATCAGGGCATTTAACAAGAAAGTCAGACGCCAAGAGTATCAAGTCGGAGACCTGGTAATCAAGCGCATCATTCTTCCTCAAAGTGATCCCAGGGGCAAATGGACCCCTACGTACGAAGGGCCATTTGTGGTTAAGAATATCTCCTCGGGAGAAGCTATGATTCTAACCACCATGGATGGTGACGACCTTCCTCACCCCGCCAATGCAGACATAGTAAAAAGATACTACGCATGAATTAAAGACCCGCTAGGTTGACACACTTAAGCAAAAATAAGGGCTTCCCGGAGAACCAAAAAGGTTCTGGAAAAAATAAGGGATGAAATGGAAAATCTGTACACCCGGCAAGTCGAAAACCTGAAAAGGCGGCTTGGGCAAAAATGGGTATCCCGGTGGACTGAAAACCCGAAAGGGCGGTCCAGGAAAAAGTAAGGGATAAGCGTAATACTATGTCTCATTGGATCACCTTGCACCCAGAATCCGGTATCAACTATCAGGTTCAGACGGCACCGATCAATCAGCTTCATCTTCAACTAAGCAGCCAAGTGATGAGACGCTTGAAGACATAAAGGCGATAACAGAGTTGGAACCTAGTGGGATTATTCTGTTCACATAGCTGTTTTGTTTTTCTTTTCACAAAATGTATAAACTCTGTTGTTCTGCGGTGTTCTCTTACTAGGACGTCAGCCTCTTGTACATAAACGCCTATTTACAGGCAAATTCAAAAATCAATACAAATTCACTTTTCCATACAAATTGCCAATTGTTTTTCCTTTTTCTGTTTTGTCTTGCGAAGAACGTCCAATGTTCATTTTTGATATATGCATTTGACACTAATTGCTAACTCATAAATATTTGCATGCGAAACAAAGGACTAATTACAGGCGACATCAGAAACAGGGGCAATAATGAGTTGTCTAAGCGATCTAATTGCTCTGTCCACCAAGGTACCAAGGTAAGTTCGGCTGAAGAATACGACCAGGATACCTTCACTCCCCGTAGAGTAAAACAAGAATCAGTAATACTCTCCCAAGCAGAGTTGATCTCCCAGCAGCCCTAAAAAGGCACAATATCTCCAGCAAGTCAGCGATACTCTCCCCAAGCAGAGTTAGTCTACTGTCAGCCTCAAGAAAGTTGAGCACCCCCAGAAAATCTCAATATCCTCCAGTGGAGTATACAGATGTTCCTAAGCAAGCATCACCGGTAGTCTTGATCTAAGATTGTTCCCCGGCGGAATACCAGACATCCCAGTGGAGCCACTTCCCCAGTGCAGTCCAAAAAAGTTTCCCCAGGAGAGTTGAATTATCCTCCCTAGTAGATTCTGGAAGCTTATCCCCAGTAGATTCTGGAAGCTTATCCCCTGCAGAGTACGCACACATCTCCCCGGCTTTATTCAAAGGTTATTCTCCATTAGAGCTTATAACTGGGTTATTCTCAGCTAATTACCACGGGAAGATCGTCCTCGGCGAAGTTCTTCCTATCCCCCAGCGGAGTTCATCAAAATCCTTCAACATAACTTATCAACAGAATCCCCAGCGGAGTTACCACCAAAATCTCAGCGAAGTATCTCTCCCCACAAAGTAATTCCCCGCAGAGTAATCTCTTCATCAATTTTATTCCCCAACGGAGTCATCTTCTCCTACCGGTTTATTCTTGCAATCATCACCCCCAGCGGAAACGAAGAACTGCACTCTTCAACATCAGCCCAGGATTCAACAAACTCCCGGCATTCGTCAAGGATTTATTTTCCTAAACGAAAATACATTCATCAACATCACATCTTCATACATTATAGCATGCATACGCATCATATCACAAATTTTGAGAACATCATGACATCATGCATTTCATACATCATGACATTGCATATAACTGATGTTTTGCCTATTCAAGAAAAAGGTCAATCCAAAGATGATTACTATCAACTGTCCCAATTCTAGATTTGATTCCTGTATCTAGCCAGGGCACGTCTGTGAATGATTGTTTGTAGATTCGATACCTGTATCCAGCCAGGGCATGTCTGTAAGCAACCTTTTGAAGTTCCAGATTCGATTCCTGTATCTAGCCAGGGCACGTCTGTGAATGATTGTTTGTAGATTCGATACATGTATCCAGCCAGGGCACGTCTGTAAGCAACCTTTTGAAGTTCCAGATTCGATTCATGTATCTAGCCAGGGCACGTCTGTGAATGATTGTTTGTAGATTCGATACCTGTATCCAGCCAGGGCACGTCTGTAAGCAACCTTTTGAAGTTCCAGATTCGATTCCTGTATTTAGCCAGGGCACGTCTGTGAATGATTGTTTGTAGATTCGATACCTGTATCCAGCCAGGGCACGTCTGTAAGCAACCTTTTGAAGTTCCAAATTTGATTCCTGTATCTAGCCAGGGCACGTCTGTGAATGATTGTTTGTAGATTCGATACCTGTATCCAGCCAGGGCACGTCTGTAAGCAACCTTTTGAAGTTCCAGATTCAATTCCTGTATCTAGCCAGGGCACGTCTGTGAATGATTGTTTGTAGATTCGATACCTGTATCCAGCCAGGGCACGTCTGTAAGCAACCTTTTGAAGTTCCAGATTCGATTCCTGTATCTAGCCAGGGCACGTCTGTGAATGATTGTTTATAGATTCGATACCTGTATCCAGCCAGGGCACGTCTGTAAGTAACCTTTTGAAGTTCCGGATTCGATTCCTGTATCTAGCCAGGGCACATCTGTGAGCAATTGATTGTGGATTCGATACCTGTATCTAGCCAGGGCATATCTGCATGAAGAGTTTGAAGATCAACACCTGTAACAGGCCAGGAAATTATCTTCCTTTCTCAAAGTACGCAAGTTCTCGCTAAGGAATCTCTTACGCGATCGACACCTCCGGATGGCATCTTTAAGCCCATCTCCACAACTATCCATTACAGTTCCAAATGGAATCTATAAGCCCATTCCTGACAAGGTTCTGTCACATCTCCAGATGGCATCTATAAGTCCATCCTCCTATCCACCATCTTTCCAAATGGCATCTGTAAGCCCATTCCCTACATCACATTGCTGATACTCCACTATGCGAGTGCAAATTTCTGGGCACTCTAGTGTTCAATCATCTTCCACCTTCGGATCACGAAAGGCACGCAAGCCAATCTACATCCTCAGGTCGACGAAGATTGAACAGGGGCAACTGTTGTACCCCAAAATTTGCCCTCCCATATTCTTCAAGTTTGACAAGCATCATCTCAATTTGCTCAAGTCTACTCAAGGGTTGCACAGTTCAAACACCCTCCTAAAGCCAGTCAAATTAGGGTTTTAGTTCTTGCAAGGAAGTTGAGGTTTTCAAGGGCTCAATCAAGTCTCATGTGCCTATACACATTTCCAAGCACCTACATGTCAAGTTGTAAGACTCACAGCATCAAATTGCACAGTCAAAAGCCCTATTTGCTCTACAATCAACTGCAGGGGTAAAATGATCATTTGGCAGTCAAAAGTCAAAAATTTTGGTCAACATCTTATTTTGAAGCCACAATCATCATTTGATCAAGTCTTGATCATGATTCCACAAGAATGGCTCAAAAATCATCAAGATGCAAAAGTTTCTATTTTTGGACAGCTGAAAAGTCAACTGTAACTTGACCAAGGCATAATGTTTTCATGGTTCATCAGAAAAATCCCATCCAATGCTCATTTTGAAGGGGAGGACATTTCCTACAACGCATCTTCACATTCCAAGTCCAAGAAATGCTCTCACAAAAAGTTATCAATTTCAACATTATAGGTCATTTTCAAAAGTCAACAAAAAGGCATTTTAAGTCAAAGACCATAACTTGAGATTGGTAAATTCAAATGACATGGGACCAAAGGCATTGGTTAGAGGACTTCAAGACCTTTCCAAAATGTCAAAGAACATGTTCATTTGATCAAAATTGAGCAAGATATGCATTGGAGAAGTTGGGAAATTTTTGTGAAATGGCAAAAGTCAACTATCCTTGAAACTTCAGTTTTTGACAAAAGGGCCCACTTTATTCCACTTGATTCAGCCTTGTCATGCCACCCACGTGTCCCATGACTAATTTCAAGACCAAACATTTATTTTTTCATTTTTATTTAATTTTTGTAGATTTAATTCATTTTAATCCATAAAAATCCAAATAAAATCAAAAAAATTAAAGGAATGGTATCTTGTGGTTTGAAGGGCTTTCATGTGTCATATTCCACCTACCAAATTCGTGCCAAGCTCATTTATGCATAAAAATTCAAAATTTGAACAAACTCGGAAAGTCCTTTAATGGTGGTTATGAAGAATCTCAAAACATCATTGCAAGGGATCATTAGCTCATAATGTGACCTAAATTCATTGAGACATACATAAGCAAGCCTTGCATACCTAAATCACGACCTGAACATTGCACAAATGGACATTACCATATTGAAAAAATTCAAAGAAAGTTTGAAACTGAATTCCACCTTAGAAGCCCTTTCAAGGAGATTTAAGGATTCAGACCTATTGCTGGAAGCTTCAGGAGTGATTTGGGATCAATACCACTTGCTAGAACTCAAGTAATCGTCCACTTCAGTCACACGGTTTTCCTAATTTTTCTAGAATCAAAACTCATAATTCTTGCATATTTAACATGATATAATTGTTGCTTTACATTGCTATGACCTTGCTGAAGCTGATGATATAGGTTAATTGCATTATGGTGCCCTGGAATCGAAACCACCATTGATGGAATCTAGGTTTTCAAAGCTTCCAATTTGGGGGTTTACAGCATAGGTAAAATTAGGACTAATGGCGCCTATGGTTGAATTCGTCAAGGCCAGACGAATCCAACCCAACCCTCGCGAATAATTTATGCTAATCAGGGAGCTATTCGCTATTTTTGATGTTTGCAGGTTGTGGGGGTTTAAAACCCCCGCTATCTAACTTTTATTTTACAGGAAACGCGAAGAAGATGATGGCGTGTTGATACGTGATTGGCCATTTCAAAAATAAGCGCGTTTTTATTTTTTCTTCGGGGCATCGTTTGATTTACTAATATAATATTTTGTTATTATTATTATCTCAACTGAACAAGATAGCTCAGCTGGCCAAGGCACTTATGCATAATCCCTTGGGACCTGGTTTCGAATCCCAGGTCCCCCATAATTTCCATGTATTTTTTCTTCATGTAATTGTGTACAGGTTCCCAAGAGCAGTCCACCATGTGACTCCAGCGCCCAAATGCCAAGTGTCATCAAGCAGTGATCCAAAGGCCAAAAGAAGGGGAACACCATGCTATCTGGTCAATGCACATGCAGTTGATTGCAAAAGTCAAAAGGCCTGATCGTTAATGGGCCAGCAATTTCCAGATGCACACTCATTTCTGGCCCAAGCACCCCCCTGGGTTCTTATTTTCTTTTCCTTTTTCTCCTTTTTTTATTTTCTTTTCTTTCATAATTTCCCTTTTTATTAATTATTAGTTTTATTAATTATTAATTAACAAATTAACATTTTTACAAATAAAAATTCAGAAAAACCAATAAAAAAAACATTTTATTATTTATTAACTTATTTTGTAAATAAATGTAAATTAAATTAAATTAGTTTAATTAATTAACTTTAATACTTTTTTTTACAATAAATAAAAACAATTTAGAATTAGGTTTTTGCTAACTTTTAATTTCTATTTATTTTCTCTTTATTATCATTAAAAACACAAAAACACAAAAACATTTTTTCATTTAATTAAATAATTAATTAGGTTTAATGTTTAATTTAATTGTAAAAAGGGTCAAAACCCTCAGGACGTCCCGATTCATTCTTTCGCGCGCAATTTTTTTTTAATTCATTATATTTTTGTATCTGTACAGAGTATGTAATAGTTAATTAGGATTTTATCGCCTTATTTAAATTCTCGCACTTTATTTTCCAAAACGGGTTTTTGTTTTTGGCGATGTATAGACCCGCGCCTTGTAATAGCTAGATTTACATTTCTGCAATTTATTTTCCGCACTCCTAACTGTTAAAAAATGCATGAAAGAATGTATGAAAAATAAAATCCAATCCGTAGCTCACAAATAACATGAAAAGACAAACATTAACTGAATTTAACACACATGCACATGCCACTCTTAGGGTACGCCTCACTGGTTGCCTCGAACGTGGTCATCAAGTATAGGATGTCTTAGAGGTCGCCCTTCTGTCTAAAAGATCCAGTTGCCTCGAAACGGTTGCCTCGGATAAAAGGATCTAGGACATTAGGGTTACTTCTAAGGTGTCCTACCATTGCTTCGGTGACCCCACCGTCCCTTAATCGAATTGACCCGAATACCTCCAACGACGGTGCTACCTACCTCTCAATGGTGGGATAGCACTATCTAAAGGACATTTATACAGCCTAATTCCTTAGAGTAGGTAGATCTCATGGGTACTTGCTCTTTTCAAACAAACAAAACAACTTTTCGCACTCACACTTTCTAAAAGTTTTCAAACAAATTTTTCATACACTCTTGAGGACAGATACAAGAGTTACTTAGAAACTTTTCAAACAAAACTTTTCCAAAACCCACACACACTTGAAAAGCAAACAAATTTTGAAAACATAAGAGCAAGTACCTAAGAGCCCGTGGATAACCACGGATAGAAAGGGTGCTAACACCTTCCCTTTCTATAAATCTACCTCCCGAACCGAGAAACATTCTCAAAGAAGGAATTTTGCTGTGCTTTTTTCCTTTCCATGTTGGAGAATATAAAAGACGGTGGCGACTCTTGCTTACCGCGACATTTCGCGAAACCAGCTAAAAACAGTCAGTTTTATTTCCACCGGTCACAACCTGTATCCAGCCAGGAAAGCTATCTCGACCAACCTTTTGAAGTTCCAGATTCGATACCTGTATCTAGCCAGGGCATATTTGTGAGCGATTGATTGTAGATCTATACCTGTATCTAGCCAGGAAATTATCTGCATGAAGAGTTTAAAGATCAACACCTGTATCTAGCCAGAAAGTCATCTTTCATTCTCAAGTCAGAGGTCTACACCTGTATCCATCCAGGAAAGCTATCTCGACCAGTCTTTTGAAGTTCCAGATTCGATACCTGTATCTAGCCAGGGCATATCTGTGAGCGATTGATTATAGATCTACACCTGTATCTAGCCAGGAAAGTTATCTGCATGAAGAGTTTGAAGATCAACACCTGTAACAGGCCAGGAAATTATCTTTCTTTCTCAGGTCAGAGGTCTACACCTGTATCCAGCCAGGAAAGCTATCTCTACCAACCTTTTAAAGTTCCAGATTCGATACCTGTATCTAGCCAGGGCATATCTGTGACCGATTGATTGTAGATCTATACCTGTATCTAGCCAGGAAAGTATCTACATGAAGAGTTTGAAGATCAACACCTGTATCCAGCCAGGAAATTATCTTTCATTCTCAGGTCAGAGATCTACATCTGTATCCATCCAGGAAAGCTATCTCGACCAGTCTTTTGAAGTTCCAGATTCGATACCTGTATCTAGCCAGGGCATATCTGTGAGCGATTGATTATAGATCTATACTTGTATCTAGCCAGGAAAGTTATCTACATGAAGAGTTTGAAGATCAACACTTGTATCCAGCCAGGAAATTATCTTTCATTCTCAGGTCAGAGGTCTACACCTGTATCCAGCCAGGAAAGCTATCTCTACCAGTCTTTTGAAGTTCCAGATTCGATACATGTATCTAGCCAGGGCATATCTGTGAGCGATTGATTGTAGATCTATACCTGTATCTAGCCAGGAAACTTATCTACATGAAGAGTTTGAAGATCAACACCTGTAACAGGACAGGAAATTATCTTTCATTCTCAGGTCAGAGGTTTACACCTGTATCCAGCCAGGAAAGCTATCTCGACCAACCTTTTGAAGTTCCAGATTCGATACCTGTATCTAGCCAGGGCATATCTGTGAGCGATTGATGGTTGATCTATACTTGTATCTAGCCATGAAAGTATCTGCATGAAGAGTTTGAAGATCAACACCTGTAACAGGCCAGGAAATTATCTTTCATTCTCAGGTCAGAGGTCTACACATGTATCCAGCCAGGAAAGCTATCTCGACCAACCTTTTGAAGTTCTAGATTCGATACGTGTATCTAGCCAGGGCATATCTGTGAGCGATTGATTGTAGATCTATACCTGTATCTGGCCAGAAAAGTATCTGCATGAAGAGTTTGAAGATCAACACCTGTATCCAGCCAGGAAATTATCTTTCATTCTCAGGTCAGAGGTCTACACATGTATCCAGCCAGGAAAGCTATCTCTACCAACCTTTTGAAGTTCCAGATTCGATACCTGTATCTAGCCAGGGAATATCTGTGAGCGATTGATTGTAGATCTATACCTGTATCTGGCCAGGAAAGTATCTGCATGAAGAGTTTGAAGATCAACACCTGTATCCAGCCAGGAAATTATCTTTCATTCTCAGGTCAGAGGTCTACACCTGTATCCAGCCAGGAAAGCTATCTCGACCAACCTTTTGAAGTTCCAGATTCGATACCTGTATCTAGCCAGGGCATATCTGTGAGCGATTGATTGTAGATCTATACCTGTAACTAGCCAGGAAAGTATCTGCATGATGAGATTGAAAATCAACACCTGAAACTAGACAGGAAAGCTACCTTTCTTTCTCCAGTATGCAAGTTCTCGCTAAGGAATCTCTTACGCGATCGACATCCCTGGATGGCATCTTTAAGCCCATCTCCACAACTATCCATTACATATCCAGATGGCATCTATAAGCCCATCCTCATATCCATCATATCTCCAAATGGCATCTATAAGCCCATTCCCGACATCACATTGCTGATACTCCACTATGCGAGTGCAAATTTCTGGGCACTCTAGTGTTCAATCACCTTCCACCTTCGGATCACGAAAGGCACGCAAGCCAATCTACATCCTCAGGTTTAAGAAGATTGAACAGGGGCAACTGTTGTACCCTAAAATTTTCCCTCCCATATTCTTCAAGGTTTGTCAAGAATCATCTTCAAATGGTTCAAGATTTCTCAAGGGTTGCACAGTCCAAATGCCTCCTAAGCCAGCAGAAATTAGGGTTTTGGTTCTTTCAAGGAATTTGAGGTTTTCAATGGTTCAATCAAGTCCCATAAGCCTATATGCATGCTCAAGAACCTACATGCCAAGTCTCTAGACTCACAATGTCAAATTGCACAGTCAAAAGCTCCATTTACTTCACAATCAACTGCAGGGGCAAAATGGTCAATTTGCAGTCAAAAGTCAGAATTTTTGGTCAACATCTTATTTTTAGCTCATAATCATCATTTGATCATGATTCCACAAGCATGGCTCAAAAATCATCAAGGTGCAAGAAGTTACTATTTTTGGACAGCAGAAAAGTCAACTGTATCTTGACCAAGGCATAACTTTTTCATGGTTCATCAGAAAAATTCCATCCAATGCTCATTATAAATGGGATGACATTTCCTACAACTCATATTCACATTCCAAGTCCAAGAAATTCCCTCATAAAAAGTTATCAATTTCTACATTATAGGTCAATTTCAAAAGTCAACAAAAATGCACTTTAAGTCAAAGGCCATAATTTGAGATTGGTAAATCCAAATGACATGGGACCAAAGGCATTGGTTAGAGGACTTCAAGACCTTTCCAAAATGTCCAAGAACATGTTCATATGATCAAAATTGAGCACGATATGCATTGGAGAAGTTGGGAAATTTTTATGAATTTGCAAAAGTCAACTTTGCCCAAAACACCTTGTTTTTGCTAATGGGCCTCAAATTCCTTCTTGAAACTTTATTCAAAGCTTATGCACGACCCATTGAGATTATTTGAATTTATTTTCTTATTTTTTATTAACTAATTGGATTTTTAATTGATTTTAATTCATTTAATTAATTTAAAATGTAGGAAATACAAAGATTTGATTTTTTCAATCTTTTTGTGAAGCAAACAAGCTCAAGATATGCTGGAAATTCGTGTGCAAATCAAAGGGACAAGAATCTCCAAGTTTGGCAAGTTTTTCCAATCAAAAAGATACAAAAATATATGATTGCAAATCAAATATACAAACATCAATTCCATGGATTTCTTGGCAAAGATTTAACCTAGTTTCATTCTCCTATAAGTACACAAGCTAATCCTACTCATGCACACGTGAAACCACTGCAGACAAAGCCATAGCAACTTTGAAAAAAAACTCAAGAAACTTGAAAACTGTTTTCCAGGTTCCAGGCCAATTCAAGGACTTTTGTGGATTCAAACACGTTGCTGGGAGTGTGAGGAACATTTTGCAATCAAAACCAAGCGCTAAAGCTCAAGAAACCCTCAAGAACAGTCTCACGGTTTGACATATTTTCTCAGAATCGTAACTCATATTTCATGCATAATTAACATGTTCTAATCATTGTTTTGTGTTGCTTGAGTTCATATAAAGCTAATGGTATTAGTTAATTGGATTATGATGCACAGAATCAAGAGATACCATTGATGAATTTTAGGGTTCATAAGCTCTCAAATTAGGGCTTTACAATCCAGGAATAATTAGGGTTTATAATGTATATGGTTGAATTCAGGAAACTCAGACAAACACGCGGGGACCATCGCGACATATTTATATTCAGCATAGAGCTATTCGCTATTTTTCCTTTTTGCAGTTTGTGGGGGTTAAAAACCCCCGCTATCTAACACTTATTCTGTAGGTTCAGCGAGGAAGATGACTAGGTGGTGACATGCCATTGGTTGGTTCAAAAAGTGCGCGCTTGTTTTTTGTGTTTACAGCATAGTGATTAGTTTTGATATATTATATTTGTTGTTTATCATAATATCAAAGCGTGCAAGTTGGTGGAGTGGTTGGCCAGGTGTTCAATAGGCGTTGGGACATGGGTTCGATTCCCAGGTCCCCCAAATAATTGTTTCTATTTTTCTAACATAATCACATGCAGGCTTCCCAACGTGTTCCATCATGTATCTCACGCTTCAGCATGCCAAGTGGCTGGCAAAGCAGATCCAGTGGCCAAAAGATGATGAGTACCATGCACTCAGTCAACCAACAAACACCTGATCCAGAAAGTCAACAAGGCTTGTAGCTTAATGGGCCAGAATTGCTTTCAAACCTCCTAATGGGCCAGCACACCCCCTGGTTTATTATTTTTCTTTTATATTTTTTTCCTCTAACTATTTTATTTTTAATAACTATTATTATTACCATTTAATTAACCTAATTAATATTTTTCATAATAAATTCAGACAACTAAAAAATGTAAATATTTTTATTATTATTATTATTTATTAATTTCACTCTATTTTTTGTAAATAAATTCTAACAAATTAATTTAGTTTAATTAGGTTTAATTTTGAATTTTTCATACTAAATAAAATAAATTAGAATTAGGGTTTTTTTACTAACTTTTGACTTAATTTCTTTTATTTTATTTTCATTAAAACATAAAAAACATAAAAAATATTTTTTCTTTTAATTAATTAATTAATTAGTTATTAGGTTTAATTTGAATTAATTGCAAAAAGGACCAAAATTCCATTATTTTCTCAAAAAGGGTCAAAACCCTAAGGACTTCTCCGATTTAATTTCTTTGCGTGCATATTAATTTTTGATCATATTTATGTAATTGCTCCGAGAATGTAATAGATAATTAGGACCTTTTTTACCACTTTCTTTATTTTCTCGCAATTTACTTTTCAAGGGTTATGTTTTTGGCGATGTAAATACCCGACGCCTTGTAATAGCGTAGATTCACTTTCCGCAATTTATTTTCCGCATAATTATTAACTGTTAACTATGCATGACAAGACTTGCCTGAAAAATAAAATCAAAACGTAACTCACCATAATACATGTGCAAAGATAATTTAACATGAAACCTGACACACTCGCACATGCCACTCCTAGGGTACGCCTCACTTGGTTGCCTCGACGTGGTCATTGAGTATAGGGTGTTTTAGAGGTCGCCCTCCTGTCTAAAATATCCAAGTCGCCTCGAAACGGTTGCCTCGGATAAAAAGGATTTAGGACATTAGGGTTACCGCTAAGGCGTCCTACTATTGCTTTGGTGACCACACATGTCGCTATAATCGAATTGACCCGAATAACTCCAACGACGGTGCTACCTACTTCTCAATAGTGGGATAGTACTGTCTGAAGGACATTTACACAGCTTAATTCCTTAGAGTAGGTAGATTTCTCTTGGGTACTTGCTCTTTCAAAACAAAAAAAGCAACTTTTCGCACCTACAATTTCAAAAAGTTTTCAAACAAACACTTCATACACTCTTGAGGACTGATACAAGAGTTACCTAGAAGTTTTCAAAACGAAACTTTTTCAAAACCCACAAACACAAGAAAAGCAAACATTTTTTGAAAACATAGTGAGCAAGTACCTAAGAGCCCATGGATAACCATGGATAGAAAGGGTGATAACACCTTCCCTTTCTATAATCTACCTCCCGAACCGAGAAACATCTCGAAAAAGAATTTTGCTGTGCTTTTGTCCTTTCCTTGTTGGAGAACATAAAAGACGGTGGCGACTCTTGCTTACCGAGACATTTCGCGAACCAGCATTTCAAAACAGTCAGTTCTATTTCCACCGATCACATGTACCAATTTTGTTGATGATGTTCTTTTTGTTTCTTCTATGAATGACCTAACTACTCCTCTTCCAGTTGTTAAGAAGAATTTGTTACGAGTTGGTTTACTTTCGGGTTATGGTGAAGATTATTACCTTTGTGCATTTGTTGTACCCCAATTTTTGCCCCTAAGATCCCTTCATCATATTATATCAATTCAATCACAACAAGATCACATTAGGGTTTGGTTCTTCTCCCTATCTTTAGCTTTTTCTCTAGGAGGAATCACCAAGCACATTGACTTGTACTTTTCTTGATCATCTATTTTTTGCATTGATTATCCTTTAATTAATAAATACAATGAGTGTTTTCCCCAATTGTTGATGTTGTAGGTAAAAGCACAATACATTCCATCAAGATTGATCTAGGGATTCATGAGTTCATTTCTGTGCCTTCCTCAATAAAGCTTCATTGAGATCTAAGCCTCACAATTAAATATTTTTTAAGGTTATCATGATAAAGTCATTTATGATTCATCATGCCTAAAGTTGTCAAAATTAGTTCAAAAGTACAAGGGTTGATTGAAGAAGTTTGACTCAATTGGACAAGTCTTCAATTTCAATGATCACAAGTGCATATCTCTTTCAATTCTCAATATTTTTAAGTGGTTTTGGTTTCTATGGTTTCTCCTTATCATCCTCAAAGACTTATATTCACATGACAGGATATTTTCTTGCTCTAGGAGTTAGGTTTTTGAACTTCAAAGGGATATATCTTGCTCATATTTTGGTATTTTTGAATGATTCCAAAGACATTCTTCTCTTAAAATGGTTATTAACAAATCTCTTTAAAAGTTTTAAATAAATTTTGTATGGAAGAAACTTGATGATGAAGAAATATTATAAGTCCTCCAGATGAATCCTCAAGTTCCCTCATGTGACTTCAAATGATCATAACTTGATCAATTTTTATCCCCTTGAGCCCATTATTTTTCCATAATGATCTTGAAGATATGAACTTTGACCTTTCTTTTATGTGCAAAGTGTTAAAATGGATGGAAGATGCCCTAAGGATGCAAAAGAGTATAGGTTATTTGATGAATTGTTTCCAACTTTAGCAAGTCATAACTCTCTCAATTTTTGGATATTTTGAATTGTTCAAGTTTCAAAATTTCATTCAAGAGATCTACTTCATACCATCTTTTTTGGTCAAGAACAAATTTCAAGTGGGAGGTCATTTTTGGATGCAAGACATTATAAGTCATTTTTGAAAAAAAAAACTTAAATTTTTTCTAAGTATGGAAAGTCAACCTCTTTTTCTCAACTTTGACTCATTAAAACTTTTAGCTCAAACATCCATTTGATTCCATTCTTTTCAAATTGTAAACGTGTAATCTCCTCTTTCCAAAGCTTCATGAATCATGTCCCATGACCCCTTGAATTGAGAATGCCATGGGTTTGAATTTGGGAATTTGAAACTGAATTTTTCACCAAGTCAGAAATTTAAACTCTTATTTTGGCTTCTAATCATAAAATTGTTGCGTGTTTTTACTCCTAAACATGTTTATTGAACTTCCAGGAGTGATTAGTGCATCAAAACGCAAGTATTGGATGAGTTTTGATGCAAAATAGATCACACTTTGCTCATGTATCAGGTTCACACGATTTCCCTCCAAACTTCATCATTTCACACACTTGAGCATCCCATTTGATTCCCTACAAATAGAGGGCCAACCCTCATTCATTTTCTCAAGCTTAGAAAGCCAGAATCACCCTGCCAAACTCTCTCTTGAACTCAATTTTTTTCAACTTCGAATTTTCACTTACAACCTTTCTCAATCATTTTTCTTTGTCAATTCACATTCCTTGATCCTCACTTAAGCTAGCAGAAGAAGAATTAAGCTCTAAAACTCCCTGAATCGTACTAGCCAAGTCCAAATTCAGAGCTCTGCAACTTAACTTCAATAGGTAGATTCCTTCACCAATTCTCTAAAACTTTGATACTATTGTGAAGCTCTCATCATCCTGGTCCTAGTCGCAACACGTGTTTTTAACTGGAAGCACGTTTTGACCACGAAATTTTAGATCCCTTTTCAAAACTTCTCTTCCAGATTGTTTGAGCTACAGTTTATATAAATTATTCGCGAAGGTGTAGTTGTCTTCGTCTTGATGAGACGAAGCGAATGTCATTGGTACGAGCTTCTAATTTTACAGATTGAGAGACTTGTGTTTCACGTTGGTTGGAGGTTGAATATGACCGATGTGTCATCTTCCAACCAAGGATGGCGTGCCTTTTGGAATTTTCAAAAATCTAATTTTATATGTGATTCAGTGCTTTATTCAGTAATGACCATGATATGCACAGCGCGTCTGATCCATTGGATTAGCTTATTAACGCGTATTTACTCTCATCCATTAGTCTAAATTTTTTTAACTTTATTTTATTTTCTGATTTTTATATTTAAATTGTTTTAAACTTTAAAAACTCATAGAAAATTCATTTTAACTCCAAAAATTCTGAAAAAATTATGGAAAATACTTTTAATTTTTCTCTTTCTTATTTTTATATTTTCACATTTTTATTTTGTGTTTTGGTATTTTTTTATAAATTTTCATTTTATTTGAATTGTTTTAAATGTTTAAAAATATTTTTCTTCATTTTCAAATTCTGAAAAAAATAGGGAAGGATCCAATGACATTTTGACAAGTATTGGTGACCTCATTTATTTTTTATTTCTGACTAAGTTATTTTTTTATCATTTTTGATTTATTTTACTTACTTCTTTTAATTTTAAAAAATAGTTTCTGACTTTAAAAAATTACCAAAAATTTTATGAAAATATTTGAGTTCATTCCTGATTTTTATATGGTCTTATTTTTTCTTGATCAATTTGAATATAGTTGCTAGTTTTCTCTCTTATTTCCATTTTATAATCATTTTAAAAACATTTTTATTTTATTTTAAATATAATTTTATTTTTTGTATATATATTCTGACTGATCTTGGATTAAAATTGTGATCATGAACTTTGTTAACATCATTGGATCCATGGTGTTGAGTTTAACTCAATAAAAATGGATGAATGATTTTAATAATAATTTGATTAAATTTTGGTTCAAATGTGCTTTATTCATTTCCCTTTCCCTCTTCATCTTACCCCATTCTTATTGTACCAAATGTTATTGGAGCATGATTTACATATTATGTCACAAAACATGAGGTGTATAGATTGCTATTGACCGGCCACAAAATAGGTGCGATTTCTATATAAGTCCACTCATGATTGCTTAATATAGCGCTAAATTTTATCCTGACTTGAGAAAATGATAATTCATGGACCAAACCTATGTTTGCAAGCCCAAGTATGTTAATTTGAATCCTTTGATCCAATAACCTTGAGATCCATTGTTAGGAGGCTTTGGTTCTATCAATCCTCTAATGTAACTTCATCAATTTTGGTCAAAGTGGATCACTTAAACATCACTGATCATTAAGTGTTATATTGAGAATTCTTAAATGGATGATATACTTGACAAAAAGCGAATTCAACTTGTTGTTGAGAGGCTTTGGTTCTACCAATCCTCTAATGAGTTCCAAATTCAATTTTCAAGATGGTCATCCAACTAACTAATAATTCCTAACAATTGACTTTATTTTTATGCTTTTATTTTATGCTTTTACTTTACGTACCATTTATTTTAGTATTTACATTTCATGTTATTTACATCTTTTGCTCACTTGAGTCTTTATCTTCATGTCATTTCTATTTTTCTCACTTGAGCTTCTCATTTCTTTTTGAAGATACCTAATAATCAACTTGAACCCTAAAAGCTTTAATATTACTTGGACTACTTGGTTACTATCCTTGGCATTATGGAGTGGTGGACTTCTTGGACTTAGGATTAGAAGTTGTGGCCTACCTTGAGCATTTGTGACCTTGATTGTTATCTTGTCTGGATTTATTAGGGTTTACCCCCAAGACACTGGGTTGCTTGTTTGTTTTGTGTGCAAGTTATTGTGATTACATGCTTAGTCTGTGATATGAAATTCACCTGTATACAGCTATTACTCTACCCAATTTTTGTGAAGACTTAATGCAATTAGGGTTTGGTTTTTCTTAAGAGGTTTATATATACTTCTTTTCTCACCACCACAAACTATTTTCATATAACATTTTATAGCCAAAACATAAATTTTTTACAAAGAGGTTCATGCGAAGTACCGTAGATGTTTAGGGTGCTAATACCTTCCCTTTGCTAATACCTTCCCTTCACAATGTTATATGAAAATGGTTTGGTTTCAAATCCAAAGGATTGGAATTCTACATTGACTCATTTTGTCAAATGTTGACTTCTTGTTGGTTAGATGGTTCTTTTTCCCTAGATTTTATCTTATGCTTTAGGATAGTCTCTTCATCTGCTCCCATCTTCTTTAATTTCAAAAATCTCCTCTCTCATTTTCAATAATCTTATTGTTTTAAAACTTAAACCACATTCATAATAAACTTGGACTTATGTCCATGTATTTTCAAAAATTATTTCTTAATTAAATTTCAATCAACTTAACAATACCTTGACATTTTTTGTGAGAAGACTTAAACTCAATAAATCTAATTCAAACTATTTTTCCATTTTTGCTTTTATCTTTAAAAACTTTTCTTAAAAAGATTGGACTCTTATCAATCCTTCTAGTGATGCAAACAACTATACTTCTATAATATGTAGTGAAGTGAGATATTTTCAAATTGGGTGTTGAGTGAGGCATTGTTGATTTTAAATTCCAAGTCATATCCTCCACTTTGAGGTGACGCAAATTCTCCTTTCTCATAATTGAGGGTAGTAAGTATGTTTTCCACTCGGATAAGACGATGATGTTTCGTCTCTTAAAATTAACCAACACACTTGTGTTTTTTTTTAAATTTAAAGAGGAACTACGTGTAATCTGATCCCCTATTGTACGAAAGGTGGTACGTAGGCAATAAAGGTTCACAACCGCGGCGAGTGCAAAAATCAAAAAATATATATACTTCTTTTCTCACCACCATAAACTATTTTCATATAACATTTTATATCCAAAACATACAAATTTTACAAAGAGGTTCCTGCGAAGTACCGTAGATGTTTAGGGTACTAATACCTTCCATTTGCATAACCAACCCCCTTACCTAGAATCTTTCCCCTCTCTTTTGGGTTATTCTCTCTTTTTCCATTCATTTGGAAATAATAAAGCGCAGTGGCTATTTTTATTTGATATGTGCAAGTTAAGTCAATCTAATGGCTTAGTCTCAATATTTCTACCGTTACAACGTCCCTTCCCAATGGTTATATGTTGCTGAAGATAGGCATTCAACGCCTGATGAACGATAGGGAAATTCTGTTTGAGAAGACTCCCTCTATGAAAGACTTATTTGAAGATGTAAACTGTGAAGACGTGTCAATTATTACTATTCCAAATAATCCTACAACGATCTCCTCCAAAGGTCCTGTAAGGATTACCGCCAATCCTAAAGTTGCTCCCCTGATCATTACCTCTCCAGGGCTAATACCATATTCCTCTGACAAGGTTGTTCCTTGGAATTATGGAGTTAACGTCTACTACTATAGCGTCAAGAAATACCTATTGGCTATCAAGAATAAAGTTGTTGAAGATACTGATCATAACATTGACAATATTTTTGGGACTAGTAAGGTTACTAGAAGAAGAAGGATTTTCTCTCCGAAAATCTCTCCAAATACTGTTGCTACTCCTGTTGTTATCCCTGCTGCTGAGTCAATTGAGGCTCGGAGAAAAGAAGTATTGAGTGAGCCTTCCCAGACGAAGGAACCAAAAGAAACCATTCATGAGGCCTCCAAGCAAGAAATGGAGGAAACTTTGAAGATTATACGGAAAAGTGATTACAATGTTGTGGAACAATTGTGGCATACCCCCTCAAAGATTTCAATCCTAGCTTTGTTGTTGTGCTCAAAGGCCTATGCTAAAGCATTAGTGAAGTTTCTGAAGTATTCTCATGTGCCACAAGAGACTTCTGCCGACAAATTTAAGAACTATGTTGCCAATCTGACTGTTGACAATAGACTAGGCTTCTTTGATGCTGATTTGACTCCTGAGTGAAGAAAACATAACAAGGCCCTGAATGTCTCCATTGAAAGCAGGGGAACTACTTTGGCTCACGTGTTGGTTGATACGAGTTCATCTCTGAATGTCTTACCAAAGGGTGCCCTAGAAGGGTTGGATTGTGAAGGGCTTACGCTGAAACCCAGTAACATTGTGTTGAGGGCTTTTGATGGTTCTAAAAGAATGGTACATAAGGAAGTGGACATCCCAATTAAAGTTGGTTCCAAAATATTTGACTCCACTTTCTATGTGATGGACATTCGCCCGACTTACTCTTTCTTACTTGGACGCCCTTGGATTCATGGGGCAGGCGCCGTCACCTCCATATTGCATTAGATGTTGAAATATCCTGTAAACGAAAAGATTGTTACGGTCTATGATGAAGAGGAGTATATGGTGAGCCACCTGAATTCTTTTAGGCATGTCGAGATGGACGGAGAATTCATTGAAACTCCTTGTCAGGAATTTTGAAGAGGTTCCTCAGACGATGGCTGTTACCAAAGTTGTTAATGTTGTTCCAAAGATTACCAGGCCCCCACTGAAGATGTCTTCTCTGAAGGACTCCAAGGTTATGGTTGAAGAAGGTGGGTGTACTATTTAGGGAGAACTCCCTGACATTCCCTATAAGTCTGACAAGTTTGGTTTGGGTTTCACTTCAAAGGCTCAAAGGGCTATTCGTCGTGCTCGCGCCGGAATACCACCACTACGCATCAGCAACCATGGTGTCAATGTTGTGAGGGACGCTGTGATCGGTGGAAATAGAACTGACTGTTTTGAAATGCTGGTTCGCGAAATGTCGCGGTAAGCAAGAGTCGCCACCGTATTTTATGTTCTCCAACATGGAAAGGACAAAAGCACAGCAAAATTCCTTTTCGAGATGTTTCTCAGTTCGGGAGGTAGATTATAGAAAGGGAAGGTGTTAGCACCCTTTCTATCTGTGGTTATCCACGGGCTCTTAGGTACTTGCTCACTATGTTTTCAAAAATTGTTTGCTTTTCTAGTGTTTGTGGGTTTTGAAAAAGTTTCGTTTTGAAAACTTCTAGGTAACTCTTGTATCAGTCCTCAAGAGTGTATGAAGTGTTTGTTTGAAAACTTTTTGAAAGTGTAGGTGCGAAAAGTTATTTTTGTTTTTTTGAAAGAGCAAGTACCCAGGAGAAATCTACCTACTCTAAGGAATTAGGCTGTGTAAATGTCCTTTAGACAGTACTATCCCACTATTGAGAAGTAGGTAGTACCGTCGTTGGAGTTATTCGGGTCAATTCGATTATAGGGACATGTGTGGTCACCAAAGCAATAGTAGGACGCCTTAGCGGTAACCCTAATGTGCTAGATCCTTTTTATCCGAGGCAACCATTTCGAGGCAACTGGATCTTTAGACAGGAGGGCGACCTCTAAAACACCCTATACTCAATGACCACCTCGAGGCAACCAAGTGAGGCGTACCCTAGGAGTGGCATATGCATGTGTGTCTGGATTCAGTTTATATTATCTTTGCACATGTATTATGGTGAGCTACGTCTTGATTTTATTTTGAGAACAAGTCTTGTCATGCATAGTTAACAGTTAACAATTGTGCGAAAAATAAACTGCGAAAAGTGAATCTACGCTATTACAAGGCGTCGGGTATTTACATCGCCAAAAACATAACCCTTGAAAAGTAAAGTGCGAGAAAATAAAGAAAGCGATAAAAGCCCTAATTATCTATTACATTCTCGGAGCAGTTACATAAATATAATCAAAAAATATTATGCGCGAAAAGAAATTGAATCAGGACGTCCTTAGGGTTTTGACCCTTTTTGAGAAAAGAATGGAATTTTGGTCCCTTTTGCAATTAATTCAAATTAAACCTAATTCTAATTAATTAATTTAATTAAAAGAAAAAAGTATTTTTTATGTTAATGTCTTAATGAAAATAAAAATAAAATAAGAATAAAGTCAAAAGTTAATAAAAAATCCTAATTCTAATTTATTTTATTTATTATGAAAAAGTCAAAGTTAACCTAATTAACTAAATTAATTATATTAGTATTTATTTACAAAATAATTAAATTAAAGTGAAATTAATAATGATAATAATTAATAAAAATATTTACATTTTTTAATTGTCTGAATTTATTATGAAAAATTAATTTACGAGTTAATTAAATAGTAATAATAATAATTATAATCAAATAATTAAAAGAAAACAAAAATATAAAAGAAGAAAAGAAATAATTAAACCAGAGGGGTGATGGGCCCAGAAGGAGGTTCATTTGGAAATTTCTCAGGCCCATTAACTCCAAGCCTTGTTGACTTTCTGGTTCGTCTACACATGCATTGACCTGAGAATACCATGATCATTCAATTCTGACCACTGGATTTGTGCCTGGAGCCACATGGCGCTTGGATGTTTGGAGGCACATGGTGTACCACCCTTGGAAAGCTGCACGTGAACATGCATAAGAAAATAACAAATAATTGTTTTGGGGAGACCTGGGAATCGAACCCAGGTCCCAATGATTACCAGCCACCTCACTAGCCACTGAGCCATCTTGCACGCTTTATTAATATAATAAACAACAAATATAATATTTAAAAACAATTCATATGCTGGAAAGAGAAAAAATAACGCGCGCGTTTTGAATGACCCAATGGCATGTCACCACCTAGTCATCTTCCTCGTTTTCCTGTAACAAAAACAAATAGATAGCGGGGGTTTTTAACCCCCACAAACTGGAACGAGGAATAATAGCGATTAGGCCTATGATGTATATAAATATTTCGCGACATGTGATTTGAATTCGTCTCAACCTAACGAATCCAACCATATGCATTAGGGGTTCTGATTTTTCCTGGATAATAAAGCCCCAATTTGGAAGCTTGGAAACCCTAAGATTCGTTCATGGTGATTTGTGATTCAGGGCGTTTCAGTCTAATTAACCTATGCCAAAAGCTTTATACAGTCCCTATGAACACAAAACAATCAACAAAACATGTCAAATGCGCATGAATAATGAGATGCGATTTTGAAAAAAATGTGCAAACCGTTAAACCGTTTCTTTGGATTCCTTAAGCTGTAGCGTGTGGTTTTGATTCCTACACGTTCCTGGGGACCCCTGCAATGTGTTAGAAGCAATTAAAAGCTTTGAATTGGCCTGGAAGTGAGAAAACAGTTTTCAAGTTTCTTGAGTTTTTCTTGAATGGCTATGGCTTTTTTCTGCAGCAAATTCACGTCCAATGCATTAGGGTTAGGTTGTGTATATATAGAGGAATGAAACTAGGTTAAATCTTGGCCAAGAAATCCATGAAATAATGTTTGTATATTTGATTGAAAATCAAATATTTTTCAATCTTTTTGATTGAAAAAACTTGACAAACTTGGAGATTCTTGTCCCCTTGATGTGCACACGAGTTTTCCAGCTCTTCTAGGTCATATTTGCTTCATGAAAAGATTGGAAAACCATATCTTGATATTTCCTACAATTTAAATTAATTAAATGAATTAAAATTGATTAAAAATCCAATTAATTAATAAAAAATAAGAAAATAAATCAATTTAAGCTTAATGGGTCGTGCATAGGTCATGGACAAAGTTTCAAGAAGAATTTTGAGGCCCATTAGCAAAAATAAGGTATTTTGACCAAAGTTGACTTTTGCAAATTCACAAAAATTTCCCAACTTCTCCAATGCATATCTTGCTCAATTTTGATCATATGAACATGTTCTTGGACATTTTGGAAAGGTCTTGAAGTCCTCTAACCAATGCCTTTGGTATCATGTCATTTAGATTTACCAATCTCAAGTTATGGTCTTTGACTTAAAGTGCATTTTTGTTGAGTTTTGAAATTGACCTATAATGTAGAAATTGATAACTTTTTGTGAGAGCATTTATTGGACTTGGAATGTGAAGATGAGTTGTAGGAAATGTCATCCCCTTCAAAATGAGCATTGGATGGGATTTTTCTGATGAACCATGAAAAAGTTATGCCTTGGTCAATATACAGTTGACTTTTCTACTGTCCAAAAATAGTAACTTTTGCATCTTTGATGATTTTTGAGCCATTCTTGTGGAATCATGATCAAGACTTGATCAAATGATGATTGTGGACTCAAAATAAGATGTTGACCAAATTTTTTGACTTTTGACTGTAAAATGACCATTTTACCCATGCAGTTGATTGTGAAGCAAATGGAGCTTTTGACTGTGCAAACTGGCATTGTGAGACTTGAGACTTGACATGTAGATGCTTGACAATATATATAGGCCTATGGGGCTTGATTGGACCACTGAAAACCTCAAATTCCTTGAAAGAACCAAAATCCTAATTTTGACTGGCTTAGGAGGTATTTGGACTGTGCAACCCTTGAGTGGTCTTGAACTATTTGAAGATGATTCTTGACAAACCTTGAAGAATATGGGAGGGCAAATTTTGGGGTACAACAGACGCTAACAACGATTGTGACCTGGATAGTTGGATCTTCCCTACTAACAATGATGGACTCAATAATTGGACGACTAGAGACTTTGCGCCAATCTCTTTTATCCAGGAGTAATTGTCCTTTTCTGTTTTTGGGATATGTAATTTTTGAACAAATTAAACTTTAAGCCTTGTGTCTTACCTGAGGCACAATGGTCTATTTGTGAGGGTTATCATACTTCAGTTTCATATGTAATTTTAATAAATCATTGGACATTTTGCATTCAGATTTTATGCTCTTTGTCTTTCTTTTTTCTTTATTTTTCAAAACAGTTATGTGCTCTTACACACACCCACATATCAAATTGAAAATCCATATCCACCATGGGTCCCATTGATAATTGTTCTACTATTGCTAGTTATGACTTTGAAAATCCGATCTACCAAGCCGAGGACGAAGGTGAGGACGATTATGAAGTACTGCGAGAGCTTGCTATACTATTACAACAAGAGGAAAGAGCAATACAGTCTCATGAAGAGTCAGTCGAGCTGGTAAACTTAGGTACTGAGGAGAATAAAAAGGAAGTCAAGATAGGTGCCAACTTGGAGAACGATGTCAAAGAACGATTAATCTAGATGTTACGTGACTATGTTGAGATCTTTGCTTGGTCATACGAAGATATGTCAGGGCTTGATACTGATATTGTGGTTCATCTTCTGCCAACAAAAGAGTACTTCTCTCTAGTGAAGCATATGGTCCATCGTATGCATCCTGAAATGTCAGAAAAGATCAAGGCTGAAGTCATGAAACAGTTTAATGCCAGTTTTTTAGCTATTACTTCCTACACACAATGGGTTGAAAACGTGGTTCCAGTACCTAAGAAGGACGGTAAGGTACGCATGTGTATGGACTACAGGGATTTGAATAGGGAGAGTCCCAAAGATGACTTTCCATTTCCTCATATTGACGTTCTGGTTGACAACACGGCTCAGCATAAGATATTCTCCTTCATGGATGGTGTTGTACCCCAAAATTTGCCCTCTCATTTTATCAAGATTTTCCTCACAAGACTCTTTGGACTCAAGACCAGATTAGGGTTTGCTCAGCTCAATACTTCTCCTTGTATTGATAGTCTGAAATTAGGGTTTCAGTTTGCACAAGGATTTCTTGACTTTCAATGCCTCATGTGACTTTCATACTTCATGTTGGACTCCTAAGATTGCTCATACCAAGTTTCAAGCCTTGAATCACATTTTTGCCCAGTCAATTGAACAGTTGACCTAAAAATCAACTGTATTGGGGAAAAAGTCAATCATGGCCAATTTACAGTCAAACCTCATAATGTTTTATCCACATCAACATTATAGGCTCATATGAACCATTTTATCAAGTTTGGACCACAACTCCACAAGAAATTTGATCAGATATTCAAAAGGGCAAAATGGTCATTTTTAGGGTTTTGACTGAGGAAGGGCAATTTCTGATTTTTCACCTAGCCAATGGCAAATTGGGTTCAAGCATGGTTTCAAGGACTCAATGGAACCATCTTGACCTAATCACAAGGTTCAAAAGATCCCAATTGCATTGAATTGACATATGAATTTTCTAGTCAACTGATCAAAAATCCACTGTATACTGAAAAGTCAAACTTTGACTTTTTGGTCAAAATCAAGTGCCAAGGGTCATATTTCATCAAGATGTGTCAAAACATGAAACTTGTTCACCAAGAAACCTAATTTTGAAAATTAGGGTTTAAGTTTGAAATATTTCATAACTTCGAATTTTTCTAAGTTATGAAAATTTCTTATTTTTTCCCAACTTTTCCCAACTTTTTCACCATGATGAAATCGGATTCAAACAAAACTTCCAACATGAAAGTTGTAGTCCTCCACAAAATCTACAACTTTGACTCACAAAGTTTTCCCAAAAGATGCTTGAATCTCAAGTTATGATTTTGTGAATAAGGGTCCAAAAACTTTTTAACTTAGTGAAATTTTGCCCTAGTTTAGGCAGATTTTTGACCTAACTTCATGGTAACTTTTCACATAGTTCCAAGGGGAATATCAAAATTCATTTCAAAGATGGATTGTATATCATGTTACAAGCTTTCCAAAATGTCATAGAACTCTACAAGATCATTTATGGTTAGGGAGAATCGAAGAAATGAAAATGGCAATTTCTCACTTTTGTCCATGGCATTTTTCACATTGATACAAGTTGCAAATTTGTCCTAAGCATGCTTGTACTTGGTTTACAGGTTCTAATCCTTTATACACTCCTAAATTTAATTCAAATGCATTGGACAATGGCATTGTTCTGATCTTTGAAGCTTTGTACAAAAAATTATTCCAAAAATGGCATAAAGGTTGCATTGCTACTTTGATAAAGCATACTTTTAGCAACTTTGTTTATCTTGTGCCATGGACCAAACCTTTTGCTGCAAACAAAGTCCACAAATACCGGGAAATTGGTACCAACTCTCAGCAGGCCTTGAGCTAGCCTGTACAGGCTTTGAGCTTTGTCAACTCACCTTTTCTTCAAAAACAAGAAAACTTGCAAAAGTGAACATAACTCTTGTATCTGATAAAACCAAGCCTTGGTAACATTTCAAACAACCTCAGCATATTGTAACAAGCAAGAAACACAATTTTCCAAGCTCTCAAACACCCCAAAACACAAAATCACAAGTTCTTGCCCAAACAGGGCATCATCTGTAGAACCATTTCCAAAACCAAATTGGCTCGTGCGTTTTGCCTTGAACCACTTCAAATACATTCCATACATCACACCTAAGCTGTCCATGCCCTTATCTTGTAACTGTAACCTCTGTTTCAAGGATCACCATTTTCATTTTGAAGCTTTGCAGGTTGACTTCTACATGGAGATTCAGGCCACTTCAAAGCAAGTTGAGCATTAAGAAAGGTTGAGGGAACTTCAGGCAAGCTCACACGACCTTCAGGCCTCACTCAAAGTTGCTACATTTCCATAGCCAAACTCAACTGAACAAGGTAATTTTCAAAGTTCTATCTCCTTATTTAGGCATCATTAGGCTTAGGTTTGTGAAGCGAAAATGTAGTCTTTAATGTGCTTGAGCTGTACATATGCTCATATTCCATTTATATTAACTGAGCTGAGAGTATTTGGATGATGAACATGCTGAAAATTTTAGGTCAGAAATTAGGGCCATTAAAATTCTCTCTGATCTTTGAGAGTTATGTCAAGTTTTTTACATCATTGGAATCGTGTGATCATGAGCTATATTTTTCATGTTATAAATTTTTGATTTTATGCAAAGAATAGCAAGAACAGGTTTGAGTTGCAGAATGCGCGCGTTTGGGACGAAGCAAGGTCAGGGATGAAGTGAAGTGGGCCTGGCGCTTGGGCTTGTTTCTTTTGGCACCCCCTTTTACTTTCTGCACCCCCTTGGCCCATTTTCTTTATTTTGCATTTTTTTTATTTCTTTTATATTTTCTGACTTTATTTATTTTTTCTGAGCATTTAAAATCACAAAAAATATTTTCTTTATTTTTGCATTTTATCATTTTTTATTTTATTTTTTGCATAATACAAAATTTATTAGGTTAAATATAGTTTATTTTCTTGAATAAACTTATAAATAATATAAAAATATCACACATTTTTATTTTTATTATTTATACACTTAAAATATTATTTTCTCACATATTTTATTTTTTAACATTTTGGTATATATTTTTATTTATTTTATTGTACATAAATGAAATAAATAATAATAGAATATATATTTTCTTTAAAACAAAAATTAGGGTTTCTTCACCCTTTCAAAAATAATCATTTTATTTTCTTATTTTTAAGACATAAATAAATTTATTTTCTCATACATAAAATTAATACAAAAAACATTTTTGCATATTTACAATTTATTCCATATTTAAATACTTGTTTATTTATTTATTGTTGTATAAATTCAATCGGGTTGTAATAGTAAATTAGGGTTTTATTTTATGCAAATACCCCTATTAAAACTTGTACCCCCTCCCCATAATAATGTTTTAATAGTCTAGATTTACTTTACGCATTTTATCGCTTTCATATGCCATGATAGTAAACTAGGGTTTTGTATGCAAAGACCAAAAACAAAACAAATAGCATGACTTAACACAAGACAAAAATGCAAGAAAAATGACAACACTTTGCACATAACACCCCTAGGGTTTCATCCACTTTGTTGCCTTAAAAAAGCCATGGTATGCATGCTAGGTATCTTGGCAAAATCAAACAAAACAAAAAGATCATAGTCCCTCGATGACGCTATCTTGGTTGCCTAAACAAAAATGATCTAGTCCCTTAAAAATCTGCTAAGATACTTGGCAATATTGTTATCATGGTCATACGATGACCCACGCCCGTCCCGTTTAACATCCAAAGATAGGGTTGTTTACCAAATACAATGGTAAAACAACAATATCAAAGGAATAAAAATGTGTAGGAAAGACTTTTGAGTAGGGTAGACAACTCCTAGTTACTTGATCAATTTGTAAACCATCCTTGCTATTTTCAAACTATCACACACCTTTTAAAACAATTTCAAAACAATTTCCCAATAACTTTCAAACATTGAAACATTTTTCAAAAGACAAACACCTTTGTATACATTCAAACAAGAATCATTACAAAGGTTTCCTAAGCGATGGCCTCTTTTCAAAATACTTTCAAAACTACACACAAAAGAACCATTTCAAACAATTGAAAAGCAAAAGCAAGTGATCTAAAACAAGTAACTAAGAGCCCATGGAAAACCATGGATGAAAAGGGTGCTAGCACCTTCCCTTTTCATAATCTACCCCCCGAACCCAAAAAACAATCTCAAAGGTCTTTCCTGTGATTTTTTACCTTTCCTTTTGGATAAAATAAAAGTAGGTGGCGACTCTTGCTAAACCGAAACATTTGCAAACATAAACACAAAACTTCAAGTCAGTTCTCCCACCGCATCACAGAACTGGCGACTCTGCTGGGGATTTGAATTGATGAAAGTGGGGTTACCTTAGGGTTTTAGATCACCTTTACATGCTTATCTTGCTTGACTTGTATGCTTTACACTTTGGTTCTATTATTTGGGTTTGAATCCTCTACCCGGATTTGGGAATCATTCATAGGTAAATAGCAATACATTGTGGAAACTGTGTGGGGTATATCGACATGGTCTAAGCAATAGCTATATTAGTGCGACATATTTGTGGGTACCGGTAGCCTTTGAGTCAATCAAAGAGAATACGGGGCCGCTGAGTGATATCATGAAGCACTAATGGAATTTTAGAACCTTTACTTGACCAACTTGGCCTTTTAGGATGTAGTGAGATGACCGGTTTTGGTGCAGTTCGAAGTTGGTAGATACTCAATACTACACTCATTGAGGGTTATTTTCTTGGAATATTTTGGTCGCCAGTAAAGTGGCTAAACTGAAACAATGAACATAGAAAACAATCCAGTGATATTGAGCTCCTTAGAACCCGGTTACTATTTCTAAGACAGGTTGAGCCAACTAAACTTCAAGAGGGTACTTACCTATGAAACCCCATACAAGCCTTAAACTAGGAATTTGTGTGATTTATTTGTACATATATACTTGTGCATAACATCATGGACATCATGAAGCATCATATGCATCCACTAACTATTTCAAGGATTTGGATTTTCATCTTTGTTCCTGTTTTGTAGGTAATGGATTCACTTCGCAGGAAAACAATTCAAGTCAACCTTGTAAGAATTCCTCCACAACTAAAGGAGCTAGCTTCAAGGATTCTTGAGAATTCTCCATTCACCGAGAGGCATGGTCGTCTTCTCAACTTAGTCACTGCCAACACTGAGGAGGACATGGTGAAAGTTCTCTTCCAGTTCTTTGACCCCCTACACCATTGCTTCACATCTCCATCAACTACCTTTCAACGGTACGGAAAGAGATCCAAAGCCTGAAGATGTTGCTCAAGCCCTACACTTGCAACCATCTGATGTCACAATACATTGGGAAACTAGAAGTGGTGTCAAAGGCTTCTTGTCAAAGTTCTTGTTTGAGAAAGCTCAATAATGCTGGAATTCTCTGGACCTGCAAGCTTTTGAGGAGATTGTAGCTCTTCTCATCTATGGGTTGGTCTTGTTCCCAAACCCTGACCAGCTTATAGATGTGAATGCTGTCAAAATCTTCATGGCTCGCAACCCGGTGCCTACTTTACTTGGGGATATCCTCCACTCTTTTCACACTCAAACAATGAGGAAAAGAGGTGTTCTCATGTGTTTCACTCCTCTACTGGAAAGATGGTTTATTTCTCATCTTCCCCAATCAGTTTTGAAGAATGAACAAGGTTTGAGGTGGTCACAACGGTTGATGACCCTTACCCATTCAGATATCCATTGGTGTTCTCGATCAAAAGAGAATGTCATCATCATTGACCGTTGTGGGGAATTTCCAAATGTCCCTCTACTTGGCATTAGGGGAGGCATCACCTACAACCCTTGCTTGGCTCTGAGACAGTTTGGGTATGCCCGAAGGGATGGCCCACAAGACATGTTGATTCCAGACTTGGTTTTCGACTTCGAAAACGACAGCCAAGGACTTTGACAAAGGTTCATCCGAGCTTGGAGGATGCCCAACAAGGTGGACAGTAAGACCTTGGGACACAAGAATTCCATCCCCCTTGAGCCTTACCTCAAGTGGGTACGAACCCGCGCCCAAAGTCTTATGATGCCTTACCCTTACATTCTACCTGTGATTATAGAGCCTGTTATGGAAGGAGAGGTTCCATACACCCTCCTACATCCTGACATGCCAACATCACTTGAAGATTTACAAAGGAGTTGGATACAGCTCAAGGGAGAGTGCGATACTTTCGAAGCCCAATTCTACACAAGCGAGAAGAAGGTTTTGGAACTTACTCGTCAACTTCATGAAGAGCAGACTCTCAACACCTACATTGCACCAAAGAGGATGCGCAACGTCTTTTTACCTTAGAATTTTGTATTATTTTTCCCATGGGGCATTGATGTACTAAAAAATTCTATCTTATTAATATGACGTGTGTTCTTTTTTTGTTTAAAACAAATTTGAATTTATGAATCCTTTAATGCATTACATGAATACATCTCATTTATCATATGCATAAATAGGTCTTCACACCAAGTTTCTTCATCTCTCTGCTGTTTATTTCAGCAAGATGGATATTGAACAGACGGTCAAAGACTTGCAAGCGCAGAATTCACATTTTCAACAGCTACTTCTGACCTTGGCCAAGGGGAAGAAGGAGCTCAAGACTCTACTAGAGAAGGAAAAAGAGAAAAAGAAAAAGAAGAGAGTTGGTGTGGCTACCTTGGGCAGAAGATTTGAAGGTCAAGCCAGAAGGGTCCTAGATTTCCCCTCAACATCTGATGAAGGGGCGGGAAAAGGAAAGGGAGCTGCGGTACCATCTGATTCTGATGAAGAGGAAGAAGAAGAGGATGAAGACTATTCTGAACAGCAGTACCCTCGTGCAGATGACAAATACAAAAACTTGGAAGAGCGTCTAGCTGCCATGGAGGTACAGAGAGTGCCTGGGCTGGATTTTGAGGAACTAGGGCTGGTTTCTGGAAAAGTAATCCCTCCTAAATTCAAAGTACCTCTGTTTGCTAAGTACGATGGGTTGTCTTTCCCCAAGATGCACCTACGATCTTATGTCAGGAAAATCCAACCACATTCTTCTGACAAAGACCTGTGGGTCCATTTCTTCCAGGACAGTTTATTAAGGACGCAGCTGGATTGGTTTTACCAGTTGGAGAGGTCTGATGTGCATAATTGGGAAGATTTGGCAGTCGCCTTCTACAAGCAGTACCAATACAATACGGACTTAGCACCAACCCGTACTCAATTACAGAGTATGGGCATGGTCTCAAATGAAGGTTTCAAAGAGTATGCCCAGAAATGGAGAGACTTGGCGGGACGAGTACAACCACCTTTATCTGAAAGAGAGCTTGTAGATATGTTCTTGGGGACTCTGTCAGGTCCTTTCTTTAATCACCTGATTGGAAGTTCATCTGCGGGGTTCACCGAGTTGATTCTAACTGGTGAGAGAGTTGAAGCTGGCATAAAAAGCGGGAAAATTCAAAAGGATGCATCTGCTTCCACTGCCATCAAAAAGACTTTTCCAACAAAGAAAGAAGTCTCAGCTGTCTACTCCCAAAGAGGTCAAGGAAGAGTTGAGCGCCGGCCAGCGGTGGGGGTTGTAATAATTCAAAAGTATGCAGTTGATCAGCCCAAAAACCATCAACCAAGAACCAACCAAGCAAGGGTGGAAAGGCCTGTACGGAAATTCACCCAGATAAACATGACTCCTGCTCAGGTTTTACCCCATCTCTTGAAGTTAAACCTTGCCAGTCTGAAAGAGGCCCCGAAGAATTCGAATACAGCTTCTCCTTACTACCATTCGAACGCCAAGTGTGCTTATCATTCAGGGAGTATAGGGCATGACACCAACAATTGTTGGGCCCTCGAGAATAAGATTCAGGATTTAATAGACGCTAAAGAAGTTGAATTCGACGCCCCTGAAAAGCCGAATGTAATCTCTACTCCAATGCCAAAGCATGGCCACAATGCCCATGCTGTTGAAGAAGATCTTTTTGTAGCTACTGTTGATGATTTGATAACTCCACTACCAATAATCAAGTTGAATTTGCTGAAGGCTGGGATTTTCCCAGGTTGTGAAGAAGATTGTTGCCTTTGTTCATCCTTACCAACCGACTGTCCACTGTTGAAGTTAGGCATCCAATGCCTAATGGATAACCAAGTAATCCTTTTTTGAAAAGACTCATGTTACACCGACTCCTGTCAATGATGTTTCAATAATAACCATATCCGCCAGTCTTTCCAAGGTCTCCAAAAGACCTGTTAAGATTACATCCACTCCAAAGATTGCACCTTTGAAGATAACTATGCCCGGGCCCGTCCTGTACAAGTCCAATAAATCAATACCGTGGAACTATGGTGGAGAGATCTATTACCACGATATTAAGCAAATTGAATCAACTGAAGAGAGTTCTGATGAAGAGACCTCCGGCATTGGAAACATTGCTGGAACGAGCAAAATCACCCGCAGTGGAAAATTTTTCTCTCCAGAGATTGCACCTCCAAAGGCAATCTTTGGACCCTCAGCTGCTCCTAAGGTTACCCCTGTACCGATCAACATATCCGCGAGAACTCCAATTATTGAAGAAGTTGTAACTCATGTGGTCGTCCCCTCTGCTGCTGCCGATGATAGAGGGAAAGGGATCCAAGAAGAGCCTGTCAGGACGAGGGCTCAACCGTTGGTCATCCCTGAAACCTCTCAAAAAGAAATGGAAGAGATTTTGAAAATAATCAAGAAAAGCGATTATGATGTTGTGGAACAACTGGGGAAAACCCCCTCAAAGATCTCTATGTTGGCCTTGCTGCTTTGTTCATAGGCTCATGCTAAAGCTTTGATCATATTCTTGAAGACGGCCCACATGCCACAGGAAACCTCCACGGATCAGTTCCAGGAATGTGTAGCTAGCTTAACAGCTGACAATGGTCTAGGGTTCTCTGATGCCGATTTAACATCAAAAGGGAGAAAACATAATGATGCTTTGCATGTCTCGGTGGAATGCAGAGGGACTACTCTAGCACACGTACTGGTAGACATTGGTTCATCACTAAACGTCTTGCCAAAGAAATCCTTGGATAGGCTGGATTGTGAAGGCTTAACCCTGAAACCCAACAACATCATTGTCAGAGCCTTTGATGGTTCTAAAAGGATGGTCCACAGGGAGGTGGACATCCAGATTAAAGTAGGAACTGAAATCTTCAACTCCACATTCTATGTGATGGACATCCGTCCTTCCTATTCTTGCTTGTTGGGAAGACCCTGGATTCACAATGCTGGAGTCGTCACTTCTACTCTGCATCAAATGCTCAAATACCCTGTCCAGGGGAAAATTATAAATGTTCATGGAGAAGAGGAATACATGATAAGCCATCTAAATTATTTCCGCTATGTTGAATTGGATGGAGAATTCATCGAAACCCCTTTTCAGCATTTTGAAGAGGTAGCTCAGGAGATTGCGGCAACCAAGACAGTGTCTTCTGTACCCAAGATTACCAGACCTCCGCTTCGGATATCGTCTCTCAAAGATGCAAAGGCTGTGATTGAAGAAGAAGGAAGCACAATCTGGGGGCAGCTTCCTGATTTTCCTTTCAAGGCAGACAAGTTCGGTTTGGGGTTCACTTCTTCTGCTCAAAAGACAGTACACCGCTCCCGTGCTGGAGGGCCACCAGTGAAGATCACCCATTATGGAGTCAACGCTCTAGAGGACAATAAAGAAGAGGGTAACTTGGAAGACTGGATTTTCCCTACTGTTGACGAAGGACTGTGAAACTGGGAAGCAAAAGACTTTGTTCCGATTACTTTCATACCGCAGTAATTTATCTTTCAAACATTTATGTTGGTTTGTAATAATTCTCAAACAATTTGTACACCTTTAACCTTGTGCCTTACCCGAGGCACATAGGTCCATTTGTAAGGGTTTGATTTTTTCATCTTCATATGCCATTTTAATGAATCATGGACGTTTTCACATATAAACTTTTGTGTTCATTGTTTTTTCTTTTTACATTTTATTTGTTTAAAGGTGGCTATCCCTTACCCACACCCACACTCACAAATGCAGGTACCCTTCCATTCTGGATTCCATGGGTAACAATTCTACTATGGCCTTCAGTGACTCTGAAGATCTGATCAACCAAGCCGAATACGAAGGTGAGGAAGATTGTGAGGTGCCAGGAGAATTGGCTAGGCTGCTACAAATGAAAAAAGGGCTATTCTACCTCATGAGGAGCTGTTAGAGACAATCAACTTGGGAACTGAGGAAGACAGAAAAGAATTCAAAGTGGGTGCCAACCTAGATCCAAGTGTCAAAGAGTGCCTAATTCAGCTGTTGCATGAATAGGTTGAGATCTTCGCCTGGTCATACGAAGACATGTCGGGACTCGATACAGACATTGTGGTACACCGTCTACCCACAAGACAAGACTATCCACCAGTTAAATAGAAAGTCCATCGTATGAGGCACGACATGTCAGAAAAGATCAAAGCAGAAGTTATGAAGTAGTTCAATGCTGGATTTCTTGATGTTACTTCCTATCCACAATAGGTTGCTAACATTGTGCTCGTGCCTAAGAAGGACGACAAAGTCAGAATGTGCGTGGATTACAGAGACTTAAACAGGGCCAGACCTAAAGATGACTTTCCACTTCCTCACATTGACATCTTGGTTGACAATACAGCTCATCACAAGGTATTTTCTTTCATGGACGAATTTTCAGGTTACAACCAGATCAAAATGGCACCTGAAGACATGGAGAAAACTACTTTTGTTACACAGTGGGGTACGTTCTGCTACAAAGTGATGCCATTCGGACTGAAGAATGTCGGGGCAACCTATCAACGCGCCATGGTATCTTTGTTTCATGACATGATACATCATAAGATAGAGGTCTACGTAGATGACATGATAGCCCATTCACAAACTGAAGAAGAACACCTCGACCATCTGCAAAAGTTGTTTGTCAGGTAGAAAGAGTACAAGCTCAGACTGAACCCTAACAAGTGCACTTTTGGAGTCCGATCCGGTAAACTCTTAGGTTTCATTGTCAGCAACAAAGGCATCGAGGTTGATCCTGCCAAAGTCAAAGCTATACAAGAAATGCCTGCCCCTCGCACTGAGAAGGAGGTTAGAGGTTTCTTGGGACGCCTAAACTACATCGCAAGGTTCATTTCTCACCTAACATCTACCTGTGAACCAATCTTCAAGTTGTTGAAGAAAGATCAGGTGGTTAAATGGAATGATGACTGCCAAGTTGCTTTCATAAAATCAAAGAGTATTTGCTAGAACCTCCTATCTTGATGCCACCCGTCGAAGGAAGACCGCTAATCATGTATCTGACTGTCTTGGAGAATTCAATGGGGTGCGTACTGGGCCAACATGACGAGTCTGGCCGAAAAGAGCATGCCATTTATCACCTTAGAAAAAATTTTACCGACTGTGAGACCCGATACTCACTGCTCGAGAAAACTTTCTGCGCTTTGGTATGGGCTGCTCGCCGGTTAAGGCAGTACATGTTGACTCATACCACTCTACTGATATCTAAGATGGATCTGATCAAGTACATATTTGAGAAGCCTGCTTTATCTGGAAGAATAGCTAGATGGCAGATGATCCTGACTGAATACGATATACAATACACGACCCAAAAAGCTATAAAGGGAAGTGTGCTAGATGACCATCTGGCTCATCAAGCTGTCGAAGATTACCAATCAATGAAGTTTGACTTCCCTGACGAGGACATCATGACATTGGACAACATTGAAGACTTCATACCATATGACGGACCTGAACAAGGATCCCGATGGACCCTGTACTTTGATGGGGCCTCTAATGCACTTGGAAACGGTATCGAAGCGGTACTCATCTCCCTAGAAGGTTGCCATACTCCTTTCATAGCCAGGCTTTGCTTTAACTGCACCAACAACATGGCCGAGTATGAAGCTTGTATCTTTGGTCTCAAGGATTCCATAGACTTGGGAATCAAATCTTTGATTGTATTTGGGGACTCCGCTTTGGTCATCAGTCAGGTCAAAGGAGAGTGGGATACTAAGCATCCAAACCTCATCCCTTACAAAGAACATGTCTTGACATTGTTACCACATTTCGAGCAGATTACCTTCGAGCACTTCCCGCGAGAAGAAAATCAGATAGCAGATACTCTAGCTACAATGTTATCCATGTTTAAACTTAACTGGGATAATAAGGCTCCCCAAATCACCATTGAACGGATGGATGAACCTGCACATTGTCACGAGATTAATACCGAAGAAGTAGTGGACCGAACTTGGCTTCACGAGGTCAAAAGGTATCTCGAGGCTCAGGAATACCCTGAAGGAGCTTCAGTCAACGACAAAAAGTTCTTAAGGAGATTCTCAGCTAAGTTCTTCTTGAGCAATGGTATCCTGTACAAGCGCAATCATGATTGCATTCTGCTCCGTTGTATGGACAAGATTAAAGCTGAACAGATCATGGCTGAACTGCACAATGGTACCTTTGGCACTCACTCTAGCGGGCATACGATGGCTAAGAAGATTCTACGGGCATGCTATTACTGGTCTACAATGGAAGCTGACTGCTATCAACATTCCAGGACTTGTCACAAATGTCAAATCTATGCGGACAAGGTACATATACCTCCAGTTCCTCTCAATGTCTTAACAGCTCCTTGGCCATTCGCAATTTGGGGAATCGACATGATTGGAGAGATCAAGCCTACAACATCCAATGGACACTGCTTTATTCTGGTGGCCATTGATTACTTTACCAAGTGGGTCGTAGCAGCTTCCTTCGCATCCGTCACTAAGAATGTGGTTACCCGCTTCATCAAGAAGAACCTCATTTGCCGGTATGGTATCCCCGAAAGGATCATCACTGACAACGGTACAAACCTTAACAACACTATGATCACCGCCTTATGCAAGCAGTTCCAGATTCAACATCACAATTCATCTCCCTATCGGCCAAAGATGAACGGTGTTGTCGAAGCTGCGAACAAAAACATCAAGAAGATCGTAGAAAAGATGACAGTCACCTACAAGGACTGGCATGAAATGTTACCGTTTGCTGTCCACGGGTACCGTACCACGGCACGCACTTCAACTAGGGCAACACCCTATTCTTTGGTATATGGCATGGAAGCTGTTTTACCTATCGAGGTTCAGATTCCCTCCTTGAGAATCATGAAGGATGCTGGTTTGAGTGAAGAAGATTGGATTCAGACCCGGCTTGATCAACTTAATTTGATCGATGAAAAGCGACTTACTGTTGTTTGCCATGGTCAGGCATATCAAAAACGGATGATCAAGGCATTCAACAAGAAAGTCAGGCACCAGACATATCAAGTCGGGGATCTTGTAATCAAGCGGATCATCTTGCCGCAAAGTGATCCCAGGGGCAAATGGACTCCTACCTACGAAGGACCATTTTTGATCAAGAACATCTTTTCTGGTGGGGCAATGATCTTAACCACCATGGACGGTGATGACCTGCTGCACCCTACGAACGCAGACATAGTCAAAAGATACTACGCATAAATGACCCGGCAAGTTGAAAACCCGAAAGGGCGACTTGGGAAAAAAAGGGAATCCCGGTGAATTGAAAACTCGAAAGGGCGGTTCAGGCAAAAATTAGGGATAAACAAAAAAATCTGTACACCCGGCAAGTTGAAAACCCGAAAGGGCGACTTGGGCAAAAAAGGGTTTCCCGGTGGATCGAAAACCCGAAAGGGCGGTCCAGGAAAAAGTTAGGGAATTAAAGCGTATGAGCATGTCTCGTCGGATCACTTTAAGGACAATCTCTTCACAGACAAGCTTCGTGCTTCTGATCAACTCAATCATCTTCGGACGAAGCAACGAATGGATAAGATATCCAGAGTTACGAAGGCTATAACAGAATGGGAACCCCATGGAATTTTTACACATAACCATCTTTCTTTGTATAAATTTTTCTCATTTTTTATGACAACGTTCTCTTACTAGGATGTCTGTCTCCTTTGTACAAAATACTTACACAAAGTTAATACAAAGTTAATACAAAGATACTTCAAAGTGCAAAAAATTATTTGACTTTTCCTTTTTACACTTGTGTTTTATTTGAAAACGTCCAATGATTTATTAATGAGCATATGCATTTGAATATAGTCACATGTTTACAAATAAACGAAATGGGAAAGAATAATTGCTGACAGGTTGAAAGTATAGGAAAACATCTTCAGGCTGTTCCAGGAGAAATCCCCTGTAGTACATCATCTAGGTCCCTAGCGGAGCTAAAACCTTGAAAAGTACATATCCCCAGCGGAGTCATAATTTCAAACCTTTAATTCCCATCAGAATTAAATCTTCCAGCTCCCAAATCCCCAGTAGAGTAAAAACTTTGAACTACAGACCCCTAACGGAGATGAAACCTTCTTCCCCAGTCGAGTCAAATTTCTAACTATCAATCCCCAGCGGGAACCATTCAGTTCCCCAAATTCCCCAACAAGTTGTCTTGAAGCCTGGAAGTCAACCAGATAACAGTTAACTTTTATCCCCAACCTAGGATAACTCCCCAGTAGATTGGCATATAACCCAAACTCCTGATCTCCCCGGCAGGATAGCTACTCCCCAGCAGTATAGCTACTCCCCCAGAGTCCTGAACTTGCTCTCTAACGGTAAAGCCTTCTTCCTCACAGAGTTTTTAATCCCCAACAGAATGGAGATTCTCATTCTTGATTCCCTAGTGAAGTTACCAGAGTCTTCATTTACTCCCCAGCATGAACTTGTGAGAGTTTTTAATCCCCTGCAGATCGAAGATTTTCATTCTTGACTCCCCAGCATGAAGTCCTCAAGGATTCAAATTCCCCAGGAGATTGAAGATTCTCATTCTTAATTCCCCGCCGAAATCATCAGAGTTTTCCATATTCCCCAGTCGAGTAAGGATTCCCCTTGTGTTACCCCCAGTAGAAGTCTTCAAAATTCTCTGGATTTCCCAAGCAGATTCCTCAAGCAGTTTGACATTACTCTCACAACAGATTTTGTCATTACTCCAACTTCAAGACATGAAGGATTCTCACATCCCCACAGAAGTTGTCAAGGATTTTTAATCTCCAGCAGCGGTCAAGGATTTATTTTCCCCGGCAGTAATCGAAGATTTTATCATCCCCAACAGTCACCAAGGATTTCTCATCCTCAGCAATCAAAGATTTTGAATCTCCAACAGCGGTCAAGGATTTATTTTCCATGGCAGCAGTCAAAGATTTTATTATCTCCAGCTATCAAGGAGTTATTTTCCTCAGCAATACAGCGAATCAGCTTACATGCGCATACATTACATTCATATATCATAAACATTGATAAAACACATTTTACTGCATCATACATTTCATGCAACATAACTTTGTGTTTCAGCTAACATTTTACTCTTTTCAGGATAAGATTAACAGCTATCTTTAACAATTATTCAAAGATTTCAGATACAGTACGGATACACTCCAGACGCGGAAGTCATTTTGTTACTCATTCAGATCTCTTATTCAGATACAGTACGGATACACTCCAGACACGGAAGTCATTCTATTGCTCATTCAGACCTCAACCTCATGATGCAGTTCAGATACGCACCAGACACGGATGTCATTCTGTTACTTATTCAGATTCTGACTATCAGATACAGATTAGATACGCTCCAGACACGGAAGCCATTCTATTTCTCATTCAGATTCAGCTATCAATTTCAAGTTCAGATACACTCCAGACACGGAAGTCATTCTGCTACTTATTCATGATACAGTCCAGATACGCTCCAGACACGGTTGCCATTCTGTCACTCATTCTGATTTTCCCCAGCTCAGATACACTCCAAACATGGAAGTCATCCTGTCACCTATTCAAGATACAATCCAGATACGCTCCAGACACGGATGACATTCTGTCGCTTATTCAGATTTCAGATTCAGATACAATACAGATACACTCCAGACACGGAAGTCATTCTGTTATTCATTCAAGAATAAAATACAGTCACAGCTCGGATACGCTCCAGACACGGACACCATTCCATTGCTCGTACAGATACAGTCCAGATACGCTCTAGACACTGGTGCCATTCTGTCTCTTATTCAGATTTCAAATTCAGATACAATACAGATACACTCCAGACACGGAAGTCATTCTATTATTCATTCAAGAATCAAATACAGTTATAACTCGGATACGCTCCAGACACGGACACCATTCCATTTCTCATACAGATTCAGTCTCCAGATACAGTTCAGATACGTTCCAGACACGGATACCATTCTGATACTTATTCTTCTGACTTACAACATACAATTCAACAAAAATCCTTGGATGGCATCTTTAAGCCCATCTCCGACAAACTTTTGTCACCTCTCCAAATGGCATCTTTAAGCCCATTTCCTCAACTATGTTTTGACGAGTGCAAATTTACGGGCACTCCAGTGTCCAATCATCTTTTACCTTCGAGTCACGAACTACAAAACTCGCCAATCTAACTCTTCAGGTCCAGGAAGATTGAACAGGGGCAGCTGTTGTACCCCAAAATTTTCCCTCTCATTTTATCAAGATTTTCCTCACAAGACTCTTTGGACTCAAGACCAGATTAGGGTTTGCTCAGCTCAAGACTTCTCCTTGTACTGATAGCCTGAAATTAGGGTTTAAGTTTGCATACGGATTTTTGGACTTTCAATGCCTCATGTGACTTTCATACTTCATGTTGGACTCCTAAGATTGCTCATACCAAGTTTCAAGCCTTGAATCACAATCAAACCTCATAATTTTTTATCCACATCAACATTATAGACTCATATGAACCATTTGATCAAGTTTGGACTATAACTCCTCAAGAAATTTGATCAGATATTCAAAAGAGCAAAATGGTCATTTTTAGGGTTTTGACTGAGGAAGGGCAATTTATGATTTTTCACCTAGCCAATGGTAAATTGGGTTCAATCATGGTTTCAAGGACTCAATGGCACCATCTTGACCTAATCACAAGGTTCAAAATATCCCAATTGCATTGAATTGACAGATGAATTTTCTAGTCAACTGATCAAAAATCAACTGTATACTAAAAAGTCAAACTTTGACTTTTTGGTCAAAATCAAGTGCCAAGGGTCATATTTCATCAAGATGTGTCAAAACATGAAACTTGTTCACCAAGAAACCTAATTTTGAAAATTAGGGTTTAAGTTTGAAATATTTCATAACTTAGAATTTTTTTAAGTTATGAAAATTTCTTATTTTTTCCCAACTTTTCCCAACTTTTTCACCATGATGCAATCGGATTCAAACAAAACTTCCAACATGAAAGTTGTAGTCCTCCACAAAATCTACAACTTTGATTCACAAAGTTTTCCCAAATGATGCTTGGATCTCAACTTATGATTTTGTGAATAAGGGTCCAAAAACTTTTTAACTTAGTGAAATTTTGCCCTAGTTTAGGCAGATTTTTGACCTAACTTCATGGCAACTTTTCACATAGTTCAAAGGGGAATATCAAAATGCATTTCAAATATGGATTTTAGATCATGTTACAAGCTTTCCAAAATGTCCAAGAACTCTCCAAGATCATTTATGGTTAGGGAGAATCGAAGAAATGAAAATGGCAATTTCTCACTTTTGTCCATGGCATTTTTCACATTGATACAAGTTGCAAATCTGTCCTAAGCATGCTTGTACTTGTTTTACAGGTTCTAATCCTTTCTACACTCCTTAATTTAATGCAAATACATTGGTCAATGTCATTGTTCTGATCTTTGAAGCTTTGTACAAAGAATTATTCCAAAAATGGCATAAAGGTTGCATTGGTACTTTGATAAAGCATACTTTTAGCAACTTTGTTTTTCTTGAGCCATGGACCAAACCTTTTGCTGCAAACAAAGTCCATAAATACCAGACAATTGGTACCAACTCTCAAAAGGCCTTGAGCTAGCCTGTACTTGAAAAAGTGAACATAACTCTTGTATCTGATAAAACCAAGCCTTGGTAACATTTCAAACAACCTCAACATATTGTAACAAGCAAGAAACACGATTTGCCAAGCTCTCAAACACCCCAAAACACAAAATCACAAGTTCCTGCCCAAACAGGGCATCATCTGCAGAACCATTTGCAAAACCAAATTGGCTTGTGCGTTTTGCCTTGAACCAATTCAAATACATTCCATACATCACACCTAAGCTGTCTAGGCCCTTATCTTGTAACTATAACCTCTATTTCAAGGATCACCATTTTAATTTTGAAGCTTTGCAGGTTGACTTCTACAAGGAGATTCAGGCCACTTCAAAGCAAGCTGAGCATTGGGTAAGATTGAGGGAACTTCAGGCAAGCTCACACGAACTTCAGGCCTCACTCAAAGTTGCTACATTGTGTTTACCGTGGGAATTGGTAAACAACCGCTGATCTTCCAAAAGGTTACTTATTTGGTGACTCGCAGGATCGATCAGATTGATCCTAAGACATGGTTGATTTTGGGGTTTTGACTAAGTTTGGTAATGGATAAATGATGAGAAAATAAAGAAGCTTTATGTAAATTGCATGAAGAAGAAAACTTGACAGAATAAAGAAAAGCTTGAAATGAAAGGCTTCGACTGGAAAAGTAAAGGAGAAAGCAAGTAAAGTTTCTGGAAAATAAATGACTTTGATTAATTAAAGTGGTTTTTCACACATACATTCTCAACAATTCTTTCTCTCACGCTGGGTACTCGAATCTATATGAGTGACTTGTATATAATTGTGAACACACGCGAAAAACTGCGTGAACTACTAATATTTATACTAAACACATCCCAAGTAACCGTCGGGAAGTTACGCTGCTTCGAGATGACTCCACTTGGCACGTTCACAGCGTTCGACGCTCCAGATCTTGGCACGTTGCACTTGGTAACCGCTGGGAACCGTTTACCCTCCAAACGTTTGAATCTCAAACCGTTCCACTCTGAGTAATCGAACACCTTCGTCGAAAAGCATCTTCGACGTCGAAGGCAATAAGATTCTTCCTTGGAAGAATTTCTCTAAGTACATTGCCATCTTCTGATGGGCATTTCGACAGACCCAGCTGGTCGAAACCATCCTTCAGCTTTAATGGCTGATATTAATAAAAACAAGGGTGTCGAATTTAGGAGCCAACAAATTGCCCCCCAAGAATGCCTTATTTCGACTCTGAAAAGAAAAAGGCATTCTTTGAAATTTCATTCGACACCTGTCTTTTCATTCTTAGCCACAAATTAAACTGTGCACTTTTTGTCTTCTACCAACCACTGACAATCCTAAGAAAAAGCCATCATTTCATCCGTACCTAATACGTCACCTTAGTACGGCGTGCAGCGTGCCCAATGTCTTTTCACAAATTGTCATCATGACAATTTCCCAAAAACGAGGGCGCACGCTGCACCCTTTCATTTCTGCAGAACGGCTATGTCAATAGGGGGACGTCACGTGTCCCACTATCTTCTGCAACATTAAATGGCCTCGAATTTGGGGATTTCCCAACCACTATAAATAGCGCCAAGTACCCATTATGGGACTTTTTCACGCTATCCTTCCTTCAAACTTCCCTGTTGAACACAAAATATCTGCAAACTTGCAAACACCTTGTTCTTCACTTCATCTTCAACCTTAACATCAACAATGGCCTCAGGTTCCTCTACCGTTCCTAGTTCTAACATCCCTTCCAGAAATGCTAAACCCAAGATCTTCTCAACTGTCCCCATAGTTACCCTTACAGGCCAACGAAGGGTTCCTGAACCCCTAGAAACTGCTGAACGCGAAGCTTATTCACACCAACTCATGATTCCGGTTGGATACTCCAACCAAATCTTCGCCATGTCTGGCCCGCTCACCCCATGCATCGATGAAGCCATGAAGATCAAAAGCTTCTTTCCAGTGCTTAAAAAGCTCAAACCTGTTTGGTGCTCTAAAAAAGATGCAGAGGACAACGAAGATCCCGCTAAGGAGAAGATAGATCTTCGCTTCTTCAATAGGGGTGTTAGGGCTTTCAGGTCTAGCCCTAGCCTCACTCCTGACTACAGTGCTTGGCTAGAAAAAATGGAAAAAAGCCAGGCTTCGACCTGGAAGGACCTGGGGATATACGACCTGGTTATGCTGTCGAAGACGGGTCTCAACTACTCCCCTGAGATGCTGATAGCCTCCTTGCTTTTCTGGGATTACACTCATTTCACTTTCCACCTTCCTTGTGGAATGCTAACGCCCACGCTTTTCGACGTGGCTGCCATCACTGGCCTTCGACCCACTGGGGATTATTTCGACCCAGAGGAAATGTTGGAGGATCAGATTGGATTCTCAGCTACGAAACCCACCTACACCACCTATATCAACCATTACCATGATAAGTCGACAGCCATTGTGACGGATGTAGAGCATATCGCGTTTCTAGCCCTATGGCTGTCACGCTTTGTTTTCTGCACAAAGTCTTTACAGGTGACAAAGAAGATGGTCACCCTCGCCACCCAACTCCACCATGGCCAAAATATTTGTTTGGCAGAATTAATCTTGGCGAATCTGTACGAGTCGATCAGCAGCGGAGCGACTCTATTGAAGATCATCGAGAATAGAGCCAGTCTGCTGCTTGCAGGACCTTTTTGGCTACTTCAGCTGTGGCTCAATGCCACTTTCGAGTCTTTCTTACCTCAGAAGACTCAAATAAATGAGCAAGCTCCGGAGATAGAAAATAGGCGCATCGAAGGCACCAGATTAGCTCTACTGACCCCGACTGAAGATGGGCTGGAGCTTCAACAGACTTTTGCAAACTTCGTCTTGATGTTTGCAAGAAGAAAAGAATTTGCTTCGACCATGGCTCCCTTCGCTCGACGAAAGATTGGTCCAGAATGGTTCACGAGGCCCCATCCTAAGTCGTCAGGTAACCCTCAGGTCGAAGAACACACAATAATGTGGGAAGCATTTCTCACACCTAGAATAATGCCCCTGCGCTTTAAAAGCTCCAAGACTCACTTGAGCTTGATCGCGTATCAACCAAACTTGGTCTCTCGACAGTTTGGTATCATTCAAACACTTCCTTCTCCTATTTTTCCCAGGGAGAAATCCATGTTATATTTTTGCAACGACTATACTGAAGATGCTGCCACCAAGCATATCGGCAGGTATGCTGGTCGAACAGTCCTTTCACTGTTCGATTATCAGCTTAACTTTCTCTGTTCACCATCCTTCGAAGACTGGTGGAAGAGTTACTACGCTGAAGAGTTCTTCGACGAGAAAGACTTTGTGGACGAACTTCAGAAGTCTTTCGTTCTAGTCCTGGACAAAATAAAGAAATGTAAGTTCACTCTACAAATTATTTTGTCTTTCCATTTCGACTGGTAGCCTGTTAATTATAACTCGTCTTCTTTCAGTTGTTCGAAAGCCTGCAGCCAAGAAAGCTGCAGAAGGCCATCAGGGAGGAGGTCCCTTGACAAAACCTCCACCACCGGTAACCAGACTTTTATTATTTTCTTCTGGTTTAAACATTCTAACTTTCGATGTAGCGTCTAAATCGAACTCCAATTGGTTTTTAGGCACCTTCGCCCAAGAAACGACCTGCACTGACGGTCGAATCTGGGAGTGACGAAGAAGACGACTCTCCCCCTGCTCCTCTTAAAAGGCGAAAACTGAAGAAGGATGTTCCTTCTCCTGAGACTCGACCCACAATCAGAATAAAGGTTGCTGGGAGAAAACCCAGGCCACCTCCAGTAATTATTGAAGAGCCAATGGAGGAGGAACTAAATGTTTTGCTCAATAAACCCGTCGAAAGCGACAATTCCAGCCCTGGGGCTGAAGTTCCTCTGCAGGTAATTTCTTTGACCTTTTTTAACTCAGGTGTCGATGCTCACGTTCGATTGTGTCTCTTTCTAACCTAGAAGATTCTTCTTCTTCTTTTTTCAGGAAACCACTGAAAGCTCAGTGCCAAAGACTTCTGAAACACTAGACTCTGCTGAACTCAGCAGGCTACAAGAGAAGGAATTGGCGAACGATGAAGCCAATGCTGAAACAGAAGAACAACAACCAAAAGAGATTCAAGTGGTCGATCTGTCGGAGGAACAACATGATGAAGGGGATCACGCTGATGCTGGCACTGCTGAAGTTCAAGTCGAAGATAGTCACGTCGAAGCAAACGCTACTCAACAGCTTCAACCCCAAGACAATGCTGCTGCAAAGGTTACCACCTCAACAAAGCATAAGTCCAAAGAAGACTTAGCAATCTTGAAGCAAACTGATCCCATTGGCTATCTGAATGCCATTATCGAGAGCAGGGGAAGTTCCTCTGATCTTAGTCAGGAGGCTTCTACTCAATCGGGGAAGTCCACTGAGACTTCTCCTCTCGATGAGGCTTTGACGAAGGTCAAGGCTCAGTTCTTCAAGAAAGACTTGATGAAGGCTTTGGAGGGGGATCCCACTGCTCCGTCGTGTTTTGGAGCTGTTTTGAATGCAGTAGACTTGCTAGCTGTGACTCCAGAGGTTTCTAGCTTTATCATGGAGTTATACTCCATTATTGATCAAGTCTCAGCAGACTATCGACGACAGAGGGGCTTCAACAGCCAGCTCGAAGCGTTATATGGCAAAAGTTCTTCTGCCTGGACTGTTGTAGTAGAGACGACTTCTCGAATTGCAGAGTTGTCGAAGCAAAAGGCATCTAAGCAAGAAGAAATTGATGCCATAGATCGAGACAATGCTTCCATAAAGGCGCAAATCGAAGAGCTGGAGGCCAAGATGAACGCCAATACTAATCGCAAGGAGGAGCTTCTCTCGACTGTTTCAGACACCGAGAGTCAAGCTGAAATCACACAAGGCCTAGAGTTTGCTGAGAAAGCCCAAGCCTTCGACGACCAAATTGCCAAGCTTGCCTAGGCGAATGCCTTGTGCAACAAAAGACTGGAGTTGCAGCAGGCGAAGTACCTTCGACTCAAAGATTCTATCCCCTTCTGATTGACTTAGCCCTTTAACCACATATTGTAATATGTATTTGACAATATCGCCATTTTGGCTAATTTATAAAATTTTCCATTTTGGCTATTTATGGTTAATTTAGCCATTACTTGCTATTTATTTTTATCTCTTGGAGCATAGGTCTATACTTTTTCAAATATTTGCCATTTACTCTCAAGAGCCTTTTATCTTCACCCAACTCTTCGACTTCATAAGCTCCACCAGAAAAAGTTTGGATAATTCTGAATGGTCCTTCCCATTTGGGTGACCATTTTCCCATGCTTCGATCCCTTCGATCCATGGGAAGAATTACCTTCCAAACTAATTCTCCAGGCGAGAATGCCTTAGGTTTCACTTTTTTATTGTAAGAGTCTTCCACTCTTTTCTTCTGAAGCCTTAGTAAGTCGAGAGCGTGCAGTCTTTCTTCGTCTAAATCTACTAGTTCGTCTAACATCATATCCCAATAAACTTTAGAGGGGATATCATGGTGTCTCTGAACCCTTGCAGATTGAAGACAAATTTCTATTGGCAACACTGCGTCATGACCAAAAGTTAGCCTATATGGTGTTGTACCTATGGCTTCTTTTGGGGACGTTCGACAGGCCCACAAGATCTGGTCTAACGTCTTATGCCAATTTTTTGGCTTCTTCCCAACATGCTTTTTTATCAAGCCAATCACTACTTTGTTCGCCGCTTCGACTTGACCGTTTTCCTGTGCATAATAAGGCGTTGATGTTAGGAGTCTAAAGCCTGTTTCTTGAGCAAATTCCTGCATCTTTCGACCGGTGAAAACTGATCCTTGATCAGTAGTTATAGTTTCAGGGATTCCATACCTAAAGATAATGTTCTTTTGAATAAATTCAATGACATTTTCTTGGTCTACATTGACTAAAGGAATAGCTTCGATCCACTTAGTAAAATAATCAATGCCTACCAATATATACTTATGGCTCTTTGATGATGCTGGTCGAATCTCTCCAATAAGGTCCAACGCCCATCCTCTGAAGGGCCAAGGTTTCACTATCGAGTGAAGTTTGCTTGCTGGTACATGCTGGATGCCTGTATGGACTTGACATTCTTGGCAACCCTTGGCGAACTCGACACAATCTTTCAACATGGTGAGCCAGTATAGTCCTTGTCGAAACAACAACCATTTCATCTTATGGCCTACTTGGTGAGCCCCACATGCTCCAGCGTGCGTAGTCGAAAGGGCTATGTATGCTTCAGTTTCACTTAAGCACTTTAGCAATACCCCTTCAGGCGTCTTTTTAAATAACTCATTACCCATGAGTACGTAACTCAACGCCCTATATTTTGTTTTTCGTTCTGTCGAAGCTGCTGGATTTTGTAGATAATCCACAATGGGTTTCCTCCAATCTTGCTCTGACAAATTATCTATGAACGAAATTCCAAAGTTCCTTTGGTCAGCATACCCTAGTCTTGTCGATTCCAAGTCTGTTGGTGACAGACAAGTTGCTTTTATCTTTTCTCGAACTTCGATTGCTCTTTGCAATCTCGTTTTTGAAATTTTGTACCCTGATGCAATTTGTGCCAAATCGTTGGCTATTTGATTTTCCAACCTGGGTATGTGTCAAATGTTGACCATTTCGAATTTTTTCATTAAACGATTTGCTATCACAAAGTACATAATGCGATTTTCTCTTATGCATTTATATTCTTTTGTGACTTGCTTAATGACTAACTCTGAGTCTCCCATTATTTCAACTCGAGTTGCCCCCAATTCCAACAATATTTCAAGGCCAGTAATTAGAGCTTCATACTCAGCCTCATTGTTCGAACAAGAACCTGATATCTTGTACTTGAATGTTGTTGGAATTTTTTCTGGAGAAATAATCAAGACTCCTACTCTTGTTCCATCTTTATGGCTGGAACCATCGAAGTAGAATTTCCAAGGCTCTATCTCCACATAATTAATACTCTCAACTTGAATTGAGTGGTCGACTATAAAGTCTGCCACCACTTGTCCTTTCACTGCCTTAAGAGGCATAAAGGTCAAGGAGTATTCAGTTAATGCTAGTGCCCACTTGCCAATTCGACTGTGCAAGATGGGTTTCGACAACATGTACTTGAAAACATCAAAATGAGACGAAACATACACATCAACTGGTTTTATATATTGTTTGAGCTTTGTACAAGAGAAATACAGACATAGACACAATTTTTCAACTTCGCTATATCTAGTTTCTGCATCGTTCAAAACTCTACTAAGATAGTAAATGGATCTTTCGACTCCATTTTCATCTTCTTGGGCTAACATGCTTCCCAAAGTTTTGTCGGATGCAGCTATGTACAATCTCATACTCCTGTTGCTACAAGGAGGCACCAAAATAGGTGGCTTTGTGAGGTACCCTTTGATTTTGTCGAAGGCTTCTTGTTGCTCTTGCCCCCATTCGAATCCCTCTTTGTTCAATCGAAGTAAGGGTGAAAAGGCTTGAGCTTTCCCACTTAGGTTAGATATGAATCTCCTTAAGAAATTTATCTTGCCTAACAGAGATTGCAGTTCCTTTTTGTTCGCTGGCGCTTTCGCTTCCAGAATTGCCTTCGTCTTGTTCTGGTTGATCTCGATTCCTTTCTTGTGGACAACGAAGCCCAAGAAATCTCCAGCTTTCACACAGAATGCACACTTCAAAGGGTTCATCTTCAGACCATGTTCTCTCATTCTTTCGAATGATTGTCGAAGGTGGTCTATGTGGTTCTTCCTGGAAACAGATTTTATAATAATGTCATCAATATATACTTGCATAAAAGTGTTAATAAAATCATGGAAGATGGAATCCATCGCTCGCTGATATGTTGCCCCAGCGTTCTTTAGGCCAAAAGGCATCACTACCCATTCGTAGGTGCCTAAAGCCCCAGGGCATCGAAAAGCTGTTTTCGACACATCTTCTTCAGCAATGAATATTTGATTATATCCTGAGTAACCATCGAGCATACTCAGGTACTCGTAGCCAGCGGCAGAATCGACTAGCATTTCCGCCACAGGCATAGGATATTCATCTTTAGGTGTAGCAGCATTCAAATCTCTGAAATCTATGCACACTCTCAATGTACCATTTTTCTTAATCACTGGCACAATATTTGCAATCCATTCGACATACCTCGTAACGCGTATGAATTTGCACTTCAGCATTCTTTCGACTTCCGTTTTGATCTTCGACAGTATTTCTGGAGCGAAGCGTCTTGGACTTTGCTTGATTGGCTTCTTCCCAGGTTTGATTGGCAACTGAAGTTCTACCAATCCTCTGTCGAGACCAGGCATTTTGTCGTAATCCCATGCAAAACAGTCCTTGAACTCTTTTAACAAATGGATTACTTCCAACCTGAGTTCTGGGTCAATTTTTGCGCTAATGTAAGTTGGCTTTTTCTCTAACCCTTCGCCCAAGTTGATTTCTTCTAGAGGATCCTGCGCTAGCATCTTGATGTTATTCGCTAAGGGGTCCTTTTCGAATCCCAAAGGCTCATCGTCGTAGATGGCGTCGAGCCTTTGTTCCTGCATCCCTTCTGGCATGATATTAGGAGGTTCTGGATCGAAGTCCTTTCCAGGACCTGCAGAAGATAACTGTTGATCATTGGCCTGTGTGGCCATATATTTTACTTCGGCTTCGAGAGCCGTTATCATCTTTGTTTCGGCTACGTAAGCCGAAATTCGCTGCAATGATTGTGACTCAGTCATTGTCACTGAATTCACTTCCCCAACCAGTTGGTTGGATATCGGTTAACCCACTAAAGTCAATGTGGGACAAGTCTTCTCTGTCCCATTGAAAACCATGCTCAGGGTGCAGGTATAGGGAACAAAAAGTATTTGGCGTTGGCACCAAGTCGAAGTCAGGTGTTGGGCATGGCCCAATGTGAGCCAGGTTCTTGTCGAAGTCTGCCAGCCCTAGGTGATTTACTTCGCCCAGGTAATAGCTTTGGTCCGCTTCTATGTTTTCGACCATTCCATTAGGACGCCATAGTAGCAACCTCGGGTGCATTGATGATGGTACAACTCCAACACCATGAATCCATTCACGGCCTAACAAAAGATTATAGTTAGGTTTGGCCGATATGACCATAAACATAGTTGGTCGAAGGATAGATCCCACCTTGATGTCCAGTTGGATCACACCCATAGTGGTCCCTATGCCGCCTTCATAATTCGACAGGACCATGTTGTGAGGCTTGATATTCTCATCACTTTTGCCTATTTTTCTTAGCATAAAGTGATGGATGATGTTGATGGTTGCCCCACAATCTACCAAGATTTTATTTACTGTGGTTTCTTCGAGTTTAGCCCTTATAAATAAAGGCTTAAGGTGATTTTTCATCGCACCTGTAGGAGGTTCGAAGAACCCATTCTGCTCTTCAGTAGCGCCATTATCCATGACGAAATAGCACACTGGCCTATGCTTGGCCATTTCTTGCTCCACTTCCCAATCGCTTGTTTCGACCTCCACCTGGCGGTTGAACTCTCTGGGCATAACTGAGACTATGTTCACCATGATATCTAAGGTGTCATCCAACTCAGAACCATCATCGTTATCAACTTCACCCTGGTTAGGCCAAACTAGCCTATTGGTTACTGGTTGTCTTTCCAGAGGCTTCCTCTGCTTTCTCTGAGGAACATTTGAACTGGTTTCTGCCTTTGGTTCATTAGCAGCTTCCCTCTCAGCTTTTCGTCGCCTCTGGTATCTCCTCCATTGAGATCGAGACATGGGATTCTTCCCTTTGTAGTTGCTTGACACCTGGGTCACTTTAGGGGTAGCAACCTGAGGCTCTTTCTTATGTATAAAAGATGAACCTCTTGGCACTTCGAAGGAGTTCCATCTTTCCTCGCTTGGCCTCTTTCGACCAGATGTTTTGTACCACGTATCAACTGGCACATTAGTCGAAGGCCTGAAAGTCAGTGGCCTCTTTTCTTGATTCGAACTCCTTTGGGAGGCTCTTTTGGGGTCATGTCGAGTATCAACACTCTCCCTTTTTCTATTTGCTGCTCTTACACCTTGAATATGTTCAGCAGCTTTTTTGTCGAAGATTGAACTGCATCGAGGACACAGCATCACTTCTGACTTCTTTTTCTGGCATCTTTGCAGGAAATATGCCAGATTTTCATTTTCCCGAGGGAAAGCAGTTTTGTTGGCTTGTTCTTGCCTCATGGCCTCCTCTGATGCTTTTGGTTCAGAGACTTCGACCATGTTGACATTCATGGTGTCTTTGTTGGCAAGAGTCAACTGCTTCATCTGAATCTCCAAGTCCTCTGTCTGGCCTTGAACTGCAGCCAAGTGAGAACTGGGTTTTGTTCCAGAGTTTTGGGCTCCAATTGTCTCCAGCTTTGGGCTTTCGACCGCCTTTTGGACCGCTTCAATTGTCCTTCTGGATAGATTCCCAGAAAAACTGCCAAAGATTGGCATGTTGACATGGTCCTTTGAGACTTCGACCATTGTGATTCCTGGCCTCTTCGACTGGCTTCTGGATGCCTCGATCACGTTCACCTCTGAAGGTTCAGCATAATGGGCTTCAGCCTGCAACGGGTTAGAGTCCACATTCATGGGGGTCTTGTCAGCAAACTTCAACCTCCCTTCTTCGATAGCGTCTTGCACAAGATTCCTGAAAAGAAAATATTGAGACGTTTTATGGCCCAGAAAATTATGATATTTACAAAAGCCTCTCTTCTTTCTTTGATCAAGAGGAGGCACTTTTACCCCTGGGGGTACTATCATTTGGCCATCTTTTACAAGTAAGTCAAAGATTTCATCACATTTTGTAATATCAAAACTATAAGTCTTTTTGGGGAACCTATCGTTGGTCCTTTCTTGACCTGTGGGATTTTTTCCACTTGAGGGGACTAACAGTTTGCAAGAGTATGGTGGCCCTTGTTTTAGTTCCGCTAAATCGACCTCGCCTTCTTCGACGGTTATAGTTTCGTCGAAGGTTTCAGGATCTTCGTCATCCATCTCGACATACGCTATCCTCTCTCTTTTATGAGTTTTTGTTGCCTTGGCTTTTTCAGCTTTAAGGCGTTCTACCTGTCGAACTCTATCGGCCAATTGGGCCATGTCTCTCAGGTATTGAGTGTCTAACTTCTTCCTAATGGAATAATCTAAGCCGCCTGCGGCTATTTCGACTAACTCATGTTCTGGCACTTGTGTAAAACATCTTGCTTTGAGCAATCTAAACCTATTTAGATATTCGTCTATAGGTTCAGTGAAACGTCTCTTTACACTGGCCAATTCTTTCAGGCTTATCTTGGTTTGTCCCATGTAGAATTGCTCATGGAACAATCTCTCCAACTGGGTCCAATGATGGATCGAATTTGGGGGGAGAGTTGTAAACCAAGTAAAAGCGTTCTTTGTTAAAGAACTTGGGAAGTACTTAATCCTCAGGTTTTCGTTGTTTGAAATATCTCATGCTTCGATCAAGTATCTCGCCACATGTTCGACAGTAGATTCTGTCGTGTCCCCAGAGAATTTAGTGAACTTAGGGACTTTACATCTAGGAGGTAAGTCTGTTTGTAACACGTATTCTGACAGTGGGGATGTGAAGTTGGGCCTACGAAAGCCCATGTTCATCCCATTCTGCGTCATGATTCTTTCGATCATGGCTGCCAGATTATTTTCCAAACCCATATTCTGGTATTGGATATGCTGAACTACTTCGTCAGCATTTTGGTTTCTGTTAACTAACCTTACCTCTGGGGCTATAACCCTAGGTTCTTCGACAGGCTGCTCCAATCGTGCCCTAAGGTTTTCTTCGACAGGCTGCTGGACTTGGTTGATAGTGGTTTCTTCCTCTAAGAGTATACCTTGGTTTCCCCTTATTTGCGCCCTTTGGGGTTGTCGAATAGGTTGGGGTACCCCAAAGAAATCAGCCAAACGCGTCATTTACGCCGTCATCTGCTGATTCGACTGGGTGGTGTTTTGTATTAGAGGATTCAGCACTGTACTTAAAGTTTGTGCCAACATTTGAACCATATCATGGTTGCTTTCGTCCATTTGTTGCCTCAAGACTGCTGTCGAGGCATTTGTAAGGCCATGTGCTACTTGGGACGTTCCTCCTAAGAGTTGGGTCCTATTTCTGTTCGCCATACCTACTCCAGAACCTTGGAGTGGCGAAGAGGCACTCACTAAAGGGTCTAAAAAATTGGACGCAGTGTTCGTCAGGCTAGCCAATTCAGAAGTTGGCATGCCATAGAGTGGTTCATGATTTTGACCGCCTGTCATAAATCCTGGGGGAACATAAGGCCTTGTGCCTAAATTTCCCCTTGGTGGGGGAGTTCCCAAAGGCACTCTGGGGCCAGTGAACGGAGGTAATGGCCCCGTTGTTGTGACCGTTACTGCTGGTGTTGAACCAGCGGTTATCGCTTCACTTACGGTTGGGGTAACCGTTGTTCCCACATTCGTTTGTGGGATTTCGTTATTGTTTGGCGGATTCGCCATCGCTTCTCTTCTTCTGGCATTATTGGTATTGTTAGTGTATATTCTACCACTTCTCAATAACATGCAATACTTCTCGAAAAAGATGATATTCTGTATAAAAAGGTTAAACTTCAAAATCAACACAAAGTCCCACCAGGTGTGCCAATTTGTTTACCGTGGGAATTGGTAAACAACCGCTGATCTTCCAAAAGGTTACTTATTTGGTGACTCGCAGGATCGATCAGATTGATCCTAAGACATGGTTAATTTTGGGGTTTTGACTAAGTTTGGTAATGGATAAATGACGAGAAAATAAAGAAGCTTTATGTAAATTGCATGAAGAAGAAAACTTGACAGAATAAAGAAAAGCTTGAAATGAAAGGCTTCGACTGGAAAAGTAAAGGAGAAAGCAAGTAAAGTTTCTGGAAAATAAATGACTTTGATTAATTAAAGTGGTGTTTCACACATACATTCTCAACAATTCTTTCTCTCACGCTGGGTACTCGAATCTATATGAGTGACTTGTATATAATTGTGAACACACGCGAAAAACTGCGTGAACTACTAATATTTATACTAAACACATCCCAAGTAACCGTCGGGCAGTTACGCTGCTTCGAGATGACTCCACTTGGCACGTTAACAGCGTTCGACGCTCCAGATCTTGGCACGTTGCACTTGGTAACCGCTGGGAACCGTTTTCCCTCCAAACGTTTGAATCTCAAACCGTTCCACTCTGAGCAATCGAACACCTTCGTCGAAAAGCATCTTCGACGTCGAAGGCAACAAGATTCTTCCTTGGAAGAATTTCTCTAAGTACATTGCCATCTTCTGATGGGCATTTCGACAGACCCAGCTGGTCGAAACCATCCTTCAGCTTTAATGGCTGATATTAATAAAAACAAGGATGCCGAATTTAGGAGCCAACACATTGCCATAGCCAAACTCAACTGAACAAGGTCATTTTCAAAGTTCTATCTCCTTATTTAGGCATCATTGGGCTTAGGTTTGTGAAGCAAAAATGTAGTCTTTAATGTGCTTGAGCTGTACATATGCTTAGATTCCATTTATATTAACTGAGCTTAGAGTATTTGGATGATGAACATGCTGAAAATTTTAGGTCAGAAATTAGGACCATTAAAAATCTCTCTGATCTTTGAGAGTTAGGTCAAGTTCTTTACATCATTGGAATCGTGTGATCATGAGCTACATTTTTCATGTTATAAATTTTTGATTTAATGCAAAGAATAGCAAGAAAAGGTTTGAGTTGCAGAACACGCGCGTTTGGGACGAAGCAAGGTCAGGGATGAAGTGAAGTGGGCCTGGCGCTTAGGCTTGTTTCTTTTGGCACCCCCCTTTTACTTTCTGCACCCCCTTGGCCCATTTTCTTTATTTTGCATTTTTTTTATTTCTTTTATATTTTCTGACTTTATTTATTTTTTCTGAGCATTTAAAATCACAAAAAATATTTTCTTTATTTTTTGCATTTTATCATTTTTTTTATTTTTTTATTTTTTGCATAATAAAAATTTTATTAGGTTAAATATAGTTTATTTTCTTGAATAAACTTATAAATAATATAAAAATATCACACATTTTTATTTTTATTATTTATACACTTGAAATATTATTTTCTCACATATTTTTTTTAACATTTTGGTATATATTTTTATTTATTTTCTTGTACATAAATGAAATAAATAATAATAGAATATATATTTTCTTTAAAACAAAAATTAGGGTTTCTTCACCCTTTCAAAAATAATCATTTTATTTTCTTAGTTTTAAGACATAAATAAATTTATTTTCTCATACATAAAATTAATACAGAAAACATTTTTTCATATTTACAATTTATTCCATATTTAAATACTTGTTTATTTATTTATTGTTGTATAAATTCAATCGGGTTGTAATAGTAAATTAGGGTTTTATTTTGTGCAAATACCCCCTATTCAAACTTGTACCCCCCTCCCCATAATAATGTTGTAATAGTCTAGATTTACTTTACGCATTTTATCGCTTTCATATGCCATGATAGTAAACTAGGGTTTTGTATGCAAAGACCAAAAACAAAACAAATAGCATGAATTAACACAAGACAAAAATGCATGAAAAATGACAACACTTTGCACATAACACCCCTAGGGTTTCATCCACTTTGTTGCCTTAAAATGGCCATGGTATGCATGCTAGGTATCTTGGAAAAATCAAACAAAACAAAAAGATCATAGTCCCTCGATGACGCTATCTAGATTGCCTAAACAAAAATGATCTAGTCCCTTAAAAATTTGCTAAGATACTTGGCAATATTGTTATCATGGTCATACGATGACCCACGCCCGTCCCGTTTAACATCCAAAAATAGGGTTGTTTACCAAATACAATGGTAAAACAACAATATCAAAGGAATAAATATGTGTAGGAAAGACTTTTGAGTAGGGTAGACAACTCCTAGTTACTTGATCAATTTGCAAACCATCCTTGCTATTTTCAAACTATCACACACCTTTTAAAACAATTTCAAAACAATTTCCCAACAACTTTCAAACATTGAGACATTTTTCAAAAGACAAACACATTTGTATACATTCAAACAAGAATCATTACAAAGGTTGCCTAAACGATGGCCTCTTTTCAAAATAATTTCAAAACCATACACAAAAGCACCATTTCAAACAATTGAAAAGCAAAAGCAAGTGATCTAAAACAAGTAACTAAGAGCCCATGGAAAACCATGGATGAAAAGGGTGCTAGCACCTTCCCTTTTCATAATCTACCCCTCAAACCCAAAAAACAATCTCAAAGGTCTTTCCTGTGCTTTTTTACCTTTCTTTTTGGATAAAATAAAAGTCGGTGGCGACTCTTGCTAAACCAAAACATTTGCGAACACAAACGCAAAACCTCAAGTCAGTTCTTCCACCACATCACATATGGCTTCTATGGTTACAATCAGATCAAAATGGCACCTGAGGACATGGAGAAGACTACCTTTATTACCCAGTGGCGCACCTTTTGTTACAAGGTTATTCCATTTGGATTGAAGAACACCGGGGCAAACTATCAGCATGCTATGGTAGCGTTGTTCCATGATATGATCCATTACGAGATATAGGTCTATCTTAATGACATGAGAGCTAGATCCCAAACTGAAGAAGAGCACCTTGATCACTTGTGAAAACTATTTGAAAGGATGAAGAAATACAAGTTAAGACTGAACGCGAACAAGTGCACCTTTGGAGTAAGATCTGGTAAGCTCTTAGGTTTCGTCGTTAGTGGCAAAGGTATTGAGGTAGATCCTACAAAATTTAAAGTTATTCAAGATACGCCAACTCCCTGCACTGAGAAGGAAGTTAGAGGTTTCTTGGGACGTCTAAGTTACATTTACAGATTCATTTCCCACCTAACCGCTACTTGTGAACCAACCTTCAAGCTACTGAAGAAATATCAAGTAGTGAAATGGAACGAAGATTATCAGATAGCCTTTGACAGAATCAAGGAATGTCTGCAAGAACCTCCAAATTTGACGCCACCAGTTGAAGGGATGCCTCTAATCATGTACCTAACAGTGTTAGAGAATTCAATGGGGTGTGTGTTGGGGCAACATGACGAGTTTGGTTGAAAATAGCACACAATATACTACCTTAGCAAAAAGTTTATTGACTGTGAAACAAGATACTCACTGCTCAATAAAACTTGTTGCACTTTAGCACGGGCTACTCACCAACTAAGACAGTATATGTTGACTCACACTACCCTATTAATCTCTAAAATGGATCCCATCAAATACATATTTGAGAAGCCCGCTCTCTCAGGAAGAATAGCCAGATGGAAGATGGTCCTGACAGAATACGACATTCAGTACACCACTCAAAAGGCAATCACAGGAAGTGTACTGGAAGATCATTTGGCTCATCAGGCTGTAGATGACTACCAGTCTATGAATTTTGAATTCCTGGATGAACATTTTGCTAGTACTGACTGTGAAAAACCTGAATCGGATGAAGGACCTGAAAAATGATCCTCATGGACTATGATTTTTTACGGAGCTTCCAACGCGCTCGACAATGGCATTGGTGTTGTGATTATCTCTCTCAGAGGTTTCCATACAACCTTCACCTCCAGGCTATATTTTGATTGTACCAACAATATGGATGAATATAAAGCATGCATTATGAGTATCAAGGCTACTGTTGACATGAGAATCAAGTTCTTGAAAGTATATGGAGACTCCGCCTTGGTAATCATCCAGATTAAGGGAGATTGGGATATGAAGCATCCTAATCTCATTCCTTTCCGAGAGCATGTATTGACATTGATTCCGTATTTTGAAGAGATTACCTTTGAACATATTCCACGAGAAGAAAATAAGTTAGTGAATGCGCTAGCTACCATGTCATCCATGTTCAAGGTCAGATGGGATAACGAAGCCCCTCGGATCACTGTTGAAAGATTAGACGAACCGTCATACTGTTATGAGGTTGACACTGAGGGTGTAGAGGAAAAGCCTTGGTTCCATGAAGTGAAAAGTACCTTAATGCTCAAGAATACCCTGAGGGAGCATCCATCAATGACAAGAAGTTTCTAAGAAGGTTCTCTTCCAAGTTCTTCCTTAGTAATGGAATCCTCTATAAGCGCAACGATGATTCAACTTTGCTTCGTTGTGTGGACAAGAAAGAAGCTGAAAAGATCATGGAGGATATGCATGAGGGTATCTTTGGTAATCATTCTAGAGGGAACACAATGGATAAGAAGATTCTGAGGGCAGGTTACTATTGGTCCACTATGGAAACAGATTGCCATCACCACTCTCGGACTTGTCACAAATGCCAAATTTATGCTGACAAAGTACATGTGCCTCTGGTTCCTTTAAACATCTTGACCGCTCCTTGGCCATTCGCAATATGGGGAATTGTTATGATTGGAGAGATTAGACCTATCGCTTCCAATGGACATCGCTTCATCCTTGTTGCCATTGATTACTTCACGGAGTGGGTCGAGGCAGCCTCATTCGCTTCTATCACCAAGAACGCTGTGGCTCGGTTCATCAGACATAACCCTATCTATCGGTATGGTATCCTAGAAATAATTATCACATATAATGGTACCAACCTCAATAATACTATGATCACCGAGCTCTGTATGCAATTTAAGATCCAGCATCATAAATCTTCTCCTTACTAACCAAATATGAATGGCGCTGTGGAAGCTGCCAATAAGAATATAAAGAAGATCATGCAAAAGATGACGGTAACATATAAAGACTGGCACGAGATGTTACTATTTGCTTTTCATGGTTACCGTACCTCAGTGCGCACATCAACAGGGGCAACCCCATTTTCTCTCATATATGGTATGGAAGTTGTTTTACCTGTCGAGGTCCAAATTACTTCCTTGAGAATTATGAAGGATGTAGGTTTAAACAAAAACAAATAGATTTAGACTCGATTTGACTAATTGAACCTGATTGACAAGAAGAGGCTCACGACTGTTAGTCATGGTCAGGTGTACCAGAAACGCATGACCAAATATTTTAAAAAGAAGGTCAGACGTCAGGTATATCGGGCCGGTGACTTGGGAATCAAACGCATCATCCTGCCACAAGGTGATCCCAAGGGAAAATGGACTCCTACATACGAGGGACCATTTATGATCAAGAACATATTTCCTGGTGCAGCTATGATATTGACCACCATGGGCAGTGATGACCTTCCGCACCATGTAAACGAGGACATAGTTAAAAGATACTACGCATAAAAAGAGACTCGCGAGGTTGACTAGCCTAGGAAAAAATAAGGGCATCCCGGCAAACCAAAATGGTTCAGTCAAAAATTAAGGGATATATATACATGAAAAATTTGTACGCCTGGCAAGTAGAAAACCTGAAAAGGCGGCTTGGTCAAAAAAGGGTATCACGGTGGACTGAAAACCTGAAAGGGAAGTCCAGGAAAAAGTTAGGGATTAAAAGTGTATGACTATGTCTCGTTGGATCACCTTATAACCAGACTTTCGTTATCAAGTTCGAACGGTACGGATCAATCCAGTCAACTTCTTCTAAACGGTAAAGTGATGAGACACTCAAAGATATAAAGGCGATAGAAGAATTGAAACCCAATGGGATTATTTCACATAGCTGTTTTTCTTTGTGTACCACTTTTTATATTTCTCATTTTTACGACGACTTCCTCTTACTAGGATGTCCGTCTCTTTGTACAAAAGCGCCTGTTTATAGGCAAAACTTCCTCAAATTAATACAAAACGTCTCTCTAAAAGTTCAAAACTACTTGTTTTTTATTTTTCTGTTTTGTTTACAAGAGCGTCCAATGATTATTTTAAGTAAACATATGCATTTGAATGTGATTACCGTTTACAAATGCATGCATAAAAATGGGAAAGACAATTACTAAGGGCTCTAAGAGGTTAGACAATGTTAAAAGTCGTCCATAAATCCCCACAAAGCAACCACCTCTAGAGGACTATCTTCACCAACAAGAAGTCAATAATTGACATTAGGAGTCAAGATAGAATTCCCATTCTTTGGATTGAAACCAAGCAAGAAAAGATACTAGACCTCTTGAGAGAACCAAACTTCAAGTGTATTAAGTCTTCACAAAAATTGGGCTGAGTAACGGCTGTATACGGATGAATTCTAGATTACAAACAAAGAATGTAATCTCAATAACCTGAACACAAAACAAACAAACAACCAAATGTCTTAAGGTAAACCTCAAGAACTCCAGACAAAATATCAATTAAGGTCCCAAGGTCTCCAACATAGGCCAAGGTTTCTAATCCTAAGTCCAAGAAGTCCAAAACTCCACAATGCCAAAGTTAGTAACCAAATAGTTCAAGTATCATTAAATCCTTTTTAGGGTTCATGTTGATTATTAGGTGTCTTGAAAAAGAAAAGAAGAGCTCAAGTGAGAAAAATAAAAATGACAAGAAAGTAATGCTCAAGTGAGCAATATAAAAATGGTATGAAATGTAATGCTTAAAATAAATGGTACATAAAGCATAAAAAATAAAAGCATAAAGTAAAAACAATTTAACAATTAGTGGTTAGTTGGATGACCATCTTGAAACTTGCATTTGGAACTTATTAGAGGATTGGTAGAACCAAAACCTCCACACAACAAGTTGCATTTTCTTTTTGTTAACTATATCATCCATTTGGAATCCTCAAAAGTACCATTTAATGATCAACAATGTTTATGTGATCCGGGTTGACCAAAAGTGTTGTAGACCCATTAGAGGATTGGTAGAACCAAAGCCTCCACACAATGAATCTCAAGGTTACTGGATCAAAGAGATCAAACTAACATAATTGGGCTTGCAAATGTAGGTTTGGGCCACGAATGATCATTTATTCGAATCAGGACAAAATTTAGCGCTATGTTAAGCAATCGTAAGTGCACTTATATAGAAGTCGCACCTATTTTGAGGTCGGTCAATAGCAATCTATGCACCATTTGTTTTGAGACATGATATAGAGATCATGCTCCAATAACACTTAGTGTAATAAGAAAGGAATGAGATAAAAAGGGATGGGAAAGAATATACAAACCAAATTTGAATTAAAATTTAATCAAAGTATTATTAAAATCATTCATCCATTTTTATGGAGTTAGACTCAATATCATGGATTCAATGATGTTAATAAAGTTCATGATCAAAATTCAACCCAAGATCATCCAGAAAATAATCACAAAATTATATTGCATTTAATATATATAAAAAAAGGTTTAAAAATGTTTTAAAATAAAAATAAAGGATAAAAAAGTCAACTATGTTCCAATTAATCAAGAAATATTAAGTAAGACCATAGAAAAATCAGAAATGAACTCAGATATTTTTATATAATTTTTTATAATTTTTTAAGGTCAGAAACTATTTTTTAAAATTAAAAGAAATGAGTAAAATAACCCTAAAATGATAAAAAAAATACCAAAGTCATAAATAAAAAATAAATGAGGTCACAAATATTTGTCACTCTATCATTGGATCATTACATATTTTTTTCACAATTTAAAAATGCATAAAAGTATTTTTAAACATTTAAAACAATTCAAATAAAGTGAAAATTTATATAAAAATATCAAAATACAAAATAAAATTTTAAAAAAATAAAAATCAAAAAGAGAAAAATCAAAAATATTTTTCATAATTTCTTTAGATTTTTTGGACTTAAAATGAATTTTCTATGATTTTTTGAAGTTTAAAGCAATTAAATATAAATATCAGAAATAAAAAATAAAGTCAAAAATACGTGGACCATTGGATGAGAGTCAAAACATGTTAGTAATCAAATCCAAGGGATCTGGCGCATTGTGCATATCATGGTCATTAGTGAATGAAGCACGAAATCAAATGTAAAATCAGATTTTAAAAAAAAAGTGGCAAGCCATCATTGGTTGGAAGATGACAAGTTGGTCATCTTCAACCTCCAACCAACGTGAATTGCAGGTCTCTCAAACTGTAAAATCAGAAGCTCAGACCTATGCCATTCGCTTCGTCTCTTCAAGACGAAGACAACCACACCTTCGCGACAAATTTATATAAGCTGTAACTCAAGCAATTTGGAAGGAAAGTTTTGAAAAGGGATTTGAAATTTCATGGTCAAAACGTGTTTCCAGATAAAAGCAAGTGTTGCGACTAGAACCAGGGCAATGAGAGCTTCACAATGATATTAAAGTTTTGAAGAATTGATGGAGAAATGAACCATTGTCATTCACATAAAGCATGCTTTATACAAAGTCAGCTCTCTGTGAGCCTCTCAACTGTTTTTTCTGCACACACAATGTTAAAGCAAGAAGCAACATTCCTAAAACTCCTAGCCACCTCATATCCCTTTTGTACCATACATTGGGACATCAAATTTCACATAACTTAGTTGTTTCATCTCAGCCAAACCAGAATTCCACAGTTTGTGAAACAAACTCTCTCATCCTATCAAACCTTATCTAAAAATAGAGAAATCGTTTGCAATCTAAAGGGCAGAAGTTTTTGTTGTGTAGACAAGTTTCTCAAAACCCTTCATACTCTCAAAAAACCATAATTATACACACAACCTACACTCTTAAGCTTTGAAGTCTAAATATTTGAACCTCTCACACCTTGCAAGTTATGTCCAAACAAACCATCCAAAAACTCCACTTACATCATATAGAAGTAGTTCAAACTCAAGAATAGCTTCTGTAACATCACTATTTTCCAAACTAAAAAACAGCCACCTGCAACTTCACTTCTCCAACTCAAAATCAAAACACAAATTTCAGTTTCAAGGTAAGTTTTCTTGACTTTGAACTCTTCATACAAACATCATTAGTGGTTCATTTTTTAAGATAAAATGTAGATATCATCGCCTTGAAGCTAACCATATGCTTGCTTTTAATTTTCACTAACCATGTGTTTAGAACTGACTTTTATATTTAGAAGAACAATGTTAGGAGTAAAAAACAACAGTATGAGTCGACGCATAACTATATGTGTCGACACATATTAGGTACAAAACAACATATGAGTCGATACAAAACATGAATGAGTCCACACATAACAGAAATGAGTTGATACAAACCATTAAGTGTCGACTCATACGGAGTTGTTTTGACTTCCAAGTGCAAAGAGATGATATGTATCGATACATAAATGAATGAGTCGATACAAACCATTATGTGTCGACTCATACTGAGTTGATTTTGATTTCTAGGAGCAAGGAATGATGTGTATTGATTCATAAGTACATGTGTCAATACAAAACAAATATTAGCCAATGCATAAGTGCATGCCCCAATGCATAAAAGTTTTCGTATCAATGCGTACATGTATGTGTCAATACATAAAAGTTTTTTAAAACAATTTTTATTTTTTTACATTACCTTTATATTTCTTTATATTTTTATTGTTATTAATTATTCAATATGGTTGTAATAGTGACTTAGGGTTTAATTACTTGTCATCACCCCATTTGTAAATTTGTACCCCAATCCCCAAATGATGTAATAGCGTGGAATCTTTACATTCCGTAAGACAAACAAAGAATGAAAAACAAACACTATGCACACTTGCACCTCTAGGGTAACCCTCATTTGTTGCCTCGAATAAAAAAGTCATGTCCCTCGAACATGGGATACTTTAGCAAACACCCTCGAATATAAGATCATAGTCCCTTGATGACCCTTCGATGTTGGCTTAGGTAAACGATCTTAGACCCTTACAAAAATTGCTAAGGTATCCTACAATGTTTCCTTCTATGACTACACGACGACCCACGCCCGTCCCTTCACATCCAATGATAGGGCTTCATAACAATCAATGGTAAGATAGAAATATCTAAAGGAGGAGGAAATTAAAAAATACTTTTTGAGTAGGTAAAACGTTCATAGTTGCTTGCTCACAAACATGTTTCAAACACACCAACACTTTCTAATAAAATATTTTCAAAAGTCAACACTTTGTATGCATTCTTATAGAGACGAGAACCATTACAAAGTTCTCCTAAATAAAGGCACTTTCAAAAATACTTTCAAAAAATATCACAAACACATTTCAAAGTGAGCTAGCAACTAAGAACCCGTAGTTAACTACGAATGAAAAGGGTGCTAACACCTTCCCTTTTCATAACCTACCCCCAGAACTCAAGAAAATTCTCAAAAGGTCTTTCCTGTTATTTTCACCATTTCCATTATTGGATAAAAGAAAATTTGGTGGCGACTCTTGCTATCCGCAACAATTGTGATAAAACTCAAAACACCCAAGTCAGTTCTTCCACCGTATTACAGAATTTGTGACTCTGCTGGGTAAAATAAAGTCGGGTTACCTTAGAGACTTGATCACCTTTAAATGCTTTGATTGTTTGACTTGTTTGCTTTACATTCTTGGGTACTTGTTTGGATTTTTTATTGATCCTCTACCCGGATCCGGGAAGATTATTAGGTAAGTAGCTAAGATTATGGAGACTGTACGGCGTAGACCGATATGGTTGAGACAATAGCTACATTATGTGACACATTTTTTGGTACCAGTATCCCTTGTGGTGAATCAAGGAGAATACGAGGCCGCTATGTGGTGTCGTGAAGTACTAACGGACCATAGAACCTTTAATTGAACAACTTGGCCATTAGGAAGTAGTGAGATAGCTGGCTTCGATGGAAATTTGAAAACTGGTTGATACTCGATGTTACGCTCATTGAGATTAGACTTTCTGGATATTTTGGTCGCCAATAAAGAGGCTTGCGCTGAAACAATGCCCGATGAAGAAATATCAGTGATATTGAGATTCCCTATAACCCAGTTACTTTTGTTAGGATAGGTTGAACCAACTAAACTTCAAGAGGGTACTTACCTATAAACCTCATGCAAGCCTAAACCTAAGGACTTGTTTGCTTTGCTTTTATATGATTATTTATACATAACATCATGACATCATGCCATAGAATTTTCAATAACCATTTTAAGGGTCTCAAGGGCCTGTGGTGCAGGGTTATACTGAACCAGACGTCTATCAAAGGGAAAGAGAAATTATTTTCCTCTAACCAAATGATGTCAAAAAGCCAAAGAGTCAAGGGGTATGACCCACTTGACATGGTGAGCTTGATTCTTGTAGAAGGGAATTCAACTATACGAAGTTCTTCAAAGTTGTAATAAAAGATAAACTTTTGACATTTTCTTGTGTTTACCCCATGAGATCCTTGAAAACATTGCATTTTACATATCATGCATGTCATTGCATAACAGGTATTCTCGAGACAGGTTTCTCATTTTCTCGCGGTTTATTTCAGTAAGAAAATGGCTCTAGAGAAAACAGTTAAAGATCTCCAAGCTCAGAACGCCAAGTTCCAACAAATGTTCCTAAACTTAGCCAAGGGGCAAGAAGATCTAAAAGCACTCTTCACGAAAGGGAGCAAGAATAAGGCAAAGAAATGAGTTGGAATCCTAAACATGGGGAAGAGGTTTAAAGGGCCCGCCAAACAAGCCCAAGTTGAAGAAGATTCCTCCGAAGAGAATGAAAATCAATATGAAGATGCTAGGAGCACCCGCGCTAGGGGTAGAAACAATCAAATCTCTGAAGACGAGGATTATTCTGATGAGCAATATCCATCGGCCGACGACAGATATAAGCAACTATAAGATAGACTGAAAGTTGTGGAGATCCAAGTTGTACCTTCTTGCACTTTGAAGACTTGGGTTTGGTGCCTGAAGTAGTTATTCCCCACAAATTCAAGATTCTAATCTTTGCTAAGTACGATGGTATCTCGTGGCCTAAGCTTCATTTGAGATCTTACGTCCGCAAAATTCAACCACATACCACTGATAAGAAGTTATGGATGCACTTCTTTCAAGAGATTTTGTCTGGGACTCAATTGGAGTGGTTTTACCAGTTAGAAGGTTCCAACATCCATACTTGGGAGGATTTGGCCGCCGCCTTTTACCGCCAATATCAATATAACGCTGATCTTGCGCCAACTAGGGTGCAATTACAAGGAATGACCATGGGTTCCAACAAGGGTTTCAAAGAATACACTCAAAAGTGAAGAGACCTAGCCAGAAGGGTTCAACCTCATTTATATGACAGGGAGTTGGTTGATATCTTTATGGGAACTTTGACAGGACCTTTCTTCAATCACCTAATCGGAAGCTCTTCAGCTGGATTCACCGAGCTGATTCTAACTAAGGAACAAGTTGAAGGCGGAATTAGAAGCGGAAAAATCCAGATGGATACGTCTTCAAGTATTGAAAATAAGACATACATTGGAAAGAAAGAGTCCAACGCTGTATATGGCCAAGAGGGACATGTTGGAGGTAATAACAACCAATCTGTGGGAGTTGTGCTAATCTCTAATCATATGCCTGTGCAACAACATCAACAGGGGAATCAGCGTAAGGAGGTCGTATCTAAAATATAATTCACCAAAATCAACATGTCACTGGATCAAGCTTTACAACACATGTTAAAGGCAGAGCTGATTACGTTAAAGGCTCCTCTTTGGAATCCCAATACTTTTGCTCCTAGTTATCATCCCAATGAAAAGTGCGATTACCATTCGGGTAGTTCTGGACATGATAAGAATGGCTGTTATTCATTATTCAATATGGTTGTAATAGTGACTTAGGGTTTAATTACTTGTCATCTCCGCATTTGTAAATTTGTACCCCCATCCCCAAATGATGTAATAGCGTAGAATCTTTACATTCCGCAATTTATCGCTTTCAAATACAAATGCTAGTAATTAGGGTTTGTATGGAAAGACTAAAATCAACCAATAGAAAACCCTAATTCAAGATAAACAAATCATGAAAAACAAACACTTTGCACACTTGCACCTCTAGGGTAACCCCCATTTGTTGCCTCGAATAAAATAGTCATGTCCCTCGAACGTGGGATACTTTAGCAAAGACCCTCGAATACAAGATTGTAGTCCCTCGATAACCCTTCGATGTTGCCTTCGGTAAATGATCTTAGACCCTTAAAAATATTACTAAGGTATCCTACAATGTTGCCTTCTATGACTACACGACGATCCACGCCCGTCCATTCACATCCAATGATAGGGCTTCTTATCAATCAATGGTAAGATAGAAATATCTAAAGGAGGAGGAAATGAACAAAGACTTTTTGAGTAAGTAGAACATTTGTAGTTGCTTGCTCACAAACATTTCAAACCAAACATCTTTCAAACACACCAACACTTTCTAGTGAAATATTTTCAAAAGTCAACACTTTATATGCATTCTTATAGAGACGAGAATTATTACAAAGTTCGCCTAAACAAAGGAACTTTCAAAAATACTTTCAAAAAACATCACAAACACATTTCAAATAAAGCATTTCAAAGTGAGCTAGCAACTAAGAGCCCGTAGATAACTACTGATGAAAGGGTGCTAACACCTTCCCTTTTCATAACCTACCCCTCGAACTCAACAAAATTCTCAAAAGGTCTTTCCTGTTCTTTTCACCCTTTTCTTTATTGGATAAAAGAAATGTCGGTGGCGACTCTTACTATCCGCAACAGTTACGGTAAAATGCAAAACAACCAAGTCACTTCTTCCACCGTATTACACGTAGTCTCATCGAAACCATGACTCAGACACTTTCTCAACATTTATTTGTACTACTCCCAAGCTTCATTGAGGGACTCATTTCCACCTTGTAAAAACATAAAAATTGAGGTTTTGGCTTCCATGAACCTTGATTGTGGGAAAGATCTCTTAAGAAACTTCTCCTCTAGAACATTCCACTCTGTCATTGTTTTAGTGGGTTGACCAAGGTACCAATCCTTAGCCTTCCTAACCAAAAATTGAGGGAATAATATTTTGAAGACTTGCTCTTCCTCAGCTTCATGAGCTCCCATCAAACCGGCAATCTCATAGAACTTTGTGACATGATTATACAGGTCTTCATGATCAAGACTGGTGAAAGGATTTACATAGATGTATGGCAGTTTTCATCTCAGAATTCCTCGAATTAGCTTGGCGAGCAAACTGGGCATTCCTTCTAGGACTATTGGTGCAAGGACCTCTTGGTTCCGCCATGACTTCTTCTAGCCTTAGAGATGTAGAAGAAGTAGAAGCCTTCCTCTCTTTCTTTCCTTTCTTTGGCTAATTTTATCATCCTTCTGGTTTTTCTATTAAGTCTTCGAACCTTCCTTTCAATTTCAGGGTCAAAAAGGAGTTGATCTTCGGGTACACTTCATCGTATAAACACAATTCTAAAACACTAGCCAAAAAAGTGAAAAATAAGAGATATTATAATATAACAATTTAACTTAAAACAATATAATTATTGCAATGTTTGCAATATCAAACTCCTATCCCCGACAACGGCGCTATTTTATTGAAATACTTTTACAGGGAAAGTATTTATATTATTGTTTTCTATAGAGATTGGTGTGATATTACTGCCATTCTATAGTTAGAATTGTTTTAAGTATAAGATTCATAAAAGGGTGTGATTTTGAAATATTGATAAAAACATGTCAAGATTAGGGCTCTAATCTAATTAAAACTTATTTTCTTAATAAAATATGTGAACTTATTAACAATCAATATAATCACATATCCTCTCAATAAATTTCATCTCTAAAACAAATTTTGAGTTTTATCATATTAATCCTTATATGATATCTCAACCTAACTATTAATAAGATAACTTTAAAATCTTGATATAGATGAATATTAACTCAAAAAACTATGCCTCATATTATCCTCTCGTTGAAAGCGGTGCACGAATCAATATCCCACTACATCGAAAACTAAATACAACGAATAAACATAGAAACCAAAAATTATAGCTAATATCATCCAATGTATTAAGTCCAAATCACAAAAGAAGGAAAATCAAGAGGCGTATTTACCGCTTTATTTCTATAAAATGAACTGGTTCCTTCATAAAGCTTGCAACTGGGGTTCTCACACCCAGAACAGGAATCTCTTCGTGGTAAATGGATATCGACGATCCGACCTAAGTAAATAAACTTTACTATGCAGGATGAAAGAAAAATCAAAGACATCGCATAATAATAACAAGAAAAAAGAGATAAATGCAAACTCTAAGCTAAATAAGACCAACATCATTTTGGTAAAAGAATTTGCATAAATATTAATAATTGTTACACTCAAGCACAAAAGCTTGGGAAGCTATAGAGGAAACAAAATAATACAAAGGGAAGGAAAAAAAGGATGAAGCATATGGGGTCAAGGTACCAGGTTCTTCCTCTTGAGTCACTACGGGAGCCTCGATCAAAATTATGGTATCGGGGCAGAACTTCCTTACTAGTTCCATAAGTAGCTCACATACCCTGAGCATAACCTGCAAAATCCACTAAAGGGAACCATGAGCTCCTACAGTAGGCTGACTACCTCGTCTTGGAGAACCTTCAAGGTCTTAACATGAGCCTTTGTCTCATGAAAAATGGTTTTCTAATTCTCCTCCACCTGACGAGTCTTCTCTTCAACAACATGAAAAGCATCCTGATAACGTTTTTCGTCCTCTTTGAGGGTATCCTCCAGCTTAGTCACCCACTACTACAAAATGAACCTTTTACCATGGTTGGGAAAATGATTTCTCCATAGATGGTGGCTCATGGTAACAAAGAGTGTTGTAGTATATGCATGCCCTTTTTACTACCACGGGTTGGTAGCCGTCTTAAAAACCTAGTAACACCATAACATGTCACTACGGTTGTCGAAATCAATAGTAGTAAAACATGGCGCTCAGGGGTTCGATACCCAGTGCCCAAATTTTGTGAAGTTTTTTAATATTTTACCACGTTTGAACGTTCCTACCATAATGAAAGACTTAGCGTACAATATTTCACTAAGTTTTACCTTCCAATTGTTAGAGAAATATTCATATGAGTTTAAACATATAACCTTTCAATTGTTCATTAAACATATAACTTTTCAATCTGATCTTACCTAATCAGACTTGCACCGTCACGACTGGCTCCGGGCAGAATTTGAGTGAGATGGGGGGGGGGGTACCTACAAGGCACTTCGATACTAAAATGAGTGACAAAATGAGCAGGAAAAAAGTTTATGTATGCGTAAGAGATGAATACCTGACCCTCTAGGAACAGAGGGTATTTATAGCCCCCAGCGCGGGGCCAAGGTCCCCTCATTGGGCCGACCAGAATTGACCCAATAAAGGAACTGGTAGGTTCTACGTGTGTAATGGAGACCCGCACGTAGTCCCCTTCTTGGTGATGCTCTGCGAGAAATAAGGAGGGACGAAGACGCGGTCTTTCCGGAGTTCAGATGATCTGATAACGGTCAAAATCTGCCCTACGAGGAGGGTGCTCGAGCTGGAGTTCCCATGGTCGGGGACACCATATGTCGCAGGCAACGGCGGGCACGACTGCAGTATGTGGTCGGGCATGCTGCTGGAATCCGCGGGCGCGCGCTCCTCGAGGAGATGCTTAGATTAGGCCTTTGTTCTTGCTTTTGGGCCAGGGCGGGCCCAGTCCAGAACAGGAGCCCCCAAGTCATGGCTCCTGGAGCAGGAGTTGTGACTTGACTTCAACTCGCCTTTGCTACGGGGTCTGATGCTCGACCTAGGATATTTCCTTCCCCGTGGTTGCTCGAGAAGTTTCTCATGAGTTGCGTTCGTGGCGTAACCCTTGTCGATGCATGCTCGGGGGATTCCTCGTGGGCTGTGTTTGTTGGGTACGTGAGGCAACCCTTGGGAACTGTAACGCCACCCTAGCGACAGTAGGGCCATCATTTCCTAGGGGAGTAGACGTCGAGGAGGGGAAGTTCGTGGTTCCCCGGGGCGACGTTTCGTATTCCACGTCATCCCTATAAATAGGATCCTTGGGTCCCATAATTTGATTTTCCTCTTCGCGCTTCTTTGTTTGTAGGTGATTTTACTGTTATTTGGATGTTAGAAACCCACATCTGGGATTAGTGCCCGGTACATTCATGTTTATGCCCGGTACATTCATGTTTGTGCCCGGTAAACTCATATCTTTAGGTATTTGACTCGCGATGCTGCCCGGGACCTTCATGGTCTTGGGCGCATAATCTATGATACTTCCCGGTAAACCCATAGTTCTAGGTTTAGGATTCATGATATTGCTCGTCAAATTCATAGTTTAGGTCGGCGCACCCATGAGCTGGCCGGGATGTTGACCCATTAGGAAGTATGTAGGACAACTTGTTGTGGTACCTTAGCGTCGGGGAGGCGAAACCAGGATCTTGTTCGAGTCCTCAACGTTTTATCGCGCGCGGAGTATGTCTTGGCTTGTCGTGCACTACTTCCCGTCAGCTATGGCAAGCATATGGATTTGCTCTCGAGTTTCACCAGTTTCCTGTGCTTTGTAGGTAAATGGCTGACGAATCGGAGTCTTCGGGGCATAATGAGGTCGAAGACCAAAGTGCCGAGGAGAATGTAACTCTTGTTGATACCGTCTATGATCCTTCGTTGGATTGGGTGGGCGCCGAGCCCCGAGGGATTTCCTCGACATATAGTCGGCGTAGTCAGAGCGCATACACTGTCGTCGAACATGGTGGTAGTCACCTGGGCTTCCAGAAGAACTTTGTTGTGATAAGGCCGTCCCTCGACGCACGAATATGCTCGAAGTTCTCCGAGTATGGGTTTCCAATGTATGAAATCGCGTTCAAGGACCTCGGCCTTAAGCTCCCTTTAAATGATTTCCAAGTTGAGGTATTCTGCCATCTGGACTTGGCCCCCTCGCAGCTTCACCCCAATTCGATCTCCTTTCTTCGGGCGTTTGAGCTGACATGTCGCTTCTTGAGGATCGAGGCGACCATTCCTCTCTTCTTCAGAGTTTTTCACTTGCAACGCCAGTCTCGAGGAGGCAGGCATAGCTGGGTTTCCCTAAAACAGTCGAAGAGGCTGTTCAGGATGTACATGGATTCGGTCCGGGGTTTCAAGGACAAATGGTACGTCCTGCAGCCGGTCACCCAGACTGCTTTGGATTCTATGTATGAAGAGGAAACCACAGTGGCCGACGAGAACGGGGAGCCTCTTATAGACGATGAGGGTCGCCCGGTGGTAGGGCGTGTATCCAAGTTCCCGTTGCATTGGTGCTCGCGCCATTACGAGCATGGTATCGGGCACTACCATACGAGGATGAAGAAGCCTATGGTACCCTTTGTAAGTATGTCGACAGCTTCTTCCATGCCCGGTGGGTCACGAGGGAGGGGGAAGACATTCTTGACAAGGAGGGTTACCTGACATTCGAGGCCCATCCTATCGATACCAAGGTGCTTGTCGAGTGCCAATCCTACGGGCAGGACGTAGATCTACTAGGTTGCTTTTTGTCTTATAGTTTTGTTCTAGTTTCTTTGTTTGTTATCTGCTCGTAACTAACTCGAGCTTTCTTCGTTGCAGGCAATATGGCCGAACGAAGGGAGAGGCTTTTAAAGCTGTCTCAGGATAAGAGAGTGAACAGGAGGTTGGTGCGAGCTCCACAGGCCACGAGAATGGGCCCGTCGACCAGTTCAGGCGATGCTTCTAGCGGGTCCCAGGGTTCCCCTGACGTCGAGCAGCCTACTGAGCTGATAACGAGAAAGAGAAGCCGGGCAGAGAACCAGTCGGAAGTCGGCGACGAGTCTGTCGCGGTGAGGGCCTTCGGCTTGCCCCCCTATTTTAAAGAGGAAGGTTTCTTCGAGGGGTTTCCCTTGACAGTGAGTGCCGAGGAGGCTGAGACCATCAGGCGGCTCAATAAAGAGAGTCGGAGAAAACACCTGGCCGGCAGTATGGTCGGGATGGTTAAGATGGCCGAGATGGCCGTTGTCCTTGCTGAGGATGGGTCGGACTCCTCTGACCGCGTCAGGGAACTGGAGTTGGAGAAAGCTGCCCTCGCTGCCGGAGAGGGACTGTTTTCGACTGGACCAGGAACGCTTCGAGGCCGACAACGAGCGTCTGTCTAAGGAAGTCGAGGAGCTGAAGGCCGCCATGCTTCCTGCTGAAGATGAGTCGGAGGAGACAGCCCCCTTGCGTAGCCGTTCGGATCTGGTCGCGCGCATCCATCTCCTCGAAACGGACTGTGTCGGTGCTTTAGCGGACGGTTTTGAGGCCACGGTTAGCCAGCTCGCTTTATTGAATCCGGGCATGAAAACCGAGGGAGTGGGTTTCATGTCTCAGATCATCGACGGCCAGGTCGTGCCTCCTCCTGAGTCTCCTGTTGTGGATGCTGGTAGCCCCGGGGAAGTCTAGTCGTGGAATTTTTGGTCGGGCCTGCGCGCCTGTTTATTGGTATTTGTTTTGGGGCCTGCGTGCCCGTGCATATTTTTAGGGCCTGCGTGCCCGTACACATTTCTTTTGGCTGTTGTGCCATAGCCTGTAACTTCTGAACATCGTCGGCCTTCTTAGTCAGTTTATTTTTATTCGTTTTCTGCTTATGAGCTTTTAGATGGGTGTTCATTTCGACCTTTAAACTTGCCCGTGTCTAAGTTTTTTATATTTCGATGAAATTTGCCTAAGTTATATCCCCGAGTCACGCTTGTGTTCGGCTGTTACTTTGTGGCAAAATCTGCCTAAGTTGTGTCCTCGAGTGGAGATTCTTTCGACCCATTTAGTGGTCCGACGCACTTTGAAATGCGCCGGTCGTGCGGAGTAAAGCCCGCTTGCTCGGGCGTAGGACCCAGATCGGGGTTGTATGCACGTGGCGTGAACTGCCCATCACGAGTTGGGTGTTCTGCCATGTGGGTACTTTGACAGTGGAGCTCGATTGAGGTGTCCCTGTCGGGCGCCGTCGTTCGTCCTCGTTTGGATGAACGATGTTACGTTGTTTGGGGCGTAGATTAGGCCTGTAACTTGGCCTATCTACGTGGTCGAGACATTTCTCTCCGTTGACTAGATGTGGATGTTCGACGACGAGAGTCCTTAGTATTTTAAGGGTTTCTTAACTATAGTACTGCTTTAGTTTAGCAGCGTTCCAGGGTCGTGGCAATGGTTCTCCGTCTAGCTGCTCGAGGTAGTATGCCCCGGTACCTGTGGCGCCGTGGACGCGGTAAGGCCCTTCCCAGTTCGCGGCCAATTTCCCTTCGCGGGAGTCTTTCTAGTTTCTTCGTAGTACCAGGCTGCCGATCTCGAACTCACGTTTGAGGACCTTGTCATTGTGACGCAGGGCCACTCGTTGTTTTAGAGTGGCCTCGCGCAGGGCTTCCCCCAATCGAATTTCCTCGACTAAGTCGAGTTCGTCCCTGAGTGCTTCGTCGTTCATTTCTTCGTCGAGAGAAGTTTTTGTCCGCCTGGAGGGTTCCCTGATTTCTACTGGGATTACGGCTTCGGTGCTGTATGTTAGTCGAAAGGGGGTCTCGCCCATCGTTGAATGGGGCATGGTGCGATACGCCCACAAGACGCTGTGCAGCTCCTCGACCCAGCCTCTTTTAGCTTCGCCGAGCCGGCATTTGAGTCCTCGGAGGATGACTCTGTTAGCGGCCTCGGCTTGCCCGTTGGTTTGAGGGTGCTCGACTGAGTTGAAGTGTTGTTTGCTTCCCAGTTTGGTGACGAAGTTTTGGAACCCGTGGTCGGTGAATTGGGTGCCGTTGTCGGTGACTAGTGCTCTTGGGATCCCGAATCTAGCGAGGATGTTTCTTTTGTAGAAACGGAGGATGTTGTGCAAGGTGATCTTCGCGAGAGCCTCAGCCTCTATCCATTTCGTGAAGTAATCCACGGCCACAATGAGGAACTTGTTTTGATAAGTTCCTTGCACGAAAGGTCCGAGGATATACATCCCCCACCACGCAAACGGCCACCGAGATGACAATATGCTCAGCTCGTGAGGGGGAGCGAGGTGCATGTCGCCGTGCCTTTGGAACTTGTCACACTTCTTGACGTGTTCCTTGGCGTCCTGCTACATCGTCGGCCAATAGTACCCCGCTAGCAGGGATTTTCTCGCCAGAGACTTGCCACCCATGTGTTGGGCGTTAATCCCTTCGTGTATCTCATGTAATACCTCGGGGACTGTGGATTCGTCGATGCATTTAAGGAGGGGAATCGAGAATCCCCTGCGGTATAGTTTATGCTCGAGCACCACGTAGGAGCATGCTCGTCGTTTCGTGATGGTCGCTTCTGTCTGGTCCGAAGGGAGTTCTCCCTTTGTCATAAAATTGTACACTGGGGTCATCCAGCTCGAGGTGTCTCTGATGGCGTGCACCTCGACTGGGGTCGAGGACCTCTCGATGCTCGAGCATGACAGGGATTCTTGTATGACGGATTTGTTTCCGCCCTTCTTTCTCGTGCTTGCGAGTTTGGACAATATGTCTGCCCTTGTGTTTTGCTCGCGCGGAACGTGTGACATTTCTGCTCGGTCGAACCTTTTCATGTGTTCTTTGACTAAGTTTAAGTATTCGACGAGGCTGTCGTTTTTAGCTTGGTAGCTCCCTTGGACTTGGGAAGCCACGAGCTGTGAGTCTGTGAAGATTTGTATCTCGCGGGCTCCTAGGTCCTGGGCTAGCCTTAGTCCTGCGAGCAGGGCCTCGTACTCTGCTTGGTTGTTCGAAGTCAGGAAGGAGAGAGTTAACGAGTTCTCGATCACTACGCCTTTCTCATTTTCTAGGAGGATCCCCACACCGCTTTCGGACGAACTGGAAGCTCCATCGACGAAGATGGTCCATTTGTGCTCCTTCCCTGCGGGCGGGTCGTGAACGGTCATTTCCGCGACGAAGTCGGCCAGGGCTTGTGCCTTTAGAGATTTCCTGCTTTCGTATTGAATGTCGAACTCGGAGAGTTCCAAGGACCATTTCAACATTCAGCCCGCCATATCAGGTCGACCTAATAGTTGTTTTACTGGTTGGTCGGTTCGTACTATGACTGTATGGGCCAAGAAATAGTGTCTGAGTCTCCTCACCGCGTTGACGAGGGCTATGGCTACTTTTTATATCTGTTGGTATCTGCTCTCATGTCCTTGTAGGGCTTTGCTCGTGAAATAAATGGGCTTCTACCCGTCGGTGGTCTCGCGAATGAGAGTCGCGCTGATGGCCTCGTTTGAGACGGCCAAGTATAGGAATAAAGGCTCCCCGTCGACTGGTCGAGACAGCACGGGGGGTTGGGATAGACTTTGTTTTAGATGGCGCAGTGCCCACTTACATTCCTCGAACCATTCGAAGGCTGCTTCTTTGTGAAGGAGTCTGAAGAAGGGGAGAGCGTGCTGAGCGGATCTTGCGACGAAGCGGGACAATGACGTGAGCATACCGTTCATGATTTGTATTGATTTCTTTGACGTAGGTGTCGGGAGGTCGGAGAAGGCTCGACATTTGTTGGGATTGGCTTCAATTCCTCGTTCTGTCAGGTAGAACCCGAGGAATTTCCCCGCCTTGACCCCGAACGTGCATTTTACGGGGTTGAATCTCATGTTACATTATCTTGCTTGGGCGAAGACTGCTTTGAGGTGTGTTGCATGATCGGTGTCTGCTCGGGACTTGACGATCATGTCGTCCATGTAAACCTCGAGCATGTCTCTGATTTTCTTGTGGAACACTTTGTTTATCATGCGTTGGTAAGTTGCCCCCGCGTTCTTCAGTCCAAAGGGCATTACGTTGTAGTAATAATTGCCCGAGTTGGTCATGAAGGTAGTGCAATTTTTGTCGCCCATGGCCATTGGGATTTGGTTATAGCCTGAATAAGCATCCATGAACGACAATATCTTGTAGCTGACCGAGTTGTCGACCAGCATATCTATGTTCGGTAGGGGAAAGGCATCCTTCGGGCATGCCCGATTGAGATCAGTATAATCAACACACATTCACCATTTTCCATTATTCTTTTTAACTAGTACAACATTTGACAGCCAGGTTGAATACCGGGCTTCAGAAATAAAATTTTCCTCTAGGAGGTCTTTTATAGCTTTTTTAGCAGCCTCTGTTTTCTCTGGTGACTGCCTACGCATATGTTGTACTTCTGCCTTAGCGGCATGATCTATGGCGACACGGTGACAGGCGACCTCGGGGTCGAGTCCGGGCATTTCCGCGGCGCTCCAGGCGAACAGGTCGGCATTCTCACGCATGCAGGCTTTGATTTTCTTCCTTGCCAGGTCGGGGAGGTCGATGCCAATCTTCACTCCTTTGCTTGGGTCTGCACCGAGGGGGACGAGCTCGAAGTCCCCGTTCGGGATTGGTCGGAGGGGGATTTGCTCGCCGTTGGGAGGTTCGTCCTGATCGAAGCGAGTATCCAGAGCTATGGAGTCGACCTTTATGGGAGCTCTCTGGTCTTCTACCTTGGCGGGCTCTGATTTGTCGGGCTCCTGTCGTGTCTTCGCCGGTCTCTTGGCGGGCCTTGTCCCGGTATCGACAGTGTCGCGTCCTTTAGATGCAGCGTTGAAACACCTTCGGGTAGCGGCTAGGCCCCCTGGATGGTAGCCACCCGTGCCCTATTGGTGTAGAAATTCATCTTCAAGTGGACGGTGGAGGGCACCGCGGTCAGCTCTGCCAGTGTTGGTCTCCCTAGAATGCAGTTGTAGAGGGACGGGCAGTCGATGACGAGGAAGCGTACCTTAACCTGCCTCGTCGTCGTGCCCTCACCGAAGGTAATCATGAGCTCGACATATCCCCAAGGCTTGGAGGTCGAGATGTTGAAGCCCTGTAAATCCGACCCTACATACGACGAGAGGTGCGAGTCGTCTAGCTGCAGAGTCCGGAATAACTGACTGTACATCACTTCGACGGAACTTCCTTCATCGACGAGGATGCGGTGCACATCAAAGTTAGCCATTATCGCTCTTATCAGTAGAGAAATGACTGTGTTAGGGGCTCCTTCGGGGAGCTCTTCGAGGTAAAAGGTGATAGGCTCCGACCTACCTTTTACCCTTTCAAAGGTCACTGTCTGCGGAGGTGCCGAGTCGACCAATTCATCAAGCTTTCTCTTGGCCGAATTGATAGTTAGGTCGTTGAATCCTCCACCATGGATGACCATGGTGGAGGGAAAGTATTCCCACCTACTGTGGGTCGTGAGAGGCTCCTGCAGGTGTTCGGGGACGTAGAAGTCCTCCGGTTTGGTGACAGAGAAGGCGGTCTGGACGGGGACCGACTCGTCAGATGGTCGGGCGTCTTCCTCCAGTTCTCTTGTCTCCCGAGCGTCACGACGGGGAGCGGCGATTCGCCGGTATTGGGCGAGCCTCCCTCCCTTGATGAGGGTTTCGATGGCGTACTTGAGGTGGACGCAGTCTTCAGTCAGATGACCATGGCTCCTATGGTACTAACAGTACTTGCTCTTATCTACTCCGGGCTTGACAGGAGCAGGTCGGGGGCGTTTGACGCTGCCGTCTTTAAAATCCGTGCTGACACACTCCGCCAAAATGCGCTCGTGGGAAGCTGTGAGCGGAGTGTATTCGGTAAAACGCCCCGAGGGTCCTCTTTGCTCTCGGACTTCTCGGGGTCTGTCCTCTTTTCTTTTCTCCCCGGCTCGTCGAGGAGGGGCGGTTTCCTGGCGCAGGTTGCTGCTGGATCCGCGAGTTCTGGGGTCCCGGGCTCTGTTGGCCGCCTCCCTTTCCTCGTAATCCATATATGCCCGGGCCTTCTCGAGGAGGGCATCGAATGTTCGGGGCGGCTCGATGCCCACTGCCTTTCTGAATTCTGTGTCGGGGAGGAGCCCCCTCTCCAGCAAGTACCTCTTCATGTGGTCCGCGCAGGGGACCTGTATGGCTCCGCGATTGAAGCGATTAATAAACTCTCTTAAGGTTTCATCCTGTCTCTGGATGATGGCCTCGAGTGCTGCCTCGGTCTTTAGGTGTCTCTGAGACGCAGTGAACGAACTTATAAATTGGTTCTTCAGGTTTCGCCACGAGGTGATTGATCCCGAAGCGAGACCTTTATACCAATCCATTGCTGCCTTTCTGAGGGTCGTGGGGAACAACCGGCATTTGATGGGTCCCCCGACGTTGTGGTAGTGCAACATAGCCTCGAACCCGTCTATATGGTCGCTTGGGTCCGCGACTCCGTCGTATTCCTTCAGATGTGGAGGCTTCTGCATGCCCGAGGGAATGGGCGCCTCCATGATGGCTTGTGACAGGGGACCGCGGGGGTCGTCCTCGTCACTTCGCTCCGAGGACAGGGATGGGGACCTGAGATATTGTCGTGCCCGACGGTCCTGGTCGTGTTGGACATCCCTCGAACGCGGTGCTCGTTGGTCAATTCTTCTGTGCATGTCTCTAGAGTGTCTTTTCTCTTGCCGTATGGGGCCATGGTTGCGCCCTCCGGCCTCAATGATGGGTTATATTAGAAGAATAAGTAGTTAATAAAAAAACATCCAACCCATACATATTTCGGCTTGTTAATTTCTCTGATTAAATATAAGAAAAATAAAATTTATGGCATATAAACTAAACAAAGTGCTTTTAGCTACGTTTGGAAATTATATAAAGTTAGGCAACGGTTTAAAGTGTGGCTAAAAATAAACCGTGGTGATAGACAATATTTTTCATTGTTGTGTAGTTTTCTAGGGACGAAATGCAATATATTTTTATAAAAATTTTAATTTTTTTTTAAGATTTCTGAGTGTTTTTAATATATCAGGAAATTTAGTAGAAAGATTTTTTATATACAATTTTTTTTAAAATTTTCTCTATTTTTAATATTGGATCGAAGAATTTCAAAAAAAAATGAAAATTTTAAACATAAACCTTTTTTAGAGGAGTATTTTATACCAATTGTATAAATTATAGGGTGGAAGATGATTATTGAGATATGGGCTAAAATTTTCACTCCAAATTCACACCAAAGACTCTAGAATCCTATTCTTTAAGGGTCAACTCGACATTTTAACAACTTTGATCTTGAAGTTATTCAGCAACAAAATAAATAGTGATTAAAATGCAACTTATTTTATCTAGAATAATTATTTTTCTGCAATTCAATTACAAACCAACAACAAATCTCATCAATAATGGTGGCAACGTGGTTGATCTTGCCTCAAGCGACTCACACTCACAGCATAAGTAAATCTTCCCCTCTTACATTTAGGTCGTCGATTATCTTGGCCAAGGAGTCTTTTCACACCCATTTCATATAAATCTACAACAAAATAATTTAAAATAAATAAACAATATTGAAATTTAATTATGATCAATTAATTCTCCATAATTGTCTAAAAGAAAGAAAATAAATGATGTTTTTTTTATACAAGGAAGCTTACTTACCTGAGTTTAATTTAGAAACATTAGGAATGTTCCTAGCTAATGGTTTGGTAGAAAAACTCAAAACACAGAGAAAGAGAACCACACAAATAAGCAAACACCTCTTTGAAGCCATTATTATTCTTTCTAGTTCAGTTTTACAATATAGTAACACATGCTGTAATATATAATCCAAAATCGGTGGTGGTAGGTAGTTGCTTAATTGTTTTTCCAGCTGTTTTTTTTAGTTTGATAACCTAACTACTTTCCTTCTTGGATGCTTCCTCGTAAATTAAGTCAACGGATTGAAGGACAATATTGTCAAAATCGAATATATGAATATCTTTCTATTTATAGAAAAAATAAAATCATTTAATTTTTTGTTTTTTATGCCCTCTCCTGATCATAGTTGTGGGGGATCAAATCGAAATCCTCCATATCAAGTCCAGAGTCAATTACTACTGAACCAACTAACTATTGTTATTTAATTCTTATTCTTATCCACCTCATATTTATTTATAATAATTTATTTATTTATAAATTTAATGATAGCATACTGTCAGTGTAAATCAATATTACACATACAATCAATCAAATTTCATATACTTGCCATGTCATAACAATATTTTAAAAATAAAAATATGTTTTAATTGGGCATATGATTTTGATTGGTTGATAGTGTAAAACACTACGCCAAAAAAGACCTATGAAAGTGCTTTTTTTGGCCTTTAAAAGCGCTTTCTAAGGTGGCGCTGCTAAAGGTTTTAGCAGCGCTTTTTGTTTAATGAAAAGCGCTTTCATAGGTCTACTTATGACAGCGCTTTTTCTAAAAAGCGCTCTCTCAAGTACCCTTATGGCAGCGCTTTTTCTTTAAAGCGCTCTCTTTAGTACCCTTATGGCAGCGCTTTTTCTAAAAAGCGTTCTCTTAAGTAGGCTTTTGGCAGCGCTTTTTCTAAAAAGCGCTCCCTTAAGTAGGCTTTTGGCAGCGCTTTTTTATGAAAAAGCGCTTTCATTGGTGGCGCTTTTTTTGGAAAAAAGCTTTCATAGGTTGTCTTTTAGCAGCGTTTTTTCTTGGAAAAGCGCTGTCATAGGTCTACCTATGAAAGCGCTTTATGTGAAAAAGTGCTGTCATAGGTCTACCTATGAAAGCGCTTTTCTCCAAAAAGCGCTTTCATAGGGTGTTTTTTTTAGAGGTATTATTTATATAATTCATATACCTGCATTGTTTGTCATAACCTGTAATTCATAAATAGCGGTAATGCATTGTAATTCCGATACCCCGTTCTCGTACTCTTTCGACAATCGATTGGAATACATCCATGTCTTATCCATGGTTTACGGTTTCTGAGTCAAAACCAATACTCAATATAACAAAACCAATACTCAATACTTTTCACTAAATTCATTTTATTCTATCAACTACTTTAGTACACAAGTATAACACAAGAAACCATAAACAAGAAACTATCATTGCTCAAAATCAATCATAAATTATGTTTGTATCTCAAATTATATATAAACCATTGTTATCAGTATTCTAACTCAAAATCAGTCTTACAAAATCAACCCTAACAACAACTAAATCAGTCCTTATATTATTCTCTGCTCAATAAAATATTGACACAACTCCTCTTTGGTTTCTTCCAACTGAAGTTTCGTGTAATATGCACATTTGTACTCATCGAAGTACTACATAAGAAAACATAATATGCATGATTTAGTTAAAAGTAAAAAATTATATGGAATATCCGAGAAATAATAAAACAAATTCTAAGTTATAAATTCATACCGTGACTGGAATCTCTATTTGATTCAGTTGAATGATTTCTTTGATAAACCGCATAACGAAGTATCCGCAATCTATACCGTTTTGCTGTTGAGGACACTACATAGAAAACACAAATAAGAATATATAGTTGTATTGTTTTATCAAATAGCATAAATATTATAAGCAAAATAGTGGAAATTAATATACCTGCACTTTGATCCAATTAATGTTGTTTGATTTAGACCGTCGTACCCGAGCTTCTCTTTGACACCGGAATACTTGTATCGCTCTAACAAAATAAAAATATATATTTAGAACAATGTCACAGAAATAATTAAATACATAAATACACATAAATATTTAGAATAATCTCACTTACGTATCAATCATTAACTTCATATCCGGATAATTTGTCCAATCACCGTCAACCGAATTCAGATAATAGACCACTTCTTTTATAGGATGGATAGCAACCAACAACCACTGACGTCTATAAATTAAAACAACAGTTTAGAAGAAATTTTTCTACGCAAAAATTACAAATATTAAAATGAATTTAGAATGAAAATCTAACCCTGTAGGAATAGTATTATACGCCCAAAGATATAAGCTTTCTGTACTTCCAGTTGCCATGAATCTTTCGACTAAGTGCTCTCTTACTGAATCCGGTTCCCTACCAATTGTCACTCCGCTAACACGGGAGGAAGACACAAAATGGAATATGTTTGACAATTGATTCCCGCGCATCAATTTGTCATATAACAGCCTTAAATAAAAACATAATTAATATTAGAGTATATTCATTGAAAATGTTTTAAAAAGATTTCAGCTAATTACATAATATAAAGATGGGGTTACCGGATGTATGCGTGCATAATACTGACGCCCAATTCTTTATGACGGAAAATATGTTCCACGTCCTCATGTCCAATTATTTATGTGCAAGGAAAACCAAAAATACCTTGATCCATATCAATTTGACGAATACCACCATCCATCAAATTTGTTGTTCCCACTATTGTTTCAAGACACTGCTGGTATCGAGGGAAAAATCTAGTAGGCACCCTTTTCTTGGGTGGTACGCCAACGATTTTCTGGCTCACTTGTTGTGACCCATGAAAAGGTACCTAAAAATCATATAAACTCGGTTAAATTATAAAATTATGCAGTTTTTTATTCGGATCATATAATTAACACTTTAAACGTACCTCTTTTGGTGATACGTCAGACTCGTCGTGCCGCAAAATCCCTTTACCCTTAGATGCGGGTGTTGTAGGAGTCTATAATTACCGTGGAAATAACTGAGGTCAGAACTGACAGTTGAAGACTTAAAGATTCATAATTGTTTTCAACATACCTGGTCATCTATGAAAATGAGGTCGGATGGCCATGCAACAAAAGATCCAATTGCATCTCGCAGCAATGTGGTCTTAGCAACAATGTCAGGTACCGGCAGCAATGCATCCATATCTAAAGCAATGTCAACCGATACTTTCATGTGACCATCTGGAAGCGGTCTATTATGAAGTAAATCTCCCGAACTGTTATGGACTTTTCCCTTGCCAACTAGTTGATAAGTCGGTGACGATAGGTATAGCTGGCAAGATGCAATGCCCTAAACCAATAATAACCGTTAGAAGTGACTAAAAATATTCTATAGTAATAACGGATATATATTGAAAATTACCTCGGGAAATTTATGCTGACAGTTGATACTAGCTTTGTCACTAGTTTCTTTCAATTGTGAACTGCTCCTTTCCGCCATATATCTCTCTTTATCCTTCTGCAATTCAAGAACTTGAGCTTGTAAATCCTGCAATGTTTGCATCACTTCTGCATTGCTAGGATTTCTTCTCCTTGGATGCTTATACAAAGAGGTTGGAGTCACACCATGACCTTTACCCCTCACCCGACCCGGATACTCAGCAATATTTAGTGCTCGACTAAGTACGCTCCTGGTATCGTGAGGATCCTCACCTGGGGATACCGATTGGGACAAGGTCTCCTGTAATTCAATTACATATAAAAAATTATTAGTAGAGATAAAAAATTACTTAAATATTAATAAACATTAATTGATTTAGCTAAAGACACAATCTTATACTTACACATTCATCATACACATGTTGAATATCGGGATTAACAACTTGATCCTTGCCCACACGGGCTTCCTTCCACAACAAATGTGTCGGTAGTGATGTTGCGTCACTTTTCGTCTCTTCTAACTACACAATGACGGAGGTTTAAGATCATCAACTATATAACATATTGAGAGAATTAATAAGATCGTAGAGTTTATATTTACTTACAATTTTTTCTTCTAAGCGAGCATATCCCAAACGCCCTTTTTTGTATGGATATGCGGGTTTTGACGCTCTCTCGCGATTTATAGCACTCACTTTCTTGAAATTCTCATCTCTTCTTTGGCCTACAAAACCAACCCATTCTTCAGGTGTAATGAAGTTCTCATATTTCTTTGGACGTTCCGGATCCTCTTCAAGAAAATTTCCTTCATCATCTTTAAGATACTTGTTGGTTAAAAATGTTCTCCACCCTCTGTGTCTTTTTCCAGCCAAACCCATTATATACTTTTTACGGGTATCTTCAATGTTAAAAGACCTCTACAAAAAACATACGCATAAAGTGTGTTAGTAAAAGAAATTTAAACACATATTATCGTCAAGATAAAGCAAATAACAAAAACCATATATGTACCTTTATCTCAGTCCAAACTTTCTCCTTAGCCTCATCCAACTCTCCTCTTTTCCATCTAGGAGTGGTGATCGGAATGTGTATACGAACAAGCGTACCAATGTAGCTTGTCAACTTTGCAGCATTAGACCCAATTAATTGGTCATTATCATTCCATTCTACATTATATGTTACTCCTCTATCTCTATCACGTATGATTCCCCTCATAATAGTTATACCTCGTGTAATATCTTTTTCTGAAGTATTCTCTTGAGTATTTTCAGGAGCATTTTCAGGAGCATTTGCATTATCTTGATTACTAGTCATTTGACCTGTAATAATGAAAAAAAATAAACATGAAATGTCAAATAAAAATGAAATGACAAATATAAAAATGAAATGACAAATAAAAATGAAATGGCAAATTAAAATGAAATGACAAATATAAAAATGAAATGATAAATATAAATGAAATGGCAAATTAAAATAAAATGACAAATATAAATGAAATAGCAAATAAAAATGAAATAACAAATATAAAAATGAAATGACAAATAAAAATGAAATGGCAAATTAAAATGAAATGACAAATATAAAAATGAAATGGCAAGTTATATATACTATTACCCTTTTCACTAAGGTCTCTTTCTTTTCTTGGTAGGAATGTGTTCTACTCGTCTCTTAACAACGCGGACAGTTGGATTGATCCAAATACCCTCATTATGATCGTTTCTAATACATGATTCATTATCATTTTGATCAATTATGGTTAAAGATTCAATGTCAACACCAATATCACTTTGATCTCCAATGCTTTCATCAATTACTTTGTTAGATAGTAGCACTATAGACCATTTCGTACTTGTCAGATCATTGACATAGAACACTTGTTTAGCTTGAGAGACTAGAATGAACGGCTCATCTTTGTACCCCACCCTATTAAGATCCACTTGCAAAAAACCTGACTTATCCATTCGTATGCCATTATTATTTTCAACCCACTTGCAACCAAATATAGGAATCTGAAACTTCTCGTAATCAAACATCCAAATGCGCTCGATAACCCCAAAATATGACAGGTTTGCAAATTTTGGGTTTAAGTCCTTCACACTTGATATATGCATTGCTTCAGCGATCAAGGTGACACCACTATTTTGCATAGTACTTTTGTCATCCTGTTCTTTGGTATAAAATGTGTATCCATTAATTGCATATGCGCTATAAGAAAACACAATTAAACTTGGACCGTATGCTAAACATCTCAATCTTTCTGTTACTGAAGCATGATCTGAACGATACTTTGAATAAATATGTTCCTTAAACCATGGTATGAAACTTCGATTGTGCTCTCGTACAATCCAATTCTCATTTCTATTCGGATTTAAACCTCGAAGAACACCCTTGTGAATTTCAACATACGGCTCAACTTCAAGCTCATTATGCAGAACATACAAATGCACTTGATCCCGTTCGACCATTGATACTGTCACAACTTTATTTCCAATTAGCTTCTTACCTTCTTTTTTTTCAACAATGTGAGATTTGGGGAGTCCAATTGATTGAACATTTGACAGATATTCAGTACAAAACTCAATCGCTTCTTCAACAATATATCGTTCAACAATACAACCCTCTGGTCGACTTCGGTTTTTCACATACCCTTTTAATATTTTCATATAACGTTCAGTAGGGTACATCCATCTCATATAAGCTGGTCCGCACAGTTGTGTCTCTTTGACAAGATGAACGACAAGATGAACCATTATGTCAAAAAACGAGGGAGGGAAATACATTTCAAGATCACACAAAGTAACAACTATTTATTTTTGCAATGTTGGTAAGATCTCAGGATCGATCACCCTGCTGCAAATTGACTTGAAGAAAAAACACAGTTTAGTTATTGCGCTTCTTACTTTTTCTGGAAGAATAGAACGTATACCTATCGGTAGAAAATGTTCCATTATAACATGGAAATCATGCGTCTTTAAACTCTTTAACTTGAGGTCTTGCATAGACACAAGTCTTCTAATATCTGATGAGTAGCCTTCTGGAACTTTAACCTCACTTAGGAACTTACACAATATTTTTTTCTCCTTTCTGGATAGAGTGTAAACAACAGGTGGTAGATATGTTCGTGTTCCTTTTTTCACAGGTCCCAATTCAGTTCTTATTCCCAACTCTACCATGTCCTCCCTTGCTTTAAGACCATCCTTAGACTTCCCTTTTATATTGAGTAACGTACCAATAACACTGTCAAATACATTTTTTTCAATATGCATAACATCAAGAAAATGTCTTACGTACAAAGATTTCCAATATGGCAATTAAAAAAAAATCGACCTCTTCTTAAACCCACCTGTAACAACTTTATGTGCAAAAGGCTTGCCAAACTGAATACTCACATCTTTCACCTTTTCAAATGATTGATCACCTGTCAATCCAGGCGGAGCTCTACGTTGTTCGGTATCTCTGTTGAACGCTTTTCTCCATCCACGATATTGATGTTTAGAATTTAAGAATCTACGATGACCGAGAAAGACATTCTTCTGACAAAGTTTCAATCGCATCGTATCGGTTCCATCTTCACAGATAGGACACACTTTTTCACCTTTAATGCTATACCCGGATAGATTTCCGTAGGCTGGAAAATCGTTAATTTTTCCAAACAACATCGCCCTCAAGTTGAAACTTTCTTTCCTATACCCATCATAAACCTCCACACCGTTCTCCCACAAAATCTTCAAATCTTCGATTAAAGGTTCCAAATATACGTCTATGTCATTTCCTAGTTGTTTAGGCCCAGAAATTAACATAGATAACATCATGTACTTACGCTTCATACATAGCCACGGAGGTAGGTTACAAATCATAAGAATTACAGGCCATGTGCTATGCGAGATACTTTGAATACCGTGTGGGTTCATTCCATCAGTAGACAATGCCAAGCGAAGGTTTCTTGCGTCTTTTCCAAATTCAGGATAATCATTATCAATTTTCATCCACTGTGGTGAATCTGCCGGATGTCGAAACTTTCCATCAACAATTCTTTCATCTGCATGCCAAGTTAAATGTCTTGAATCGGTTTCACTACGATACATCCGTCTAAGTCTCAGAATTATAGGAAAATACCATAAGACTTTTGTCGGAGACAACTTTTTCTTATATCGAGGGGCACCGCATTTAGGACACTCATTTAACGATGCATACTCGTTTCGAAATAAAACGCAATCTTTTGGACAGGCATGTATCTTGTCATAGCTCATGCCAATAGAGTACAACATCTTTTTGGCCTCATACGTTCGATTGGGGAGAACATTATCCTCTGGTAGCATATCTTTCATAAGGGCTAATAACTCTGAAACTTTTATCCGACCATCCATTGTCCGCCTTTAAGTTGTACAACTTTAATACCGCAGACAATCTTGTGAATTTTGTACAACCATTATACAACGGTTTCTCTGCATCGCTTACCAACCTCTCGAACATTTTGGGACAATCATTAAGATCTTCTTCAAGCGCTTCTGCAATCTCTTCAACTCGATCATAATCGTATGTATCTGTGCCATTGTCGTTTGAAGTATAGGTCCTATTATCCCCTGATTCATCATTCCCGTCACTTTTCTCACCGTGCATATTCCAACATGTATAACTTCTATCAATTCCATACCGTATTAGATGCGATGCCAACTGAACCGCGTCAACCCGATTCCCATAACAGCAACAAAAACAAGGACATGTCATTCGACCGGGGTCTTCGGCGTGCGCAACAACAAACTTAACGAATTCTGATACCCCATTCTCGTACTCTTTCGACAATCGATTGGAATACATCCATGTCTTATCCATGGTTTACGGTTTTTGAGTCAATCTGAGCTAAATGATAAGTTAGAAAACAAAACCAATACTCAAAACTTGCACTTGCTCTTGCACAACCATATAACAAAACCAATACTCAATACTTTTCACTAAATTCATTTTATTCTATCAACTAATCACATTTTATGATTACATCACTAATCACAATTCTTAACTCTCACAATTTTATATAAGCATGCATTTTGTTACCTTAAAAAGTTGTTTTTGTTTCTTTATCCATCTCATTAACAAGTTAATTAATCACTTTACATTATCTCTAATTAAATATACATATAGATATAGATATATAGATACATAATAATGAATGGTAATGTGAAATGGGTAACCCCGTTTGTTAATGAATCATAATTTCCACCACCATTCACTAACACAACACAACATCATTAGCACAACCCTCTACATGTCTGTTTCTTATATACTAGTACACCCTTGTTTCATCAAAATCAAGGGCTACCCTATACCAAACTTCATTTGTTTCTTATATATGGCATGGCCTTATTTTAGTCTAAGATATGTTTTCTGATACGAAATTTTGTAATAAACAAAAAGGACAAAATATTTTGTATAGATTGAAAACATAGTGATCTTAGTCCTAAGGTACACCTCACTTTAAAAGTGTCCCCAGCAGAGTCGCCAGTTCTGTGATCGGTGGATCTGGAACTGACTGTTTAACGCTGGTTCGCGAAATGTCGCGGTAAGCAAGAGTCGCCACCGTCTTTTATTTTCTCCAATATGGAAAGGACAAAAGCACAGAAAAATTCCTTATTGAGATTAGTTCTCGGTTCGGGAGGTAGATTTATAGAAAGGGAAGGTGTTAGCATCCTTTCTATCCATGGTTATCCATGGGCTCTTAGATATTTGCTCATTGTGTTTTCAAAATGTTTGTTTGCTTTTCAAGGTGAGTGGGTTTGAAAAAGTTTCTTTGAAAGTTTCAGATCGACTCTTGTATCAGTCCTCAAGAGTGTTTGAAAAATTGTTTTTTGAAAGCTTTTTGCAAAGTGTCGGTGTGAAAAGAAGTTTTTGATTTGTTTTGAATTAGAGCAAGTATCTAGAGTCGTCTACCTACCCTAAGGAATTCGTCTGTGTAAATGTCCTTAAAGTAGTGCCATCCCACCATTGAGAGGTAGGTAGCACCACCGTTGGAGGTGTTTGGGTCAATTCGAGGGTTAGGGACAGTGTGGTCACCGGGCAATAGTAAGATACCTAAGAAGCTACCCTTATGCCATTGATCTTTTTATTCCGAGGCAACCGTTTCGAGGCAACTTGTTTCGAGGCAACCGTTTCGAGGCAACTAGATCAATGGAACATAAGGACTCACTAAGACGTCCTGTACTCGACGACCACGTTTCGAGGGGCAAGGCAACAGTGTGATCACCAGAGCAACAATAGGATACCTTAGAAGCTACCCTTATGCCATGTTCATGGACATAAGGACTTACTAAGACGTCCTATACTCGATGACCACGTTTCGAGGGGCAAGGCAACGGTGAGGCGTACCCTAAGAGTGGTGTGTGAATTGTGTGTCATTTTCAGTTTATTATTTGTCTTGTCATGCATTGGTGATCTACGTTTTGATTTTATTTTTGGCATTCATTCTTTCATGTGATTATTAACAGTTAAAAGGTGCGGGAATTTAAAATGCGGAAAAGATAAAGGTCCTACGCTATTACAAAGGCGCGGGTCTACATCGCCAAATTAATCCAGACCCGATTTAAAATAAAATGCAGAAAGTAAATGCCTAATTAACTATTACAGGGCTTTTGAACAAGTACATTATATTCACAAAAGAAATGAAAAATAAATGCGCGAATGGAAATAAGAATCGAGTGCGAGGGCGTTGGACCCTTTAAAGAAATTAAAATTAAATTAATTAAATTAAATAAAAAGAAAGAACTTATTTTTTATTTTTGTATTTTTTATAGAAACGAAGAAAATTAATTGGAATTAAAATCCTAATTCTAAGTATTTTTAATTATTAAGGAAATAAATCCAAGTTTTGACCTAATTTACTTAGTTATTTAATTATAAGTATTTACAAAAAGAAAACTATTAATAAATTAAATTAAATAAAAATATTTTTTATTTTTTTGATTTCTGATTTTTTATTATTATTTTAAGAAATAAAACTAATTAAATTAATATTTAGAACCTAATTAAGTCTAATCAATTTTAATATTGCAAAATAACTTAGAATTTCCTAGAATAAAAAAAAACCTAATCAATTAATTAAACTTAGAAAAAAAAAGAAAATCTAAAATTTATTTGGGTAAGAATATTTTTTGTGATTTTTTGAAATAAAAAGAAAAATTAATTTTTGTTAATAAAAAGCAAATTAAATAAATTAAAATAAAATAGAAAAGAAAATAAATTCAAGGGAAAAAGGAAATGGGCCTGTTTTGTAGCAAAATGGGGGGTGTGGATGGCAATGCTGGGCCCAAACGCTGAAGGCCTATTCTGACTTTATCCAATTCCATGTGCCTGCTTTGACTAACGCCCACGATGGAGGGACGCACGTGAGGCGTTGGATTTGGATCAGTGGGCAATCTAACGGCTGGATCTCACACGCGCATGGTATGGATTGAAGCTGGACACACATGGAGTCCACTGAGTCCAGTCAGCTTTAAGTAACTGAGTCAACAGCTTGGATGGCCAATTAAAACACAAGAAAGTGCCACGCCTGCGTCAAACTGAACCAAGCCCAGTCAACGACGCCGGAGCAGTGCTCCGATCATCTTCTCCGGCGAGGGCAATTCTGAAAACCTGCGAAAACAGTAAAAATGAAGCAAACAAAATAGCCAGACCGAGTGATTAGGGCATGGCGATTCTCATGGTGATGTTTTCATGGTTTAATATTGCCTATCCCCATCAAAACGAAGCTCCACATAATATGAACCCTAACCATGGAGGTTCACGTTTTGGCCATGAAAAATCCCAAGCGATAGCCCAGACCTGCTCTAAACATCCACTAGAACTCAAAGGTGTGGTCAGTAGGGATTAAATCAAGCCATAATCAAAAATACGATCCATGGAAATTCTGCAAAATGGATGTTCATGTAGCTACAGTTTCAGCGTGCATGGTTACATGAAAAGAGTGTGTTTATACCTTATTTTACCTGTAGATCACGATAGGATAGGTGGGAAGTCTTGTGGATGACTGAATCCTTGAATTCGAGCTTGGTGCAATTCTTTGGAATTTTTGAAAAGAAGTTTCTCTTGGCTGCCTCTCTCTCTCGTCTTCCAATGCCTTGTGATGGTTTGTAACTAGGTTATGTAGGTAATTCTGATCAGCATTAAGGCTCATAATACCATGCATTCAAGCTTGAGATTTTAACATAAACTCCCTTAACCAACTTTCCATCTTTGCAACCATTTTGAATTCTTGGTTAATTAAGCCTTGAAACGAATATGGGATGTGCATGATAATGATTCAAAGTTAGTTAAGACCAAATATCCCCCTTTATTGAACTTCTTGATTTTCTTTTGATTTTAAAAGATTTAAAATTAATTAAATCCAATAAAATCAATAAAAAATGAAAAAATCAATTTTAAATATTGAGATAAAAGGTGGGACACGTGGGAAGCATGGCCAGGCTAATTCAAGTGGAAAAAGTGGGCCCCTTTTGTCAAAAATGAAATTTCAAGGATAAATGATTTTGGCCATTTCACAAAAATTTCCCAACTTCTCCAATGCATATCTTGCTCAATTTTTAAGCTTTGATCATGTTCTTGGACATTTTGGAAAGGTCTTGAAGTCCTCTAACCAATGTCTTTGGTACCATGTCATTTTGATTTACCAATCTCAAGTTATGGTCTTTGACTTAAAGTCCCTTTTTGTTGACTTTTGAAAATGACCTATAATGTTGAAATTGATAACTTTTTGTGAGAGCATTTCTTGGACTTGAAGTGTGAAGAGGAGTTGTAGGAAATGTCATTATATTCAAAATGAGCTTTGGATGGAATTTTTCTGATGAACCATGAAAAAGTTATGCCTTGGTCAAGTTACAGTTGACTTTTCAGCTGTCCAAAAATAGAAACTTTTGCATCTTGAGACTTTTTGAGCCATGCTTTTGAGAATCATGATCAAGCATTGATCAAATGATGTTTGTGGCCTCAAAATAAGATGTTGACCAAATTTTTTGACTTTTGACTGCCAAATGACCATTTTGCCCCTACAGTTGACTGTTGAGCAATTAGGGTTTTTGACTGTGCAACTTGACCTTGTGAGCCTTGAAACTTGACATGGAGGTGCTTGACAATGTGTATGAGCATAGGAGACTTGATTGAGCTCTTGAAAGCTTCAGCTTCCTTGCAAGAACCAAAACCCTAGTTTGACTGTCTTAGGAGGATGGTTTGACTGTGTGGCCCCTGAGTAAACTTGAACCAATTGTGGATGATTCTTGTCAAAACTTTGAAGATTATGGGAGGGCAAATTTTGGGGTACAACAGTTGCCCCTGTTCAATTTTCTTAAACCTGAGGATGTAGATTGGCTTGTGTGCCTTTCGTGATCCGAGGGTGGAAGATGATTGAACACTAGAGTGCCCAGAAATTTGCACTCACATAGTAGAGTATTAGCAGTGTGATAGCGGGAATGGGCTTACAGATTCCATTTGGAGAGGTGGTGGATAGGAGGATGGGCTTATAGATGCCATCTGGAGGTGTCGATCGCGTAAGAGATTCCTTAGAGAGAACTTGCGTATCTGAGAAAGAAAGAAAATTACCTGGTCTGTTACAGGAGTTGACTTTCAAACTCTTTATGTAGACGTGCCCCGGCTGGATACAGGAATCGGATCTTCGAAATATTCAGACGTGCCCTGTCAAGATACAGGAATCGAGTCTGGTACTGTAGTCGTCAACAGATACACCCTGGAAAGATACAGGAATCAGATCTTCGAACTCTTCAGACGTGCCCTGTCAAGATACAGGAATCGAGTCTGGTACTGTAGTCGTCAACAGATACACCCTGGCAAGACACAGGAATCGGATCTTCGAACTCTTCAGACGTGCCCTGTCAAGATACAGGAATCGAGTCTGGTACTGTAGTCGTCAACAGATACACCCTGGCAAGATACAGGAATCGGATCTTCGAACTCTTCAGACGTGCCCTGTCAAGATACAGGAATCGAGTCTGGTACTGTAGTCGTCAACAGATACTCCTTGGTAAGATACAGGAATCGGATCTTCGAACTCTTCAGACGTGCCCTGTCAAGATACAGGAATCGAGTCTGGTACTGTAGTCGTCAACAGATACTCCCTGGCAAGATACAGGAATCGGCTCTTCGAACTCTTCAGACGTGCCCTGTCAAGATACAGGAATCGAGTCTGGTACTGTAGTCGTCAACAGATACTCCTTGGAAAGATACAGGAATCGGATCTTCGAACTCTTCAGACGTGCCCTGTCAAGATACAGGAATCGAGTCTGGTACTGTAGTCGTCAACAGATACTCCCTGGCAAGATACAGGAATCGGATCTTCGAACTCTTCAGACGTGCCCTGTCAAGATACAGGAATCGAGTCTGGTACTGTAGTCGTCAACAGATACACCCTGGCAAGATACAGGAATCGGATCTTCGAACTCTTCAGACGTGCCCTGTCAAGATACAGGAATCGAGTCTGGTACTGTAGTCGTCAACAGATACTCCCTGGCAAGATACAGGAATCGGATCTTTGAACTCTTCAGACGTGCCCTGTCAAGATACAGGAATCGAGTCTGGTACTGTAGTCGTTAACAGATACTCCCTGGCAAGATACAGGAATCAGATCTTCGAACTCTTCAGACGTGCCCTGTCAAGATACAGGAATCGAGTCTGGTACTGTAGTCGTCAACAGATACTCCCTGGCAAGATACAGGAATCGGATCTTCGAACTCTTCAGACGTGCCCTGTCAAGATACAGGAATCGAGTCTGGTACTGTAGTCGTCAACAGATACTCCCTGGTAAGATACAGGAATCGGATCTTCGAACTCTTCAGACGTGCCCTGTCAAGATACAGGAATCGAGTCTGGTACTGTAGTCGTCAACAGATACTCCCTGGCAAGATACAGGAATCGGCTCTTCGAACTCTTCATACGTGCCCTGTCAAGATACAGGAATCGAGTCTGGTACTGTAGTCGTCAACAGATACTCCCTGGCAAGATACAGGAATCGGATCTTCGAACTCTTCAGACTTGCCCTGTCAAGATACAGGAATCGAGTCTGGTACTGTAGTCGTCATCAGATACTCCCTGGCAAGATACAGGAATCGGATCTTCGAACTCTTCAGACGTGCCCTGTCAAGATACAGGAATCGAGTCTGGTACTGTAGTCGTCAACAGATACACCCTGGAAAGATATAGGAATCGGATCTTCTAACTCTTCAGACGTGCCCTGTCAAGATACAGGAATCGAGTCTGGTACTGTAGTCGTCAACAGATACTCCCTGGCAAGATACAGGAATCGGATCTTCGAACTCTTCAGACGTGCCCTGTCAAGATACAGGAATCGAGTCTGGTACTGTAGTTGTCAACAGATACTCCTTGGCAAGATACAGGAATCGGATCTTTGAACTCTTCAGACGTGCCCTGTCAAGATACAGGAATCGAGTCTGGTACTGTAGTCGTCAACAGATACTCCCTGGCAAGATACAATAATCAGATCTTCAAACTCTTCAGACGTGCCCTGTCAAGATACAGGAATCGAGTCTGGTACTGTAGTCGTCAACAGATACTCCCTGGCAAGATACAGGAATCGGCTCTTCGAACTCTTCAGACGTGCCCTGTCAAGATACAGGAATCGAGTCTGGTACTGTAGTCGTCAACAGATACTCCCTGGCAAGATACAGGAATCGAATCTTCGAACTCTTCAGACGTGCCCTGTCAAGATACAGGAATCGAGTCTGGTACTGTAGTCGTCAACAGATACACCCTGGCAAGATACAGGAATCGGATCTTCGAACTCTTTAGACGTGCCCTGTCAAGATACAGGAATCGAGTCTGGTACTGTAGTCATCAACAGATACACCCTGGCAAGATGCAGGAATCGGATCTGGAATCACGACAGTTGATAGCAATTATCTTTGTATTAATTTTTGTCCTGAAAAGACAAAACGTTAGTTGTATGTGATGTCATGATGTATGACATGCGAGATGCTCTCAGAATGAATGAGATTGTATGTTCATGATGCGTATATGCATGCTATAATGTATGAAGATGTGTTGTTTATGAATGTATGTTTTCGTCTAGGAAAATAAATCCTTGACGGGTGCTGGGAAGTCACATCCTGGGCTGATGTTAGAGAATAGTGTTTCCACTGGGGAGTGACGGTTGCAAGAATAAATCGGTAGGAGAAGATGACTCCGTTGGGGAATAAACTTGGCGAATGGATTACTCTGCAGGGAGAAAATTACTCTGGCGATCTTGCTGGGGAGCAATACTCTGTGGGGAGAGAGGTACTTTGCTGAGATGTTGGTAGTAACTTCGCTGGGGATACCGTCGTTATATTGGAAGTTTTAATAGACTCCGCTGGGGATAAGAAGACTTCGCCGAGGACGATCTTTCCGTGGCTTTTGGCTGAGGATAACCCAGTTATAAGCTCTGGTGGAGCATAACCTTTGAATAAAGCCGGGAGACGCGTTCGTGCTCTGTAGGGGATAAGCTTCCAGAATCTACTGGGGATAAGCTTCCTGCTGGGGAGATGATTCAAACTTTCCTGGGGAAATCTTGATTGGACTCTCCTGGGGAAATTTATTTGATATGCCGGGGAAGTGGCTCCACCGAATGTCTAGTATACCGCCGGGGAACAATCTTAGACCAAGACTGCCGGGGATGCTTGTTAAGAATATCTGTATATCGTGCTGGGGAATGTTGAGATCTGCTGGAGGATACCCAACTTCTTTAAGGCTGATTGTATAGCTTTGCTTGGGGAGAGTGCTCTGACTTGCTGGCTCACTCTCTGGGGAATTGAGATATACTGGTTTATGTTCTTCAGCTGAACCTACCTTGGTACCTTGGTGGACAGAACAATTAGATTGCTTATACAAACATTATTGCCCCTGTTTCTAATGTTACTTGTAATTAATCCTTTGTTTCGTATGCAAATATTCATGAGTTAGCAAATAGTGTCAAATGCATATATCACAAATTGAACCTTGGACGTTCTTCGCAAAACCAAACAAAAAAGGAAAAACAATTGGCAATTGATCTGAAAAATGAATTTATATTGATTTTTGAGTTTTCCTGTAAATAGGCGTTTTATATACAAGAGGCTGACGTCCTAGTAAGAGAACACCGCCGAACAACAGAGTTTATACAAATTTGTACAAAGGAAAATAAAACAGCTGTGTGAAATGAATGATCCCACTGGGTTCAAACTCTGCTATCGCCATTATATCTTCGAGCGTCTCATCACTTGATGACCTAGTTCGAGGATGAAGCTGATCGATCGATGCCGTCTGAGCTCGATATTGATACCGGATTCCGGATACAAAGTGATCCAATGAGACATAGTATTACGCTTTTATCCCTAACTTTTGCCTGGACCGCCCTTTCGGGTTTTCAGTCCACCGGGATACCCATTTTTGCCCAAGCCGCCTTTTCAGGTTTTCGACTTGCCGGGTGTACAGATTTTTTTTCATTTCATCCCTTCATTTTGCCCGAACCCTTTTGGTTCGCCGGGAAGCCCTAATTTTTGCCTAGGTATGTCAACCTAGCGGGTCTTTTTTCATGCGTAGTATCTTTTTACTATGTCTGCATTGGCGGGGTGAGGAAGGTCGTCACCAACCATGGTGGTTAGAATCATGGCTCCTCCTGAGAACACACGTTTAACCACAAATGGCCCTTCGTACGTAGAGGTCCATTTGCCCCTTGGATCACTCTGAGGAAGGATGATACGTTTGATTACCAGATCCCCAACTTGATACTCTTGTGGTCTGACCTTTTTGTTAAATGCCCTGATCATCCGTTTTTGATACGTCTGACCATGACAAATAGCAGCAAGTCTCTTTTTGTCAATTAGGTTTAGCTGATCAAGTCGTGTCTGGATCCAATCATCTTCACTCAGGTCTGCATCCTTCATTATCCGGAGAGAGGGTATCTGCACTTCGATCGGTAAGACTGCCTCCATACCGTAGACCAAGGAGAAAGGAGTTGCCCCGGTTGACGTCCTTGCTGAGGTACGGTACCCATGAAGAGAGAACGGTAACATCTCGTGCCAATCTTTATAAGTCACTGTCATCTTCTGCACAATTTTCTTAATGTTCTTATTTGCTGCTTCTACAGTCCCATTCATCTTCGGTCTGTAAGGAGAAGAGTTGTGGTGCTGTATCTTAAACTGCTCGCAGAGCTCAGTGATCATCTTGTTATTTAGATTGGTACCATTGTCTGTAATGATTCTCTCCGGGACGCCGTATCGGCATATCAGGTTATGCCGAATGAACCGTGCCACGACATTCTTGGTTACCGTAGCGTAGGAAGCTGCTTCAACCCACTTTGTAAAGTAATCAATCGCTACAAGGATGAAGCGATGCCCATTAGATGTCGTAGGTCTGATCTCGCCGATCATATCAATGCCCCACATTGCAAAAGGCCAAGGTGCAGTCAGGACATTCAGAGGAACTGGAGGAACATGCACCTTATCAGCATAAATCTGGCATTTATGACACGTCCGAGAATGTTGGTAACAATCAGCTTCCATTGTGGACCAGAAATACCCTGCCCGAAGGATCTTCTTAGCCATAGTGTGTCCACTGGAATGAGTTCCGAAGGTCCCCTCATGTAGCTCTTCCATGATCCTTTCTGCTTCAGTCTTATCCACACAACGCAGTAAGGTCGAATCATGGTTTCGCTTATACAGAATGCCATTGCTGAGGAAGAACTTTGCTGCGAATCTTCTCAGAAACTTTTTATCGTTGACAGATGCACCTTCAGGGTATTCCTAAGCTTCCATGTATCTCTTCACCTCATGGTACCAATGTTTCTCAGTTACCTCTTCAGCCTCAAGATCACAACAGTATGCCGGTTCGTCCAGTTTCCAGATGATGATCCGGGGAGCCTCATTGTCCCATTTGACTTTGAACATGGAAGACATCGTAGCTAACGCGTCCGCTAACTGATTCTCCTCTCTTGGGAAATGTTCAAAGGTTATCTCGGTGAAGTGGGGGATCAAGGTCAACACACATTCTCTGTAAGGAATAAGATTCGGATGTTTAGTATCCCACTCGCCTTTGATCTGGTTGATCACGAGAGCGGAATCTCCGAAGACACTCAGAAACTTGATCCTTAAGTCAATTGCAGCTTTGAGTCCCATGACGCACGCCTCATACTCTGCCATGTTGTTGGTGCAGTTGAAACATAGCCGGGCAGTGAGTGGAGTATGAGTGCCTTGAGGGGATATGATTACAGCGCCGATACCGTTACCCAAAGCATTGGAGGCTCCGTCAAAGTGCATAGACCATCGGGATCCTTCCTCAGGTCCTTCATCCGGTCCAGGTACTTCACAATCAGTCACTATCATGATGCTCTCGTCCAGAAACTCGAAGTTCATTGACTGATAGTCGTCTACTGCTTGATGTGCCAAGTGGTCTGCCAATACACTTCCCTTGATAGCTTTCTGAGTCGTATACTGGATGTCTTATTCGGTCAAGATCATTTGACATCTGGCTATTCTCCCAGACAGAGCAGGCTTTTCAAATATGTACTTTATCGGATCCATCTTTGAGATCAACAAGGTAGTGTGAGTCAGCATATACTGTCTCAGCCGGCGAGCAGCCCATACCAAAGCACAGCAAGTTTTCTTGAGCAGTGAGTATCGGGTCTCACAGTCGGTAAACTTTTTGCTAAGGTAATAAATGGCGTGCTCTTTTCGGCCAGACTCGTCATGCTGCCCCAGCACACACCCCATTGAGTTGTCAAGCACTGTCAGGTATAGTATCAGAGGTCTCCCTTCAACCGGTGGCATAAGGATGGGTGGTTCTTGGAGATACTCTTTGATTCTGTTAAAAGCGGCCTGACATTCATCATTCCAACGTACTACCTGATCTTTCTTCAGCAGCTTGAAGATTGGTTCACAAGTAGCAGTTAGATGCGAGATGAATCGGGCAATATAATTCAGGCGTCCTAGAAAGCCTCTGACCTCTTTCTCTGTCTTAGGAGCTGGCATCTCTTGAATAGCTTTAACCTTGGCAGGGTCCACTTGAATACCCTTATCGCTTCCAACGAAGCCTAGCAGCTTTCCAGATCTAACCCCGAAGGTGCACTTGTTCGGGTTCAACCTCAGCTTGTACAGTTTCAGACGGTCAAACAGTTTCTGCAGATGATCAAGGTGTTCTTCCTCAGTTTGGGACCTTGCGATCATGTCGTCAACATACACTTCTATCTCATGATGGATCATGTCATGAAATAAAGAAACCATGGCACGTTGGTAGGTTGCCCCATCATTTTTCAGTCCAAAAGGCATGACCTTGTAGCAGAAGGTGCCCCACTGAGTAACAAAGGTAGTCTTTTCCATGTCTTCAGGAGCCATCTTGATCTGATTATACCCTGAAAAACCATCCATGAAAGAGAACACCTTGTGCTGAGCGGTATTATCAACCAGAACGTCAATGTGAGGTAGGGGAAAGTCATCTTTGGGGCTGGCCCTGTTCAGATCCCTGTAGTCAACACACATTCTGACTTTACCATCTTTCTTCGGCACCGGCACCACATTAGCAACCCACTGAGGGTAAGAGGTTACTGCAAGAAACCCGGCGTCGAACTGCTTCATAACCTCGGCTTTGATCTTCTCAGACATCTCTGGACGCATACGGCGGACCTTTTGCTTAACCGGAGGGCAGTCTTCCTTGGTAGGCAAATGATGGACCACAATGTCGGTATCCAACCCGGGCATGTCTTCGTAGGACCAGGCAAAGATCTCCACATAATCCTGTAACATCTGAGTCAATCGTTGCTTCACGTTGAGCTCTAGGTTGGCACCAATCTTGACTTCCTTACGGTCGGTCTCAGTACCCAGATTTATTGTCTCCACTGGCTCTTCATGTGGTTGAATTGCCCTCTCTTCCTGGAGTAACAGTCTTGTAAGTTCGCCAGGCACTTCGCAATCATCTTCACCTTCGTCTTCGGCTAAGTTGATCGGATTTTCGAAGTTATGACTGGCAGTAGCAGAGTCGTTACCAGTGAGATCCAGAGTGGATTGAAACCTGTATGAGTGAGTGTGTGTAAATACAGCTGTTTTGCAATATATGTAAAGAAAGAAAGAAAAGGAGCGCAAGATTTGAAATGTGAAAAACGTCCAATGCTTTTATTTATGAAATATGACAGTGACAAACAAAAGCCCTCATAAATAAGACCACGGTGCCCCGGGTAAGACACCGGGCCATACAGTTTCAAATTATTGTTTATTACAAATCCAAAACAAAGAAGTTCATTACTGGGTGACAAAAGTTATGGGTGTAAAGTCCTTAGTAGTCCAATTTGTCAATCCACCGTCAGTCGTCGGGTAGATCCAGCTATCAAACTCTGACTCTTCCACTTCGTCTTCATCTCCAATAGCATTCACTCCTGAGTGGGTGATGAGCACAGGAGGTCTTCCAATTCTCGCCTTGCGCACAGCCTTCTGAGCCTCTGCAGTGAAACCCAGCCCAAACTTGTTAGTTTTAGGAGTAAAATCAGGGAGCTTGCCCCAGTTTGCACATTCACCTCTTTCAATCACAGCCCGGGCGTCCTTTAAGGAGGCCATCTTCAAAGGAGAAACCTCTTCGACCACTGCTTCTGCTGCTGCCAATGTTTGTGGCACCTCTTCAAAATGTTGAAAGGGGGTCTCAATGAACTCCCCATCCATTTCCACGTACCTGAAGGAGTTGAGGTGGCTGACCATGTATTCCTCTTCCCCTTGCACTGTTACAATCTTCCCCCTGACCGGGTACTTGAGTTTCTGATGCAACGTGGAGGTCACAGCTCCAGCCTTGTGGATCCACGGGCGACCCAGCAAACAAGAATAGGATGGACGGGTGTCCATCACATAGAATTTTGAATCAAAGACCTGTGACCCAACCCTGATTGGGATGTCAACCTCACCATGTACCATCCTTTTGGACCCGTCAAAGGCCCGGACAATAATGTTACTTGGTTTGAGCTCTAGACCCTCACAGTCTAGCCTGTCCAGAGCCTTCTTGGGTAGCACGTTTAATGAAGAACCAGTGTCAACCAGCACATGAGAAAGAGTAGTGCCCCTGCATTCAATGGAGACATGCAGGGCATCATTATGGTTCTTCCCTTTGGCTGTCAGATCAGCATCAGAGAAACCCATACCATTGTCAGCAGTTAGGTTGGCCACACAGTCGGTGAACTGATCAGCAGACTTCTCTTGGGGTACGTGGGCTGTCTTTAAGAAAGCAATCAGGGCCTTGGCATTGGCCTCTGAACACAGTAGCAGTGATAGCATGGAGATTTTAGAGGAGGTGTGCCCCAGCTGTTCGACAACATTGAAATCACTTTTCTTTATAATTTTGAGGATTTCTTCCATCTCCTGCTTGGAAGCCTCAACAATGGTCTTTGGTGCCTCCGTCCGGGCAGGCACATCAGCAGCAATCCCCTTACCCCGAGCATCAGATGACTCGGCAGCAGGGGTGGAAACTTGGTCAGGGGAAGAGACAGACACACTGGCAGGTGTGATGATCAAAGGCCTCTGAATTATCGGAGGAGCAATGTCTGGTGAGAACAGTCTTCCACTACGAGTGACCTTAGCAGGCCCAGTGATGTTGGCGACACCAGTATCAGTATTGAACTCTTGTTTCACACCCAGAACATAAACATCTGCCCCATAGTGCCATGGGACAGCCTTATCAGACTTGTAGGGAATAGGCCCCGGAACATTAATGGTGATGGGAGCAATCTTGTGAACAGGCAAAATTTGGACAGGCTTCTTTGAAGGAGCCTTGGAAGGGTTGTTGAAAATGGTAACAATTGAAACTTCTTCAACAGGGGCAACAGGAACAGCAGTCTTTCTGAACAAAATCTCTTTACTATCCATCAGGTTTTAGACGCCTGATTTCAGCAAAGAACAACCAGCAGGGGAAGCAACACATAGAGGGCAACCTTTGCTACATCCCGGAAATAAACCGGCTAGCAACAGGTTCCTCTTGACCGTCAGCAGCGGAGTAGCAACATCATCCACCGAAGCTACATACAAATCCTCCTCAACAACATTCACTCCATGCTGGGGCATGGGAGCGGTAACAACATTTGGCCTCTCGGGCGCCTCAAACTGTATCTCCTTTGCATCAATAAGGTCCTGAACCTTATTCTTTAGGGCCCAGCAGTCATCTGTGTTATGCCCCGGGCTATCAGAGTGATATGCGCAACGGGCGTTGGGGTTGAACCTGGGGGATTTAGTATTCACGACCTTTGGGGCCTCTCTAACAGTCACCAAGCTGGCTGATAACAGTTGCGGCAGGATCTGAGAGAGAGTCATGCTGAGTCGAGTATACTGCCGTTTGGGCCTCTCAGCTCTGGGTAGGTTGTACTATTGTGGAGCAGTAGCAGGCTTAGAGATTACCACCGCGTTGACAGCTTGGCGGCGTTCAGGTTTGTCTTGCCTTCTTGGACCATACACAGCACTTGCCTCTTTCTTGAAGGGCTTCTTTTCAGCATTTGAGGAGGCAACCTTCTGTATCTTCCCTGATTTTATACCAGCCTCGATCCTCTCACCAGTCAGGATCAGATCAGTAAACCCAGTAGAGGAATTACCAATGAGATGATTGAAAAAAGGCCCAGATAGGGTCCCCAAAAACATATCCACCAGCTCTCGGTCCGTCAATGGTGGCTGCACCCTGCCAGCCAGATCTCTCCATTTTTGTGCGTACTCCTTGAAACCTTCACCCGATCCTAACGACATACCCTGGAGTTGGGTACGCGTAGGAGCGAGGTCGGAATTATATTGATACTGCTTGTAAAAAGCAGTGGCCAAATCCTCCCAGTTACGAATGTTGGTCCCATCCAGCTGATAGAACCATTCGAGGTGAGTCCCTGAAAGACTCTCCTGGAAGAAGTGGATCCATAAGTTCATGTCTGCTGTGTAAGGCTGGATCTTCCTTACATAAGAACGGAGGTGCATCTTGGGACAGGAAGCCCCGTCATACTTCACAAAGGCAGGTGCCTTGAACTTGTGTGGAATCACCACCCCAGTAGATAACCCCAAGTCTCCGAAATCCAGTCCAGGCACACGCTGAATTTCCATAGCATTTAACCTGTCCTCCAGCTGCTTGTACCGGTCCTCAGCAGGAGGATATTGTCCGTCGTTGAAGTCTATTTCAGTATCAGAGACCACAGGAGTAGGGACCTCCCTTTCTTGGTGACTACCTTCCCCCACAGATGGAGTAGTCCTCTCAGCTTCATTTTGTAAAGTATTCCCGAGTCTGCGCCCAGTGTTGAATAGCACAATCCTCTTCGTCTTCTTACTCTTCTTCAGGAGCATAGCCTTCAGCTCTTTTTGACCTTGAGCCAAATCCATGATCAGCTCCTGAAATTGGGCGTTCTGCGCCTGAAGGGCCTTGATAGACGTCTCGGTAGATGATTCAGGGTTCATGATGCTGAAATAAACAGCGAAGAACAGTAAGCAACCTGAAAAGAAGAGTACCTGTGATGCACATGATGAATGATATGTGTTTATGCAATGCATTCAAGGGTTCGAAAATTCAAATTTGTTGTAGACAAAACGGAACACACGTTATCATTAAGGAAATAATTGTTTGATACATCAAAGCCTCATGGGCAAACATTACAAAGCAGATCAATCCCAAAAGACACTACGCATCCTCTTCGGAGCAATATAGGTATTGAGATTCCTTTCCTCGTGCAGTAGGCGGGTGAGCTCCAGGACCTTCTTCTCACTGGCATGTAGACTGGTCTCCAGAGAATTCCGTTCTTCCTTAAGCTGGATCCAGCTCTTCTGCATCTCTTCCCAGGACGTGGGCATGTCAGGATGTTGAATGGTGTAGGACACCTCTCCTTCCAAGTCTGGTTCTTTGATCACGGGGAGAACATGAGGATATGGCATCACCAGCTTCTGGGAGCGGGCTCGTACCCACTTGAGATAAGGCTCCAATGGGATGGAGTTCCTGTGCCCCAGTGTCTTGCTATCTATCTTACTGGGCATCCTCCAAGCTCTGATAAATTTCTGGCGAAGTCCTTGTGCATCGTTGTCGAAGTCAAAAACTATGTCAGGAATTAACATGTCATGTGGGCCGTCCTTCCGAGCATAGCCAAACTGTCTCCAAGCCAAGCATGGGTTGTAAGTAATACCTCCTCTGATTCCAAGTAAAGGAACATTAGGGTACTCCCCGCAACGATCAATGATAGTGACATCTTCTCTGGACCGAGAACACCAATGTATATCTGCATGTGTAAGAGTCATCAATCGTTGCGACCACCTCAAACCCCGCTCGTTCTTCAAAACTGATTGTGGAAGGTGTGAAATAAACCACCTTCCCAGGAGGGGAGTGCAGCACATAAGGACACCCCTTTTTCTCATGGTTCGAGTGTAACATGAGTGAAGGATGTCCCCCAGCAACGTAGGTATAGGATTCCTGGACATGAAGACCTTGACAGCACTGATATCTATAAGCTGATCTGGCTTAGGGAACAGCACCAACCCATAGACAAGGAGGGCTACAACTTCTTCAAAGGCTTGTAGGTCAAGGGAATTCCAACACTCTTGGGCCTTCTCAAACAGAAACTTTGCCAAGAACCCTTTGATACCATTTCTGGCTTCCCAATGCCCCTTGATGTGAGATGGTTGTAGGCATAATGCTTTAGCTACTTCTTAAAGTTTTGGTTCCCTTTCCGTACCGTTGTAGGGTAGTTGATTGAGAATGGGAATCTTCAGAAGCTGGGAAAACTCTTCTAAAGTAGGCACCAGCTGATAATCCGGGAAAGTAAAACAGTGATGCAGAGGGTCAAAGAATTGGAAGAGGACCTTTACCATCTCTTCCTCAATATTGGTATTGACCAGGCTGATGAGTCTACCATGCCTTTCACTGAATGACGAGTTCTCGGGAATCCTAGATGTAAGCTCCTTAAGCTGAGGAGGGACCCTTACAAGGTTGATCTGAATTGTCTTTCTGCGGATAGTTTCCATGTCCTACAAAACAAGAACAAAGATGAAGATTCGAACCCCTGAAATGGTTAGTGGATGCATATGATGTTGTATGATGTTATGATGCTATGATTAAACGCACCACAAATATTTACAAAGGCAAACATGTAAGGCACACAAGTCACACAAGACAAGCCCTTAGAGCTTAGGCCAGCATGGGGTCTGGGTATTAACCTCTTGAAGTTGGTGGGCTCAAACCTGTCCTATCAAAGTAACTGGGTTCTAAGGATCTCAATATCATTGGATTTCTTTCATTGTTCATCGTTTTGATTTAGCCACTGACTGGCGATCAAAATATCCCAAGAAAACAACCCTCAATTGAGTAGTATCGAGTATCAACCGACTTCGGAGTACACCAAAGTAGTTATCTCACTACCCTAAAGAGGCCAAGATGGTTCAATTAAGGTTCCTAAGGTCTGTTGATGCTTCACGACACCACGCGGAGGCCCCGTACTCTCCTTGATTGACTCAAGGGTTACCGGTACACACCAAAGTGCCACATCAACGTAGCAGACTGCTTCAACCATGTCGGTATACCCCGCACAGTTCCCTCACAGCCTTGTTGCTACTTTCTAAGAAGGTATCCCCAGATCCGGGTTAGGATCTATAGAACTCCCAAGACAGTCCCACAATTTAAAGCAAACAAGTCAAAGCAATTGAAAACATAGTGATCTTAGTCCTAAGGTACACCTCACTTTAAAAGTGTCCCCAACAGAGTCGCCAGTTCTGTGATTGGTGGATCTGGAACTGACTGTTTAACGCTGGTTCGCGAAATGTCGCGGTAAGCAAGAGTCACCACCGTCTTTTATTTTCTCCAATATGGAAAGGACAAAAGCACAGAAAAATTCCTTATTGAGATTAGTTCTCGGTTCGGGAGGTAGATTTATAGAAAGGGAAGGTGTTAGCACCCTTTCTATCCATGGTTATCCATGGGCTCTTAGATATTTGCTCATTGTGTTTTCAAAATGTTTGTTTGCTTTTCAAGGTGAGTGGGTTTGAAAAAGTTTCTTTGAAAGTTTCAGATCGACTCTTGTATCAGTCCTCAAGAGTGTTTAAAAAATTGTTTTTTGAAAGCTTTTTGCAAAGTGTCGGTGTGAAAAGAAGTTTTTGATTTGTTTTGAATTAGAGCAAGTATATAGAGTCGTCTACCTACCCTAAGGAATTCGTCTGTGTAAATGTTCTTAAAGTAGTGCCATCCCACCATTGAGAGGTAGGTAGCACCACCGTTGGAGGTGTTTGGGTCAATTCGAGGGTTAGGGACAGTGTGGTCACCGGGCAATAGTAAGATACCTAAGAAGCTACCCTTATGCCATTGATCTTTTTATTCCGAGGCAACCGTTTCGAGGCAACTTGTTTCGAGGCAACCGTTTCGAGGCAACTAGATCAATGGAACATAAGGACTCACTAAGACGTCCTGTACTCGACGACCACGTTTTGAGGGGCAAGGCAACAGTGTGATCACCAGAGCAACAGTAGGATACCTTAGAAGCTACCCTTATGCCATGTTCATGGACATAAGGACTTACTAAGACGTCCTATACTCGATGATCACGTTTCGAGGGGCAAGGCAACGGTGAGGCGTACCCTAAGAGTGGTGTGTGAATTGTGTGTCATTTTCAGTTTATCATTTGTCTTGTCATGCATTGGTGATCTACGTTTTGATTTTATTTTTGGCATTCATTCTTTCATGTGATTATTAACAGTTAAAAGGTGCGGGAATTTAAAATGCGGAAAAGATAAAGGTCTTACGCTATTACAAAGGCGCGGGTCTACATCGCCAAATTAATCCAGACCCGATTTAAAATAAAATGCAGAAAGTAAATGCCTAATTAACTATTACAGGGCTTTTGAACAAGTACATTATATTCACAAAAGAAATGAAAAATAAATGCGCGAATGGAAATAAGAATCGAGTGCGAGGGCGTTGGACCCTTTAAAGAAATTAAAATTAAATTAATTAAATTAAATAAAAAGAAAGAACTTATTTTTTATTTTTGTATTTTTTATAGAAACGAAGAAAATTAATTGGAATTAAAATCCTAATTCTAAGTATTTTTAATTATTAAGGAAATAAATCCAAGTTTTGACCTAATTTACTTAGTAATTTAATTATAAGTATTTACAAAAAGAAAACTATTAATAAATTAAATTAAATAAAAATATTTTTTATTTTTTTGATTTCTGATTTTTTTTTTATTATTTTAAGAAATAAAACTAATTAAATTAATATTTAGAACCTAATTAAGTCTAATCAATTTTAATATTGCAAAATAACTTAGAATTTCCTAGAATAAAAAAAAACCTAATCAATTAATTAAACTTAGAAAAAAAAAGAAAATCTAAAATTTATTTGGGTAAGAATATTTTTTGTGATTTTTTGAAATAAAAAGAAAAATTAATTTTTGTTAATAAAAAGCAAATTAAATAAATTAAAATAAAATAGAAAACAAAATAAATTCAAGGGAAAAAGGAAATGGGCCTGTTTTGTAGCAAAATGGGGGGTGTGGATGGCAATGTTGGGCCCAAACGCTGAAGGCCTATTCTGACTTTATCCAATTCCATGTGCCTACTTTGACTAACGCCCACGATGGAGGGACGCACGTGAGGCGTTGGATTTGGATCAGTGGGCAATCTAACGGCTGGATCTCACACGCGCATGGTATGGATTGAAGCTGGACACACATGGAGTCCACTAAGTCCAGTCAGCTTTAAGTAACTGAGTCAACAGCTTGGATGGCCAATTAAAACACAAGAAAGTGCCACGCCTGCGTCAAACTGAACCAAGCCCAGTCAACGACGCCGGAGCAGTGCTCCGGTCATCTTCTTCGGCGAGGGCAATTCTGAAAACCTGCGAAAACAGTAAAAATGAAGCAAACAAAATAGCCAGACCGAGTGATTAGGGCATGGCGATTCTCATGGTGATGTTTTCATGGTTTAATATTGCCTATCCCCATCAAAACGAAGCTCCACATAATATGAACCCTAACCATGGAGGTTCACGTTTTGGCCATGAAAAATCCCAAGCGATAGCCCAGACCTGCTCTAAACATCCACTAGAACTCAAAGGTGTGGTCAGTAGGGATTAAATAAAGCCATAATCAAAAATACGATCCATGGAAATTCTGCAAAATGGATGTTCATGTAGCTACAGTTTCAGCGTGCATGGTTACATGAAAAGAGTGTGTTTATACCTTATTTTACATGTAGATCACGATAGGATAGGTGGGAAGTCTTGTGGATGACTGAATCCTTGAATTCGAGCTTGGTGCAATTCTTTGGAATTTTTGAAAAGAAGTTTCTCTTGGCTGCCTCTCTCTCTCGTCTTCCAATGCCTTGTGATGGTTTGTAACTAGGTTATGTAGGTAATTCTGATCAGCATTAAGGCTCATAATACCATGCATTCAAGTTTGAGATTTTAACATAAACTCCCTTAACCAACTTTCCATCTTTGCAACCATTTTGAATTCTTGATTAATTAAGCCTTGAAACGAATATGGGATGTGCATGATGATGATTCAAAGTTAGTTAAGACCAAATATCCCCCTTTATTGAACTTCTTGATTTTCTTTTGATTTTAAAAGATTTAAAATTAATTAAATCCAATAAAATCAATAAAAAATGAAAAAAATCAATTTTAAATATTGAGATAAAAGGTGGGACACGTGGGAAGCATGGCCAGGCTAATTCAAGTGGAAAAAGTGGGCCCCTTTTGTCAAAAATGAAATTTCAAGGATAAATGATTTTGGCCATTTCACAAAAATTTCCCAACTTCTCCAATGCATATCTTGCTCAATTTTTAATCTTTGATCATGTTCTTGGACATTTTGGAAAGGTATTGAAGTCCTCTAACCAATGTCTTTGGTCCCATGTCATTTTGATTTACCAATATCAAGTTATGGTCTTTGACTTAAAGTCCCTTTTTGTTGACTTTTGAAAATGACCTATAATGTTGAAATTGACAACTTTTTGTGAGAGCATTTCTTGGACTTGAAGTGTGAAGAGGAGTTGTAGGAAATGTCATTATCTTCAAAATGAGATTTGGATGGAATTTTTCTGATGAACCATGAAAAAGTTATGCCTTGGTCAAGTTACAGTTGACTTTTCAGCTGTCCAAAAATAGAAACTTTTGCATCTTAAGACTTTTTGAGCCATGCTTTTGAGAATCATGATCAAGCATTGATCAAATGATGTTTGTGGCCTCAAAATAAGATGTTGACCAAAAATTTTGACTTTTGACTGCCAAATGACCATTTTGCCCCTACAGTTGACTGTTGAGCAATTAGGGTTTTTGACTGTGCAACTTGACCTTGTGAGCCTTGAAACTTGACATGGAGGTGCTTGACAATGTGTATGAGCATAAGAGACTTGATTGAGCTCTTGAAAGCTTCAGCTTCCTTGCAAGAACCAAAACCCTAGTTTGACTGTCTTAGGAGGATGGTTTGACTGTGTGGCCCCTGAGTAAACTTGAACCAATTGTGGATGATTCTTGTCAAAACTTTGAAGATTATGGGAGGGCAAAACTAGGGCAAAACTAGGGCAAAATGCTGTTTTATAAATAATTCATCCGTTTCTCCGAAATTTCGCACACTTTCTCGCACTGTATTTTTATTTTTTACTATGTTATTTGCGTCATGACGTCGTCTATGATTTTTAGCAGAGATGGTTACGTTATCTTCTCCACCACGAAACCTGCGATGAAAATGAAATTCTGGCACATTCACTCCATGGAGCGTCTGAAGCGGGAGTTGATGCGATGGCTAGATGGAGACATTGCGGAGGGGGTAAAAATTCGAAGGATCCAGCGAAGACGAACAACAACCTCACATGCGACAGGAAGACCTAATGTATGGTTGGAGGAAGTCAAAACAGACATCGATGTAATGTTGATGATGCATGGGTCAGATGAAATTGCGTTAACAGTTGTAATTTCGTAGACAGAATATCGTTAATTTTTCTTGTACTCGTTTTATTAATTGTAGCAAAATCTGTTAACGGAAAACCCTAATGTTTACAACACAATTAAGGAAATATTTTATGTATTACAATTTTTATGTGGTCGAGGCAGACGCCCGATTCAGACAATTTTTGCGATTGTGTCCGACCTGACGGCATAAACCACACTTTCTTTCCAACTTGTCAAGATCGTCCATTTCTGTTGTGATGCGCTTACTTTTGGGACGACCCTTCTTGTTCCTTCGCATTTGGTCATTGTGCCACACTATTTCGCTGTCGTATGCAGGCCAATAATCTGGTTTTGCTACCAAAGGAAAGTTGTTGTTGTAAACGTTGAGCAACGATTCAGATATGTAAATGTTTGACAGAAGTTGCAGCGCGTCTTGATGGGTATGAGCACAAGCGGCAAGACATGAGAGCAAGGCATACAAAATGCTTGAAACCTGCCACAATCGCACCAACGAGAAGGTAGCATGACCCTATATTCTTATCTTGGCAGGCCTTCGTTGTGGTCGATTGTCTCTTTCACAATGAAGTTGTGGTTGTGTCGGTCAAACCGTATAACCATATGAGTGTTGGCTTTATCACTTTCAGCCTTAATGTATTTCATGCAGCTTTCACTCCATAGTTGTCCAGATTGCAACACCGCATTCCACATTTCACCTCTTTTGGCAAATAACGCAGCCAACCTAAAATACGTAGATTTTACCAAGGTAGTGATCGGGAGGTTTCGTATGCCTTTGAATACCCCATTCATTGATTTAATAAGATTCGTTGTCATATGCCCCCATCTTTGGCCATTGTCGTATGACCTAGTCCATTTTTCCACCGGAATTTTGTCGATCCACCTACCGGCTTCCGGATTTGACAAACGGATCTCGTTGCGGTAATATTTGAATGTGGGTTGTGTCAATGCATATCCTGCATTCATAACCGCTTTCCTCAATGTTTTGTCCTTGATCTCCCTCGTGAAATTCTGGACGATATGCCTAACGCAATAGACATGCGTAGAAGGAGGGTCATGCCAACCGTTTGTAGGATTATTGTAGGCACTTTCAATGGAGGCATGTCTGTCCGAGATCAAACAGAGATCTGGTTGAGGAGTCACGTGTGTCCGCAGATTTTTCAGAAAAAACCTCCAAGCACCACCGGTCTCCCCCTCGACAAGGGCAAAGGCAATGGGGAAAATGTTGTTGTTGCCATCTTGTGCAACTGCCATCAGTAGCGTGCCTTTGTACTTCCCATACAACCAAGTCCCATCAATTTGTATAATTGGTTTGCATGATGCAAACCCTGTGATGCATGGTTGAAATGCCGAAAACACTTGACTGAATATTCCGTTGCCATTTAGTAGACTACCATCTTGGGCGTATGCTGGCACTATTTCCAGAACATAAACACTACCTGGAGAATACGTCTTGAGTGCATTCAGGTAGCGGGGAAGTTCTTGGTATGACTCCTCCCAGTTTCCGTACACCCTTTCAATCGCCTTAGTCTTTGCTAACCACGCCTTACGGTAAGACAGAGTGTAGTTAAAAACCGTGGTGATATGGGAGATGATTGTTTTCACCTTCAAAGATGGGTCGTTGCTGACCAGGGGTAGGATTTCTTGACAGATGAGATCGTAGTTGAGTTTTCGGTGGTCCTGTGATTGAGTGGAACTTACACAAGTGTGGGTAGTCATGGAACCTATGACCCAGCAGTCACCTCTTAATCTGTATGATGCGGTCAGCTTGAACATACAGTCAGGGTGGACACACTTGATCTTATACCTTTCCGGGTTGACACGGTCAACCTTAAAATCAACCGAGTTGAGCATATGGAATTTTTTTATGGCTCTGATGCATTCCTCTCTGCTATGAAACTTGTCCTTCTCTTTTAAATTTTCATCCGACTGCATATACGGATTGAAAAATAAGTCAGTAGAAGGTTCATCTCCGCCCATGTTGAAGTTTGTCATGTGCGGAGGTGGTGTGTAGATTTCGTTTGCAGGAATACTAGGGATTCCATCATCGTCGGAATCATCATTCACCATTTCATCAAACTCTAACTCGTCATCTTCTTCTTCATCATCAACTGCATCTACCTCAGCTTGTTCATTCTCCAAAGGATCAACCTCTTGTGTCACCTGAGGCTCTCGCAGCATAACGTACAACTCAATAGAGTCGTACCCAGAATAGACATGGCTGGAAAACATATTCTGGAGATCCTCGTCATCTTGAACTTCAACCTTATAAAAAATTACTTGGTTGTTTCCAAAAAAAACTGGATTCTGATAAAATATCTAGGACACCGGGCCTCGTTCAAGTTTGGCCTCCAATCGTTTTTTGAAGTACGAGAAATTGGCTTTCCCGTTTAAGAGAAATCGGATGTTGTATGTGTCTCTAAACAAAAACCCAGCAGTGGGATAGATGTATGTCTCACCGTTGAAATGTGCTTTGACGATAAATTATGGTGCAGAGGCTATTGCGTAGAATTGTTTGAAGGTTTGAAGGTTGGAATGTTTGAATTTTATGAGTGATTCGAAGGTTGGAATGTTTGAAGTTTATTGATTGTATGAAGGTTTGAATGTTGTAAGGTTTGAAGGTTGGAATGTTTGAACTTTATGAGTTATTCGAAAGTTTATATGTTTGATTGTTTGAATATTTGAAGGTTTGATTGTAAGAACGTTTGAAGGTTGGAAGATTTGACAGATTAAGTGAATCAATGTTATGATAAACGTAAGACTAAAAATTTCAATTAAGTAAGGATGCAACCCCCAAGGCTGCCAATAGTGTTACATGCAAGGCATCCCAAAGGCTGTCACGTAGCCTGAGCCTAGCCTGCAACAAAGGACACCTCTTATTCGCCAATTGGGGTGGCGACACCATTCATTTTTGTACTCTTTCGCCAAGTCCAATGGCACCTCCCTTACTGTCCAATCATGATACATGCATGCATATATGTACCCCCCTAGGCTGCCACCTAGCCCGCGCCTACTCTGCACCTATACTGCATGTTGTAAGTCTCCTCCCATCACCTCCAATGGGGTTACATGCATTCAGGCAAGGCATCCCAAAGGCTGTCACGTAGCCTGAGCCTAGCCTGCAACAAAGGACACCTCTTATTCGCCAATTAGGGTGGCGACACCATTCATTTTTGTACTCTTTCGCCAAGTCTAATGGCGCCTCCCTAACTGTCCAATCGTGATACATGCATGCAGATATGTAACCCCTAGGCTCCCACCTAGCCTGCGCCTACTCTGCATCTATACTGTATGTTGTAAGTCTCCTCTCATCACCTCCAATGGGGTTACATACATTCAGGAAAGGCATCCCAAAGGTTGTCACGTAGCCTGAGCCTAGCCTGCAACAAAGGACACCTCTTATTCGCCAATTGGGGCGGCGACACCATTCATTTTTGTACTCTTTCGCCAAGTCCAATGGCGCCTCCCTAACTGTTCAATCGTGATACATCCTTAGGCTGCCACCTAGCCTGCAAGAGTGACACCTTTCATTTTTTTACATGCATGCATATATGTAACCCCCTAGGCTGCCACCTAGCCTTCAAGAGTGACACTTCGCATGCATGCAAGCACCAGCAACCACTATATGGAATTTTTTTGCCTATAAATACATACTATATCATACATCTCTCACACCCACACAAGTCTCACTCTCTGCTACGAAATCTTTCATACTCTCTTACACTTTCTAAGTCTTTCATACTCTCTTGCACTTTCTAAGTCTTTCATAATCTCAAGCATTTTAAACAATAGCTCTTCTAACAATGGGCGATTCTCACAGAGGCACAAGGGAAAACATTGCCACATTTCTAAGTTTCTATTTTGGTTATACATTTTTCATACTTCAGATAATGCTTTGTTCGTCTTACTTAATCTTACACCTTTTACATTATGAACTCAGGACACCAAAAGATTCAGAATCGGTTCTCACAACTACCTGGCTCCCGACCCATTTATCGTACCATACCTGGAATACACAGGTTTTGGACATGTCATAAAGATCTCCAACTGCACCATTGACTCGAAGTTCATTCTTGCAATGTTGGAAAGGTGGAGACCAGAGACCCATACATTTCACCTACCAATAGGTGAATGTACCATCACGCTAGAAGATGTGTACATGCTACTAGGTCTCCCTGTCGACGGTAAGGCCGTGAACGGGTCGGTTCAACAACCCAACTCTCAGTGTGAAGAACTGTTGGGCAGGGATATGGTTGAAGGTGGTGGTGCGAGAGGTCAGAGAATACTACTCACTGAGCTGAAAAGTCATTATGCAAGTTTGGAATTAAACAAAAATTCCTCCGAGCAAGACAGGGTAGTAAAAGCCAGAACTTATCTTATGATACTATTTGGTACATTTTTATTTCTCGAAAGTACGGGAAATAGTGTAAATTTTATGTATTTACATTTACTAAGAAATTTTGAAAAAACAAGAAAATATAGTTGGGGTTCTGCAGTTTTAGCCCACCTATACAGTTCCTTGTGCAAAAATGCAATCAAGGAAAAATGTACATTTTATGGGTGCGCTTTTTTACTACAAGCCTGGGGTTGGTGGAGGATGGAGTCCTTAAACCCCGTCAACAACAACACTTTCGGTTTCCCGTACGCAACAAAGTAAGTCATCAAGTCATATCATTTATTACTATTCATCTCTTCACCAAATATATGCTAAGAATAAAATGTTTTTCATTTCCTTTAGGTACTGCGTAAGGGGTATGGATTACGGCAATAATCCAAGATTCAATGTCGCACTATACCGCAATCTGTTGGATCACTTAGGCACGGATGATGTATGTCGTAGCTTTAAACTTTTCTTCATTTAAATTATTTATACATTACACTTTCGTTAACCTGATTTAAATTTTATCGCAGTTCGTCTGGAGACCATATTTGGGTTTGGGCCATGATCCAAACCCGGAGGATGCAGCAATTTGGACCGTGAAGACTGCAATCATTCGGTTCAACATTGTGGAGATGCACCACAGCGACCGTGTGAAGATGCAGTTCGGAATGCATCAAGAGATACCAAGTGATCCAACTTGTTTGTCCCCATGGCATCTTAAAAGGGTCGACGCCCAATGGGGTCTTACCAACTGGAAAGACTTCGCTCCGGAATGGTGTAAGATGTGGCAGAGGCGTCACCTCTATGTCTTGATATTCCCGGTTTTCCTTAATCATGGTAATATGCGACACACAGATCAATATTTATCTTGGTACATGTTAGTTAGTAACCCTGAAATGCACGTGTCTCATCCAAGGTACTTGGTTGACCCACGCGCACAATGGTCATAACCCTTGTTTCCCCAACAACAAACACAAAACCCATCAACCTCCCACCAACCCCCAAGAAGAAACAGACGCACAAACACCCAACCACAGTCCCCACCACAACACAATTACACTCAAATACCACACAACCAACCATAATCACCACCTCACTACCAATACCCCGATATGCCTCACACCCAACCACAATACCAATCACAATACCAGCACACCCGCATACCCCACACACAATTTCAGTCTTCCGTATATCCCAATATGGGCCCCTCAACATCCAGCCTTAGCCCTGATATGGGAATGTCGGAAGATTACGAACAAACCAACCCAGCCTACCATCAACCACAATATCACCAAACCACCCAACATCCTCAATACTAAACACCCCAAGATCCATTTCCTTTCTACCCACCATACTCAGACGAATAATGCTACAGACCCACCATGGAACCCCACCCACCGCCAACACGACCAAACTTTGAGGGTATGGGTAACCGACTGTACCAAAACGGATCTTCTAGATATGGACATCTGACTAATTTTATGGATCCGGACCGCATTGACTTCGCTGGGCCATCGACCCTGCCGCAACAGGAAACGTGACGACACCCAGCACGGGAAAGACGAGGACGGGGATGCGGAACCGGGGGTCATTACCGGGTTCCGGGGGATCACTGATTTATCTATTTTTTTTCTATTTTTTTTATCTGTTTTTTTTATCTGTTTTTTATCTGTTTTTTTATCTGTTTTTTATCTGTTTTTTTAATGTAATACAGTTGGATGTAATTATTATTTTTTAAATAAAAAGTCCATTTTGTTGATCCTGTATCCAACACGCAACGCACTGGACAAAAAAATCAAATTTTGCCCTAAATTAACACCTAGGCGCCATCTCACTTGGCTTAGGGCATGCCCTAAGCACATAGGCGCCAAGTGAGATGGCGCCTCCCCTTAAACAATGGGAGTAGGCGCCAATTCAGATGGCTCCTCCTTTGGGGAGTCATCTGAAACATGGTTATTTGCGTAATTTTTTCCGAAACGCGGTTATTTGCGATTTTTTTTAATACATGGTTATTCAAAAAAAAAATTCACCATTCATAGTAATTACAAGACACCTTCACATTGGTTCTGATGGCAAGCCACCACTAATAATACATCTTTACGTTATGCACAATTTCATCAATGTCTCCCACAACACTGTTGAAAATTATATCATTTCGTTGTTTCCATATGCACCAACATACTACAATCTAGATTACTCCTACCTTTTTATTAACACAATTCGATTTCAGAACATCCATCATCCGCAGAAAGTGATCACTTCAAGTGTCGTGTTCTTCATTTCTGGTCTTCGACAACAATGGCAAACCCATGACTAGCTTTTAAGTTATGACTTTAGTTTAGTTTTATGTTTTGTGTTTTTGAAGAAAATGACATTGCTATGTACTGGTTTTTGGTAATATAATGTATACTAGTTTTTACTGTTTTGTGACTGCTATGAACTGGTATGAAATGTGATGCAATGGTTATGTTATGAAATATGATGCAAAATGTTATATGATGCAGTATGATGCAAAATGCAATATGATGCAAAATTATGGTGAATAATTATTATGAAAAATATGGTACAAGATGGTGAAGAATTGTTGTGAAAAATAAGGTTCTATTATGAAAAATATGATGGGAAATATGGTTCATTATGCCAACTGTTAAGAAAGTAATTTTATGTATTGAAACTACGTAGTGTGTCGAAATTGTATGCAGTCGAAGAAGTGTCTTGATAGAATTTTGACCTAGTATTGTTTTGTTAGTTAGTTGGTTTGTTAAACTGCTTGGTGAACAAGCTATCTTAACCTATAAATAGAGAGTAACCCTATCATTATAAGACACTATGCAGTTGCATAATTGAGAAAAAAAACTCCAGTTTGAAAGCAAAGAGAAAATCTACAAAAATGTTCTCTTCTTTTTCCTCTTTTGTTAAAACCCTAATTTTCTTTTCTTCCCCGATTCAATTTTTTTCTTCTCCCATTATCATTTCTACGGGAAATCATCTTGTAAAGGTGGGGTTGATTCACTAGAGTGAAGAGTGAAGAAAAAGAGGTGGAATGAATCAGAAGATTGATTCTTTTTCATCAAGATTGTTTTAGAATTCTCCAAGATTTAGGTGTAATTCCAACATCTAGTATCTAGAGCACTGACTGTGTGATTCTATGGAAGCATAATAGAAAAAGAGAAGTTGAATTTGAAACACTGGAGAACTGAGAATCAGATTACATACATCATGACAAAAAATGTGTAGGTCGGAGTGTTTAGATGATTAAGAGAAATGATGAATGTAGATAGTTTAGACACAATGAATTAGGTTGTGTGTTGAGAAAGTAATTATTTTCATCAAAACTATATAGTGTGTCGAAATTGTAAGCAATCAAAATGTCGATGAAGTGTCTCAACTGAATTTCGACCTAGTATTGTTTTGTTAGTTAGTTTGTTTGTTAGACTGCTTAGTGAACAAGCTAGCTCAGCCTATAAATAGGGAGTAACCCCTATCATTGTAAGACACTAATGCAATTGCATAATTGAGAAAACAAATTTAAGCTTAAAGGCAGAGAGAACTCTACAGAAACATTATCTTCTTCACCCTCTTTCGTTAAAACCTAATTTTATTTTCTTCCCCAATTCAATTTATTTTTTCTCCCATAATCATTGTTGCGCAAAATAATCTTGCAACCAAGGTGTGGTTGATCCACTCGAATGAACAGTGAAGAACAAGAGACAAAATCGATCGAAAAATTGATACTTGTTAATAAAGATTGATTTATAATTCTCCAAGATTTAGGTGTAATTTCAACACCAACCACCAACTAGGTTATGTTATCTTGAAAAATTACAGGTTTGAAATTATGATTCATTGTTAAATGATTCATATTTAATGTGTTAAATTTGAACAATTTGCACATGATATACACGGGTTATACCAAATTTGCCAAATTTTATTTCTTATATGCAAGTACACTTTACTTTTCTGGTATTGGATGGAGCGATTGTTTGGCATGGATATTTATAGAGCTTGTTATGATGAAAGATCATCCAAACTTACTGGTAGAAGTTTGAGCTCTATAATTCATATTCTGATCATGACTCTCATTATAGTAATTTTTGGAAAACTTGACACACAAGAAATGATATCTTGTTTCAGAATGGTAAATTGACTTTGATAGAGATATTTTTTTATGTTAAATTATTGGTCTATATGACATCTATTTCTTTCAATAGACACATGTACTCTTCTATTCACGAGTTTATAATTATTAAATACTTTCTTAGAATCATACAAGTGAATTAATGTTTTTCTAGTCATAATTGAATTAAGTGCAACACATATTGAGATTCAAGAGGAAATCCTAAAATATCAATTTGCGGTGGCATATTTAGAGATAATCTAGGAACAACCATGGGAGCTTTCTAACTAAAGAATGAAGTTTGCATTTCCTTTTAAGTTGAATTGCATGAAATTATATTTTCTATTGAATATGTTAACTCAATGTTGATTATTGATGCATTTTCTAATGTGAGTATTGCTATGTGGCATCTTTAAATTAAATAGAAGAATATATTCTTTAGATTCAAAAGATCTCACATTTTAGTGAGAAAAATTCACATGCAGATAAATTAACTAATTCATTTTTTTATTGATTATGACACTTAATGGGATTCGCTCCTTAATTATGCTTTTTTTGAAAAAAAATTGAGAGATAAATTAAACATGTACTATTATCGTTTTTACTAGTAATTTGAGGAATTGGGTTTTATTCCACATCTTTTATATTTTTTATTTTTATTCAATAATTTGCTTTTATTATAAAAATCCAACATACAGAACAAGAAAACTACAAATATTAGTGAACGTTTTTTTGAAGCCATTATTTTTCCTAGCTTATTTCACAACGAACTCTCTCATCACATATTTAGTTTATATAATCCAAAACGATGGTTGCTTGGTTTTCAAGTTTTTTTAAGTTTTATTTAATTGGCACTTTGGTTTTTAATTACTTGCAACCGCATTAACCAAGTCTATGCATTTAAGATCACTAGAGTTGTTAAAATGGGTCTGGTCCATCAGACTAATCTATTAGTCCAATAATTTAGTACGGGTTGAGTCGTAAAATATTTTAAAAAACATGATTTATCTTTTTGGTTCAGCCCATCGGATCCATATTTTTCATGAGTTGGACTGGACTTGGCCAAGTAGGGTTCGAGTTGACCCATTAAAAAATTACTTTAATAATTTTTAAAAAAAATATTGAGATAATATATGATTGCATAAGTATGTTTTCAAGTGATAAAGAAAACTTAAAGAAGACGAAGATATATTTTTAAGATGATGTGATCAAGGAAATGATTGTGAGATGAAGAGAAAATTTGATAAATATTAGTGATAATATTAAATTACTCTGTATTTTTACATGAATGTTTATATATATATATATATATATATATATATATATATATATATATATATATATATATATATATATATATATATATATATATATATATATATATATATATATATATGAATGTTGATTTGATGAATATTTTAAAAATCACTTAATAATTTTATGATGACTCTTTATTTATGTTACGTAGCTTTTATCCATTATATGTTTTTTTATAAAATTTAAATTATAATATTGAAATACGGGCACTATAGAAATTCATTTTTTCTATCCCATTTCCACTATAGAATACTCAACGGTTGCATTATACCCAAAGGCTTATGATGCTCAATCTTCGACTTAAGACAAGTCAAACAAGCATAAACAAATTCAGCAACTTTCTTTTTCATACCAGGCTACCAAAAAAATTTCTTCAAGTCCCGATACATCTTTGTAGCACAGGGATGAATACTTAGACCACTTTAATGTCCCTTCTCAAAAATAATATTCTTAAGTTTTAGCACATCCCGAACACACACCCTATCACCAAACCTCATTACACCATTTTCATCAATTCGAAATTCACCTCAATTACCTTATTTAATTAACAACAACCGGTCAACCAAACTCGGATCATGTTTCTGAATTTCTTGAATCTCTTAAAGGATACCACTAATCAGTTTTAACATCCCTAACTTCACATTGTTAGGAGTTTCTTCACACACTAAGCTCATATCTCTGAATTGTTCGATCAATTCTAACTCTCTCACCATAAGCATTGACATATGCAACAAATTCCTACTTAAATCATCAGCTACAACATTTTCTTTACTAGGATGGTAACTCAAATCAAAATTATAATCTTTAAAAAGTTCTAGCTACCTCATATGCCTCATATTCATCTCTTTCTGATCAAACAGATACTTCAGACTCTGGTGATCACTAAACACCTTTAATTTGGAACCAAACAGATAATATCTCCAAATCTTCAACACAAAAACCACGACCGCCAATTCTAAGTCATGTGTAGGATAATTCCTTTCATGTACATTCAAATGTCTAGACGCATAATGTTGTACCCCAAAATTTTCCCTCTCTTTTCTCAATACATTTCTCAAAAAGATATTCAATGGCTCAAGTTTGCACAAGTTTTGACTAGGTCAAATCCCCTCCTAAAGCACTGAAACTCCAAATTAGGGTTTTAATTTTCACAAGGAAAATTGGACTTATAATTCCTAAATTGTATTTCATATTTCATTATAGACCTCTAATAATACTTATGCCAAGTTTCAAGTCTTAGATTATAATTTTGCTCATTCAATTGATCAGATAACTTAAAATTAGTTGTATTGGTTAAAAAGTCAACTATGATCAAACCACAGTCAAAATTCAAGATTTTTGGTCCACATCAATATTTTGAAGTCATATTCATCAACTAATTAAGATCTCATCACAATTCCTCAAGAAAAACAGTCAAAAGGGCAAAATGGTCAAAATTAGGGTTTTGACTGAGAATGACTGATCAGTGACTTCTGACCTAAAACATAACTTAATGGTTTGATATATGATCTTAAGGATTCAAACACATTGTCTTGACCTAATTTCATGGCTCAAATCATTCCTCAAGATCAATTGATTGATAGTTGAAATTTAGTCAAATGATGAAAAGTCAATTGTAGCACTAAAAGTCAAACCTTGACTTTTTTGGTCAAAATTGAGTTTCAAATATTAAAATTCCTCAAAACATGTAAAAAAATATGAGGCTTGATCATCAAGAAATCAAGAACGTCAAAAGTATTTGAAAAAAGTCAAAGTTTTCAAGACTTGGAAAATTTTTTGTGTTTTATTCTTATTATTTCATAACTTCATGGTATATTTTCATCAAAATGTAAGATGATTCAAAGAAAACTTCCAACATGAAAGTTGTAGATCTTGATGAAATCTACAACTTTTCTTTGCTGATAAAGTCCTAGAAATGCTTGGGTTTTGAGTTATAGATTCATAAAGTCATGCACTTTTTCTAAAAACACTTAGTGAAATCTTGACCTAGTTTGGTCAGGATTTTGATCTAACTTCTTGGCCAATTTTCACCTAGCTCCCATTTGATTTAGCAAAAATGTAAAACATGAAAGTTTTATAGGATGTTTTATGCTTTTAAAAATGTATAAGAACTTGAAGAGATCATTTTTCAGCTAAGAGAATCAGAGAGGAGAAGTTGGGCTTCCAATCTTGCACTATAGGCCATTTTTGTGATGAATTCACAACCAAAACTCCAACCAAAGCTACAAGATCTCTCTTTTCAGGCTATGTTCTCTCCAAATATATGCATAATAGAGAAATTACACAAACCTAAGTGTATTACCCAAATATTTGAAGCTTTGTCCAAGTCTTTATACCATTTATGGTTAGAAATGCAAAAGCACATTTCCATTTGCATAAAGCTTCACTTTTCCAACCACTCTTTTCTTTCAAGCTTGAAATCTATTCTAAAGATCACAACAAATCTCTCAACATCAGAAGCAATCCACAAAATATAAAAAGCATGGCTAAGCTACTTGATTCACTCCTTTCTCCCTCATGAAGCAACCTGTCTTTATGAATTTGAAAAAGACATAACATGTGATTCTGATAATCTCAAGTCCTAAAACCTTTTCTCTATAAATAGAGGCATCATTTGCAAGCTAAACCACGAATTCAAGAGCCCTAAAACTCACTCAAACTCCATAGAACTTATAACACCCCATTTCTACCCAACGAGTTAAATAAAATCAGAGTTATAAACATTTCTAACAAACAAATTGAATGCTACACTTTCAACTTAAAACTACGACATTCAATCATCTATAGTTCAGATACATAACACATGAAATTCGGATGAACAGATAACAAACTGATTAGTCTTTAAAAAAATAAAACAACTTTCTTTACTATGCAGCAGATTCACAAAGTTCAACTGAAAACACCATAACATCTTATTCAACTCAAAACAACTTTAAGACAACAAGTCTTTAAAAGAAACAACTTAAAAATTCAGCAACATAATGAAAATCAACAATAAAGAAAACATGCGTTCATCCCCTCGAAAGCTACGTATCAGAGCCACAACACTGACTCGAACTAACAAGGGTAACATCTAACCTTCTTGATTACCTGCACATTACCAACAAAGGGAAACATTCAAACTGAAGGGGTGAGATATCGAACCATATAATCGGATATACAATGAATAATATATTAGTATTAGATCATACAGTTCACCATTTCGCAGCTTTTTATCAACATTTAACATAATTAATTCATCCACACGACAACTCAGGATGCAACATGAAATGCGACTCATTTTTATACACATGCATGTGGTACCAATGAAGCAGAACTCCCAACTTAGAAATCTTTCAATAAATAGAGGCATCAACAAAGTATAAGCCTTCAACTTTATATTTGCCAATCCAGGCCAACTTGACGAGCATCAACTCCAAATTGATATGCTATGTATGCATCAACGACATGAACGTAAGTAACAACAACAACAATAATTCAACTTAATTCAACATTGACCATAAGCCCACAACTTAATATTTTGCCCATAAATAGAGGCAATTTGTTAATTCACATTTTTCAACAAAAACACCAACCAACAGATCAACCAAAAATTACTATAAATAAACTGCATAATTATTTGGACTATTTCGACTAAAACCGGTTAATTAATTATCGTCCAAAAAATCTATTATTTATACTTACAAAACTTCTACAATATTATTATACTAAAAATACTAAATTATACTATTGACCTATTATATATATTATAAACTTGAACATGATTCTTAGTTTAAAATAATATTACACTAACCTTCCAAATGATTATTTCTACAAAAAGTACTGCATATACATGGTATACTACAATGCTATCTTATACTAATTCATTTCTAGTCTACAGTAGGTGTATATACTGACGAAAGATACAATTAATTCATAATTTCCTGCTACTAAATTTAACTAAAAAAATCCATAACTAAAATGTCAATAATTTAGTAAAGATGTGTTATTATTAGAACACTTCAACTTACCCTACTGATAACTCTAAATATGTCGGAATTATGCAAAATAAATAAAAATGACTTTTAATGATACATAATAACTCTATTGATAATTTTAACAACACTATTAACAACTCTCACAACCCTATTGACAACTCAATTGACATTCTATTAGAATAAAAATTAACCCAAATTAACTATTTATTCAAATACTTATTTCTAACTCAGAACTCTTAAAATCACTATATTAATAATACTAAATTATTAATATAACTACTATTATTATTATTAATAATAATAATTAGCATAATATATATTATATCAAAAGAAATATTATAGGAATAACATATGATTCAGTAAGGTTACTAAAATACACTTTACAATTTTCATTACAGTGCACAGCGTGAGGATTCATATGTGCCGCTACAGTATCAACATAAGGCATTTATAAGAGGCAATTTTTTTCCGCTACAGTGCCAAACAATAGGCATTTATATGGTACAATTTTTCGGCTATAGTAAGGTATTATAAATGCTATGGAGTTGAAACAGAATAGTATAAGGTACTTATATATCAATTTCTTAATTTCACTAATATATCAATTTCAAACACAACTAAAAATAATTTTTATAACCCAGATTCACATACTATTAATCACATACCCTTGTATAGAGTCAGAACCCCACCCTTACCTTGGATTAAGTGCAACTCTAAGAAACTTCAACCGAATTTCTAGGGAATTTGGCACTAGAAGCAATTTCCTTGTTCTTCTTCTTCTCTCGCAAAACCCTATTTCCTCTTTTCTTTCTTTTCTGATAGCTCTACGCTCTTTTTCTCCTTTAATTCTACTATTCAATATAATACTCCTATTTTATTTATTTTTTAGTAAACTCAAATGGGCCTAACTGACATACCCCTTTTATTACTACACACACCACCAATTAAAGCCAAAAATCATATTTAAGCTTAATAATAAAATGATACTTCAACTTAATTCCACCAAATTAATCTGATTAATTATTGTTCCAACTTAATAAAATAATTCTGACTTCGACGATAAAAATTCGAATTAATATAAAATATTCAAAAATATTTAATTAAATAAATAATAAAATATCGGGGCGTTACAGAACTCATAGCTTCATCCAAGCCTTCATAACTTGTCATTTATGACCAAAAAATTCAATCTCATAATCCACTCGTGCATTTTCCCTCTAAATCATTCTCAAAGCTTCTTATCACCTTCTTCTAAACTCAAAACCAGAAGCCTGCACATTGACTTCTACAAGGAGTTTCAGCCACTCTCAACTCAAGATAAGCATTGCATTAGCTTCCTAGAGGTCCAAGGCAGCTAACCAGATCATTGCAACACCTTGAAGCAAGCTCAAACTCAAAACACGAATTTCATTTTCAAGGTGAGTTTTCTGACTTTTGAAATTTTCATATAGGCATCATTTGGCTTTCATTTTCAAAGATAAAATGTAGACATCATAGTACTGAAACAGACCATATCCTTAGAATTCATTTATATTGCTTGAGTAGTGAGAATTTTGAAGATGAAATTTCTGAAAAAATTAGGTTTTTATTTGGTACCAGTAAAATTCTCATTCATCTTTGATTTATAGCTCATGAACTTTATATGGTTGAATTCGTATTGAAAAATGGAGTAAGTTTCATGTTTACATTTCCTGATTTGATTGAGAAATGAGGAAGTTACAAATTCAAAAATGGTGATGAAGAGGATGGCGCGAGGTTGAAGATAAAGTCACATTCAGAACTTGGTTTATTTTAAGTTTAATGATTGTTTTCTAATACCGGATGTACAAGCCACCCCAGTGGCAGAGCATGCGCGTATAAGGCATTGGTATACAGGGACCTGGGTTCGAGCCTCAATGGTACTCTTTTATTTTTCACTTAATTTGTTATTGCAGATTCAGTGTTTGCTAGCTTGAGGCGCGCACTATACACCTCACATCTACATCACATGATCATCCTACCATCAAATCCAACACCCTAAGCGTGCATTACCATTATACACTCTCAAACATTGACCATACTGAATCATAAACATGCGCATGGGCCTTCAGATCATGGGCCCTTACTTTTTTTTTTACTTCCACATCCCCCTTTTTACTGAAAACATCATGTAGGCCCATACACACTTATTTTTATTTTATTTTTTGATTTTCAAACAAAAACACCTTGGGCCTAGCCCTGTTTACTATTTTTACTACCCTTTTTACTCTCTAACACCTCAGCCTAACTATTTTCATTTCTTTTGTATCTTGTTTATTTTTAGTTAAATATTTATTTTATTTTAACAAAAAAAAAATACTAAAATATTTTTTTTTTGAATAACTAAATTGTTAAATATTTTAGACATTTATTTTATTTTGTAAATACTTAGAACTAGGTTTATTTATTTTACACACTTTAAAATACTTTATTTTAAAAAAAATTTAATATTAACATTCAATTTATTTCATAAATAAATTTTAGACTTAGGTCTCATTTTTCTTAATTTCAAATTAGGTTTTAGATCTTGATTAAATAACTAATTAACTTCTTTTATTGAAACTAATTGATTAATTAAGTTAAAACCCTTTTTCTACCAAAACTCATCAAAAACATTTTTCTTCTATATCATCTTTATATTCTTGTGCATTTTATTTGGTATTATTCAATATAGTTGTAATAGTAATTAGGTTTTAATTTCTTTAATCCCCATTTGTAATTTGCATCCCTATCTCCTAAAGTATTGTAATAGCGTATGACTTTAAATTTCCACAATTTACCGTTTTTAATATTATTGCTAGTAATTAGGGTTTGTATGGCAAGATATAAAATAAAACAATTGACAATCTTAATTCAAGACAAATTACATGAAATCAATACACTTTTCACACTTGCACCTCTAGGGTTAACCCACACTTGTTGCCCTTGGAAAAAAAAACAGCCATGTCCCTCGAATGTGGGATACTTTAGCAAAGACCCTCGAATACAAGATCGTAGTCCCTCGATGACCCTTTGATGTTGCCTTATGTAAACGATATTAGACCCTTACAACAAATTGCTAAGGTATCCTACAAATGTTGCCTTATATGGTTGTATGATGACCCACACATGTCCCTTCACATCCAATGATATGGCATCTTATCAATCAATGGTAAGATAGCACTATCTAAAGGAGGAGGAAAATAACAAATACTTTTTGAGTAGGTAGATAGCTCGTAGTTGCTTGCTCACAAACATTTCAAAATAAAACATCTTTCAAACACCCTAACACTTTCCATGAAATATTTTCGAAAGTCAACACTTTGTATACATTTTTGCCGAAACGATAATCATTACAAAGTTCGCCTAAACGAAGGAACTTTTCAAAAATACTTTCAAACAAACAAAAACACATTTCAAAAAGCATTTCAAAATGACCTAGAAACTAAGAGCCCGTAAATAATTACGGATAAAAAGGATGCTAATACCTTCCCTTTTCATAACCCACCCCCCGAACTCAAGAAAATTCTCAAAAGGTCTTTCTTGTTCTTTTCACCCCTTCCTTTGTTGGATAAAAGAAAGTCGGTGGCGACTCTTGCTATCTGCAATAATTGCGATAAAATATAAAACACTCAAGTCAGTTCTCCCACCGTATTACACATAAGGAAGAACTTGACCATTCTGCATCAGCACACCACCAAGACCCATCTTCGACGCATCATAATATTCTACAAAAGATTCACTCAGATTAGGCAAAACCAAAACTGGAGCACTTATCAACTTCTTCTTTAGTTCCACAAAAATTTCATTACACGCAACATCTCACACATATTCTTGACCCTTTCGAGTCAACTGGGTCAAAGGTAATTACAACTTAGAAAAACCTTCAATAAACCTGCGATAATAACCTACTAAACTCAAAAAACTTCGTATCTTAGTAGCAGACTTCAGAGTCTCCCTCTATCACACAATATCAACCTTAGAAGTATCCACAAAAGTTCCACCACTTGAAATCACATGGCCAAGAAAAATTACTTTCTTCAACCTGAACTCATGCTTTGACAATTTTGCATACAACTCCTTCTCTTTCAACAATTTCAATACAAATCACAAATTTTCAACATGCCCTTCTTCTTATTTAGAATATCATCAATGAAGACCACTACGAACTTACCTAAATTCTTATGAAAGATTATGTTCATATACTGCATAAATATTCCAGGTGCATTAAACGCGCCAAATGGCATCACAGTGTACTCATAGTGACCATATCTCGTCCTGAATGTCATCATCAGAATATCATCTAGTTTAACATAAATCTGATGATAACTAGACCTCAAATCAATCTTGTTGAACATGAAATCACCTAGCAATTGATCCATCAAATCATCAACCCTCATAAGTGGATACTTATTCTTAGTAGTCACTTTATTCAACTGCATGTAGTCCATACACAACCTCATACTACCATCCTTCTTCTTAACCAATAACACAGGAGCACCCATGGAGAAACACTCGGTTGAAAAAAAATTCTTATCAAGCAATTCTTCCAATTGTTTCTTCAACTCAACTAATTTTGATGCCGATATCTTGTAAGGAGCCATCAACACTGGACTTATACCTAGTACTAGCTTTATGGAAAACTCTACTTCACGCTCTGGAGGCAAATCACTAATGTCATCTGGAAACATATATGTGAATTTACAAACAACAGGTAATTCAACACTTGTAGCTTCACGATCGAATTACAATGCTTAAAACATTACAAACATCTGAACCTCATCTTCTAAGAGTTCTCCTACTTGTTTAGCATATAAAAACATCAGCTCCTTATTGTCTCCAAACTCTGGAAACCTTACGGTCCGTCTGTAACAATTGATATGAACATAGTTGAACTCCAACCAATTCTTCCAAGAATAAAATCAATTTGTTGTAAGGATAGACACATCAAATCCATCACGAAACTCTTATCATAAATGGTTAACGGGTAACTCAAACAGACTAATGTAGTAATTAGAGAAACATTAGTCGGAGTATCGATCACCATACTCCCACTCATAGAAGATAATTTTAAACCCAACATAGTAGCACATTCAAGAGAAACAAATTAATGAGTAGCACCAGTATCAATAATAGCAATCAACTCAACATTGTTAGTAAACAAGTACTTCGAATCAGGTTATCCTTCTTGAGAACCTTTGAACCATTCAAAGCAAACACTCTATCATTAGTATGAGAAGCAGTAGCAGTCTTCTTCGGATTCTAAAACTGGGTACTGATGTTACCCTATTCACCAGAGCTGAAAAAATTTAGACCTTTATTCTTGCACTCAAAAGCATAATGACTTGTTTTACTATATTTGTAAAATCTAAACACTTTATTGTTACAACTATCAGCATGGTGGCCTTGCTCGCCACACTTAAAGCACTTGACAGAAGCGGGAGCTCCTCCTTCACTTGGATTTTTCTTATTAGAAACGTTTTGCTTCCCCCTTGTAAACAGGAGCATTATACACCTTACCACAATCTTGGCTCTTCCCCTTCTTCTCATTGTAACTCTTATATAAGAAGATTTGGCTCTGGTATCCTGATCATAGATCCTACACTTATCCACTAGTATAGGAAACTGGAGAATCTCCTAATATCCAATTCCATGCTCAATCTCTGGACGCGGTCCATTCTCAAATTTGATACACTTAGATGTCTCAGCTGTCAGATTAATATAATGCGTACAAAACTTTACCAACTCTTAAAACCTGGTAGCATACTCAACAACAGTCGAATTCCCTTGTTTCATCTCAAGAATTCCAATCTCCTTCTTTCCACGCATATCTACAGGGAATTACTTTTCCAAGAATGTAGCTCTAAAAATAGCCCAAGTGACTTGAACATCCAAAATCTCCATCCTGTGACGTCCATTATCCCACCAATCTACATCCTCCGCTTCCAACATATGGCTACTAAACTGCACCTTCTGCTCCTCTGAGCAAACCATCCGTCTGAATATCTTCTAGATCTTTCTGAGCCACACCTGTGCACTATCAGGATCATGTGTGCCCTTAAAGATCAGTGGGTTGTTTCGCCTAAACCTTTCCAAAGCATGAAAGTCATCATTCTATCCAGTATTATAGGGGAACTTCTTATTCTAGGCCATTTCCTGAGCAAATGACTCCAAAGCCTTAGCAATTGCATCATCATTTCTCCCTCCAACCATTTCTCTATACCTATAGGCAAACACCATTAGAGGAACGAAACATCGATTGTGTTAACACACAAATTGACCACCAAGACATAGACATCGTATAAAAACATAAATAGACAGACAAACCTGCTCTGATACCACTAATGTAACACCCTTATAACCCCACATATAAATCACGATTAACTTACAGATAAATCAATACAAATCACCACACAAGGATGTCACACTTCATAATACACATTCTCAAAATATCATCCTGCTCCGTAACACGGGTTACATCAAATAGAAATAACATCTTATTGTAGTCCAATACATCATTTAAATCATCGTAGCAGATTCGTCATCATAAATAAACTTCTTCATAAATCAAAACTCATAGTGTCTTGGTCTCATCTTAAGTCAGAATTAAAATTAGTTTAACATCTCCAAAAATCATCATAAAATTTGTTAACTAAACGAACAAAACATTTGCATCACAAACATTCCAAACTTGATGTTACATATCAGAGCACGACACCTCTAAATAACAAAAACTAAAAAAATACTCCAAAATCTCTATCTTTAATACTTCTATCAGTTACTCCTTAGCATCTGCGTGTTGCCCATGTGGAGGCAACATTCAAACAGAAAGGGTGAGTAATCAGGATCCATTATAAAAGATATAAGGAAAAGATTAGTAGTGACATAATCACCATATCATTTATAAACAAGTCATACTCACTTCTACACGACATAATAACACTTATACATCTTTCTTTATAAAAACCATCATATAATCACATAATTCTCAAATATCATCATATCATATATCATCATCAAAACTCATAGATATGCAACATAAAATGTTAATGCAACGACACAAACTAAATGCATGTCGTACAAAATTTATGAACACCTGGTTTATTACCCCCTATGCTACCCACCATAGGATCGGTTCCCTCTTGAAATCGGAGCACATCAGAATGCACTCAATCCACATAATGGAATTGAGGCTCATCACAAACTGACCACTGTCCGGAAATACCATGAATGCATGATGCACAACAATGTCACATATAAATTCGACCACGACTAGTCAATTGCATCATCATTCACATAATCAATTCATCTGAGCAACATCACGACAACTTCACAACATCATCAAGTTCATCAATAAATGAGAACATCTTAGCATATCAAGCATATAATAATTCAATCTCATAAATACACAGGGACATGATTAATGCATAAAATGACTCATATAATTCTATCATAATATAGTTTTGCGCATCAGCTTCCCAACACTTTGAACGACACGTCAAACAGTATCCTGAAACTCAAGTTATAGTGTTTTGAAACTTTACTGTCAGGTATGCTCGCCTGATGCTCGACCGATGACCCTGGTGGTGCTCTCCCCGCCTCCTCCTTGCCTAAAACTAGGGCTACCGCTTCTCCGCTCATGCGACGAAGCTCTTGCGACATTTACTCCTCATATATTTTCCAAGAGGTTACATTTTTCCACCATTCCCCTCGCCAACTAGCTCGCCTGATGACGCTTGGGCGACTCGCTCGCCCAACGACGCGTGCAATACAACAACTTCTCAGTTGTGAACTCGCTTTTGTCCAGACCATACCGATTCTGATTCCAAGCATCATACTCAGTCCAAAACATATTACAAACGTCATATATTATATATTAACATTGAAACATTCATATGCACATTATAAGAACAAATCACGACATCTCTATTTCATCAACAATACCAATTTTATCATGCTATTCATCATACTTGTCACGAAATCATCATATAAACAAAATCCTACATCTACCTTAACCCCCTATCAATCATAATAAATCAGGATTACACCCCTTACCTCAAATTCCTCGCAAATTGATTCCTCCTTTGAGTTCTATGGAATTTCCTTCTTGGTTCTTTATGCCCTAGCTCTCACTTCACGGTTTCTCCAAAATTTTATGATTGCACCAAATGATTCCTCTCTTCCTTGTTTTAGTTGTTAACCTTAAACTCTTTTTATGGTTTTCCTATTATGTCCTCACTTAACTCATACACACTTACCATTACGCACTTATTCTTCTTTTCACCTTGATATCTACTTAATTATTATTATAACTCTAATTAATATAAACTAAATTATTTAAATATAAATAATTATAATTATCATCAATATCTCATTAATACCCCACCACTTATCATCATACATCATACAAATAATCACAAATAATCAATTAAAAAAATAATTCTAAATTTTAGGGTGTTACAATAGGCCTTTTTATGAGATGTCTAATCAGGTAGTGTTTAAAGTGAAAATTGGATTATTATTATTTCAAATTGGTTAATTTCCTCCTAACCCTAAATGATAAAATATTGCTGATGCATCCGCAAGTGCACGGAAATATCAAAGTAATATAAAAGATTGTCAAATCCACAGAGACTAATGTCAACCTACTGTAATCTATCGTTGCTTTGTAAATCTAAGGCTAATGAATGATTAATTTAGGGGAAAATAAGAACTAAAACTGAAATAAAATAATATTAAGGAAATATATATGAAAAGAGAGACCATAATATGTATTTCCCGTACCTCAGAGGCTTTGTAACTTGTCGGTTTATACTGACGTTAGAAAAGTGTTTAGTGGAAAATGATTTAAAAGCCTTTATCTCACACTCTCGTGATTATTGATTCGGATTATATTATTAAACTTAAATGATCACTTTCACTGTTTCATTCAAAATTTAAAAATACTATTTGAAAACCAATAAATTCTAATCAATTCTAGAGTGCTCTCGTTGTGTTTAGAATTAATGCCTAATTTCTACTATTCGGTTCGACCCCCATGTTCTCGCTGTGTCGACACGAACCTTAGTTAATTTTTCACTCTCCTGGAAAAATCATATTAGCTAACCTCTCACTCTCGTGACTAGGCTACTTAAATTAAGTTTTAAAAACAAAAGACCGAAACATAATTTTCAAACAAAGATTTAAGCCAACGTCGTTATCGAGTCCCGTCAGAGACGACGATCCTCACATACCAGGCTCTAAATGTTTTAGCAAGACATACTATTGATTGAAAACAAAATAAACGTAGAAAATTCAATTAAAAACAACATGGTATTTAAATAAACAATCATAAACGATAATAATAATAATAATAAAGTAATAAAAGAGAACCTATAAAAGAGAAACTTGAATTAAAACTGAAATTAGTCTTCAATAATCCAACAAGCTTATGATGTAAGCGTATAAATGAAAGGTCATAAAACTAATGGTGTGATAGTTCCTCGATGTGAAAAACTACCAGTTTTACATACTGATTTTTCTGCCTAAAAATCTAACAATAATAATCTGTGCACAAAACTTGAAATTCCCCAAATCTAATTTCTAAGATCCTATATGTAGAGAAATAAAATGGAAGTTAACATCTGATAAGTAGTGGAGATATGGGCAGTTGAAGAAGGTGGAGATAATGGGAAATTGGAGACAGTGGAGATAATGGGGATCATGGCCGGAGAAGTTGAGAAAATCATGGGGGCTTCATTAACGACGTGGAGAGAACTTCGTGTTTCACACTGAAATTGACTTGTGTCGAGCACCATGCAATGTGTGCTGTGAGGCACACATATTTTTAACTTGTGCTGATCGTAACACCATGTGACCGAGGGGCACAGATATTTTACTTATGTCGAGTGACATGTTATGTGTGCCTAGGGGCACACAAATTTAACATGTGGCAAGCAGCATGGGGTTGTGACAACCGTCACAGCCTTCTGTCATTAAAATTTTATACACTTTCTACTACTTTGCAAATTTGATTATTTTCTTCATCACTTCTTCTTCATTTCTTCCTCTTTTATAATATAAGCCTCGTGGGATGAAAATACCTGAAACATACTTAAAATGCAAGCATAATGCAATATAATTAATGGAATATGGAAACTTTATTTATGTTAATCGAGCCGAATATGGGATATCATTTCATGTTATCAAATACCCCTAAACTTAAACCATTGCTTGTCCTCAAGCAATCGACCAACATGGTAAAAGAAATGATTAAGCGCGGTTTGAGACAAGGGCATGACACGACTCCTAACCATACGTGGCTGCTAGGCTAATGTTAGATTGATAGGTACTAAATGTTCAATACCAAGGACACCATAACGACACAATGTTCAAAGATCCCCTCTTTATGCAAACCAATTCGAATCATACCATTATAACTCAACCTATATCTCTCATTTTTATTTCACTCTTATTCATTCAAGCGCAATCACATTAAGTCCGTTATTCGTGCAAGTACAAAGTAGGGAAATTGATTAGTGACTATGATCCTTTTCTCGGGGTTCTGTTACATAAGTTTGGTAACCCTTTTTATTTAACCAATCGCAGTTGCAGGGGATCGGACCGTAGTCTGCCCTACCAAGTTCAGCACTAGACACCTCTGAACCAACTAATGATGGGTTGATTTATTATATTTTTGTAGGTTCCACAATCGTTGGATTAAGTGACTGAGTGAGGAACACCTAACATAATAGGTGCGTTTCCTATATTAAATTTATTATGGCAAATAATTTTTTTTTTTTAATTTTTGGGATCATTCACTTATACTCATCGACTCCCTATGTAGATTGTGCTTAAGATGATGTTGACTGCTAATATAAACTACTTAAGAGCTACTTTGAAAACTTGAGCCTAAGGTCTCAGCATAATGGGTATCTAAATTGATTATCACATACTGAGGGGGCTTAGGTGTCATAACGATATCAATGTTATTGAGACTTTCTCAAGTCTCTGTAAAGCAGCCTAAATTTTGACAACCTATATACTTTCAGAGTGTGTGTCATGCATTAGAAAATAAAATTGTTGTTGGAGGTCAAAATTTTAAAAATTCGAGAAAATTCAATAACAATTGAAATACAAGCATACAGACTTGACATCACATGCAATAACTCGACCAAAAATTGGAAATAGATAAAATCATAAAGAACATGAAATAAAATAGAAAACAATAAATCAAAATAAGAAGCGATAAATGGAAAGAGGTAAAGTTCCTCCCTCAAACTTAAACCAAACATTGCCCTCAATGTTTCAGTAAAAAATGGGAAAAGGAATAAGAACTTGATCAATGCTCGCCTCGATAGTTTCCTACATGTAACTGATATGTGCCAAGCGATCGATGTTTTATTTTCTGCAAACTCAAACAAAAGAAAAAACATTAATTTGAAACTCATGGGTTGCCTCCCACGCAACACTTCTTTTAACGTCAGTAGCTCGATGACTCAAGAGAATCAGTACTCATGGTGATTCTCTCGAGAATGACTCCTCGATCTAATTTTTAATCGTCATTGGTTTCCATGACCACTTATCAAGCCATCTCACATATCCCTCACATTTTCTTATCTTTCTTTTGTGGGATGGTTCATTCTTTTGAACTAGTGGTGGTGGTTCTGGATCAATCTTGAGTATCATATTTTCAAGTTTGGGCTTAGTTATTTCATCCACTATACCGAATATTAACCTTCCCTTCTTAACGCTAATGATTTCCCTAATTTCATGGTCCTCAAATTTTCTCTTTTTATACAGGGCCTCATATAAAGGTGAATTGGTGTGGATTTTGTCCACATACCTTTTGGATTGGGCATCTACATTAGCTTCCATAAATATTTGAAGAAAAGAAATAGGTGGTTATAGGGAAAAAGAACAACAATAGATGTTTCCTTCTATACCTCTTTGACAACCTCCCTTTCAGATGGTGTCAGTGTATTTTTCTCAATCTCCATTCTTTTCTCCTCAGAACTCTTCTCAACCTCATTATTACTCTCTTCAATATCATTATCATTATCCTTAGGATTTTTTATTTGTTTTTTACTACTGGTTTTTTCAACATCCACATGCTTCTCGGGGAAGGATCCTAGAGGATTTTGTGCAAACACAAAGATTTGGATCTCTAAGGCCGTGTTGTGAGCCACGAGGGACGCAACTACATTGTTCATATGCCTAAGGGTTTCATTATTTTGAAGACTTTGATTTCTTATCTCTTTATTTTGGATAGTTATTGTATCTAGAAAATTCTCTATCATAGATTCCAGCCTAGAGTGAGTTAGCATCACATCAAAATCCTCCATTGATGCTGCGAGGTTGAAATTATGGGATTCTTACGGTTATTCAAAGTGAGTTAGCATCTCATTTTGTGTTTCCACAAAGCGCTCCATCATCATAGTTTCTATCCTAGAGCGATTTAGTGTCGCAGTCATATCCTCCATTAATGTTTCGAGAGTGAAATTTTGGGATTCTTGTGACTCCTCAAAATATTGGGTGTGGTGATTGTAGAGGAAATTTAGTTAAGGATAAGTTAGCATTGCATTGTAATCCTCTAGTAATATTTCTAGATCGAATTTATGGGATTCTTACAACTCCTCAAAATATTGGGATTGCTAGTTGTAGAGGTGATTTGAGTGATAGTGAGTTAGTGAAGCATTGAAATCTCCCATCAGTATTTTGAGGTTGGATTTATGGGATTCTTGTGATTCCTTGAAATACTGAGAATGAGAGTTGTATAAAAAATTTGGGTGATACATAGTAATTAATGTAACAGTGATTTAGTCTATATGGTGTAATAAAGGTAATAACAATATTGACTATTGGTCCCTGGCAACAGCGCCAAAAACTTGATGCGTCTGCAAGTGTACGAAAATATCGAAGTAATATAAAAGATTGTCGAACCCACAAAGACCAATGTAAACCTACTGTAATCTATTCTTGCTTTGTAAAGCTAAGGCTAATGAATGATTAATTAAGGGAAAATAAGAACTAAAACTGAAATAAAATAATATTAAGGAAATATATATGAAAAGAGAGACTGGAATATGTATTCCGCGTAACTCAGAGGCTCTGTAACTTGTTGGCTTACACTGACGTTAGAAAAGTGTTTAGTGGAAAATATTAATTTAAAAGCCTTTATCTCACACTCTTGTGATTATTGATTCAGACTCTATTACTAAACTTAAATGACCATTCTCGATGTTTCATTTAACATTTAAAAATACTTTTTTAAAACCAATAAATTCTAATCAATCCTAATGTGCTCTCGTTGTGTTTAGAATTAATGCCTAGTTTCAACTATACGGTTTGACCCCCACGCTCTCGCTGTGCTGGCTCAAACCTTAGCTAATTTCCCACTCTCGTGGAAAAATCATGTTAACTAACTTCTCACTCTTGTGACAAGGCTACTTAAATTAAATTTTAAAAACAAAAGATCAAAACATAATTTTCAAACAAAGATTTAAGCCAACTTCGTTACCGAGTCCCGTCAGAGACGACGGTCCTCACATACCGGGGTCTAAATGTTTTAGCCAGACATACTATTGATTAAAAACAAATTAAACATAGAATATTCAATTAAACACAACATGGTAATTAAATAAACAATCATGAACGATAATAATAATAATAAAACAATAAAAGAGAATATGTAAAAGAGAAACTTGAATTAAAGCTGAAATTAATCTTCAATAACCGAACAAGCTTATGATCTCAGCGTACAAATGAAAGGTCCTAAAACTAATGGTGTGGTTGTTACTCGATGTGAGAAACTACCACTTTTACATACTAATTTTTCTGCCTAGAAATCTAACAATAATCATCTGTGCACAAAACTTGAAATTCCCCAAAACTAGTTTCTAAGATCCTATATATAGAGAAATAAAATGGAAGTTAACATCTGAGAGGTAGTGGAGATCGTGGGAAGTTGAATAAGGTGGAGATAGTGGGAAGTTGGAGACACTGGAGATAATTGAGATCATGGTCGGAGAAGTTGAGAAAATTATATGCGCTTCGTTGCAGACGTGGAGAGAACTTTGTGTTTAACACTGAAATTGACTTGTGTCGAGCGCCATGTAATGTGTGCCATGGGGCACACATATTTTCAAGTTGTGCTAATCGTAACATCATGTGTGCCGAGGGGAACACATATTTGACTTGTGTCAAGCGGAATGTGTTGTGTGTCGAGGGGCACACTAATTGAACCTGTGGCAAGTGGCATGGGGTTGTGACGATCGTCACAGCCTTCTGTCATGGTAATTTTCTACACTTTCTACTACTTTGCAAATTTGACTCTTTTCTTCATGATTTCTTCTTCATTTATTCCTCTTTTATAATGTAAGCCTTGTGGGATGAAAATACCTGAAACATACTTAAAATGAAAGCATAATGCAACATAATTAATGGAAAATGGAAACTTTATTTATGTTAATCGAGCTGAATATGCAATATAATTTCGCGTTATCAATTTCCCTCTCTCTCACGATAACTCTACCTCTTCATGAAAACTATTTGCAGCTTACAAGCTTCATATTCCCAACCCATTATGTTTCCCCATCTTACCCATATGTTATCGTTTTCGTTAATCTTCCTCATGGCGATGACGATGACTAATTCTACCCTACCATCAATGTTCATGTTCATATTCTCTCTATCATTTTATGCATTTTTCTTCTCCCCTCATTTTATTTAGCATTATTTCCCCCCTTGTAATGGTTTTCAAATAGAGGGTCGCATAATGTTTCATCAATTGATGAAAGTTGTGAGTGCTCCTACTCATGTGAAAAATTCTCTTAGAATGGAAAATGACCCAACATGGGAATAATATGTTTTAATTGATCCAGTTTCAAGAGAATTTAAGTGTAAATTCTATGAGGGTGAATTTACAGGAGGTGTTTATCGTATGAAGCATCATTTGGCCGAAATCTAAAATAATGTTAAGTCTTGTTTAGTTGTTCCAGGTGACCTAAAGAAAACAATGTTGGATAAGGTTTACTAATTACAAAATAAGTTGCTGCAAAATTCAAAAGAAAGTAACCTTTAAGGTGATAATGATGTTGCCAATGATGATTTTGAAGTTTCTAATTGTTCAAGTGGAAAAAGGAAAATTCAAAGGGAGATATTACCTAAGGATATGTTCAAAAGAGTAATCACCAATAAAATTAAATTGACCATAATCAATAGTGCCTATAAGAAGAATATGAAGGATGATGCATGTAAGGACACAACTCTATTTTTTTTACAATAATGCTAAAGAATTTCCAAAGATGATTGAATCTTCCATAAAACACATATAGGATTTAAGTCAGCGACCTATCAAGATATTAGAGTGAAGTATTTATATTTTTATTATGGTCAGATTAGAAAATATTTAGAGCGACATAAGGGTCTTTAGAAGAATTGAGGATACACTGTAGTGACAAATGGTTGGACTTTGGAGTGTGCATGATTAACATATATTGTGATTCAATCCACTTTTATTGGTATGGTTTACAAACCAAACCATTAATCACAAAAACTGATTTAAAAAACATAATTGGTTTCAAATCGGATTAACACCGGTTTGAAACCAGTTTTAATTTTAATCCAAATTATTTAAATATAATTTAATCTATATTCAATTTATTTTAATTAATAAAATTTTAAAATTAATTCAATACTAATTTTTTTAAACATTAATAAAGCACATTCTTAATTTAATTTTAAGCAAATTTTAAAAAATTGTCGCGGTCGTATTATAATTTTTGCAATTTCGGTCGATTGAGGTGTTACGACATTGATTTTGTTCGTCGCAGTGTAAATTATTAATTATAATTTATTTTTTAATATAAAACGGATATAACAGTATCGATATCGACATATGTCAAAAACATTTTGTCGCAGTCGTTCTCACGGTCACAAAGCATTTTTTAAAACTTTTTTAATGTTTAAATGATCCTTTTTGTTTTATCTCTAAAAGAAAAATTAATTAATACTGAGATAGTATTAATTAATTCACTGCGCACATTCGTTTTCTTATATAAAATATATGTATATTGAATGAAAAGAGATCAAGTTCAAACAAATTTCTTTCAAATTTAAATTTGTCTTCTATAGTGATAATAATATATCTTGCTTTTTAAATGTTTAGTATACTATATCTTTCAATTTATTTGAGAGTGTTTGCATATTTTTTAAACTATAATTAAACATTTTTATATTTATTTAATAATTAGTCATTTGAAATAAAGTGATAAACATCATTCAATTTTTATGAAAATGTGTAGAGCTTATTTTCTTGAGAAAGTGTGAAAATTGGAAAACAGAAAAATTTGATGAGAAAGAAATTTGGATACCCAATAACCATTTTATGGATACAGATTTACCACTTGACCATAAATGGACCACCAAATCAAATATTTAATATTTGGATTGGGTTTTAGTAAATGGAATAATTTGGATATGAATTTGGTTATCAGTAATCAGTTTTTTTGCACACCCCTAGTTAGACTAATTGGAGGAGATAGATTACACTAATTTTTTTTGTGAATAGTCCCAAAGTAACTATTTTTAAGTCTTTTGATGCATATGATAAACCCAAGGCATCTCATCAAGTTTTGAAGATCATATATTATATTGTTAAAGAGTTTGGGGAAGAAAATGTTCTTCAGGTTGTTAGGGAAAATGATGAAAATTATTAAGTAGTGAGGGAATTGTTGATGCAAAATAGAAAAAAAGTAGTATTGGACATTTTGTGCTGCTCACTACATTGATTTGATGTTGCAACTTCTTATTTGACATCGGGGGTGCTTGAATGACCATCAAGATGAACTTATTAATATGTTCAAGTCAAAATAGTGCAAGACAAGAAAAATTGCAAAGAATAAAGATGGAATCATTGTGGAAAAGATTGTGCTAGATAAGTTGTTTTAGAAGAATGTTGTGAACTGCATGAAGGATTCTTTTCCCTTATTAGAGTTCTGCTTATAGTGGAATAAGAAGAGAGTTCAATCATGGGACTTATATATTAAAAAATGGACCAGGAAAAAGAGATGATTTGATTAAGCTTTAATGGATATGCTAGGAGGTAATTATCTTCCACTTAAATTGTTGTTTTATAATAGGTTGAGAATATGGAGGATAAGAGAAAGATAAAGAGTGTTAATTATACTTGATTTTGGAGTAGATGTTAGTGGTATTAGTGATGTTCTTGGTGATGATTTATGTGTTCCATAAATTATTGAAGATATTTTCATTGAAGTGGAAGAGAATGAGGATACAAATAAGGACGCGGATTTATATGACATTCATAATAGTTGAATACTTAATATCTTATACGATTAGACTTTTCTGCTCAAGTTATTTTTTTTAGCTAATTATTTTGAACTTAATATTTTGAGAATAATCAGTATGTCTTAATATTTATTGGAAGAGAATTACTTTACCAAACCAAACTACTTAAAGCATATTGGTCTTACGCTCTCCCTATGCTTCATTCATCATTAATAGAGTTCTAACCTAAATCTTACAAAATCAATCCCTTTACTAAAATATATTACAAAACTCTTGACATTAATTCATTTAAAGTGTTTGGATCACTATGTTATGCCTATAGTTTGCACAAACAAAGAACCAAACTAGATTCTAAAGCCAGAAAATCCCTTTTTCTTGGTTATGCTATTTGTATAAAGGGATATGTTATTTACAACATTAAATTTGCATTGTAACTTAAGATTCAAGTCAATCATCCAAAAGTATACTTTATCCCATTTTCTCACTTTATGTCTTCAATGTCGTTATTCTTTGTCTTTAAAATCCCATGTTAATCCCAAAACATATGTTGAGGCCGGTAAATTTGAGTGTTGGAACAAAGCAATGCTAGTTAACTTTAATTTTTTTAGGAAGATATGAGATTGGAAACTTGTGAGTTTTTCTCCAAATGTGAAACCAATTAGATGCAAGTGGGTCTATAAATTCAAGTACCTTGCTAATGGAACTATATAAATATTTAAATCTAGACTAATAGCCAAGATCTATAATCAAGTGAAGGACTTGATTATTTTGAGATATACTCACTAGTTGCAAAAGTTACAACTATCAGGAAACTCAAAGCACTTGCATCTATCCATAATTCACATGTTTATCAGCTAGATATCAATAATGCTTTCTTACATGGAGCAAATCAATAATATATATATATATATATATATATATATATATATATATATATATATATATATATATATGATGATTCGAACTGGTGTGAAAATTGCAAAGCCTAATAAATTTTGCAAGCTTAATAAATTATTATATGGTTTGAAACAAGCTAGTAGAAGATGACATGGAAAGTTAACTTTCTTCCTCACTCAACACTAATATAAACAAGCTAAATCAAATGCTTCAATATTAGTTAAAAAGATTTATCATCATTTACCATTTTAATTGTTTACGTATATGATTTTATCTTAGAAATTAACTTTTTATCAAAAATTGCAAAAATAAAAAAAAAACCATGAACAAAGAGTTTAAAATCAAAGACTTTGGAATGCTCAAATACTTTCTTGGAATAGAAATTTCTCACGCTAAACATGAAATTTCACTATGCTAAAGAAAATATTTTTTTAAATATTATTAAAGATTCATAGATTCTTCTTTCTATACCTCTATCCATCAGACCCGTCATCAAAATTGCATCAAGACAATATTTCACCATATCTTGACATCCCCACTTATAAAAGATTACTTGAAAGACTTCCATGTCTTAATTCTACTAGGCCTAACATCACATTTTGCACATAACAACTAAGCAGCTGGTCAACACATCTTTTGTTAGGAAAACAAGATCTGTCATGCCTCTATTTGATCTACACATCTTCTAAGCAGCTGGTCAACATATCTTTTGTAATGAAAAATGTGATACGGCGGCAGAACCGACTGTTAATATTGGTTTGCATTTTTGTTCGCAAATATCGCGGTAAGCAAGAGTCGCCACCGTATTTTATTTTATCCAACAAAGGAAAAGGGAAAAAGAACAGAAAAAAATCTTTTTCGAGATGTTTCTGAGTACATGAGGTAGATTATAGAATGGGAAGATGTTAGCACACTTTCTATCCATGGTTTTCCATGGGCTCTTAGGTACTTGCTCATTTTGAAATTTGCTTTTGTGTGTATTTTGAAAAGCTTTGAAAATGCCTTAGTGCGGCGTTTCACTTTATGGTAACTCTTGTGTCAGTTCTCAAGAGTGTGTTAAAGCGTTTTTGAAAACTTTGTTCGAAAAGTGTAAGTGTGAAAAAAAAACGGATTGTTTTGAGGAAGTACTTAAGAGTTTCTACCTACTCGAAAAAGACTGTTCGTTTTCTTATTTCCTTTAGATAATGATATCTTACTGTTAAGGAGTAGGTAGCTCCATCGTTGGAGTTTGAGGGACAATCGAAATGGACGATTACAGTCACTTAAGGCAACAGGGCAGGATCTCTTAGTAATTGTCCTAAAGTTCTAAGATTGCATTTTGTTTTATCGAGGAAACCTTCGAAAGGGACTTGCGATCTCTGAATTAGAAGACAATCACTAAGAATTCTCATGTTCGATAATAGTGATTGTATTTCCGAGGCAACCGAAGTGGGAGATACTCTAGGGGTGAGCATGTGCAAGTGTTTGATTTCAGTTTATTTATCTTTGCACAGTTTGGGTATTCTACTGTTTTAAACATTCGATTTATCTTTTACATACAATCCTATTATCCATACATCTAAACAGTTTAAACAATTGCAGAAATTAAAAGCAGAAAAGAAAATCTACGCTATTACAGGGCTTCGGGGGAAGGGGTTACATATCCAAACTTGGGATTCAACAGTAAATAAAAGCAGTAAAATAAATCCTAGTTAAAAACTATTACAAACCCGCAATCAGATATAATAAATGGAAAAATAAATAAGTAAACGGGAGCGAGGAACGACACGGGAATAGATTAAATATCCTATAGAATCTACTTAATTAAAGAAAAAAAAATTTGTATTTTTATTTAAGAAAATAAAGTAAAATTGAATTTTGCAAATTAGTCCTAATTTCTAATTAATTTTAATTAAGGAAAACAAATCAAGTTACCCTAATTAAATTAATTTATTTTTAAACAAAATTAATTTTAATAAAAAGAAAACTAATTCTAACATTTTTTGTGATTTCTTGATTTTATGATTTAATAAAGAAAATGATTTTTAAAGACAAATAAAATAAATAATTAAAACAATACAAAAAAGTAATAAAGAAATTAAAGCAAAATAAAATAAAATGGGCCTGCTAGGAATAACAATCTGGTGGGTGCAACTGTTTTTGTATTAAGTCTATCTTTTGCTGAGCCCAATTGATTTGTTTGGATTCAGTGGGGTTGCGCTTGAAGGTGCACCATAGAACCTATTTGTGGGACGCTGGATCTGCTTTGGGGATAACTCTAATGGCCAGACCTTAGGCTGTAGGATGGACGCGCTGGAAGATAATGCACTGAATTTTATAGGAAATGTTAAGAAAATATAAAATGCCTGGACCTGGATTCGAACTCAGATCCTTCACTTCACACGCTTTGCCCTTTTCCATCTGTGCAGGTTAGTCATTCATACACATAACTAAACAAAATAAGTATAAGGTAAATAGAGCAGTATGCCCAGCTGTCACGCGCGCAAATTCAGATCTCCTAATAGGAGTCTGCCACTTAATTGTCTTCTCCCTGGAACTGTCGCTTTAGGGACTGGGCTTTTACCTACAGGCAGATTCGTCACTATAGGCTATAGTGATCGTTCTTGTGCGTGGCTACAAACCCGTAAAACTCAAAAATGCAGCACAAGCAAAATAAATCCCAACCAAGGGCATGGATCGATTGGAAATAATCCCCTGAACACGAATAGACCCTTAATTTGGCCTAATTTTTCCTCTAAATAGGGTTCCCCAACTTGGAGCTCCGGAACTCTAACCATGACACATGTGCGTACCTGCACTCAAACTCCAATCAAAGTATTCCAGCACATTGTAAACATGATAACAAGCATAGGTATAAAATCAAAACATGTTTATGATGTCAGAATCAAAGAAATTGAAGTTGAGAGGATGTGCAAACCGTGATGAAGGGTGGGCGCGATTCTGCAGGTTTCAAGCCTTGGGAATGTTTGCAATGGCTTCAGAGGCTCTCTAGGAATATGTTTTGATACTTGTTTGGGACTGAAACAAGCTGGAAATAGAAATTCGAGTTTGACAACTTTAGTGTTTTTTTTTTCAAATTGGACAGGGGTTCTCAAGGTCATGTATCTCTCTTTGATGCTTGCTAGAAGCTTGTTTATATAGAGAATGATGAGAGGACACGAAAATGCCATGTTTGTAACAGCTATGGACAATATTTTGAATGCCATGAATGTCCATTTGTAACCTTGGCCAAAGTTAAGAGATTTTGTCCATTTTCAAATTTGAATGTACCTAGACTGAACTGGCCTTGCTGCACACGAAAATTGGGGCCTCTCCATGTACCAAACCAAGCCCAAATGATAATGGCCCATATACTTTGTAATAATCTTGATTTATTTGATTTTTAATTAAATAAAATTAATATAAAATGCAAATAAAATCAAGATTATGCAAAAATGGTCATTGGGGTCCTATATGGTCTTAGAAATATGTTTGAAGTTCAAGAATTTGAGCCACTGCCTTAAAAATTCAAATTTGCCCAATGCATATTTCTTGTAATCTCCCGAATTTTCCCAACTTGGGCAAGCCATAACATGATCAATTTTTATCTCATGATAATGATCTTGTACCTTTTGGAAAGCCCAAGATGTCTACTACAATCCCTCTTTTGATTAAGTTTGCTTTTGAAGATGTTATCTTGATGTTAAAGGTCTTGGACAAAAAGTGGCTTTTATTGACTTTCTAAAAATGACTGTAATGTATGAACTTGTATCTTTCAAATGGTAAATTTCTTGGACGTGAGGGCTGAAGAGAAGTTGTAGGGAATTGGTTTCTCTTCAATATGAGCTTTGGTTGGAAAATTTTTGATAAATTATGAGAAAGTTATGCTTGGTCAAAGTTTGGTTGACTTTTCCTATAGAAACCCTAATTTGCTATTTTTGACTTTTGATGAATTATGAGCATTTCTTGAGGAATCATGATCAAACCTTGATCAAATGATGGATGTCACTTCAAAATGTTGATGTTGACCAAAAATCTTAAAGTTTGACTGTATACAGGTCACAATTGACTTTTGACCTAGCATAGTTGATTTTCCAATACTTGAGCAATTGTCTGAGCAAACTTATTGAGAAAAGCATAAAACTTGGCATGGATGATCTTGAGGACATATTAGGATCATGGGAGGCATTTGAGACCATTGGAGCTCAAACATCTTGATGAACATGGAAACCCTAGTTGGGGGTTCATTGCCTTAGTAGGAGAGTTGTCTGGTCAATCCTTGATCAACCTTGAGAAATTGAGAACCTCTAGGGGTATGTCTTGTGTGAAAATGGCAGGGAAAATTTTGGGTTACAATAGTTTCCCCTGTTCAATCTTCTTAAACCTGAGGATGTAGATTGGTTGGTATGCCTTTCGTGATCTGAAGGTGGAAGATGATTGAACACTAGAGTGCCCAAAAATTTGTACTCGCATGAAGTGAATGTCGATCAATAATATCGGGAATGGGCTTACAGATGCTATTTGGAAGGAGACTGAGAATCGTCGGATATATGCTTAAATATGCCATCCAGAAAAGATATCGGTTGCATAAGAGATTCCTTTGCGAGAATTCCTGTACCTGCCGTTTGAGGAGGACTTCGCCGGGGAATGTTGATTTATGTCCTGGGAAATAAAGTCAAGGAGCTTCGGTTGTCCGTTACTCTACTGGGGAATTAACTCTGGATTGATGAAACAAAAGTGAGCCGTTATCTGGTCGAGTCCAGGTTTTACAGCGACTTACTAGGGAATATGAAATTGACCGTATCTGGTCGGGTCTAGGTTTTACAGTGTTGTAAACTGTTGTCCGGAGATAAAAGAGAAGGGACATTTATAGGACTTTCTCGGGACAAGTCCATATAAAACTGCGTCAGGTAATTCATGAAAAAGACCCTGGATAGTAGGGCTATGAGAAGGAACCTGGGTAGTAGGGTTACTTCGAAATAAAGCCTGGGTAGTAAGGTTGTTTTGGAATAAAGCCTGGGTGGTATAGCTGTGAGAAGGAACCTGGGTAGTAGGGTTACTTCGAAATAAAGCCTGGGTATTAGGGTTGCTTTGGAATAAAGCCTGGGTGGTAGGGTTGTGAGAAGGAATCTGGGTAGTAAGGTTACTTCAAAATAAAGCCTGGTTAGTGGGGTTGCTTCGAAAAAATAGCCTGAGTGGTAGGGCTGTGAGAAGGAACCTGTGTAGTAAGGTTACTTCGAAATACATCTTGGGTAGTAGGGCTGCTTCAGAATAAAGCCTGGGTAGTAGGGCTATGAGAAGGAATCTGGGTAGTAGGGTTACTTTAAAATAAAGCCTGGGTGGAAGGGACGTGAGAAGGAACCTGGGTAGTAGGGTTACTTCGAAATAAAGCCTGGGTAGTAGGGCTGCTTCAGAATAAAGCTTGGGTGGTAGGGTTGTGATAAGGAACCTGGATAGTAGGTTTACTTCGAAATAAAGCCTAGGTAGTAGGGCTTCTTCGGAATAAAGCCTGGGTGGTAGGGCTGTAAGAAGGAACCTATGTAGTAAGGTTACATCGAAATAAAGCCTGGGTAGTAGGGCTGCTTTGAAATAAAGCCTGGGGGTAGGGCTGTGAGAAGGAACCTAGGTAGTAAGGTTACTTCGAAATAAAGCCTGGGTAGTAGGGCTACTTCGGAATAAATCGTGGGTGGTAGGGCTGTGAGAAGGAACCTGGGTAGTAGAGTTACTTCGAAATAAAGCCTGGGTAGTAGGGTTGTGAGAAGGAACCTGGGTAGTAGGGTTACTTCGGGATAATTCAGTGTAAAACTTCAGAAGGAACCCAGGTAGGGTTACTTCGGGATAAGTCCGTGTAAAACTTCAGAAGGAACCTGGGTAGGGTTACTTTGGGATAGGTCCATGTAAAACTTCAGAAGGAACCTGGGTAGGGTTACTTCGGGATAAGTCCGTGTAAAACTTCAGAAGGAACCTGGGTAGGGTTGCTTCATGATGAGTTCGAGTAAAACCACATCGGGAAATTGTAAGAAGGAACCTGGGTAGGTTTGCTTCAGGGTGAGTCCGGGTAAAACTACATCTGAACCGAGAAGGAACCTGGGTAGGGTTGCTTCGTGATGAGTTCGGGTAAAACTGCATCGGGAAATTGTAAGAAGGAACCTGGGTAGTGTTTCTTCATGATGAGTTCGGGTAAAACCACATCGGGAAATTGTAAGAAGGAACCTAGGTAGGGTTGCTTCGGGATAAGTCTGTGTAAAACTTCAGAAGGAACCTGGGTAGGGTTACTTCGTGATAAGTCCGTTTAAAACTTCAAAAGGAACCTGGGCAGGGTTACTTCGGGATAAGTCCATGTAAAACTTCAGAAGGAACCTGGGTAGGGTTACTTTGGGATAAGTCAGTTTAAAACTTCAGAAGGAACATGGGTAGGGTTACTTCGGGATAAGTCCGTGTAAAAATTCAGAAGGAAGGAGAAGGAACCGTGTAAGATTGTGTTATAAATAGCTCGTATAAAGCTGTATTTGGAAGTCAAAAGAAACCCGTGTGAGATTGCTTCATGACGAGGCTGTGTAAAGCCGTGTTTCAGAAGGAGCAGGAGAAACCCGTGTAAGATTGCTTCGTGAAGAGCCCGTGTAAAGTTGTATTTAGTCGCGCAGACAATTACTCTGCTTGGTTTCAGGAGCTAATCTTGGACTTATTGGAAATTGTTGATGATAACTGTCTGTTGATCGATCTTTCCTGAAAAAGTAAAGCGTTAAATGTATGCAATGTCATGATGTATGAAATACATTGTGTAATGATTTTCTCAACATAAATGATATTGTGTCGTATGCATTTGTACTGCATATGCTATGACGTTTGTAGAATTATGTATGAATGCAATATGTGAATGTATCCGTTGTTCTATTGCAGTGTTATTGAATTAGGGAACATAAATCCCTGATTGCAGTTGGCGATGAATAATGTAGGTCTTCGGATTTTGTTAAAACTGAACTGCTGGGAGATGATCTTCCGCTGCTAGAGGAATAAACTCTATTGGAGAAGTAAATCTATGTCCACTGCCTTAGGATTTAGAGAAATCCTATTGGGGAATCCTGAGAAGTTTGAAGATTTCACTGAGGAAAACCTGATATCGGAGAAGTAGTCGGACATTCCTGTTTTGTCGGGGATACAAGAACATCTGACATCAATAGGCTGTAAACTGAGGATATAGTGGCGACCTTGCGTAATATGCCCCTGCCTCTGTACCTGTTGGAGAAAGTACCTGCAGAGACCTTGTGGATAGTTGAGTGGCATCCCAACTCCTGGGGTGCTTGATAAATGTTGATCAGGATGATAAACCTTATACTGACTAAACAAGTGACGAGATGACGGAATGTAGTCGTACGCTTTAATCCCTAACTTTTGCCTGGACTGTCTTTTCAGATTTTCAGTCCACCGGGATACCTTTTTTTTCCCAAGCTGCCTTTTTAGGTTTTTGATTTTCCGAGTGTACATATTTTTTGTTTTTATTCCTAATTTTTCTCGAACCATTTTGGTTCGCCGGGATCCGCTTATTTTTTCCTAGGCCAGTCAACCTAGCGGGTCCTTGTTCATGCGTAGTGTTTCCCGACTATATCCATGTTCACCGGGTATGGATAATTGTCATTGTCCATAGTGGTAAGTGTTGTCATACTTCCAGAAGATGTTTGTTTGATCATACAAGATTCGTTTATGGGATTCATACCCAATGCCTCAAGTGATTCAGATGGAGATCTGTCCCTAGATATTTGGCATCTTTGAGAGATTCCTTGAATCTTGACTTGACTTCCCTAGATGATGGACATTGATCATGCCGTGCCCATTTGGTTGGAAGTGTTTTTCCACTTGAGGTGATCCTTTTCATTGAGAAGGTTTTTTGTTCACTGAATACTCATTGTGTGAATTTCTCTGCCATTTGAACAAATAACCATGTGCAAACAAAGTTATTTGAAGAATGCAAAACTCATGTCTGTCTTGAATTTTTTTTTTTGAAAATGTCATTTGTGTAGTCAAACAAATTTTGCAAGAATGTGATATCAACTCAGGATTCATAGCAGATCCTAAAGGAGTCAGGATACCTTTGTAACAGTATGCTCTCGAACTAACCCATGCTTCAGCTAGGACTTTTAAGGGTTGTAACGTGGCCTGGTTCACGGTTTAAGAAACAAAAGATAAAGGCTTAAAATTTATTTGTACCCACCTGTTCTTCGTGATGTTCTTCAGTCCTATCCTTAGTTAATTGTGCATTTTGAATCCCAATTGAGTTTGGCTTCTTGTCCTTGATAATCTGGTGATAGTTCAGCAATTGAACGTTTGTTTGAAGAAGGCGGTCATTTTTGTAACCTTTTCTTTCTTGATTTTTCTATCCCTGTATTTTTCCTGAACTGTTTCTTTTGTGATTACAGTCAGCGAGATGCCCTAGTTTTTCTCTTAAGTCTCCTTCAAAGGTTTTGACTTAACGGGCTTTTATTTCGAGAGATAATGACTGTCTGTCTTGACGATTATACGGAACCATCACCATTTTTTATTTGGAGGGACGTCTTCGATGCCATTCATTGTGTACGAAGCAGAAGATTGCAACTGAATGCGCAACTGAATTGACTGAGAAACTACCCTGCCCCGAGTTATGATTTAGGGTTTTAATTTGTGTGAAAAGAAAAACTCCTACTTATTTGGCTCAAAGGGGTTGACTAGGGATTATCTTCCTTATAACTCAAATGTTTAGGATTTGAAACAACGCATGTACATCATCAACAAGGTCTGTTCAAAAGCATACTGTAAAGATTATGGTATAATTTTCGTCATCCTCCCTCTAAAGGCTTAGAGCTTTTGATCGAGAGTTGAATATCATGAAAAGGAAGTATAAAGAAGTTTAAGCATAATGAAAACAAATTAATTCAAGACAAACATGTGTAATGCATTAATGAAATAATAAAGTTTTGACATGACAATAATTGTTTGAATAAACAAAGAAAATACAACTTGAGAATTCAAAAGAACAAGAATGCTTTCAATCCTAGCCATGATTTGGCATGGGAGCAGTGATCACGTTGGGAGTCTCAGGAGAGTCGAATTCAATCTCCTTGGCGTCAATCATATTCTGAATCTTGTATTTCAGCGCCCAACAATCGTTAGTATCGTGCCCCAGACTTCCAGAATGATAAGCACACCTTACGTCACGATTGTAGTTAGGAGAGGAAGTCTTAGGGTTTGGATGATGGCATATCACCGTAACCAAATTCATCTTCAACATGTGTTTCAATGCTTGTGACAATGGCATGTTGATTTGAGTGAACTGTCTCTTAGGCTCGTCTTGCCTTCGTTGATTACCTTGTTGTTGTGGTCGTTGCACGTGTGCCAAATTAGAGACCAGCACCGCCCCCACAGATTGGTGGTAGTCTGCCTCATTACGTCCCTTCTGGACGTGCACAACATTGGCTTCTCTCTTACCGCCAAATGGCTTCTTCTCAGATTTAGAAGATGTAGCCACCGGGATCTTCCCGCTCCTGATACCACTTTTGATCCTCTCTCCAGTCAGAACCATCTCTGTGAAACCAGATAAGGAACTCCCAATCAGCAAATTGAAGAATGTGCCTGTTAGAGTGCCCATGAACATGTCTACCATTTCTCAATCATTCAGAGGAGGTTGTACTCTTCCATCTAGGTCCCTCTATTTTTGTTCATATTCCTTAAACCCTTCTCTTGAGCCCATGGACATATTATGTAGTTGCACTCGAGTTGGTGCCAGGTCAGCGTTGTATTGGTACTGCTTGTAGAAAGTAGTAGCCAAGTCTTCCCAGGTATGGATGTCAGTTCCTTCTAGCTGATAGAACCAACCCAGTTGAGTGCCAGCCAAACTTTCTTGGAAGTAATGGACCCATAACTTCTGATCGGCAGTGTAAGGCTGGATCTTTCTGATATATGACCTTAAGTGAAGCTTTGAACAGGAAACGCTGTCATATTTTGCAAAGATGGGGACCTTGAACTTAGGTGGGATAACCACCCCCAAAACCAAACCTAACTCTTCGAAATCCAGACCGGGCACCCTTTGGATCTCCATGGCATTGAGCCGATCTTACAGCTATTTGTTTTTTCATCAACAAGGGTATATTGTTCCTCATCATAGTCAGATTCATCTTCTTCAGACGTTGGATTTTTGTCTCTTTCATCTGATTCCTCATCTTCTTCCTCTTGATTACCTTCTCCGTTTGACGGGGTTATAAAATATAGAGCTCGGTTAGCTGGCCTTCTTCTTCCCACATCCGAAACACGAGCCGGTTTCTTTGCCCTCTTAGCCTTCTTTTTGACGATCAGAGCTTTCAGGTCTTCTTGCCCCTGGGTCAGAGTCAGGAACATTTGTTGAAACTGGGCATTTTGAGCTTGAAGGTCCTTGATTATTTGATCAAGATCCATTTCTTTTGTGAAATAAACAACGAAAAGATGAGAAACCTGTACTGGAAGACTTTTTATGCAAAGATATGCATGATATATGTATGCAATGTTTTCAAGGATCTCGTGGGGTAAACAACAAAAATGTTAGGCGTTGAACTTTACAGCTTTGATTGAAACACTTCATATCGTTGTAGGTCCTTCCACGAGAGTCAAGGTCACCATATTGAGTGGGTCATAGTCCCTGACTTAAGTTGTTGAGTTATATCTTCTGACGACATTGGCTAGAGGAAAATCAATCCCCTTGACCCTTGATAGACGTCTGGTTCAACGTGACCATGCATCATAGGCCCTTGAGATCCTTGAAATGGTTATGGAAATGATGTGGCATGATATTATGATGTGTATGCTATGCGTTAAGAAAAAATGTAAGGTGATGAAAACAAGTGAACCCTGCAAGAAATCCAAGTTATTGGATAATGACTATAAACAAATCTTGCAAGAAAATCATGTTGTCAGATAATAAAACCTTGCAAGTAGTTCAAGTTGAAAGCAAACAAGTCACACAAACAGCCTTAGGTTTAGGCTTGCATGGGTTTTAAGGTAGTACCCTCTTGAAGTTGGATTGGTTCAACTTGTCCTATAATAGTAACCGGGTTCTAAGGGATCTCAATATCACCAATCTTTCCCCCAAATTTCATTCTGATAGACAATTGACTTGCCACCAAACAAAACTCAAGAGTCAAACCTCAATGAGTATAGCATCGAGTATCAACCCACTTTGGGTTTACACCAAAGACGGCTATCTCACTACGTCCTAAAAAGCCAAGTTGGTCAATTAAGGTGCTAAGGTCAGTTGACGCTTTATGATACCACGTAGCGGACCCATATTCTCCTTTATTACTCAAGGGCTACCGGTACACACCAAAGTATCGCATCAATGTAGCTACTGCTTCAACCGTGTCGGTATACTCCATACAGCTCCCTCACAGTTTATTGCTACTTACCTAAAAGGAATTCCCCGATCCGAGTTTAGGATCCAAATGACCCAAACAGATACCCTTAAAAGTAAATCAAACAAGACAATCCGAAGAAGCAATTAAAATGACCTAGATCCTAAGGTAAACCCCACTTTATAAATCATATCCTCAACAGAGTCACCAATTCTTTGATACGGCAGCAGAACCAACTGTTAATATTGGTTTGCATTTTTGTTCGCAAATGTCGCGGTAAGCAAGAGTCGCCACCGTCTTTTATTTTATCCAACAAAGGAAAAGGGAAAAAGAACAGGAAAAAACCTTTTTCGAGATGTTTCTGAGTACGGGGGGTAGATTATAGAAAGGGAAGGTGTTAGCACCCTTTCTATCCATGGTTTTCCATGGGCTCTTAGGTACTTGCTAATTTTGAAATTTGCTTTTGTGTGTGTTTTGAAAAGCTTTGAAAATGCCTTAGTGCGGCGTTTCACTTTATGGTAACCCTTGTGTCAGTCCTCAAGAGTGTGATAAAGCGTTTTTGAAAACTTTGTTCGAAAAGTGTAAGTGTGAAAAAAAAACTAGTTGTTTTGAGCAAGTACTTAAGAGTTTCTACCTACTCGAAAAAAAATGTTCGTTTTCCTATTTCCTTTAGATAGTGCTATCCTATTATTAAGGAGTAGGTAGCTCCATCGTTGGAGTTTGAGGGACAATTGAAAGGGACGATTACGGTCACTTAAGGCAAGAGGGAAAGATCTCTTAGTAATTGTCCTAAAATTCTAAGATCGCATTTTGTTTTACCGGGGCAACCTTCGAAAGGGACTTGCGATCTCTGAATTAGAGGACAGTCACTAAGAATTCTCACGTTCGAGAATAGTGACCACATTTTCGAGGCAACCGAAGTGGGAGATACCCTAGGGGTGAGCATGTGCAAGTGTTTAATTCCAGTTTATTTATCTTTGCACAATTAGGGTATTCTACTATTTTAAACATTCGATTTATCTTTTGCATACAATCCTATTATCCATACATCTAAATAGTTTAAACAATAGCAGAAATTAAAAGTGGAAAAGAAAATCTACGCTATTACAGGGCTTCGGGGGAAGCGGTTACATATCCAAACTTTGGATTCAACAGTAAATAAAAGCAGTAAATTAAATCCTAGTTAAAAACTATTACAAACCCGTAATCAGATACAATAATTGGAAAAATAAATAAGTAAACGCGCGCGAGGAATCACAAGGGAATAAATTATATATCCTATAAAATCTACTTAATTAAAGAATATATTTTTTGTATTTTTATTTAAGAAAATAAAGTAAAATTTAATTTTGCAAATTTGTCCTAATTTTTAATTAATTTTAATTAAAGAAAACAAATCAAGTTACCGTATATAAATTAATTTATTTTTAAACAAAATTAATTTTAATAAAAAGAAAACTAATTCTAACATTTTTTGTAATTTCTTGATTTTATGATTTAATTAAGAAAATGATTTTTAAAGACAAATAAAATAAATAATTAAAACAATAAAAAAAGTAATAAAGAAATTAAAGCAAAAATAAAATAAAATGGGCCTGCTAGGAATTAAAATTTGGAGGGGTGCAGCTGTTTTGTATTAAGCCCATATTTTGTTGAGCCCAATTGATTTGTTTGGATTTAGTGGGGGTTGCGCTTGAAGGTGCACAATGAAACCTGTTTGTGGGACGTTGGATCTGCTTTGGGGATAAATCTAATGGTCAGACCTTAGGTTGTAGGATGAACGCGCTAGATGATAATGCACTGAATCCTGCAGGAAATGTTAAGAAAATATAAAATGCCTGGACCTGGATTCAAACCCAGGTCCTTCACTTCACACGCCTTGCCCTTTGCCATTGTGCTGGTTAGTCATTCATATACATAATTAAACAAAATAAATATAAGGTAAATAGAGCACTATGCCTAGCTGTCACGTGCGCAAATTCAAATCTCCCAATGGGAGTTTGCCACCTAATTGTCTTCTCCATGGAACTGTCGCCTTAGGGACTGAGCTTTTACCTACAGACAGATTCGTCACTATAGGCTATAGTGACAGTTCTTGTGTGTGGCTACAAACCCGTAAAACTCAAAAAAGTAGCACAAACAAAATAAATCCCAACCAAGGGCATGGATCGATTGGAAATAATCCCCTGAGCACAAATAGACCCTTAATTTGGCCTAATTTTGCCTCTAACTAGGGTTCCCCATATTGGAGCTCCGGAACCCTAGCCATGGAAGATGCCCGTACCTGCACTCAAACTCCAATCAAAGTATTCCAGTACATTGTAAACATGATAACAAGCATAAATATATAATCAAAACATGTTTATGATGCCAGAATCAAAGAAATCTAAATTGAGAGGATGTGCAAACCGTAATGAAGGGTGGGCGCGATTCTACAGGTTTCAAGCCTTTAGAATGCTTGCAATGGCTTTAGAGGATCTCTAGGAGTATGTTTTGATACTTGTTTGGGACTAAAACAAGCTGGAAATGGAATTTCGAGTTTGACAACTTTAGTGTTTTTTGGCAAATTGGACAAGGGTTCTCCAGGTCATGTATCTCTCTTTGATGCTTGCCAGAAGCTTGTTTATATAGAGAATGATGAGAGGACACGAAAATTCCATGTTTGTAACAGCTATGGATAAGCTTTTAGATGCCATGAATGTCCATTTCTAACCTTGGAAAAGTTAAGGGATTTTGTCCATTTTCAAATTTGAATGTACCTAGACTGAACTGGCCTTGCTGCACACGAAAATTTGGGCCTCTCCATGTACCAAACCAAGCCCAAATGATTATGGTTCATATACTTTGCAATAATCTTGATTTATTTGATTTTTAATTAAATAAAATTAATATACAATGCAAATAATATCAAGACTATCCAAAAATGGTCCTTGGGATCCTCTATGGTCTTAAAAATATGTTTGAAGTTCAAGAATTTGAGCCATTGCCTTAAAAATTCAAATTTGCCCAATGCATATTTCTTGAAATTTTCCAAATTTTCCCAACTTGGGAAAGCCATAACTTGATCAATTTTTATCTTATAATGATGATCTTGTACTTTTTGGAAGTCCTAATATGTCTACTTCAATCCCTCTTTTGATCAATTTTGCTTTTGAAGATGTTATCTTGATGTTAAAGGTCTTGGAAAAAAGTTGCTTTTATTGACTTTCTAAAAATGACCTGTAATGTATGAACTTGTATCTTTCAAATGGTTAATTTCTTGGACTTGAGGGATGAAGATAATTTGTAGGGAATTGGATTCTATTCAAAATGAGCTTTGGTTGGAAAATTTCTGATAAATTATGAGAAAGTTATGCTTGGTCAAAGTTTGGTTGACTTTTCCTAAAGAAACCCTAATTTGCTATTTTTGACTTTTGATGAATTAGTAGCATTTCTTGAGGAATCATGATCAACCTTGGTCAAATGATGGATATCACTTAAAAATGTTGATGTTGACCAAAAATCTTGAAGTTTGACTGTATATAGGTCACAATTGACTTTTGACCTAGCACAATTGATTTTCCAATACTTTGAGAAATTGTTTGAGCAAACTTATTGAGCAAAGCATGAAACTTGGCATGGATGATCTTGAGGACATATTAGGACCATGGGAAGCATTTGAGACCATTGGAACTCAAACATCTTGATGAACCTGGAAACCCTAGTTGGGGGTTCATTGCCTTAGTAGGAGAGTTGTCTGGTCAATCCTTGGTCAACCTTGAGCAATTGAGAACCTTTAGGGGTATGTCTTGTGTGAAAATGGGAGGGAAAATTTTGGGGTACAACAGAAAGGTTCATCCCTGAAATAACTTTTGGTCATTTGGAAGAACCTTTTCCTTTGTTGAGAATTAAAATCTGGTGGAATGTATGTGCTAACCAGATAGTTAACAATATTAGCATACCAAGGAGTCACGCCAGTGGTGATTAGCAGTAACTTCTCATCAAGAAAAGTTTCCAGAATCTCTCTACTGCTCTTGTCTTACACTTCCTCTAGTATCCTTGAGAGATGGTCTGCAACCAAGTTCTCAAACCTTTCTTGTCTCTGATATCAAGATCAAACTCTTACAACAAAAGCACCCACCTGATAAGTCTCGGCTTGGTATCTTTTTTAGCAATTAGGTACTTGATGGCAACATGATCAGTGTAAACAATAACCTTGTTTCCTTCCCAGTAGGATCTAAACTTGTCAAAAGCAAAGACAATAGCTAGCAGCTCTTTCTCGGTTGTGGTGTAATTGACTTGTTCTTCAATTAAGGTTCTACTAGTAAATGGTATGGAAAACCTTGTTGTGCTTTTCCCAAGTACATCTCCAATAACAAAGTCACTTGCATCACACATTAACTCAAAGGGTTTTGTACATTCAAGGGTATTCACTATTGGTGCAGAAATCAGAGATTCTTTTAGTATCTTGAAAGCATTCATGCAGTCCTGACAGAAGACAAAAGGCACGTCATGCTGTAGCAATTGATAGAGTGGCTTGGTGATCTTGGAGAAATCCTTGATAAACCTTCTATAAAATCCAGCATGGCCCATAAAACTTCTAACTCCTTTGGTATTAACTGGTGGTGGCAGATTTTCTATTACTTCTACGTTTTCTTGTTCTACTTCCAAGCCTTTCTTTGAGATCTTGAAACCTAGAACAATTCTTTATTTTACCATGAAATGGAACTTCTACCAGTTCAGTACAACATTGTTTTCTTCACATCTAGTCAGCACCAAATTCAAGTTATCCAAAAAAATCTTGAATGATTCTCCAAAGACAACAAAATCATCCATGAAAACTTCCATGGAGCATCAATAATGTCAAAAAATATGGCCATATGCAATATTGGAAAGTGGCTATAGCATTGCATAGTCCAAAGGGCATCCTTCTAAAGGAAAAGGTACCATAAGGACAAGTGAATATTGTCTCCTCTTGGTCTTCAAGTGTGATGAGTATTTGATTGTAGCCTGAATATCCATCCAATAAGAAATAATATTCTTTTCCGGCCAATCTATCCAACATTTGTTCAATAAATGGAAAAGTGAAGTGGTCTTTCCTTGTGGCTTTGTTAAGCTTTCCTATAATCTATATAGATTCTCCATCTGATGATATTTTTAGTAGGTATTATCTCATCTTTTATATTATTGACTATTGTCATGCCTCCTTTCTTTGGAACATTGAATATGTCTCACCCACAAACTATGGAAGATGGGGGTAGATAATACCAGCATCTAACCAATTTATTATTTTCCTTTCTGACCACTTCCTTTATAATAGGATTTAACCTTCTTTGACTTTCAATGTTATACTTGGAATTCTCCTCTAATAAGATTCTATGCATGCAAACTGAGGGACTAATGCCCTTAGTATCAGAGATTTTCCATGCAATAGATTTCTTGTGTTTCTTCAAAATATGAAGCAACTGAATCTTTTGCTCTTCATCTAAATTTGTAGAAACAATCACATGCAACTTTTGTCCTGCCTCCAAATGAACGTATTGTAAGTGAGCAGGCAATTTCTTAAGATCCAAATCATGGGGAACCTCTACTGAAGGTAAGTTGTGTTTCTGTAATGTAGAGGAAAACTCCAGCACCTCCATAGGTTCTTCTTATATATTACAACATATGGTAACATACCTGACATATTATATTGCACTTAACACAAAAAATAAAACTGCATAATGATAAATAACACATAGAGTTGTTAACCCAGTTCGGTACAACATGACCTACTTTGGCAGCTACCAAGCCAGGTAGGAAGTCCACTGTCAGCAGCATTAGTTCAAAGCTAAACTCCCCTGTTTACAACTTCTCGGCTAATCCCAACCCAATGCAACTTCTATCTAGGCAACTCCTAGATATGAGAAATTACCATCTCACTTCCTAAATCACCTTAGTGACATCTAACAGTCCCCATCTCAGTGGTTACAACACATTCAACCCAATTTAGAAGATTACAGTTCAAATACAAAAACTCAAACTCTTTCTTAAAAGCTTCGAGTGAGAACAATAATTTGACTAACAGCCAAGTAACAATTAGTCGACCTCATAGTATCAAAATATACATGGGTGACATACAAACTACATAGGATACTCTCAAAACCTAAGACTTATCCTTCCTCTAGTTTTACAATTGTTGAAAACTTAAATTATATTAGGTTAGGATTATCTCTAAAATACAACTTTGTAGTCCATGGGCTTCGATATTCTAAGTCCAGAAGTTTCTTGATCCATAAGCTGAGTGATCACCAATTATGTAGCAAAATCTCCTTAAATCTTGGAACAAACAATACAAAGTTTCCTAAATTTTCTCAAGGCCCAATTTAGTAACTAATGTACAGCTGGAGATATAAAACCTATTCTAAAACAAATCTTCTTGACCTGCAAAGTTTACTGAGATATATCCAAAATAAATATCACAGAATCCAATTAAATCTGTCAAGATTTAAAATAACGACCCCTGTTGTACTGTAGTACCAGATCAAGATGTCATGACATCTGCCTCTGACATCTGATTGAAAACACATAACGGTAAAACTGTTATGACAGTAGATAAAGATGATACAACATCTTACTCAACATCAACATAAAACTATGTTCAGAATCATGCTTAACTAAAATTTAGCCAACCATAAAAATATGGAACTGCTAATCTCTGCCTTTGGCAAATTTTGGCTAAAACAAATAAAGACCAAATAACATGGGAAGAGGAATAAAACCCCAAAGGAATAAGACAACAGAAGACCAACACAAGCTACATGCTAAACATGTAAATTTGTACATGAGAAAGAAGATAAATGTTACTCGCCCTTAAACACAATCCTAATTTACCACCCTGAATTTCGTAGGTGAAGAATATCAGGACTAGACCTCAACTAGAGATGATTCAGAGCACAGGACACAACCATACTCATAACTCAGACCACAAAACACAACAGAAATACTCATAACCAAGAAGACACAAACTTATATAGGATGTTAGAACATCTGTTAGACGGTGACGTGTATCTAGAGGGGGAGTGAGTAGAAGCACACAAATTATTTCTAGACACAAATCTAGAATTTAATTTTTTTTTCAAAACTTTTTGACGCGAAAGCTATTAACTGGATAAGTCGTCTAAAAAACAACTTATTGGAAACTGGGATATACAAATTATGAAATATAAATCTATAAGACAAAATTGAGTAATTTTATTAATACAAACTCAAATCAACAATCCACTTATTTATTGTTTAACACAATCACTTTGCAATGCTATTTCCAAGGATAAATAATCAAAGAACTAACTTGATTGTTTTATCAAACACTTGGCGTGCAAGTGAATTTTCAGAATTTCTCTTTGAGTAGTGTTGATATACAAAACCACTTATAAACAAAATTGATTATAAGATATATCCACACCTATTTCAAAAATAGATTTTAAGAGAAAAATTATTACAATTTAATTACTATCACAATGCTATTTGATAAAAAGATTGATGAAATTGAAAGCAAGTACAAGCAGAAAAGTAAACACACAAGGAATTTGTCTACACAGTACCCCATAGTTGTCTTCGTGTGTGGATACGTCTGTGCCTAATTCCAATGGAACTAGGATAATTTTTGTATGTAAAATGTTTAATACAATGGAAGAGTTAGAAACAATAATACAAAGATCTCCAATTTGGTGTTAATGATCCTTCTTCCATCCTTTAATCTTAAGCAATATCAAATAAACTAATAGATGCAACTTGTTCGCCGCTTAAGCTAATTCCTTAAAAGGATTTCAAACACCCCAAGGATCCTTGCAAATATTTCAAACACTCCAAGGGATTTTTTACTCGAGTAAATCCGATTGCAAACTATCAACACAAGATCACCATTTCTTTCATCCAATTCATGCTACTTCCTTAAAAAGATTTCAACCACTCTAATGTTCCTTGAAAATATTTCAAACACTCGAAGGGATTTTTCACATGGATGATTCCTTCTCGCACGATCTGGCACGAAAACCACCAATTCAACAAATGATGTTGGAGGACAACCCCGATTATTTTTCCGGATGAAGACCCCTACAAGAAGTCAACCCAAACCAATTAGAAATATTCAATTCTTTGTCTAGATGACACCTCAACGGAACATCATCATGATGTAATGTTGATGTGTATGCATAGATTGGAAGGTTGAAGATAAAGAGAAAAAGTGGGCTAATCTTATAGTGTCATCAAGTTAGAAATGATGCATGAATGGGTATTTATAGTTTGTAAAAGTTTAGGGCAAAAAGGAAAATTTCCAAATAAAAGAAAATAGAAAATTGACCAAAACATAATTTATGTGTCGACCTCAAAATCGTATGTGTCGACACATACTTCATAGAAAGGCTACATGTGTCGACACATGCAATGCACAAATGTACAAAAAGTGTTTTTCAATGAGATTGGTTAATTTCAAAGTGTTTTTTGATTATTCCTAAGACCTATGATGCAGAGGAGTGCCACAAGACAAAGAGATACAATTAATTTTGCAGTCGTGCCATCTTTCCCGGTTTTGACATTATGAAAACCACCTTATGTTGAAGTTGTACTCATAAACTCCCCATTTTTGATGATGACAAAACTTTTGACAATGCATTTATTGTAATTTTCAAAGGCTCCCCCTGTCTTTGTGCTTCATATCTCCATCTTACATATGCTTCTCCCCCTTTGACAATATAAAAAACAAGATAGCATCCGATTAGAAGTACCAAAGTTTCCAAACAATTAACCAATACAATACAGAGAAATTGGTTGCATATAAGAGAAACAATTACATATCCCCATATATATGTAATGATGCAAACTTTTAAATAACGGGAAACACTCTTCACAACAAATGTAATGAAATGAAAAGACAATGAAATTCAATTTGAGCTTAAGATTATGTAACACTTCATAATGGAACTACCGATGTTGCACACGCATGTGCCAACCATAGTGACAATATAAAATCGCTATTACCACCAAAATGAATATGTCTACCATACAATGTAACTATGACAATATGAACCACATATTGCAACATAAAAAAGGGAAATAACTACAACACATGCTTGCATATTAAGAACAAATCTATACAAATGTGAAAGAATTAATATATGAAGTCATTGTAATCATATAGATCAAGAACACACAATGGTTATTAATCTGAAATATTTGGAAATGAACATTCATGGTTTCCATCATTTGAAAGTATATGAAGCATTTTTTAAGGAAATATAGAAATACGCATTTATCCAAAAATTACGTTCAATGAGAAATTGAAACGATATTACCTTACTCTTGAAGGATTGGAAGTTGCACTCACAAAGCATTACACACTCAAACATATAGTTAGATTTAGTACTTAACATACCTCTATACCTTTTAACCTCAACATCCTTAGCTTTCTCATCCTTGTCTAGATTACCGTTTGTTTCCATGGGAGTGTCAATTTCCTTAGCACTATTCATTATGAATCACTTAAGCAATTCGAGACAATAATTGGTTTTACATACAAATGTTCCTTCATCGAGGTTTTTAATTTGTAGCCTGAGAAAGTAATTCAACCCCCCCCCCCCCCCATTAGGCTTATCTCAAACTCTCCCTGCATAAGCTTGGAGAACTCCTTGACAAGATGCATATTATTAGATCCAAAAATAATATGATCTACATAAATTTGAAATAATAAAATATGATTTCCTTGGAATTTAATAAAGAGAGTGGTGTCAACTTTCCCTATAGAGTAACCTTGTTCAAGAAACTATTTGTTAAGTCTATTATACCATGCCCTAGGGGCTTGTTTAAGCTCGTACAATGAACATTTAAGCTTGAAACATTATTAGGAAACTCATCATTTTCAAATCCGGGAGGTTGAGAAACATACACCTCTTTATTTATGTATCCGTTAAGGAATGCACTTTTTATGTCCATTTGAAATAATTTGAAATTCTTAGAACAAGCATAAGTTAAGCCACAAGTCGGGCCACCAGAGCATAAGTATCCTCATAGTCAATGCCCTCCTCTTGGTTATACCCTTGAGCCACAAGACGGGCCTTATTTATTATTATCACACTATGTTCGTCAAGCTTATTCCTAAATACCCATTGGGGCCCTACTATTTGATGATTTGTAGGACGAGGGACAAGATCCCAAACGCCATTTCTTTCAAATTGGTTCAATTCCTCTTTCATGGAAATAACCCAATGCTCATCAAGTAAGGCATCATTAGTGTTTTTATGTTCAATTTGTGAAACATAAGCATGATGACAACAAGGACTACTTATTTTAGATCAAGTCGTTACCCCCTTTTTGATATCACCTATAATGTTGTCAAGAGGATGATCTTTGGAGGTTCTCCACTCCAAAGGAAGACTATCATTTTCTTCTTGGCCTTTATCATATTTCTTTTCTTGGGAGTTATCCCCATCCTCCTCAATTTACACCACTTTAGGTTGATTAACTCCTTCGTCAATGTCTTTCAGTATGTCTTTTGTGGATGCACCTGCACCATGAAAAGAACTACCTTTCCCAACACTATTTGGGGAAGTCCCATCAAAAGTAACATGAACTGACTCTTCAACAATAAGTAATCTCGTGTTATAAACTCTATATGCTTTTATAGATTGAGAGTATCCAAGAAAAATACCTTCATCGGATTTCGCGTCCAATTTTCCAACATTGTCTTTTCCATTATTTAAAACAAAACCTTTACATACAAAGACATGAAGATGAGATAAAATATGGTTTTCTATCTTTCTAAGTTTATAAGGAGTTTTTTCAAGAATTAGACAGATAATTATCCTATTCAAGACATAACATGTTGTGCTAATAACATCGGCCCAAAAATATTTTGGTAGAGCATAATCATTGATCATTGTTCTTGCCAACTCTGCTAAAATGCGATTTTTCCTCTCAACAACACCATTTTGTTGTGGAGTTCTAGGAGATGAAAAGTTATGTTCAATACCAAATTTATAAAAATATTGTTCAAAGAGGTGTTTTTCAAATTCACCTCCGTGATCGCTTTGAATAACAACTATCTTTGAGTTCATTTTATTTATCAATCTTGGAAAAACGTGTGAAAGCTATAAATGTTTTATCCTTGCTACGTAAGAGAAAAAAAAGTCCAACAAAATCTAGAGTAATCATCTACAATCACTAAACCATAGTAGTTTCCAACTATGCTTTTATTCCGTGAGGGACCAAACAAATCCATGTGAAGGAGCTCAAGTGGCCTTGATGAAGAAATAACTTTCTTATATTTAAAAGAGGCCTTTGTTTGCTTACCCTTTTGATATTCATCACATAGGTGGTCTTTAGAAAATTTTATTTTTGGTAGATCAATTACTAAATCTTTTGAGACAATTTTATTAAGTAAGACAAAGTTGATATGACCTAAACGTGTAACTCAATAAGTTATTTCTACATGAGTCTTCACTCAAGAGTCTTAACTCAAAGTAACAAGATATTAAGCATTAGTAAAGGAAATCTCTCTTAAGTCAATATATTTTGCTTACCCTTTTCCATAGCCATTTTGCTTACCCTTTTTCCATAGCCAAGAGTCTTCACTCAAGGTAACAAGACATTAAGCATTATTCAAGGAAATCTCTCTTAAGTCAAGCATATAAATGTTACTAACCCTCAAACCCTTAAATATATAATCCTTCTTTTCACTATGTTCAATTATGCAACAATCTTTTGCAAATGACACTTTATATCCATCATCACATAATTGACCAATGCTAAGAAGATTATGTCTAAGACCTTCAACTAACATAACATTAGAGATAGTAATAGTTGATGGATTACATATACTACATTTTCCAAGTATTGAACCTTTGTTGTGATCACCATAGGACACAAATCCTTTCTTCTTCGCTATAAAGTCATAAAAGAGTGATATGTCTCCCGTCATATGTCTTGAACATCCACTATCGAGAATCCACTTTCCCGTCATAGCATCAAGACATTCATCCTACAATGATCAGAAAAGGGTTGTAGGTACCCAATTTTCATTGGGTCCTTTAGAGTGAGTTAAATAAATGTTGCATTTGGGAAACCATTGAAAGTCACCCTTAGGAATCAAAGACGTCCTAAACTTGCATTTTTCAATAGTGTGACCCTTTTTGCAACAATAGTGACAAAATATCCTATGATGAGAATTAATAATACTATTAGGAACTTTCTTAATCAAATATTAATTTTTTTTAGGCTTTTAAACCTTCAAGGACCTAATAGGCATGTTCTAAATGGGATGATGTGGACAATCTAATTTGGTAGCAAGAGTACTCACTTCTTGTTGCCAAATTTGACATGTGTCACAACCATACTTGTAAGAAGGCTCATCCACTTTTTCATGATTTGAACTATCTACAATAAGTTCTTTTAATTCTTATAACTCATCATTGGTTTCATCAACCTTGGCCTCTAAAAATGTGAATACTTTTTCTTGGGAGGCCATTCTTTTGTTAGCATTCAAAAATTCTATTTGTAGTTTTTCAGATTCCCTTTCTAATTCATTATAAGACAAAGTGGATGTTAGAACAAGATTTGGTTCTGCAATATTATCTCAGAGTCTTGATGATAACAAATGAGTATGCTTGTATGTACAATTTTGATACTCTAATGTTTGTTATTTTTAGTATTTGGTGAATAGGTTCTGCTTCTGATGGATGGCATGGCCAAGACATTATAAGATAATTAGTTATGCATCTGTGCTACACAAGTTCTGATAAACAATAGCAAGAAACTCCAGAAGACTGTGAAGTGTAGGCTCTGATATGTTCTAAAGAAACCAGTCAGAAGATCTTAAGACATATGTTCTGCTGAAGTTCAGATGCTAAAGACTCATGTTTCTGAAGACAACGTGTTCTAAAGAAACTAGTTAGAAGATCTGAAGACAGAAGCTCTACTGATGTTCAGATGCTAAAGACTCATGTTTCTGAAGATAACATGTTTTAAAGAAACAAAAAAAAAAGATCTGAAGACAGAAGTTCTACTGATATCCAGATGCTAAAGACTCAAGTTTCTAAAGACCCGTGGTTCTAATAAAATGGTTCTAAAGACCAAGTGTTGAAGACTCTGAAGACAGAAGTTCTAAAGACACTTAATACTTGAAGTTCTGAAGACCCATGGTTCTATAAAAGGTTATAAAGACCAAGTGATGAAGACTCTGAAGACAGAAGTTCTAAAGACTATGAAGACTTGATGTTCTGAAGACCCAAGGTTCTAGAAAAGGTTCTCAATACCAAGTTCCGAAGACTCTTAATACTTTAAGTTCTGATGACCTTGATGTTATGTTCTCTATTCTAAGCTCATGCTCTAGAAGCCTCTAAATTTCAGAAGGAAAGAAGATAACGTTAACGTGGTACAATAGTACATGGTACAACAAAAAACGTTCCATTCCACTACCATCAAAGGACGAACACGTTACAGGATCATGTCCCCCATGTTATTGTTCAAGCCTCCAAAGATTATGGAAATTCCATAAATACTCTCCAACAATTATAATATTTTATTGGCTATATAAAGGCTTGAAGACTAAGAGATAAAGCAGAAGCTAATTCAATGATCATCCATGCACAAGCGTTGTTTATAGCTTTCATACTTTTTAGTCTATTATTCTTAAAATCAGTTTACTAATCAACTTGTGTAGAAGCATTTTCATTTTAAACGAATTATTAAAACAGCAGTTAGGTCAGAATTCTCGAGAAGTTTAAGACTTGTGTGTCTTAAAGATTGTTCCTTGAGAGACCAGTTAGGTCAGTATTCTTGAGAAGTCTATGACTAGTGTGTCTTAGAGAATTGATTTCCTTAAGAGACCAGTTAGGTCGGTATTCTTGAGAAGTCTAGGACTAGTGTGTCTTATAGATTGATAGTTAGTCACATATAGGTAGTGTGTGAAAGTGTAATAATCTTGTTTTGATTATTGGTTTAAGACCTTATTTGAGAGACGCGAAATCATCTTGATAATTTTCAAGTGAACTAGTATAAACATAACTTACTCTTTCCTTCTTGTATATTATCACTATTATCACTAAGTGAAGTAATTTGTTACAGTTTAAAGGGGATTTTAAAAGGAAAATTTCCTGGTTTAAAACCAAATTCAAACCCCCCTTTGTTTTGTTTTTCACAACTTCAGTGGAAATGTTTAAGTACTTAGAACTTACATCCTTTTTCTTGCCTTGTCGATGATTTTCCATGAAACAATAATATGCCTTTCATCATTATCACTTTAGCTTTCATCGCTTTAGGATTCACTTTAACTTTCCCAAGAAACATAGGCTTGTCTAGGCTTGTTTCTTTTGCCTTTTCCTTTCTTTTTGGCAAGAGATGGACAATCCAATTTGTAGTAGCGAGCTGTTACGACTGGTTTTAAATACAGAGATGCCACTACTATTTTTAATCCTAAGGAAAGGAATATAATAGGAAACCCTAAATTGTAAAGACAGAGATTCTAAGTTTCAGACTCTATTAGACGAAAGGAAGGTGTTAGGAACCTTTCATCTACATTATTCTTAAGGATACTAGGTTTAGGTTTAAGTTTCTGGTAAAAAGGGTTTTAATTTTTTATAGGGGAACTCGTCACGATTTTAGTCGTATGCCTACTGTGATACGGTGGGAGAACTGACTTGAGAGTTTTGTATTTGATTGCAAATGTTATGGTTTGCAAGAGTCTCCACCGACTTTTCTTTTATCCAAAAGGAAAGGTGAAAAAGCACAGGAAAGACCCTTAAGATTATTTCTTGAGTTCGGGGGGTATATTATGAAAAGGGAAGGTATTATCACCCTTTTTATCCATGGTTTTCCATGGGCTCTTAGTTACTTGCTAGATCACTTGCTTTTGTTTGAAATTATGCTTGGTGTGGTTCTTGAAAGTATTTTGTAAATAGGCCATTGTTTAGGCAATATTTGTATTGATTCTTATTTGTAAGAATGTATACAAATATGTTTGATCTTTTGAAAATGTTTTCAAGTTTGTAAGATGTTTGGAAGTGTAGGTGTCTGTTTTGAAAATAGCAAGGATGCTTTGTTTGAAATTGAGCAAGTAATTAGGAGCATTCTACCTATTCAAAAGTCTTTCTTGTTCATTTTCCTTTTCCTTTGACATTGTTATCTTACCATTTATTTTGCAAGTGACCCTATCTTTGGATGTAAACGGGACGGGCGTGGGTCATCGTATAACCATGATTAGCAATATTGCAAGGTATCTTAGCATTCCATTTAGGGACTAAGATCATTTGAAAGGAAACTTAGATAGCGTCATCGAGGGACTATGATCTTGTTTTTGCTTGTTTTTGCTAAGATACCTTATATGCGTAATATGGTCATTTTGTATAAGGCAACCAAGTGGAATAACCCTAGGGATGCTTGTGTGCGAGTGTATTATTTTCATGCTTATTTTTGTCTTGAATTAGGGTTTTCTAAGTATTGGTTTTAGTCTTTCCATACAAGCCCTAATTACTAGCATATTATGTATAAAAGCGATAAATTGCGGAATTTAAAGTTACTACGCTATTACAACATTTGTGGGAGGGGTGTACAAATTGAAAGGGGATTGAAAAATTGTAAACCTAGTTAGTCTATTACAACCATATTGAATGGGTATAAATGTACAAGGAATTTAAACGAATATAATGTACAAAATGAATAAATGTACAAAAATGCAAAATGTAAAGAAAATAATTAATTAAACTTAAATTTATTAAGAAAAGATTTTAAATAAAACCCTGATTCTATTTAGTTGATTAAAAGAAAATAAATTAGAAAAAGTATTTTTGGTATTTTTGTCTTGAAAATATTTATAGCATTATAAAATATTTTTAGTCTTTAATATTAAAATAATATATTTTAAATGGTGTGAAAGAAAATAAATAAAAACATAGTATTAATTAAATTTATAAGATAAATTAGTAAAAATAAATAAAGTATAGTTAATAAAAATATTTTTTGTGAGAAAAAATAAAATAAACTAAGTTAATATGAAAATCTAGTTTTTTTAATATTTTTTATGATTTTTAATATTAGTAAAAAATAATTAAGAAAACAAATAGAATAAAAATAAGAAAATAAAATAAATTGGGTCAGGGGTGCAAACAACTTGCAAGGGGGTTTGTAAGCAAAAAATAAAATAAAAAAAATAATGCAAGCCCAATAAGGCCCAGGCGCTTGCAAAAAAGTCAAGAATGCAAAACATGTAAACAAAATGCAAAAGGGTTACCACTGGGGCTCGAACCCAGGTCCTAAAGGTTACAGGCACACGCTTCTACCACTGGGGTGGCTATACATCCGTTAACATAAGCAAAACAATAAATATACAAGGCAAAATGCGCCCTGATGACTTTGTCTTCAACCTCCAGCAAGACCAACTGTAACTTGGTCATTTCTCATCAAAAATGAAAACTGTAAACATGATACTTGTAGCAAATTTCCTCACGGTTTTAGAAATGTAAAGCATTAAAACTATAGATAAAAAATAAGCATGAATTTTAATGGCCCTAATCTGAACCCTAAAAATCTCAGAAATTTCAGTTTCAAAATTCTCTAAGCTCAAGCAAAATTAATGGAAACTATGGTCATGGTTAGATTTAGGGCAATGATATCTACATGTTTTGTTCACAAATAAACTATTGATCATTCATGTATGAAGATTTCAAAGTTGAGAAAACTTACCTCAAAACTAGAAATCGTGTTTTTAGTTTGTGCTTGTTTCAAGTGATGATGATGACCAGGTTAGCTTCCTTGAGGTCCTAGGAAGCTAATGCAATGATTAGCTTGAGCAATGGATGGCTGGAATGGTTTGAAGAAGTCAATGTGCAGAGCTCTGTTTTTGGAAATGAAGGATAATGTTAATGGTGTTACAGTTCTATAATAGGGTGTGGGATCAACTCTATATGATGTTTAGAAACTTTAGAAACCAAAAGGCCAAGAAACGCACAAGCAGATTATGAGTTCAATTTTTTGGTCAGTTTGTGTGAAAATGAAAGTGTGAAGTGTGATTCTGAGTTCTAGCTCTTTTTAGTGGTCAAGCATTCGTGTGTTTGGTGCAAATAGTTTGTGTATGTATAAACAAAAGTGTTTGAGTGCATTGGCAAGTCAGAAGTACAAGTTATTAGCTTTTGGCTAGGTTACTTGATTTTGAAGATAAGAGGGAAACAACTTTCAAGAAGAGGTACAAGCATAGGATGGGTGATTGTAAGTGTTTGAAACATTTCTCATGAGTATTAGGACTTCTTTGATCAGAAGAGAACAAGTGCAAGGCTCAAGAGCAAGTTTTGTACAAAAAGTCAATTTATCAAAATGGCAATGTAACCTTTCTTCCAAAAATGGATATAAAGCATGTCCATGCATTGAATGCTTGAAGTGAAGCCTCTAACAGCTGTGTAAACCATTAATTATGGAGTTCCAAAAAGTTTGAGGCCTGCAAAGTAGTGTTTATGCAGTATAGTTTGAATTTGAGTTTTGTTCATCACTAAAATGACTTGTAATTAAAGTGATAAAACCCTAATTTCATCTCTTCGATTCTCCCTACTCAATAATTTTCTCAAGGAGTTCTTTGACATTTTGGAAAGCTTGTAGTGTGCTCTACAACCTATCTTTGAATTTATTTTGGAGATTCCACTTGGAACTATATGAAAAATTGCCATGAAGTTGGGTCAAAATCCTGACCAAATTAGGGCAACATTTCACTAAGTGTTTAGTTTCATGACCACATGTTCATAAAATTATAACTTGAGATCCAAGAATTTTTGAAAGGAGTTGTGTAAAGAAAAGTTGTAAATTTCATGGAGATATACAACTTTCATGTTGGAAGTTTCTCTTGAATCATCTTGCATCATGGTGAAAAATTTGTTCAAAGTTATGAAAAAATATGAAATTTCCAACACTTAGAAAAATTTCTAAGTTTAGAAATTTTGACTTTTCAAAATGAAATCTTGACTTTTTGATTTCTTGATGAATAAGTTTCATATTTTGACATGTTTTGATGAATTGTGATCTTTGGCACTTGAATTTGACCAATAAGTCAAAGTTTGACTTTTCAGTATACAGTTGACTTTTGATCAGTTGACTAAAAAATTCATCTGTCAATCCAATGGACTTGCAATGTTTTGAACCATGTAATTAGGTAAAAATGATGCAATTGGACTCTAGAGATCATGCCTTAAACCAATTGACCATTTGCTAGGTCAAAAATCAGAAATTGCCCTTTCCTAGTCAAAACCCTAATTTTGACCATTTTTCCCTTTTGGAGATTTGATCAAATTTCTTGAGGAGTTATGGTACAAACTTGATAAAATGATACATATGAGTCTAGAATGTTGATATGGATAAAAAATTAGGAAGTTTGACTGTAAATTGGCCATAGTTGACTTTTCCCCCAATACAAATGATTTTTAGGTCAACTACTCAATTGACTAAGCAAAAGTGTGATCCAAGGCTTGAAACTTGACATGAGTGATATTGGAGGTCCATAATGATCCATGAAAATCATATGGGGCATTGGAAGCTCAAATATCCTTGTGAAATCTCAAACCCTAATTTTGTCATCAGTGTTTAAGGAGGTGTCTTGAGCTGATCAAACCCTAGTGCAGTCTTGAGCTAAGGAGATCTTGTGAGCAAATTCTTGATAAGTGAGGGGGAAATTTTGGGGTACAACAGCTGCCCCTGTTCAATCTTCTTAAACCTGAAGAGTTAGATTGACGAGTTTTGCCATTCGTGACTCGAAGGTGCAAGATGATTGGACACTAGAGTGCCCAGAAATTTGCACTCGGTGATGTGATGATTGGGGGGAATGGGCTTAAAGAGTCCATTTGGAGAGATGATGGAAATTTTTTTGGATATGGTCTTGTAGATGCCATCCAAAAATGATTGCTGAACTGAATCTGAAAGAGAATCTGGATGAGTATCAGAATGGCGTCCGTGTCTAGAGCGTATCTTAATTGTATCTGAAAGAGATTCTAAATGAGTATCAGAATAACGTCCATGTCTGAAGCGTATCTGAAATGTATATGAAAAAGACTCTGAATGAGTATCAGAATGGCATCCGTGTTTGGAGCGTATCTGAACTGTATCTAAAAACTGACTCTGAATGAGTATCAGAATGGTATCCGTGTCTGGAGCGTATCTGAACTATATCTGAAAGAGACTCTGAATGAGTATCATAATGGCATCCCTGTCTGAAGCATATCTGAACTGTATCTAAAAGTTGAAATCTGAATGAGTATCAGAATGGCGTCCGTGTCTGGAGCGTATCTGAACTGTATCTGAAAGAGATTCTGAATGAGTATCAGAATGGCATCGTGTCTGGAGCGTATCAGAACTGTATCTGAAAACTCTGAACATTGTTAATGGTAAATGTTGATTAATCTTATCCTGAAAAGGGTAAAATGTTATCTAATATGCAATGTCATGCTGTATGAAATGCATGGTATAATGCATTCGTGTTATAAATGTTTATGATATATGGATGTGACGTATGCGCATGCGAGCTAATCTGCTACACTGCGGGGATTGGGGAAAATAAATCCCTGACTGCTGCTGAGGATATGGAGTGTAAATCTTTGTGTTGTGAAGTTGAAGTGTTAATGAATTTCCGCTAAGAGAAATAAACTTTGTTGTAAGGGAAATGTCGTGTACTGCTTGTAAAAGCCTGTTGGGGAATTCTGAGTAACTTGTTGACTTCTACTTGGGATTGATAACTGGAACCTTTGTTCCGCTGGGGATTAAACTGCACAGTGCGGGGGACTTTATGGAAATAACTTGGAGAGATTTTCCTATTTCTTAAATCCATCAGTGATTGTCTTTCTATTTTGTTTATTTGTAAACAGTAATTATGTTCAAATGCATATGTTCAAAAATAAATCATTGGACGTTTTTGTAAATGAAACACAAGAGTAAAGAAAAACAGATAGTTTTGCACTTTAAAAGGGATATTTTGTATTGACTTTGAATAAGTATTTTTGTACAATGAGACAAACATTCTAGTAAGAAAATGCTGTCGTAAAAAATGAAAAAAAAATTTATACAAAGAAAGGATAGCCTTGTGAAATAATCCCATGTGGTTCCCATTCTGCTATAACCTTAATATCTCCGAGCATCTTGTCTATTAGTTGCCTCGTCCGAAGATGATTGAACTGATCAGAACCTATGAGTTTGTCAGTGGAAGCCAAAGGTTGTCCATAAGGTGATTTGACGGGACATAGTCATACGCTTTAATTCCCTAACTTTTTCCTGGACCGCCCTTTCGTGTTTTCAGTCCACCGGGAAACCCTATTTTTCCTAAGCCGCCCTTTTGAGTTTTCAACTTGCCGGGTGTACAAATATTTTTGTTTTATCCCTAATTTTTGCCCGAACCTTTTTGGTTCGCCGGGATGCCCTTGTTTTGCCTAGGTGTGTCAACCTAACATGTCTCTTATGCGTAGTATCTTTTGACTATGTATGCGTTTGCGGGGTGCGGCAAGTCGTCGCCATCCATGGTGGTTAAGATCATCGCTCCACCATAGAATATGCTTTTGATTACAAATGGTCCTTCGTATGTAGGAGTCAATTTTCCCCTTGGATCACCTTGCGGCAGTATGATGTGTTTGATCACCAGATCTCCAACTTGATATACTTAGCGTCTGACCTTTTTGGTGAAAGCCTTGATCATCCGTTTTTGATGCATTTGACCATGATAGACAGTTGTAAGCCTTTTCTCATCAATTAAGTTCGATTGATCAAGTCGAGTCTGGATCCATTCGTCTTCATTCAGCCCTGCATCCTTCATAATTCTTAGAGAGGGGATCTGGACCTCAATAGGCAAGACAACCTCCATGTTGTATACTAGAGAATATGGTGTTTCCCCGGTTGAGGTGCGAGCTGTGGTACGATATCCGTGGAGAGTGAATGGTAGCATCTCATGCCAGTCTTTGTATGTGACTGTCATTTTATGTATGATCTTTTTAATATTCTTATTTGCGGCTTCGACAGCACCATTCATCTTTGGCCGGTAAGGGGGAAGAATTATGATGCTGGATCTTGAATTGCTCGCACAGGGCGGTGATCATAGTATTGTTTAGATTCGTACCATTGTCTATGATAATCCTCTCCGGGATACCGTAACGACATATGAGATTCTTTTTAATATTCATATTAATCCCCCACATAGCAAATGGCCAAGGAGCCATCAAGACATTCAGAGGAACCGGAGGTACGTGCACCTTGTCAGCATAGATCTGACACTTAAGGCAATTTTGAGAGTGTTGATAGCAATCTGCTTCCATGGTAGACCAGTAATAGCCTGCCCGTAGGATTTTCTTTGCCATCGTATGCCCAATTGAATGTGTGCAAAAAGTGCCTTCATGTAATTCAACCATGATCCTTTCAGCTTCGACCTTGTCTATGCACCGAATTAACACAGAGTCATGGTTGCGTTTGTAAAGAATGCCATTACTAAGGAAGAATTTAGCAGAGAATCTCCTTAAGAACTTCTTATCATTGACTGAAGCTCCTTCTGGATATTCTTGAGCCTCGAGATACCTCTTGACTTCGTGAAACCAAGGCTGGTCCACTACTTCTTCAGTATTAATCTCGTGACAGTGTGTTGGTTCATCCATTCGTTCAATGGTGATCTGGGGAGCCTCGTTATCCCATTTAAGTTTAAACATGGACGACATTGTGGCTAGTGCGTCTGCTAGCTAATTTTCTTCTCGTGGGAAATGCTCAAAGGTAATCTTCTCAAAATGTGGGAGCAATGTCAAAACATGTTCTTTATAAGGGATAAGGTTAGGGTGTTAGATGTCCTATTCCCCTTTGATCTGGCTGATGACCAAAGTTGAATCTCTGAATACATTTAAGGATTTGATCCCCAAATCTATGGCAGCTTTAAGACCAAACATGCACACTTCATATTCCGCCATGTTGTTTGTACAATTGAAGTAGATTCTTGAAGTAAAAGGAGTATGACACCCTTCAGAGATATGAGTACAGCACCGATACTGTTGCCGAGTGCGTTAGATGCCCCATCAAAAACCAGGGTCCATCGGGATCCTTGTTCAGGTCCGTCATATGGCCTGAATTCTTCATAGTTGTTTACCATCATGATATCCTCATCTGGGAATTTGAACTTCATAGACTGGTAGTCTTCCACAACTTAGTGAGCAAGGTGATCAGCTAGTACACTGCCCTTTATTGATTTTTAGGTAGTATATTGTATGTCATATTCTGTCAGGATCATCTGCCATCTCGCTATTCTCCCAGAGAGAGCAGGTTTCTCGAAGATGTATTTTATCAGATCCATTTTAGATATCAACAAGGTAGTATGAGTCAACATATCGTGTCTTAGCCGGCGAGCAACCCATGCCAGAGCGCAACAAGTTTTCTCGAGCAGTGAATATCTTATTTCACAGTCGGTAAACTTTTTGCTCAGGTAATAAATAGCATGCTCTTTCCGGCCAAACTCGTCATGCTGCCCCAGCACACACCCCATTGAATTTTCCAAAATGGTTAGATACATGATCAATGGTCTTCCCTCGACTGGTGGCATCAAAACAGGAGGCCCTTGCAGATACTATTTGATCTTGTCGAAAGCGGTTTGGCATTCATCATTCCATTTGACTAATTGATCTTTCTTCAGTAATTTGAAGATTGGTTCACAAGTAGCTGTCAGGTGAGAAATGAATCTGGAAATGTATTTTAAACGTCCCAAGAATCCTCTGACTTCCTTCTCGGTACGAGGAGCAGGCATCTCTTGTATCACTTTCACCTTAGCAGGATCTACTTCAATACACTTATTGCTGACGATAAAGCCTAGGAGCCTACTAGACCTTACTCTAAATGTGCATTTATTTGGGTTCAACCTCAGCTTGTACTTCTTTAGCCTCTCAAACAGTTTATGTAAATGATCAAGATGCTCTTCTTCTGTTTTAGATCTAGCTATCATGTCGTCCATATAGACCCCTATTTTGTGATGTATCATGTAGTGAAATAGAGCTACCATGGCATGCTGATAGGTTTCCCTAACATTATTCAATCCGAATGGCATAACCTTGTAGCAGAATGTGCCCCACTGTTAGACAAAAGTTGTCTTCTCCATGTCCCCAGGCGCCATTTTGATTTGGTTGTAGCCTGAGAAACCGTCCATGAAGGAAAACACTTTGTGTTGTGCCGTATTGTCAACTAGAATATCAATGTGGGGGAGTGGGAAATCATCCTTAGGGCTTGCCCTATTAAAATCTCTATAGTCCACGCACATTCGCACCTTGCCTTCTTTTTTGGGCACGGGAACAACATTGGAAACCCATTGCGGATAAGAGGTGACGGCCAAGAGTCCAGTGTTGAATTGTTTCATGACTTATGCTTTAATTTTCTCCGACATATCTGGTCGCATACGACGGACCTTTTTCTTTACTGGTGGGAAGTCCTCTTTTGTAGGTAAACGATGTACCACAATATCCACATCAAGTCCTGGCATGTCTTTATACGACCAGGCAAAGACCTCAACATAATCGTGCAACAACTGAATTAGACGCTTTTTGACACTTAGTTCCAGATTGGCACCAACCTTGACCTCTCTTTTGTCTTCTTCAGTTACTAGGTTGATCGTATCCACGGGTTCCTCGTGGGGCTGAATGGTTCTCTCTTCTTGTTGTAGTAACCTGGCGAGTTCCCCTGGTACTTCACAATCTTCCTCACCTTCGTCTTCGGCTTGGTAGATTAGGTTTTCAGAGTCCCAGAAGGCCATAGCAGAACCGTTACCCATGGGATCCCGAATGGAAGTAGACCTTCTGTTGTACCCCAAAATTTTCCCTCCCATATTCTTCAAAATTTGCCAAGTCAAAGCTTCAAAATTCCCCAAGGGTTGCACAGTTCAAGGACCTCCTAACAGTCAAAAACTAGGGTTTTGGTTCTGACAAAGAAATTGAAGTTTCCAAGGGTTCAATAAAGTCCCACATGCCTACAAACATGGTCAAGCATCCTCATGTCAAGTTTCAAGACTTACAGCACAAAATTGCACAGTCAAAAACCCTAATTGCCCTACAGTCAACTGCAGGGGCAAAATGGTCATTTGACAGTCAAAAGTTCAAATTTTTGGTCAACATCTCATTTTGAAGCCACAAACATCATTTGATCAATGATTGATCATGATTCTCAAAGTATGGCTCAAAAAATCTCAAGATGCAAAAGTTTCCATATTTGGACTGTTGAAAAAGTCAACTGTAACTTGACCAAGTCATAACTTCCACATGGATTATCAGAAAAATTCCATCCAAATCTCATTTTGAAGATAAAGACATTTCCTACAACTCCTCTTCACACTTCAAGTCCAAGAAATTCTCTCACAAAAAGTTATCAATTTCAACATTATAGGTCATTTTCAAAAGTCAACAAAAAGGGACTTTAAGTCAAAGACCATAACTTGAGATTGGTGAGTAAAAATGACATGGGACCAAAGACATTGGTTAGAGGACTTCAAGACCTTTCCAAAATGTCCAAGAACATGAGTAAAGCTTAAAATTTGAGCAAGTTATGCCTTGTGGAAGTTGGGAAATTTTTGGATATTTTGAAAAGTCAACTTTGCTTCAAATGTCTTAAAAATGCTAATGGGCCTCTTTTTCTTCCAAGATTCATCATCCAAGGCATGTGCACGACCATTGGGCCCAAAGGGAAGTTTTTCATCATTTTTATTTATTTATTTGAATTTTTAATTGCTAATAATTCATTTAATTAATTAAAATATATGAAAAATACCAAACCTAAGTTTTTAAATCTTTTTATGCATGAAATACACTCAATATTTCGTGCATGATCAGATTTGGAAAGAATCAAGGTAATTGAACATGATTTGTATCAAATTTGCATGGAAAAAGATTTGAAAATATTATGCAAAATCACAAAATCAAAAGCATTGATTCCATGGATATTTGGCTTATTTTGTTGACCTAAAACACTCATACATATATGTACATTAAAACCCTTAATCATAACCTGAAAGCTGCGCCCAAAAGCCATAACCAAGTTTGCATTTTTTCAAGAAAATTCTAAAACTGAAATCACGATTGCAACGGTTTTCAAGCCAAAATAACCATTCTATCACCTTCCTGGGACATCAAGGAAGGCTCCTGGATCAAAATCATAGCTTCTAAGCTCCAGAATTGGTAACACGAAACAACCCTGTTCATCATATTTTTTGTATTCGTGCATCAATTTACACGCATCATTCTTGCATTTTTTGGATTGATTTATACTAATGAGACCTTCCTGAAGCTAACCATGTAGTTTGATTGAATTTTTATGCACCATACGCGAAATTGCCATTGTTGTCTTTTAGGGTTACAGAGGTCACGAATTGGGGCTTCCTTATTCAGGAACAATTGAGACTTGAGACCTACACCACTGAACTCAACATGCTTGGACGATCCAGAATCACTAGTCGCGCCCTTTTTATTTTGGCTTAATTTCTATTCGCTATTTTCTGTATTTCAGATTGTGGGGGTTCAAAACCCCCGCTATTTAATATATGTTTGCAGGCAAAAGCAAGGAATCAGTGGGGAAGATGATGCGTGGAGGAATACCATTGGAGGATTCAAATAATTAGCGCGTTTTTTTGTTCTGTCCACTAATCCATTTTTTTTTCATTATATTATTTAGTTTCCATTAGGTTAATGAATGAACGCACTAGCTTGAATGGTGAAAAGTAACATTGGTAACCTTTGGGACCTGGGTTCGATTCCCAGGTCCCCCTCTTTGTCTCAATATTTTTTCTTCCAATATAATTCCATGCAGCTTCAATTCCTGGGTGCACCATACATCCACAATCTCAGCTTGCCACGCACATATCAAGATCAATCAAAGGGCTATGATTTGGAGACCATCATGGACATGAGTCAATGCACACACACGCTAGCCAAAAAGTCAACAAGGCCAAAGGGTCATTGGGCCAGAATTGCTACAATTATACCTCCTGATTGGGGCAGAACCCCCCTTGGTATTGTATTTCTTTCTGTTTTCTTTATTTTATTTTTTATTATTTGTTTTAATTCCATTATTTTCTTTTAATTCAATAAAAAATTAATTTCATATAAAAATAGTAAAAAATCAGAAAAGACAAAAAAAATAAATATATTTTATTTTAATATTTTTGTAAATAAATAATATCATTTAAATTAGTTTTCAATTCTAGGGTTAATTTCAATATCTTCTCTTAATAAATTAAAATTTGTAGAATTAGGTTTTAATTATTTTTACCTTTTATTTTTCATAATTAATTATATTTTCTTGTAAATAAAATTGCATTAATTAATTAGGTTTAATTTTAGGTTAAATTTTAATGCTTTTCTTGATAAATTAAAAAAAACTAGAATTAGGGTTAATTAATATTTTAATTTCATTTAATTCTCATTAAAATATTCATAAATATAAAAAACCTCAAAAATCTTTTCTTTTCTTTCTTTAATTTAATTAATTTGTTAGTAATAATTTAATTTCATTAAAAAGGGTCCAACGCCCTCGCTTCCAATTTTAATTCAATTCGCGCATTTATTTCTTTTCTTATAATTTTTAATGTAATTCTCCCAAAGCCATGTAATTCGAACATTTTATATTTCTCGCACTTTATTTCTTTATGTTATGTCAAATCGGGTCCTGGATTAAATTTGGCGATGTGGACCCGTGCCTTTGTAATAGTTTAGAAACTTTATATTTCTCGCAATTTTTTAACCATTAATAATGGCATGCAAGAATGAATGACTAAAATAAAAACAAAAGCGTAGATCACCCATGACATGACAAGACAAAAATAAATGAATCTGACACACAAATCACACACCACCCCTAGGGTACGCCTCACTGTTGCCTTACCTCGAAAGGTGATCGTCAAGTAGAGGATGTCTTAGTAAGTCCTCATGATCCGGGAACCTGGCATGAGGGTAGCTTCTAAGGTATCTTCCTATTGCTCTGGTGATCACCATGTCCCCAACCTCGAATTGACCCGAACACCTCCAATGGTGGTGCTACTTACCTCTCAATGGTGGGATGACACTACTTTAAAGGACATTTACACAGACGAATTCCTTAGGGTAGGTAGACGACTCTAGATACTTGCTCTAAATCTCAAAACAATTCAAAAATACTTTTCACACCGACACCTTTTCAAAAAGCTTTCGAAAGCAATTTTTCAAACACTCTTGAGGACCGATACAAGAGTCGAACTGGAATTTTCAAAGAAACTTTTTAAAACCCACAGTTGAAAAGCAAACAAACAATTTTGAAAACACAAGTGAGCAAGTATCTAAGAGCCCATGGATAACCATGGATAGAAAGGGTGCTAACACCTTCCCTTTCTATAATCTACCTCCCGAACCGAGAGCAATCTCTATAAGGAATTTTTCTGTGCTTTTGTCCTTTCCATTTGGAGAAAATAAAAGACGGTGGCGACTCTTGCTTCCGCGAAATTTCGCGAACCAGCGTTAAACAGTCAGTTCCAGATCCACCGATCACAGAACTGGCGACTCTGCTGGGGAATTAAACTTAAAGTGAGGTGTACCTTAGGACTAAGATCACTGTGTTTTCCATTGTATTGACTTGTATGCTTTCAATTTGTGGGTTGCATGGGAGTTACATAGATCCTAACCCGGATCTGGGGATACCCTGTTTAGGTAGCATAAGCTGTGAGGGACCTGTCCGGCGTAGACCGACACGGGTGAAACAGTGGCTACGTTGGTGTGGCACCTTGGTCTGTACCGATATCCCTTGTGTTGCAACGAGGAGAATATGGGTCTTCTGAGGAGTCATTAAGCACCAACAACCTTAGAACCTTAAATGACATAACTTGGCCATTAGAACAGTAGCAGTATGCTACGCCCATTGAGGCTAAACTCTCGTGATGGTTCTGGCCGCAAGAAAAGATTGCGATGCTGGAGTTATGACCAATTGAGGGTAGTCAATGATATTGGGATCCTCTAAGAACCCGGTTACTTTGATAGGATAGGTTGAGCCCACCAACTTCAAAGGGTAATACCCAGACCCCATGCTGGCCTAAACTCTAAGGGCTTCTATTATGTGACTTGTGTGCCCTCGTACTTGACTACTCGCATGCTTGTTATCTAACACATGAACTACTTGCAGGTTTTGTTTATAGTCCTTAATTGGGACTCATAACAGGGTTGACTAAGCTACTTGCAGGTTTTGTTTATAGTCCTTAATTGGGACTCATAACAGGGTTGACTATGTTTCTTGCAGGTTTTGTTTATAGTCCTTAGTAGGGACTTATAACAAAGTTACCCACATTACCCCATGCATAGCATAACATCATACCATTGCATGCATCCTGCATAAAGACTAACCCGTTTAAAGGATCTCAAGGGCTTGTGATGCAGGTCAGAATGAACCATAATGTCTAGCAAGGGGCAAAGGGGATTTATTTTCCTCTAGCCAAAGTTGTCAGGGGCTATGACCCACTTGATATGGTGAGCTCTGACTCTTGAAGAAGGTTCCCTTAACCAAGGTTGTTTGGAAATCAAAACCAGACATGATGACTAAAGTCAGGGGCTATGACCCATTCGATATGGTGAGCCTTGACCCTCGAAGAAGGACTCTCAATAACATACATTTCCTTCAATCAAGCTATCAGATCCTAACTTTAACAATTTTCTTGTTTACCCTGCGAGATCCTTGAAAACATTGCATGCATACATCCATATCATTGCATTGCAGGTACCCTTTTGACAGGTTGCTTACCTTCTTCGCTGTTTATTTCAGCCGATCGTCATGAATCCTGAATCGTCTACTGAGCAATCCATCAAGGCTCTCCAGGCTCAGAATGCCCAGTTCTAGGAGTTGATTGTGAGCCTAGCTCAGGGTCAAAAAGAATTGAAGACTCTGATTCAGAAGAAGAAGAAGAGGACTGTTTTGTTCAGCCCTAGACGCAGATCTGGGAACACACTGCAGGATGAAGCTGAGAGGACAACTCCATCTGTGGGGAAAGGCAGTCCTCAGGAGGAAAGGGTTCCCAGTCCAGTGGTCTCCAATAACGAGACAGATTTCAACGACGAACAATACCCTCCTGCTGAAGACAAGTACAAGCAGTTGGAAGACCGTCTGAATGCAATGGAAATTCAACAAGTACCTGGTTTGGATTTCGGAGATTTGGGTCTAACTTCTGGTGTGGTGATCCCACACAAATTCAAAGCACCCTCTTTTGCTAAGTACGATGGGGCATCCTGTCCCAGGCTGCATCTCAGGTCTTATGTGCGGAAGATTCAACCGTATACCGTGGACAAGAACTTATGGATCCACTTCTTCCAGGAAAGTCTTTCAGGGACTCATCTCGAATGGTTCTATCAGCTGGATGGAACCAAAGTTCGTAACTGGGAGGAGTTGGCTACTGCTTTTTACAAGCAGTATCAGTACAATGCCGACCTCGCTCCTACGCGTACCCAACTCCAGGGTATGTCGCTAGGATCGGGAGAAGGTTTTAAAGAGTATGCGCAGAAATGGAGAGACCTGGCCGGTAGGGTACAACCACCGCTGACTGACCGTGAACTTGTGGACATGTTCTTGGGGACCCTGTCTGGTCGATTCTACAACCACCTGATTGGGAATTCGTCTGCTGGATTCACAGATCTTATCTTGAATGGAGAGCGAATAGAAGCTGGCATCAGGTCTGGGAAGATTCAAGAGGCTGCACCTTCTGATAAAAAGCCTCATCATGGAAAGAAAGAGTCCAATGCTGTGCACGGTAAAAAGAGCCATCATGAGGTAGGGGCAACCCAGATCTCCAATCCTAGACCTGCTCAACAAGGACAGGGGCAGCAGCACAAGGAGAGCGCACCCAAACGACAGTTCACCAAGATCAACATGTCGCTGGATCAAGCACTACAACAAATGTTGAAGGCAGGGCTGATCACCTTAAGGGCTCCTCTTCAGAATCCGAACACTTCTGCTCCGAACTACCATCCTAATGAGAGGTGTGCCTACCACTCTGATAGCCCGGGGCATACTACGGACAACTGCTGGCCTCTCAAGAACAAGATTCAAGACATGATCGACGCCGAAGAGATTCAATTTGAAGTACCTGAGACTCCGAACATAATCACTGCTCCGTTGCCCAATCATTGAAGACCTTTTGTTTATTTGAATTTCCGAGTTGTATTTTTCTTTGCTCATACAAACAATTAATGTCATAGCAAACTCTTTTATTCTATTAAAGCATCGCTTATGTCTGTTTTGGGAATTAATACAATTGTTTTCATTATATTCAAAATTGTTTTCATTTTTTCTGTGATGATCAACTCTTGATTAATAATTCTAAGCCTCTTGAGGGAGGATGACGAAAATGATACCACAATCTACAATATGCTTTTGAACAGACCCCGCTGATGAGGTACAAGCATTGTTTCAAATCCCTAAACACTGGAGTTATAAGGAAGATAATCCCTCGTTAACCCCTTTGAGCCAAAGAAGTAGGAGTTTTTCTTTTCGAAATTTAAAACCCTTAATCATAACCTGGGGCAGGGTAGTTCTCTCAGTTGATCCAAGTGCAGAACGAATAGCACCAAAGAGGTCCTTACAAAACAAAAGACAGTGATGGTTCCGAACAATCAATAAAGAAAGGCAGTCATTATCTTTCAAAATAAGAACCCATAAAATCAAAACCTATGAAGGAGACTTACAAAACTGGGGCATCCCGCTGACTGTAATCACAAAAGAAACAGTTCAGGCAAAAAATAGGGATAATAATAAAAGGAAGAGAAAAGAGGTCCTACAAACCCTCAACAAAAAAAAAACGACTTCCTATTCAGAATAAATCATCAGTATCCGAACCATCACTGATATATCAGGACAAAGACTCGAACAAGGTCTGACGTACGATCAGCTGAGCGTAGGTTTGAACAACATCACGAAGAGTGGGTGGGTACAAATAATTTGAGCCTTTATCCTTTGTTTCTTAAACCGTGAACCAGGCCACGTTATAACCCTTAAAAGTCCTAGCTGAAGCATGGGTTAGTTCGAAAGCATACTGTTACGAAAGGTATCCTGACTCCTTAAGGCCTACGGTAAATACGGAGTTGACATCACGTTTTACAAACATTCACTTGTTTTATGAAAAAGAATGCATTTTCAAAATCTTCAAGACAGACATAAGCTTTGCATTTTTGGTATAACATTGTTTGCATATGACTTTTTGTTTGAACAGCAGGAAAATTCGCACGAAGAATATCTGGTGAACAAAAAGCACTTCCAATCAAGGGGCAGACATGACCATGGTCCATTATCTGGGGCAGTCCAATCAAGATTCGGAGAATCTCTCAAAGGCCAAAGAGCCTGGGGCAAATCTCCGCCTGAGTCACTCGGGGCATTCCAACAACGAATCTTGCCTGATTAAACACCTTCTGGGGCATGACAAAATACTTCTAACATGGGCAACTCCCTACATTCTGAGAGCGTGGACATAGTCGAAAAAGAATACGCCTAATCAAAGACCCGCTAGGTTGACACACCTAGGCAAAAATAAGGGCTTCCCGGCGAACCAAAAGGGTTCGGGCAAAAATAAGGGATGAAATGAAAAAAATCTGTACACCTGGCATGTCGAAAACCTGAAAAGGCGACTTGGGCAAAAATGGGTATCCCGGTGGACTGAAAACCCGAAAGGGCGGTCCAGGCAAAAGTTAGGGATCAAAGCGTACGACTATGTCCTGGAATCTTGTCACCTGCCTATCAGAAGAAGGTTTGTCCATCAACAACTATCAGCACCTCACAGGGCTTCCTCTCCCACCTCAGAAACAGGGGCAGTAATGAGTCGACCAAACGGTCTAATTGTGCTGTCCACCAAGGTACCAAGGTAGGTTCAGCTGAAGAACGTAACCAGATGTCTTAATTCCCCAGAGAGTGAGCCAGCAAGTCAGTGCACTCTCCCCGAGCAAAGTTACAGTCAACCTTAAGGAAGTTGGGTATCCTCCAGCAGATCTCAATATTCCCCGGCAATATATAGGCATTCTTAACAAGCATCCCCGGCAGTCTGGGTCTAAAGACTGTTCCCCGGCGGTATATCAAACATTCAGTGGAGTTACTTCCCAGATACATCTCAAAACTTCCCCAGGAGAGTCCAATCTAGTTCCCAAGGAAAGTTGGAATCCATCTCCCCAAGCAGTAAGCTTATCCCCAGTAGATTCTGGAAGCTTATCCCCGCGGAATGCGAACGCGTCCCCCGGCTTCAGTCAAAGAGTTATTTCCTTACCAGGATATAACTGGGTTATCCTCAGCCAAAAGCCATGAGAAGAGCGTCCTCAACAGCGAAGTCTATTGACACTTCCAACACAACAAGGGTATCCCCAACAAGTTATTATCAACAACTCAACAAAGTATCTCTCTCCGCACAGAGTATTGCTTCCCAGTGAGATCGTTAGAGTACTTTTCTCCCCGCAGAGTTATCCATTCGCCAAGTTTATTCCCCAACGGGGTTATCTTCTCCTACCGGTATTCTTGCAACTATCATCCCCAGCGGAGGCAAAAATCTATTCTTCAACATCAGCCCAGGAGTGACTTCCCGGCACCCGTCGAGGATTTACTTTCCTAGACGAAAAACATACATTCATAAATATCACATTTTCATACATTATAGCAAGCATATACGCGTCATATCTTACAAATCTCATTTATGTTGAGAACATCATTGCTTGATCCATATCTTGCATTGCATATGACTGACCTTTATCTTTCAGGAAAGATCCAGTTAAATTCTCAGCTATATTTCAAGACCTAGACCGGTTCAGTTAAATCGACCCTAAGATTTTACTGTTTCTTATCCAGTCCAAGGCCTTCTCTGGTTCAGTCAGATTGACCCTAAGATCTCCCTGTTTCTTATCCAGTTGAAGACATTTCAAGACCTAGACCGGTTCAGTTAAATCGACCCTAAGATTTTACTGTTTCTTATCCAGTCCAAGGCCTTCTCTGGTTCAGTCAGATCGACCCTAAGATCTCCCTGTTTCTTATCCAGTTGAAGACATTTCAAGACCTAGACCGGTTCAGTTAAATCGACCCTAAGATTTATCTTTTTCTTATCCAGTCAAAGGCCTTCTCTGGTTCAGTCAGATCGACCCTAAGATCTCCCTGTTTCTTATCCAGTTGAAGATTTCAAGACCTAGACCGGTTCAGTTAAATCGACCCTAAGATTTTACTGTTTCTTATCCAGTCAAAGGCCTTCTCTAGTCCAGCTAAATCGACCCCTAACAGATTTTCCTGATGAAGACTCAGTAGAAGATATCCAAGATTCTCTCAGCGTTACTGTTGAGGTAGAAGTCGCCCAAGATTCTCTCAATGATTACTGTTGAGGTTGAAGTCGTCCAAGATTCTCTCAATGATTACTGTTGAGGTTGAAGTCGCCCAAGATTCTCTCAATGATTACTGTTGAGGTAGAAGTCACCCAAGATTCTCTCAGCGTTACTGTTGAGGTAGTAATCACCCCCAGATTCTCTCAGTGTTACTATTGAGGTTGAAGTCGCCCAAGATTCTCTCAGCATTCCTGTTGAGGTAGTAATCATCCAAGGTTCTCTCACCGTTCCTGTTGAGGTAGTAACCATCCCTGGTTCGTTCATCATCGTTTGAAGCTCCAGATCCAGCTCCTGTAACCAGACAGGACACATCTACCCAAGAATTTGACGACCAGCTCCTGTAACAGGTCAGATAATCATTTTTCTTTTTCAAGTACGCCAGCTCTTGCTAAGGAATCTCTTACGCGATCAATATCCAGATGGAATCTATAAGCCCATCCACAATCCATCACCTCTCAGCATGGCATCTATAAGCCCATCATCCTATCCATCAATCTCCAAATGGAATCTATAAGCCCATTCCGCCATCACACTGCTACTATGTGAGCGCAAATTTCTGGGCACTCTAGTGTTCAATCATCTTCCACCTTCGGATTACGAAATGCACGCCAGCCAATCTGCATCCTCAGGTCTAAGAAGATTGAACAGGGGCAACTGTTGCACCCCAAAATTTGCCCTCCCATATTCTTCAAAATTTGCCAAGTCAAAGCTTCAAAATTCCCCAAGGGTTGCACAGTTCAAGGACCTCCTAACAGTCAAAAACTAGGGTTTTGGTTCTGACAAAGAAATTGAAGTTTCCAAGGGTCCAATCAAGTCCCACATGCCTACAAACATGGTCAATCATCCTCATGTCAAGTTTCAAGACTTACAGCACAAAATTGCACAGTCAAAAACCCTAATTGCCCTACAGTCAACTGCAGGGGCAAAATGGTCATTTGACAGTCAAAAGTTCAAATTTTTGGTCAACATCTCATTTTGAAGCCACAAACATCATTTGATCAATGCTTGATCATGATTCTCAAAGTATGGCTCAAAAAATCTCAAGATGCAAAAGTTTCCATATTTGGACAGTTGAAAAAGTCAACTGTAACTTGACCAAGGCATAACTTCCACATGGATTATCAGAAAAATTCCATCCAAAGCTCATTTTGAAGATAAAGACATTTCCTACAACTCCTCTTCACACTTCAAGTCAAATAAATGCTCTCACAAAAAGTTATCAATTTCAACATTATAGGTCATTTTCAAAAGTCAACAAAAAGGGACTTCAAGACTTTTCCAAAATGTCCAAGAACATGAGCAAAGCTTACAAATTGAGCAAGTTATGCCTTGTGGAAGTTGGGAAATTTTTGGATATTTTGAAAAGTCAACTTTGCTTCAAATGTCTTAAAAATGCTAATGGGCCTCTTTTTCTTCCAAGATTCATCATCCAAGGCATGTGCACGACCATTGGGCCCAAAGGGAAGTTTTTCATCATTTTTATTTATTTATTTGAATTTTTAATTGCTAATAATTCATTTAATTAATTAAAATATATGAAAAATACCAAACCTAAGTTTTTAAATCTTTTTATGCATGAAATACACTCAATATTTCGTGCATGATCAGATTTGGAAAGAATCAAGGTAATTGAACATGATTTGTATCAAATTTGCATGGAAAAAGATTTGAAAAGATTATGCAAAATCACAAAATCAAAAGCATTGATTCCATGGATATTTGGCTTATTTTGTTGACCTAAAACACTCATACATATATATACATTAAAACCCCTAATCATAACCTGAAAGCTGCGCCCAAAAGCCATAACCAAGTTTGCATTTTTTCAAGAAAATTCTAAAACATAAATCACGATTGCAAAGGTTTTCAAGCCAAAACAACCATTCTATCACCTTCCTGGGACATCAAGGAAGGCTCCTGGATCAAAATCATAGCTTCCAAGCTCCAGAATTGGTAACACGAAACAACCCTGTTCATCATATTTTTTGTATTCGTGCATCAATTTACACGCATCATTCTTGCATTTTTTAGATTGATTTATACTAATGAGACCTTCCTGAAGCTAACCATGTAGTTTGATTGAATTTTTATGCACCATACGCGAAATTGCCATTGTTGTCTTTTAGGGTTACAGAGGTCACGAATTGGGGCTTCCTTATTCAGGAACAATTGAGACTTGAGACCTACACCACTGAACTCAGCATGCTTGGACGATCCAGAATCACTAGTCGCGCCCTTTTTATTTTGGCTTAATTTCTATTCGCTATTTTCTGTATTTCAGATTGTGGGGGTTCAAAACCCCCGCTATTTAATATATGTTTGCAGGCAAAAGCAAGGAATCAGTGGGGAAGATGATGCGTGGAGGAATACCATTGGAGGATTCAAATAATTAGCGCGTTTTTTTGTTCTGTCCACTAATCCATTTTTTTTCATTATATTATTTAGTTTCCATTAGGTTAATGAATGAACGCACTAGCTTGAATGGTGAAAAGTAACATTGGTAACCTTTGGGACCTGGGTTCGATTCCCAGGTCCCCCTCTTTGTCTCACTATTTTTTCTTCCAATATAATTCCATGTAGCTTCAATTCCTGGGTGCACCATACATCCACAATCTCAGCTTGCCACGCACATATCAAGATCAATCAAAGGGATATGATTTGGAGACCATCATGGACATGAGTCAATGCACACACACGCTAGCCAAAAAGTCAACAAGGCCAAAGGGTCATTGGGCCAGAATTGCTACAATTATACCTCCTGATTGGGGCAGAACCCCCCTTGGTATTGTATTTCTTTCTATTTTCTTTATTTTATTTTTTATTATTTGTTTTAATTCCATTATTTTCTTTTAATTCAATAAAAATATAATTTCATATAAAAATAGTAAAAAATCAGAAAAGACAAAAAAAATAAATATATTTTATTTTAATATTTTTGTAAATAAATAATATCATTTAAATTAGTTTTCAATTCTAGGGTTAATTTCAATATCTTCTCTTAATAAATTAAAATTTGTAGAATTAGGTTTTAATTATTTTTACCTTTTCTTTTTCATAATTAATTATATTTTCTTGTAAATAAAATTGCATTAATTAATTAGGTTTAATTTTAGGTTAAATTTTAATGCTTTTCTTGATAAATTAAAAAAAACTAGAATTAGGGTTAATTAATATTTTAATTTCATTTAATTCTCATTAAAATATTCATAAATATAAAAAACCTCAAAAATCTTTTCTTTTCTTTCTTTAATTTAATTAATTTGTTAGTAATAATTTAATTTCATTAAAAAGGGTCCAAAGCCCTCGCTTCCAATTTTAATTCAATTCGCGCATTTATTTCTTTTCTTATAATTTTTAATATAATTCTCCCAAAACCATGTAATTCGGACATTTTATATTTCTCGCACTTTATTTCTTTATTTTATGTCAAATCGGGTCAGGGATTAAATTTGGCGATGTGGACCCGCGCCTTTGTAATAGTTTAGGAACTTTATATTTCTCGCAATTTTTTAACCATTAATAATGGCATGCAAGAATGAATGACTAAAATAAAAACAAAAGCGTAGATCACCCATGACATGACAAGACAAAAATAAATGAATCTGACACACAAATCACACACCACCCCTAGGGTACGCCTCACTGTTGCCTTGCCTCGAAAGGTGATCGTCGAGTAGAGGATGTCTTAGTAAGTCCTCATGATCCGGGAACCTGGCATGAGGGTAGCTTCTAAGGTATCTTCCTATTGCTCTGGTGATCACCATGTCCCGAACCTCGAATTGACCCGAACACCTCCAATGGTGGTGCTACTTACCTCTCAATGGTGGGATGGCACTACTTTAAAGGACATGTACACAGACGAATTCCTTAGGGTAGGTAGACGACTCTAGATACTTGCTCTAAATCTCAAAACAATTCAAAAATACTTTTCACACCGACACCTTTTCAAAAAGCTTTCGAAAGCAATTTTTCAAACACTCTTGAGGACCGATACAAGAGTCGAACTGGAATTTTCAAAGAAACTTTTTAAAACCCACAGTTGAAAAGCAAACAAACAATTTTGAAAACACAAGTGAGCAAGTATCTAAGAGCCCATGGATAACCATGGATAGAAAGGGTGCTAACACCTTCCCTTTCTATAATCTACCTCCCGAACCGAGAGCAATCTCTATAAGGAATTTTTCTGTGCTTTTGTCCTTTCCATTTGGAGAAAATAAAAGACGGTGGCGACTCTTGCTTCCGCGACATTTCGCGAACCAGCGTTAAACAGTCAGTTCCAGATCCACCGATCACACCTGCATTGTGAGTGTGAGTGTGTGTAAGATTATAGCTATCTTTGAAAGAAATGAAAATGTAAAAAAGAAAAACAATGAGCACAAAGTTTGTATGTAAAAACGTCCACGATTCATTGATGTCATATGGAAATGAGATAATAACCCTTACAAATGAAGCATTGTGCCTCGGGTAAGACACAAGGTTTTAAGAGTCTGAATTGTTTTATATTACAGATCCAACAAAATGTAAAGACAAATTAATATGGGATAAAAGTGATCGGGGATAAAATCTCTGGCCTCCCAGTTGCTGAGCCCTCCGCTGACGATTGGGAAGATCCAATCCTCCATGTTGTAGCCATCTTCATCATCCTCCACGGCGTTGACTTCACGGTTTCTAATCTTCAAGGGTGGTCCTCCAGCACGAGCGCGGCGTACAACCTTCTGGGAACCTGAAGTGAAACCCAGGCCAAACTTGTTAAATTTGTATGGGATATCTGAGAATTATCCCCAAATGGTGCACCCACCTTCTTCTATCACTGCCTTGGCATCCTTCAAAGATGACATCCTTAGTGGAGGCCTTGTAATCTTGGGAACCCGAGACACAACCTTAGTTACTGCCACATCTTGCGTGACTTCTTCAAAATGCTGGAATGGAGTTTCAATAAATTCACCATATAATTCCACATATCTGAAGGAATTGAGATGGCTGGTCATATACTCTTCTTCTCCATAAATGGTGATGATCTTCCCTTGAATTGGATATTTCAGCATTTGGTGCAACGTAGAAGTAACAACGCCAGCATTGTGAATCCACGGTCAGCCTAGCAAGCAGGAATATAAAGGGAGAATATCCATTACATAAAAAGTTGAATCAAATGTTTGGGTTCTAACCTTTATGGGGATATCCACTTCCCCATGCACCATTCTTTTTTAGCCGTCAAAGGCTCTCACTACTATGTTACTCGATTTCAATGTCAATCCCTCACAGTTAAGCCTATTAAGAGCCTTTTTAGGCAATACATTCAGAGACGAGCCTGTGTCCACCAAAACATGAGCCAAGGTTGTGCCCCTGCACTCAACTGAGACGTGTAATGCCTCATTATGCTTCCTCCCTCTAAGAGTTAAATTAGTATCCGAAAAACCTAAACCATTATCTGCAGTCAAGCTGGCTACGCAGTCTTGGAACTGATCGGCAGATGTTTCTTGGGGTACATGAGCAGTTTTCAGGAATTTTACCAAGGCTTTTGCATGAGCCTCGAAACATAGTAATAAAGCCAGCATGGAAATTTTTGATAGAGTTTGCCCCAGTTGCTCAACTACATTGTAGTCGCTTCTTTTTATGATCTTTAGAATTTCTTCCATCTCTTTTCGGGAGGTCTCAGGGATAGCCAATGATTGTACCTTCATCCGGACAGGCTCAATCAGAGTACTTTTACCTCGAGTCTCAGTTGAATCGGCAGCAGGAATGCCAGTAGGAGTGATAACAGGGGTTGTAACAGCTTTGTCAGCACGAGTATTAGTGGAGATGATTGTAGGACTAGGAACAACCTTTGGAGGAGCAACAACAACATGAATGATTACGGGCCCAGAAACTGCTTTTGGGGGAGCAATTTCTGGAGAGAATATCCTTCCTCTTCGGGTAATCTTGCTAGTCCCTGCAATATTACTGATATTGGAGTCAACTTTCTCAGAACTTGAATCTTCGGCAGATGGCCAATCTTGCTTGATACCATGGTAGTAGACATCCCCTCCATAATTCCATGGTACAGTTTTCTCTGACGAATACGGGATTGGTCCAGGAATTGTAATTATCAAAGGAGCTACTTTTGGAACTGATGTAATCCTAACGGGTCTTTTGGTGGAGACCCTAGAAGAATTGGCGGAAATGGTAACGATGGAAACATCATTATAAGAAACAGTTGGAATAGAAGTCTTTTCAAACAAAATTTCCTTGTTATCTATTAGGCACTAAACGCCTGTTTTCAACAAAGGACAGTTGGTTGGTAAGGACAAACAGAAATGACAGCTTTCATCACAGCATGGGAATACACCAGCATTCAATAAGTTCTTTTTGATAGTTAGGAGTGGGGTCATAAGTTCATCAACTGAAGTAACAAACATATCTTATTCAATGGCGTTGGCATTATGGTTGTGCTTGGGCATAGGGGCAGAAATGACATAGATCTTTTATGGCGCATCGAATTCAATCTCTTTTGCTTCAAGGAGGAATTGTAATTTGTTCTTTAGAGCTCAACAATTGTTAGTTTCATGGCCGGGAGTCTCAGAGTGGTATGCACAGCGGGCATTAGGATGATAGTGAGGAGAGGTTGTGTTAGGATTCTTTGGAGCTTCTTTCAAAGTCACTAGGTTGGATCTTAACAAATGTGGCAATACTTGAGAGAGTGTCATGTTAATTCTGGTGAACTGTCTGACTGGTCTTTCCATCCTTGGTTGGTTGTTTCTTTGCTGATTAGGCACAGGTTTAAGAATCATAACAGCCCTCACCATTGGACGATGTTCGGCCCTATCTTGATTTCTCTGAGGATATACAGCAACCACTTCTTTCTTTCCGATGAATGGCTTCCTTACTGCAACAGAGGATGCATCTTTTTAAATCTTTCCATTCTTTATCCCGGCTTCTACCCTTTCTCCGGTCAATATCAATTCAGTAAAACCTGCCAATGAACTCCCAATTAAGTGATTGAAAAAGGGAACAGACAAGGTGCCCAAAAACATGTCTACCAACTCTCTTTTAGATAGGGGAGGTTGAACTCTTCCGGCCAAGTCCCTCCATTTTTGCGCATAGTCCTTGAAGCCTTCACTTGAAACCATGGCCATACTCTGGAGTTGAGTATGGGTGGGTGCAAGATCAGCATTGTATTGGTATTGTTTGTAAAAGGCTGCAGCAAGATCCTCCCAGTTATGAACATTATCTCTTTCTAACTAATAAAACCAATCAAGTTGAGTTCCAGACAAACTGTCTTGGAAGAAGTGTACCCATAAATCCTTGTCGGAGGTATGAGGATGGATTTTCCTCACATAGGACTGGAGATGCATTTTGGGGCATGAGACTCCGTCATACTTGGCAAACATAGGTGCTTTGAATTTTGGAGGAATGACAATTCCCGATACTAGTCCCAACTCCTCAAAGTCCAATCCAAGCACTTTTTGCATTTCCATTGCACTTAACTGCTCTTCTAGATGCTTATACTTGTCGTAGGCTAGAGGGTATTGTTCTTCAGAATAGTCTTCTTCTTCGTCTTCCTCTTCCTCTTCTGACTGGACAACTGTTTCTTTGCCTTTCCCATCTTAATTGTCTTTCTCACCGGATGTTGTTGCAAAGTCTAAGGCCCTTCTTGTTTTCCCTTGGAATCTTCTTCCCATGTTTAGAACTCCGGCTATCTTCTTTGTCTTATTTTTCTTCTCCTCAACCAGCAAGGTTTTCAACTCTTTTTGTCCTTTGGCTAGAGTTAAGAATAACTATTGAAACTGTGCATTCTGAGCTCTGAGGTCCTTCACCGTTTTCTCGAGATCCATCTTACTGAAATAAATAGTAGAGAGATGAGGAGACTTATTGCAAGAAACATGCTTATGTTATGATGAGTGGTAAATGCATATGCAATGATTTCAAAGATTTTAACATTCAAATTTGTTTTAGACAAAAGGAAACACACGTTATATTAATAAATTAAAGCTTGAGTACATCAACGCCTCCTTGGGCTAAATAATATAAAAACTCTAAGATAAAAAGGTGGTTCGGATCCTCTTTGGTGCAATGTAGGCATTCAGAGTCTGCTCTTCCTGAAGTAGCCTAGTGAGTTCCAAAACCTTCTTCTCGCTTGCGTAGAATTGGGCTTCGAAAGTATCTCGCTCCCCCTTGAGTTGTATCCAATCTCTTTGTAGATATTCAAGAGAGGTAGGCATGTCAGGATGTAGGGTAGTGTATGGAACATCTCCTTCCACGACAAGCTCAATAATTACCGGGAGAATGGAGGGATAAGGCATCATAAGACTTTGAGCACGTGTTCGTACCCATTTGAGGTAAGGCTTAAGAGGGATGGAATTCTTGTTCCCCAAAGTCTTGCTATCTACCTTTTTCAACATCCTCCAAGCTCGGATAAATCTCTGGCAAAGACCTTGATCGTCGTTCTCGTAGTCGAATACCAAATCTTGAATCAGCATCTCATGCCGATCATCCCTTCGGGCGTAACCAAACTGTCTTAAGGCTAACCAGGGGTTGTAGGTGATACCTCCCCTAATGCCAAGTAAGGGGACATTAGGGAACTCTCCACAACGGTCGACAATAGTAACATTCTCTATGGATCGGGAGCACCAATGAATGTCTGAATGTTTGAGCATCATCAACCTTTGTGACCACCTTGAACCTTGCTCGTTCTTTAATACAGATTGGGGAAAATGTGAAATAAACCATTTTCCCAAGAGAGGAGTGCAACATATAAGGACACCTGTTTTCCTCATTGTGCAAGTGTGAAAAGAGTGTAGGATGTCTCCTAGCAATGTAGGCACCGGGTTGCGGGATATGAAGATTTTTACGGCGTTCACATCTATGAGTTGGTTAGGATTTGGAAACAAAACCATACCATAGATGAGGAGAGCCACAATTTCCTCAAAGGTTTGCAAATACAAAGAGTTCCAACAGTTTTGGGCTTTCTCAAATAAGAACTTTTCTAGGAAACCCTTGACACCACTCCTTGTTTCCCAATGAGTTGTGACATCAGATGATTGCAAGTGTAGATCTTGAGCAATCTCTTCTGGATTTGGGTCTCTTTCCGTACCGTTGAAAGGTAGTTGATTGAGAATGGGAATCCTCAAGAGTCGGTAGAATTCTTCCAAAGTAGGCACAAGTTGGTAATCAGGAAATGTGAAGCAGTGGTGTAAGGGATCAAAGAACTGAAATAGCACCTTCATCATGTCCTCATCTGTGTTGGAGGTGACCAATTTGAGCAGGCGACCATGTCTCTTGGTGAATGGAGAGTTTTCAGGGATCCTTGAAGCTAGCTCCTTAAGTTATGGAGGTATCCTCACAAGATTGACTTGAATAGTTTTCATGCGAATAGAATCCATGTCCTACAAAACAAGAACAAAGATGAATCCCAAAATCCTTGAAATGGTTAGTGAATGTGTATGATGTTATGATGTTCATGATGTTATGTACAAGTATGTATATACAAACAAAGCAAAAAAGTCCTTAGGTTTAGGCTTGCATGGAGTCTCATAGGTAAGTACCCTCTTTAAGTTTATTTGTCTTAAACATGTCCTAGTAATAGTAACCAGGTTCTAAGGAGCTCAATATCACTGGTTTGTTTCCTTGGTCATTGTTTCAGCACAAGCCTCTTTAATGGCGACCGAAATATCCTAAGAAACCAAACCTCAACGAGTGTAGTATCGAGTATCTACCAACTTCGGACTACACCAAAGCCGGTCATCTCAATACATCCTAAAGGCCAAGTTGGTCAAGTAAAGGTTCTAAAAGTTCATTAGTGCTTCATGACATCACTCAGCGGCCCCGTATTTTCTTTGATTAACTAAAAGGCTACCGGTACCCTCAAATATGTCGCACTAACGTAGCTATTTCTTAGACCATGTCGGTATACCCCACACAGTTTCTACAATGTATTGCTACTTACCTATAAGGTATCCCAAATCCGGGTAGAGGATTCAAACCCAAAAAATAACCATAATGCAAAGCAAACAAGTCAAACAATTAAAAGCAAGTAAATATGATCTAACCCTAAGGTAACCCCACTTTTAGAAAATTCCCCACCAGAGTCACCAGTTCTGTGATACGGTGGGAGAACTGACTTGAGGATTTTGCGTTTGATCGCAAATTTTACGGTTAGCAATAGTCGCCACCGAATTTTCTTTTATCCAAAAGGAAAGGTGAAAAAGCACAGGAAAGACCTTTGAGATTATTTCTTGAGTTCGGGGGGTAGATTATGAAAAGGGAAGGTATTAGCACCCTTTTCATCCATGGTTTTCCATGGGATCTTTGTTACTTGCTAGATCACTTGCTTTTGTTTGAAATTGTGCTTGGTGTGGTTCTTGAAAGTATTTTGTAAAGAGGTCATTGTTTAGGCAATCTTTGTAATGATTCTTATTTGTAAGAATGTATACAAAGATGTTTGATCTTTTGAAAATGTTTTCAAGTTTGTAAGATGTTTGAAAGTGTAGGTGTTTATTTTGAAAATAGCAAGGATGCTTTGTTTGAAATTGAGCAAGTAATTAGGAGCATTCTACCTATTCAAAAGTCCTTCTTGTTCATTTTCCTTTTCCTTTGACATTGTTATCTTACCATTGATTTGGTAAGTAACCCTATCTTTGGATGTAAACGGGACGGGCGTGGGTCATCGTATAACCATGATTAGCAATATTGCAAGGTCTCTTAGCATTCTATTTAGGTACTAAGATCATTTGAAAGGCAACTTAGATAGCGTCATCGAGGGACTATGATCTTGTATTTGCTTGTTTTTGCTAAGATACCTTACATGTGTAATATGGCCATTTTGTATAAGGCAACCAAGTGGAATAACCCTAGGGATGCTTGTGTGCAAGTGTATTGTTTTCATGGTTGTTTTTGTCTTGAATTAGGATTTTCTAAGTATTGGATTTAGTCTTTCCATACAAGCCCTAATTACTAGCATATTATGTATAAACCAATAAATTGCGGAATTTAAAGTTACTACGCTATTATAACATTTGTGGGAGGGGGTGTACAAATTGAAAGGGGATTGCAAAAATGTAAACCTAGTTAGTCTATTACAACCATATTGAATGAGTATTAATGTACAAGGAATTTAAATAAATTTAATGTACAAAATGAATAAATGTACAAAAATGCAAAACGTAAAGAAAATGGATCTTTGTTTAGTTTTCATGAGAAAAAAGGAATTTGTTTTAACCTAGTTAACTAAATAAAATAATTAATTAAACTTAAATTTATTAAGAAAAGATTTTAAATAAAACTCTAATTATATTTAGTTGATTAAAAGAAAATAAGGTAGAAAAAGTACTTTTGGTATTTTTGTCTTTAAAATATTTATAGCATTATAAAATATTTTTAGCCTTTAATATTAAAATAATATACTTTAAATGGTGTGAAAGAAAATAAATAAAAACATAGTATTAATTAAATTTATAACATAAATTAGTATAAATAAATAAAGTATAGTTAATAAAAATATTTTTGTGAGAAAAAATAAAATAAACTAAGTTAAAATGAAAATCTAATTTTTTAAATATTTTTTATGATTTTTAATATTAGTAAAAAATAATTAAGAAAACAAATAGAATAAAAATCAGAAAATAAAATAAATTGGGCCATGGCTGCAAACAGCTTGCAAGGGGTTTGTAAGCAAAAGAAAAAAGAAAAACAATGCAAGCCCAATAAGGCCCAGGCACTTGTAAAAAAGTTCGGAATGCAAAACATGTAAAACAAATGCAAAAGGGTACCAATGGGGTGGCTATACATCCGTTAACATAAGCAAAACAATAAATATACAAGGCAAAACGTGCCCTGATGACTTCGTCTTCAACCTCCAGCCATACCAACTGTAACTTGCTCATTTCTCATCAAAAATGAAAACTGTAAACATGAAACTTGTAGCAAATTTCCTCACGGTTTCAGAAATGTAAAGCATTAAAATTATAGATAAAAAATAAGCATGAATTTTAATGGCCCTAATCTGAACCCTAAAAATCTTAGAAATTTCAGTTTCAAAATTCTCTAAGCTCAAGCAAAATTAATGGAAACTATGGACATGGTTAGCATTAGGGCAATGATATCTACATGTTTTGTTCAAAAATAAACTATTGATGATGCCTGTATGAAGAGTTCAAAGTTGAGAAAACTTACCTCAAAACTGGAAATCGTGTTTTGAGTTTGAGCTTGTTTCAAGTGATGGTAATGATCGGGTTAACTTCCTTGAGATCCCATGAAGCTAATGCAATGATTAGCTTCAGAAATGGATGGCTGGAATGGTTTGGAGAAGTCAATGTGCAAAGCTCTGTTTTTGGAAATGGAGGATGGTGTTAATGGTGTTACAGTTCTATAACAGGGTGTAGGATCAACTCTATATGATGTTTAGAAACTTTAGAAACCAAAAGGCCAAGAAACGCACGAGTAGATTATGAGTTTCAAGTTTTTGGTCAGTTTGTGTGAAAATGGAAGTGTGAAGTGTGATTATGAGGTCTATCTCTTTTCAGTGGTCAAGAATTCGTGTGTTTGGTGCAAATAGTTTGTGTATGTATAAACAAAAGTGTTTGAGTGCATTGGCAAGTCATAAGTACAAGTTCTTAGCTTTTGGCTAGGTTACTTGATTTTGAAGAAAAAAGGGAAACAAGTTTCAAGAAGAGTTACAAGCATGGGATGGGTGATTTTAAGTGTTTGAAACATTTCTCATGGGTATTAGGACTTGTTTGATCAAAAGAGAACAAGTGCAAGGCTCAATAACAAGTTTTGTACAAAAAGTCACTTTATCAAAATGGCAATGTAACCTTTCTTCCAAAAATGGTATTAAGCATGTCCATGCATTGAATGCTTGAAGTGACGCTTCTAACAGCTGCGTAAACCATTAATTATGGAGTGCCTAACAAGTTTGAGGCCTGCAAAGTAGTGTTTATACAACATAGTTTGAATTTGAATTTTGTTCATCACTAAAATGACTTGTAATTAAAGTGATAAAACCCTAACTTCATCTCTTCTATTCTCCATACTCAAGAATGATCTCAAGGAGTTCTTCGACATTTTGTAAAGCTTGTAATGTGCTCTACAATCCATCTTTGAATTTCTTTTGGAGATTACCCTTGGAACTATATGAAAAATTTCCATGAAGTTGGATCAAAATCTTGACCAAATTAGGGCAAAATTTCACAAAGTGTTTAGTTTCACATGTTCATAAAATAATAACTTGATATCCAAGAATTTTTGGAAGGAGTTGTGTAAATAAAAGTTGTAAATTTGATGGAGATCTACAACTTTCATTTTGGAAGTTTCTCTTGAATCATCTTGCATCATGGTGAAAAATTTGTTCAAAGTTGTGAAAAAATATGAAATTTCCAACACTTACAAAGATTTCTAAGTTTAGAAATTTTGAATTTTCAAAAATAAATCTTGACTTTTTGATTTCTTGATGAATAAGTTTCATATTTTGACATGTTTTGATGAATTGTGATCTTTGGCACTTGAATTTGACCAAAAAGTCAAAGTTTGACTTTTCAGTATACAATTGACTTTTAATCAGTTGACTGAAAAATTCATCTGTCAATCCAATTGACTTGCAATGTTTTGAACCATGTCATTAGGTAAAAATGATACAATTGGACTCTTGAGATCATGCCTTAAACCAATTGACCATTTGCTAGGTAAAAAATCAAAAATTGCCCTTTCCTAGTTAAAACCCTAATTTTGACCATTTTGCCCTTTTGGAGATTTGATAAATTTCTTGAGGAGCTATGGTCCAAACTTGATCAAATGATACATATGAGTCTACAATGTTGATGTGGATAAAAAATTAGGAAGTTTGACTGTAAATTGGCCATAGTTGACTTTTTCCCCAATATAGTTGATTTTTAGGTCAACTGCTTAATTGACTGAGCAAAAGTGTGATCCAAGGCTTGAAACTTAACATGAGTGATCTTGGAGGTCCATAATGATCCATGAAAATCATATGGGGCATTGGAAGCTCAAATATCCTTGTGCAATCTCAAACCCTAATTTTGTCATCAGTGTTTAAGGAGGTGTCTTGAGTTGATCAAACCCTAGTGCAGTCTTGAGCTAAGGAGATCTTGTGAGCAAATTCTTGATAAGTGAGGGGGGAAATTTTGGGGTACAACACCTACGTATCCTCTTATGAGTAATCAGAGTCTCAATTCATAGTTCGTATGGGTTTGTGTTTTTTATGGGTTGCAAAAGTATTTTGAATTACCTCGCATTTCGACTGGGTGTAGAGATTGCAGAATTTTGCACTAGATGCGTGATTACTCAAAATATATTTGGAACCCTTTAGAAAATATTTATTGTTTAGATTAGTTTATTGCGAAAAATAGTTTAAGATTTGTTGAATATTTTTTAATAATATTAATTGCAAAATTTCTTGATTAATGCATGACTTAAAAATATTTAATGCAATAATGTAAATAATATATACATGAGCTTTTTAAATAAAATAATTTATTTACATGATAATAAAAATAATAATATGATAATAAATAAGAACATGTGAAATATAAGAATTTTAAAAAATAAAGTATAAAAATTAAATATATAATAATTATAGAAAGAAAATAATAATAATAAAAGAATAAAAAAATATAATAATTAAATAAAAAGGAAATATTAATTAATTTAAGGGGGGGTGCACTTTTATTTAACAAGAAAAACAGGGGGTATGCTAAGAAAAGCTGGGCTAAGCCCAAGCGAAATTCTCTTGAGAGGGAGGTGTATCACTGGTTTTTATTTCAGTAATAGGGCAAAAAGGGGTGCCAAAACTAATTGGGATAGGCCCATTACATATTTTTGGAGGGGCCTGAACAATCGTGTACACGAAGGTACATGGAATGATGGTGGGACTTGGCCTCGCGGCCGTCCGGTACGGATCTGACGGACACAACGGAGGGAGCATGAAGTTTACCATAGGCGCACAAACATGGAATACTTACAGAAAAATAAAAATTGTTTTTTTCATTTCATGCATCTTCTTTTGTTAAAATTTTCCATTCTCCTCTCTCTCTCTCTATCTCTCTCTCGCTTAACCCTTTCCCTCTTCCTTCCTAACCCTAAAACTGAAACAATAACCTTGCGGCAACACAACAATCAAGTCCTCTTCAGCCGTAACCCTACCCAGTAATACCCCAATCAATAATAGAACAAAAGCTACGTTATCTTTCCCCTTCGCGATTTCGTTTTCTAAGTTCTTCAAGCGTGTCCAATTCAGCATTAATCTCCTTTCTCCCTTTGATTTGCAGGTTCCAGCGAGGTAGCGGTGGCGGACGGTGAAGCTTCTCAAGGATGATTAGGGTTTCAGATATTGAAACCCTAATCGTATTCTTCAACAACAAAATAGGTTTCGTTCTTCGTGTTCTTCTTCAACCTTTTTCCTTGTTTTTGTTCTTCGATTCCTCCCCGTCTTTATATTCAAACTGGGTATTTGTAGGTTTTTTGTAGAATTTGTCATTACTACTTTGTTTGTCTTAGAATTAGGGATTTAGCAATTTTAGGGATTATAATTTATTTGTAATTTTCGATTTGGTTATGTAATAGAGATTAGAATTGATTTACTTGTAATATTCATTGATTAAAGATTTGATTCCGGATCTGTGTTATTTTGTTGTAAAGGATTGAATTTATTTTGATTGTTAATTTTGATTGAATTCAATTAGATTATGAGATTTGCTTCAATATTTTAGATTTGATCGGTAATAGGAATTTTGGGCCTTGTTTGTAGTAAAAAAACTGGATTCTGTATTATTCTATATTGGAATTGTAACAACAAAAAATGATTTGATTTACTTAAGATCTATACAGTAAATGTTAAATGGATTGAAACACGCATATTTTGATTTGATTTGCACAGTGATTGTTAATGACATGGGTTTGCATTCTTTCCACTCGTTACAAATTAACTCCTTGGGTCTGCATTTGTATTTAGCACAGTACATCACTATTTTACTGAATTTGGGTCTCTATCGCCTAATGTTTACAACAACACATTTTTTCTATAATACAGATTGGGCCTAAGCCCTTTTTTTTTATTATAAAAAGGTTTATATCCAGTAATAATAGTTCTTTTTCCATATTCACGTTTTCAAAACTTCTAATAAATAATTTATATATCTAGTAAAATACTTTACCAAATCTATTGATAAAATGAATTTCTTAAGTTGTAAAAAGGATATTTAGTTAAAATAATAATAAAAGAAAAAGTTTTTAATAATAATAATAATAATAATAAGTGTTTTTTTCCTAAAAAATTAATAAAAACATCCAATGCGCTAAAAATCTTAATGGGCCCGTAGTTGGTAATCTCATCGCATTTTTGTTATTCCAACCCCAAAAGAAATGGGCCAAATGAAATGGGCTTGCCAATTGAATTAACCTCCCCTCTTAATAACAACAACAAAGCCTAATGGACCCTTATAATTAATTAAAATTTAATTTATTTTCTGAAATAATTTTTCATATTCGCTTCTCATGGGCCATTGGCCAACATGCTTCGCAAATGGGCCTATGGAGTATATGTGTCTTTCTGATTTAGAAAGCCCCACTCACTTGAATTAAGATACATCTCTTAGTTGACTTGGATTTAAGAATGAGCCATCAGATATTGTTGAACCATCCTTAATTAAAACATCTTCTTCTATTTTTAATCTTGAAGATACGATCATAAATGTAGGGAAAAATTTGGGGTACGACAGCTGCCCCTATTCAATTATCTTCCAATCGAATAGCGTGAGAATACACAAGTCTTGCGCATTCTGATTGAGAGTTTACTGAATACTTGGAATACCCCAAAATTTGTTCGACAAACCTAAGGTTATGTTGATATACCGTATCCTTAAGAGACTTGAGGAGGTAGGAAAAGTCGATTATATATCATTTACCAGGGTTTGACAACGAGGAAAATGGTTTTGAGCTTGAGAAAACAATATTATATGTCTTGGTTTGGCTTTTCTTATTCATCCTTTTTGGGAGGATGAATAATACAACACTTGATAACGCATGGCTTCTTGGAGACTAAGGCAATGGGTTATGATTGCGAATCGCTGCGTGGAGTCTTAGGCGATGAGCTAGGTTTGGATTTCGAACACCACGACATGGAGTCTTAGGCAATGATCTATATTAGGGAGTGTCACACATTACTGCGTGGAGTATTAGGTAATGGGTGAAGAGAGGAAAACACATCGTTGCATGGAGTCTTAGATAATGGGTCATGTTACACTGTTGCCTGGATTCCTAGGTAATGAACTAAGTTTCACGCACTACGGCCTATGGTCTTAGGTAATAGGTAAGATGAGGGGAATACATCACTGCATGAAGTATTAGGTAATGTACCGAGCTTCTCACATTACTGCATGGAGTCTTAGTTAATGAACTACATTGTAGAGGTAAAACATCACTACGTGGAGTCTTAGGTGATGGGCTGAACACATCACTGCATGGAGTCTTAGGTGACAGATCTTATTTGGCTTTCGAACATTGCGGCGTAGAGTCTTAATCAATGTACTGGGTTTTGCACATTACTGCATGGAGACTTAGGTAATGCTACGTTTTAAGGAACACATCACTGCATGGAGTCTTAGGTGATGGGTCGAACACATCACTGCATGGTGTCTTAGGTGATGGGTCGAACACATCACTGCATGGAGTCTTAGGTGATGGGTCGAACACATCACTGCATGGAGTCTTAGGTGATGGGTTGGATTTGTAGAAGAAGTGTGCTTTGATGATTAACCCTTAGATAACTAAATCGAGGGTGAGATTGTTTGTTTGTTGTATGGTGTATGTGTATGATGTTTGATATTGATATGGAACCCAGAGTGTATGTGTATTAAATGTCTGTGTATGTAGGATGTATGAAAAATGTGTGTACGATATGTGTATGCCCTGAAATGTTATGAAAATTGTTTTCGACATTCTCTCCTTTAAATCATTGGGTTTGAGTTACTGATTCCCTAGCGTTGTATGTTGTATTGTCGTGGTATCTTTGAATCGATTTGAACATGATGAAGAGTATTAGTAAGTTTCTGATGGGTAGATTGTAAATGCAGATGTAGGTGTAGAAGTTTGTATGGACGCAGACTTTTGTGTTGTAAGTGTAGGCATTGGTGCAGACATGTGTATGGACGTAAACGTGGATTTTCCTTTTAATGTTTTTCTAGCCAAAATGCTTTTTCAATTTTTTATAAAATGCTTTTATTTTTCAATTCCCCGAAATTATTTCAACACAATATTCACAAGCAATAAGCGTACTACTTTGTAAACATGTCTGGAAAAGAAAAAACACAATTTGATAGTTGCAAAAGTGAATGCTTTATTAGTATGCCTCTGAATAGGCGAATGTACAGGTTGTAATTCCTTGAAAGAGGTAACTATAGAAATTTTCGAAACTGTAAATGGAAATGAAAATGATAATTGCTACTGTTATTTCCCCGTGTCCTTTTAATAGCTCCTGTCTCCTTTGCTTCCGAGTCGTATGATTTAGATCCATCTATTGCTTCGTGGTTCGTAGTCGCAGTTCTTAGATCGAAGACTTTTTGTTCTTTATTTCCTTTTGCATAAAATCCCTAGTTTTTGCCTAGATCTCCCTTTCGGGTTTTTAATCCACCGGGATAGTTTTTTTTGCATGTCCCTAATTTTTTCCTGGATCTCCCTTTAGGGTTTTCGATCACCCGAGACGCTCCTTTTTGCCTAAGTCACCCATTAGGGTTTGAGCTTAGCGAGCTTTTTTATACATAGTATTTTTTGATTGCGTCTGAATTTGCCGGATGCGGTAGTTCTTCCCCATCCATTGTTGTGAGGATGAGACCCCCCACCGGAGAATGCTATTTTCACTACGTATGGACCTTCGTAGTTGGGTGTCCATTTACCATGTGCATCGAGGTGAGGTAGAAGAATCTTATTGAGTACCAAATCCCCTTCTTTGAATATTCAAGGACAAACTTTCTTGTCGAAAGCTCTTTTCATCTGCTTCTGATGCAATTAACTGTGGCACAGGGATGTCAGGCGCTTTTCTTCGATGAGGTTGAGCTGATCGAGTCGCATCTGAACCCATTCTGCCTCTTCCAACTTTATCTCCACTATAACCCGAAGTGATGGTATCTCGATTTCAACTAGAAGTACTGCCTCTGTGCCATATACAAGAGAGAAAGGAGTCGCGTCTGTTGATGTGTGTACAGAAGTGTGATAGCCGTGTAGAGCAAAGGGAAGCATTTCATTTCAATCCTTGTAAGTATTCACCATTTTTCTTAATGATCTTCTTGATATTCTTATTGGATGCTTCGACGGCTCCGTTCATCTTGGGTCTGTATGGTGAGGAGTTATGATGTTCGATCTTGAAATTGTTGTGCAGTTCCTTCATCATCTTGTTGTTCAAATTGGACCCGTTCTTTGTGATAATATGGCTTGGAACCCCGTATCTACATATGAGATTCTGCTTGATAAATCGTGTAAGCACTTGACTTTTCACATTAGCATAGGATGCAGCTTCCACCCATTTGGTGAAGTAATCGATGGCTACCAGTATGAAATGGTGTTTGTTGGATTCTTTCGGCTCAATCATACCAATCATATCAATTCCCCACATTGAAAATGGCCAAGGGGAGCTCATAACGTTCAGATGAGTTGGTGGCACATTTATCTTATCGGCGTAGATCTAGAATTTGTGACATGTCTTCGTGTAGTGATAACAGTCGGCTTCCATCGTTAACCAGTAATACCCTGCTCACGGAATCTTTCTAGCCATGGCGTTCCCATTTGTATGAGTTCCTAAGGTTTCCTCGTGGATTTCTCTCATGAGCGTATCTGCTTCATGCTTTTCTACACACCTAAGTAGTACCATGTCATAGTTTCTTTTGTATAACACATCATTACTCAAAAAGAATTTCGAGGCTAACTTCGGTAGAGTTTGTTTGTCGATGATAGAGGCATTTTCCATATATTCTTGCTTTTTAGGTACTTCTTGATGTCATAGAACCAAGGCTTGTTGTTCGGTCCTTCTTCAATAGCAAGGCAGTGTGCGGGCTCTTCGAAGTTTCTGATTGTGATGCATGGTTCGTGGTTCAGCCAAGTTACTTTGAACATAGATGAAAGAGTTGCCAGGGCGTCTTCCATTTTATTTTCTTCTCGTGGGATGTGACTGAAAGTGATCTCTGTGAATTCCTCAGCCAACTTTAAAATATGATCCCAATATGGAATAAGTTTTGGGTGTTTAGTATCTGATTCACCGTTGACTTGGTATATGACTAATGTAGAGTCCCCAAATACTTCGAGGTGCTTTATTCTCAGATCAATGGCAACTTCCAGTCCTAGTATACAAGCTTCGTACTCGGCGATGTTGTTGGTACAATCAAAACACAACCTTGCAGTGTAGGGATTGTGATAATTCTTTGGAGAAGTCAAGACTGCCCCTATACCGTGACCCTAGTGCATTTGAAGCCCCGCCGAACATGAGTGTCCAACGTTCCCCTGGCTCGGGTCCTTTGTCAGGTCCTGGTATTTCATAGTCACCTAAAACCATGACATCTTTGTCTGGAAAGTCGAACTTCATTGGTTGATATTCTGGCATAGGTTGGTGAGCTAGATGATCAGCTAGTATACTACCCTTGATGGCCTTCTGATTGACATATTAGATGTCGTATTCTGATAGTAGCATCTACCATCGAGTAATTCTCCCTGGAAGAACCGGTTTTTTGAACACATACTTTAGAGGATCCATTCTTTCTATTAACCGTGTGGTGTGGGTTAACATATATTGCCTCAACCTCTTAGTATCCCAAGCCAAAGCATAACAAGTTTTCTCTAGGAGCGAGTACCTGGTTTCACAGTTAGTAAATTTCTTACTGAGATAGTACATTGCATGCTCTTTTCTTCCTATTTCGTCCTGTTGTCCCAAAATACAACCCATTGATCCTTCGAGCACTATCAGATACATGATGAGTGGTCTATTGGGAACTGGTGGAATTAGGATCGGTGGCTCTTGTAGATACTGCTTTATTGTCTCGAAGGCTGTTTGGAAATTATCATTCCATACTACTGTTTGATCCTTTCGCAATAATTTGAATATAGGCTCACATGTAGCTGTTAGATGCGATATGAACCTTGAGATGTAATTCAATCACCCTAAGAAACCGCGTACTTCCTTTTTTATCCTTGGTGCTGTAATCCCTTGTATAGCTTTTACTTTGTCGGGGTCTACCTCGATACCACACTGACTTACAATGAAACCTAACAACTTGCCTGATCTGACGCCAAATGTACATTTATTCGAATTTAACTTTAGTCTGAACTTGCGCAGCCGCCCGAATAACTTTCGTAAATGTATGACGTGTTCCTCCTCCGTATGGGATTTGGCGATCATATCATCTACGTACACTTCAACCTCTTTGTGAATCATATCATGGAATAGTGTGACCATGGCCCTTTGATAAGTTGCCCCTGCATTTTTGAGACCAAATGGCATCACATTATAGCAGAAGGTTCCCCAAGGTGTAATGAAGGTAGTCTTTTCCATGTCTTCGGGTGCCATTTTGATTTGATTGTAGCCTGAGAAACCGTCCATGAATGAGAATATTGAGGCTTGAGCAGTGCTGTCTACCAGAACATCTATGTGAGGTAATGGGAAGTCTTCCTTGGGACTTGCTTTGTTCAGATCTCAATAATCCACAGACATGCGTACCTTTCCATCTCTCTTGGGTACTGGAACAATGTTAGCTATACATGGCGGACAATCTACCACTGCTAAGAACCCTGCATCGAACTATTTGAGCACCTCTCCTCTAATCTTGCTGGACATATCTGGACGAGTTCTTCTGAGTTTTTGCCTAACTGGGGAACAACCTTCTTTGAGAAGTAGTATGTGCACCACAATGTCTTTATCTAATCCCGACATGTCTCTGTAGGACCAGGAAAATATATCCACGTACTCATGTAATAGCTTGAACAACCTTTCTTTGATGCTCTACTTTAACATTGTGCCTAGCTTGATTTCTTTCAGATCTTTCTGTGTGCCTAGATTAATGGTCTCAATAGCCTCTTGACATGGTTGTATGTTGTCAGCCTTTCGCTCTATTTCCCTTGTCATTTATTCAGAGAGTTCAAGATCTTCATCACTTTCCTCTTCAACTTGGTTAATGGGAGCATCAAAATTATATCGGGTCACAGCAGTAACATTATCGGTGGTTTTGGGCATGGATCTGCACATTTATCATGTTTTGGTGCAGATTTTAGTATATGAACTTTGAAAATGCATATGCAGAGAAAGTATTGCCATTTTAAAATTTAAGAGATAAATGTAAGCGAAAGACAAGGATCTTAATTGAAAACATAATATAACTTTTATTAATTGTAAATATTTTCTAAAACAAAACGGGGGAACCCTTACAAGTAACCCATATGCCTAGGACTTGTCATAGGTTCTTTCAAAAACAAGAAAAATTGTTTTACTCCGATTTGCACAGTGATTGTTAATGACATGGGCTTGCATTCTTTCCACTCGTTACTAATTAACTCCTTGCGCCTGCATTTGTATTTAGTCCATTACATCACTATTTTACTGAATTTGGGCCTCTATCGCCTAGTGGTTACAACAACACATTTTTTCTGTAATACAGATTGGGCGTAAGCCCTTCTTTTTTAAAAAAAAGGTTTATGTCCAATAATAATAGTTCTTTTTTACATATTCATGTTTAAAATACTTTACCAAATCTATTGATAAAATGAATTTCTTAAGTTGTAAAAAGGATTTTTAGTTAGAATAATAATAAAAGAAAAAGTTTTTAACAATAATAAATGTTTTTTTTTACTAAAACAGTAATAAAAACATTCAATGGGCTAAAAATCTTAATGGGCCTGTAGTTGGTAATCTCACCCCATTTTTGTTATTCAAACCCCAAAAGAAATGGGCCAAATGAAATGGGCTTGCCAATTGAATTCACCTCCCTTCTTACTAACAACAACAAAGCCTAATGGACTCTTATAAATAATTAAAATTTAATTATTTTATGAAATAATTTTTCATATTCGCATCTCATGGCCTATTGGCCAACATGCTTTATAAATGGGCCTATGGGTATATGGGTATTTCTAACATAGAAAGCCTCACTCCCTTGAATTAAGATACACCTCTTGGTTGACATGGATTTAAGAATGAGCCATCAGATATTGTTGAACCATCCTTAATTAAAATATCTTCTTCTATTTTGAATCTTGAAGATACGATCATAAAGGTAGGGCAAATTTGGGGTACGACACGAGGTTTACCATATTCGTAGGAAATAACCTTTCCTTTGTCCTTTTTGTGGTTCTCTTCTTTGAGGAAGGAGGATTTCCTTCTAAACTTCATGAGATTATTTTCTAAATGTTTAATTCTATTTTCCCGAACATACCGATTGTATTTCTTCATAAATAGTCTTATTTCTTCATCATCCAAAATCTCATCATCACTAGAGTCACTATCCTTACTTTTATCTTCTTTTGAGGATTTAGAGCCAAAAGCCTTAAGAGCTTAGGACTTCATAACTTCCTCCTTGTGACTTTCCTTATTCTTCTTTTTCATCTCAATCTTATTTTCATATTTATCCAAGCAATTGAGTTCTTGCTTGTTGTGATACGTTGGCAGAACCAACTGTTTAATACTGGTTTGCGTTTTGTGTTTTGTGTTTGCAAAATGTCGCAGTAAGCAAGAGTCGTCACCGACTTTTATTTCATCCAACCGGAAAGGAAAAAAGTATAGAAAAAAATCCTTTTTCGAGATGTTTCTGAGTACGGGGGGTAGATTATAGAAATGGAAGGTGTTAGCATCCTTTCTATCCATGGTTTTCCATGGGCTCTTAGGTACTTTCTCCTCTTTTTAAATTGCTTGCGTGTGTGCTTTGTTTTGAAAATGTTGTACTTCGTGATAACCCTTGTATCAGTCCTCAAGGGTGTGATGAAGTTGTTTTGAAATTGTTTTAAAAAGTGTGAGTGTGAAAAGTTTTGATTTGAGAAAGTACATACTAGCATCTAGCTACTCGAAAAAAAGATTGTTTTTATTCTTGTTTCCTTTAGACAACACTATCCCACTATTGAGAAATAGGTAGCACCGTCGTTGGAATTTTTAAGGGTCAATTCGAAAGGGACGTACGGTCACTAAAGCAATGTTAGGACACCTTAGTAATAACCCTAGAGTCTTAAGATCTTATTCGAGGCAACAATTCCGAGGCAGCATTCGAATGGGACATTTTGATCTTTTGTAGACTGGAGGGTAACCACTAAGACACCCTATGCTTAATGATCGTTTACCAAAGGTAACCAAAGTGAGAGTATACCCTAAGAGTGATATGTGCGAGTGATTTGTTTTCAGTTATTTATCTTTGCACATTAGGGTTTTCTAACTGTATTAATTTGTCATTCATTCTTGCCATACAATCCTATTAGCATACATCTAGACAGTTAAATATTTGCAGGAATTTAAAAAAGTGCGAGAAAATAAATCTATGCTATTACAAGGCTTCGAGGAGGGGGATTAATTACATAGCCAAAAACACGGGGATTTAACAGTAAATAAAAATCCTAAATTAAACTATTACAAACCATGAACAGTTACAAAAATATTGGCAAAATAATAATAAGCGCGCGGCGAATTAAGTGCGAGACGTGTAGGGTTTTAACCTTTTGACTAATCCTACTTGCGATTGATTCAAGAAAATGTTTTTTTTTTCATGTTTTGTTATTTGAGAAAATAATGAAATAATTGAATTAAAAAGAAAATCCTAAGTTCTAATTAATTTTAAATTAAGAAAAATAAATTAATTCATTCTAAAACCTATTTTTGTATTTTTATTTTATTTGAGAAAGAAAGAAAAATTAAATCAAGAATTAACCTAATTTTCTAATTGAATTTTAATTGTGAAAGAAATTAAAGTTGCCCTAAATTAATTAAACTAATTAATAAAATAAAAAAAACATTTACTAGGAAAATAAATCTTTTTCGTGATTTTTGATTGGTTAATTTAATAAAATAATTTTTACGTTGATTAAAAAACAAAATAATTAAAGAAAAGAAATTAAAAAATAGTAGAAATAACAAAATGAGCATGCTGTCAGCAGATCTGGCTGGAGATGAATCCAGAGGATGATGATTCTCAGAAGGTGTATGCGCTGGATCTGGTTCTGGCTGATGGATCCAGAAGGTGACCAGATGACGCTTGATCTGGTCCTGGCTGATGGGTCCAGAAGATGATGAGAGGACGCTTGGTCTGGTCCTGGCTGATGGGTCCAGAAGATGATGAGAGGATGCTTGATCTGGTCCTGGCTGATGGATCCAGAAGATGATGAGAGGACGCTTGATCTGGTCCTGGGTGATGGATCCAGAAGATGATGACCTTCAGAAGATGAGGTGCGCTGGATCTTGTTAAAACAATGGAGAAAATGCCAAAAGCTCACGCCTGGGATCAAACCCAGAACATGAGCTTCTGACTTCCTTCTTCTGACCAACTGCGCTGGATGTCAACTTATTAATATAATAAAGAAACATATATTGGAAAACAAGTTAGTGGCCAGAATGACGCGCCAGAATTTAAATCAACCAATCAAGTTGTGACACGTTGTTGTCTTCTTCCCTGGAACCATCGCTTTAAGCTCTGAACCTTTACCTACAGACGCAAGTCTGTTGCTGAAACCTGTGTCATTCAAGAATCAAGCATATGCAATATAAATTCAATTGGGGACCATGGATAAACTGGGTTTGAAACTCTGATCATCATGGTATCCATTATCAGGCCTAATTTTGCTTCAATCACGAAACCCCAAATTGGAACACGAAACCCTAACAATGGCAGAAGCTTATTCCTGCACTGTAACTTAAATCAAACTATCCAGAAACATTGCAAACATGATGATGAACACAAATATGTAACTTAAGCATGCTAAAGATGCAAGAATTACAATAATCGAATTTGGATAATTGTGCAAACTGTGAGAATGATAGGATGTGATTTTGGATGTTCTAACGCCTACAGATGATTGGTAATGTTTCCTGAGATGTCTAGCAAGTGATTGGGAACCTCAACACACCTTGAATTGTCCTGTGGAAGGAGATTCGTTTCACACTTTTCTTGGAAATTTTCAAGTTTTGTTCTGGTGCTTGGAGGCAGGTTGTGCACGAAAATTCTTGTCTTTAGGGTTCCACAAACTTCAGTATATGTATTAAATCCAATAAGGTTAACAATTTTGGATCCAATCTTGAGAATTCATGAATGGAATATTTGATTTTTAAGCCATGTGATATCTTTCCATAATCATGCCAATCATGCCTTTCTAGCACCAGTTTCTATTGATATGATTTGATTCTGATCTTCCAGCATAATGAGCTTGTGATTCTTTCCAAAAATCCAATCAAAATAAATCTTTGCTATTATTTACCAATTATTTGATTTAATTCAATTTTTAATAAATAAAAAATCAAAATAAAATAAATAATGAAGCAAATAACATGTGAGTGAACATTCGGGTCATGGACCACATTATAATTGAGGTGCAAGCACAAAAAGTTGGGCCCATTTAGCAAAAAATGCAAATTTGAGCACATTTGACTTTTGGCAATTTTGCAAAAATGGTCAACTTGGCCAACACATAACTCTCTCAATTTTGACCCTAGAGAGGTGTTCTTGGACTTTTTAGAAAGCTTATGATGTCCTATAAGCAACCCTTTTGGTCTCATCTCAATTGAGTCTTCCATGTTCATGTATGAAGCTTTGACCCAAAAGGTGTTTATGTTGACTTTCCAAACAGACCTATAATGTCAAAATTCATATATTTTTGTGAGTGCACATTATGAACTTCGGATCTGAAGATTAATTATAGGTAATTGCCTCATCTAAACAATGAGCTTTGGATGGGTCATTTCTGATAAAGCATGAGAAAGATATGCTTGGTCAAAGTTGAGTTGACTTTTCCTGTAAAACCCTAATTTAGCAACTTTTGGGTTTTGATGAATTGTGAGCAATCCTTGAGGAATCATGAACAAACATTGATCAAATGATGGATAATACTTCAAAATGAGGATGTTGACCAAAATTTTTGAAGTTTGACTATATGTGGGCCACAATTGACTTTTGACCTCGTATAGTTGACTTTCAGGCATTTGAGCAATTGACTGAACAAACTTCTTCTGCAAGGCTTGAAACTTGGCATGGATGATCTTGAGAACATATTAGGACAATGGTGAGCATTTGAGTCCTTTGTGGTTCACACATCCTGATGAAGATAGAAATCCTAATTTGAGATAGACTGCCTTAGGAGAGAGTTTGTTTGGTCAACTCTTGGACTTCATTAAGCCATTTGGAGACCTCACTTGACATTTGTTGAGAAATATGGGAGGGAAAATTTTGGGGTACAACAGCTTCCCCTGTTCAATCTTCTTAAACCTGAAGATGTAGATTGGCTTGTCTGCCTTTCGTGATCTGAAGGTAGAAGATGATTGAACACTAGAGTGCCCAGAAATTTGCACTTGCATGAAGTGATACCTGATTTGTGATATCGGGAATGGGCTTATAGATGCCATTTGGTAGTTGCTAGAGGAGTTTTGGAGATGGGCTTAAAGATTCCATCCGAAGAGGTGTCGATCGCATAAGAGATTCCTTTGTTAGAAGCTGTATAACTATTGTTGAGGAGGACTTTGCTGGGGAATGCTAGTATCTGTCTTGAGAGAAATAGAGATTTAGGAGCTTCAGTTGTCTGTTACTCTACTGGGGAATAACTCTGGTTTGGGGAGCAGCAGTGAACTGCGTATCTGGTCGGGGTATTTGCTGCACCGCGACTTACTGGGGAAATGCGAAACCAATCGTGTTTGATCAGGTCCCGGTCTTACAGCGTTATGGACTGTTGTCTGGGGATAAGGGAGGAAGAACCCAGATAGTAAGGTTATGAGAAGGAACCTGGATAGTAGGGTTACTTTGATATGAAAACCTGGATAGTAGGGTTGTGAAAAGGAACCTGGATGGTATGGTTACTTCGATATGAAAGCCTGGATAGTAGGCCTGTAACAAGGAACATGGATAGTAGGGTTACTTCGATATGAAAGAATGGATAGTAGGGCTGTGAGAAGGAACCTGGATAGTAGGGTTACTTCGATATGAAAACCAGGATAGTAGGGCTTTGAGAAGGAACCTGGATGGTAGGGTTACTTCGATATAAAAGCCAGGATATTAAGGCTGTGAGAAGGAACCTGGATAGTTGGGTTACTTAAATATGAAATCCTGGATAGTAGGGCTGTGAGAAGGAACCTGAATAGTAGGGTTACTTCGATATGAAATCCTGGATATTAGGGCTATGAGAAGGAGCCTGGATAGTAGGGTTACTTTGTTATGACATCCTGGATAGTAGGGCTATGAGAAGGAACCTGGATAGTAGGGTTACTTCGATATGAAAGCCTGGATAGTAGGTGTTGTACCCCAAAATTTGCCCTCCCATATTCTTCAAAGTTTTGACAAGCATCATCTGAATTTGCTCAAGTCTACTCAAAGGTTGCACAATTCAAACACCCTCCTAAGCTAGTCAAATTAGGGTTTTGGTTCCTTCAAGGAAGTTGAGGTTTTAAAGGGCTCAATCAAGTCCCACATGCCTATAAACATTGTCAAGCATCTACACGCCAAGTTTTAAGGCTCACAAGGTCAAGTTGCACAGTCAAAAACCCTAATTGCTTCACAATCAACTGCAGGGGCAAAATGGTCATTTGGCAGTCAAAAGTCAAAAATTTTGGTCAACATCTTATTTTGAATCCACAATCATCATTTGATCAAGTCTTGATCATGATTCCACAAGCATGGCTAAAAAATCATCAAGATGCAAAAGTTTCCATTTTTGGACTGTTGAAAAGTCAACTGTAACTTGACCAAGGCATAACTTTTTCATGGTTCATCAGTAAAATCCCATCCAATGCTCATTTTGAAGGGGATGACATTTCCTACAACTCATCTTCACATCCCAAGTCCAATAAATGCTCTCACAAAAAGTTATCAATTTCAACATTATAGGTCATTTTCAAAAGTCAACAAAAAGGAATTTTAGGTCAAAGACCATAACTTGATATTGGTAAATCAAAATGACATGGGACCAAAGGCATTGGTTAGAGGACTTCAAGATCTTTCCAAAATGTCCAAGAACATGTTCATATGATCAAAATTGAGCAAGATATGCATTGGAGAAGTTGGGAAATTTTTGTGAAATGACAAAAGTCAACTATCCTTGAAACTTCAATTTTTGACAAAAGGGCCCACTTTTTCCACTTGATTCAGCCTTGTCATGCCACCCAAGCGTCCCATGATTAATTTCAAGATTAAACATTAATTTTTCTATTTTTATTTAATTTTATTGATTTAATTCATTTTAAATCCATAAAATTCAAATAAAAATCAAAAAAATTAATTAAATGATATCTTGTGGTTTGAATGACTTTGATGCATCATAAGTCAGCTACCAAATTCGTGTAAAGATCATTTAGGCATGAAATTCAAAATTTGAACAAAACATGGCAAGGCCTTTAATGGTGGTTATGAAGAAATCCAAAAACTTAATTGCAATGGTTAAAGGCTCATCATATGATTTGATTCTCATTCAAACATACATATACAAGCCTTGCAGACCTCAAGCACGGGCTAGAGACACCTAAAACGGCCAGAACCAAAACTAAAAATTGTCCAAAAAGTGAGAGTTCTAAAACCTAGTTACAAGCCTTTTCAGAGCAAAGCAAGCACGTGGCTTTCTTCCTTGCCACTCCCTGAAGCTAAAGCAAACCTTGCCAAGTCCTGAGACTCCATATCAAGCGCTGTAAGTACCCACGAAATCACCTCTGAACATGGAATCTTGTTTCTCTATTCTTGCATGATTTCTCAAAAATCTTAGCACATTCATACTCCTTGTTTGATTTCTAACCTAATGGCATATTTTAATTTCATTTTTAAGCCTCATGTGACAAATCCCGTGTCTAGCGTTTGTTTGTATGGTTTTTAGGGATTTTATGTTCAGGTGAAATCAGAACAAATAAGGAGCAGGGATGAACTCAGGGGACCAAGACGAACATGCTCATGGTCTCAGGTAGCGTTTTCATGGCCTAGGGACGAGTTTCGAAACAACCTACGAAACCACCTGCGGATAAAATCCGCAGGTAAAAAACCTGCAATTTTTGAGGAAGAAGATGACCACATGCTTGCATCTGATTGGCCTGTTTAAAATAACGCGCGTCTTTTTTTATTTCCAGGAATATTGCTTTTTTATTACATATATTAATCATTGCTTATTCTTAGATCAAATGAAACGCGCAGCTCAGTTGGTGGCCATGCTATTGGAAAAGGCTACAGGACCTGGGTTCGATTCCCAGGTCCACTCAATAATTGTTTCAATTTTTCCTAACATATTCCTATGCAGGCTCCCTGAAGGGCTTCATCATACACCTCACCAATCCATGCGCCACATGTCCATAATCATGGATCCAAAGGCCAAGAAATGAAGGAGCACCATGCTACCCAGTCAAGCCAGCGCAGTCAATTGCAAAAAGTCAAACAGGCTTGCTTCTATTGGGCCAGAAATTCAACAATAAACCTCCCATTGGTCCATTAACCCCCTTTGTTCATTCTTTTTCTTTTTTTTTTATATTTTCTAATTTAGTTATCAATTATTTTTTTTAATTATCATTATTACCACCAAAATTAACATAAATAATATTTTTCATAATAAATAAAAAAAAACTAATATTATTATTATTTGTTAACTTATTTTGTAAATAAAATAGTTTAATTAGGTCAATTTTAATCTCTTTTTCTTTACAATAAATAAAAATAATTTAGAATTAGGTTAACTTTTAATTTTAATTATTTTATTTTATTTTCATTAAAAAACATAAAAACACAAAAATATTTTTATTTTAATTAAATTAATTAATTAGTTATTAGTTTTAATTTCTTTAATCACAAAAAATACAAAAAATTCAATTCTTTCTTAAAAAAGGGTCAAAACCCTAAGACGTTCCCGATTTAATTCTTTCGCGCATTATTCTTATTTTTGATTATTTATGTAACTGTTCCCGGATATGTAATAGTAATTAGGTTTATCTCTTTATTACTATTTCTCGCACTTTATTTCCAAACGGGTTTTTTTTTTTGCGATGTATAGACCCGCGCCTTGTAATAGTTAGATTTATATTTCTGCAATTTATTTTCCGCACTCCTAACTGTTAATAATGCATGAAAGAATGTATGTAAATAAAATCAATCCGTAGCTCACAAATAACATGTACAAGATAACCTTAACTGAAAAACAACACACCAAGCACATGCCACTCTTAGGGTACGCCTCACTGGTTGCCTCGAACGTGGTCATCAAGTATAGGATGTCTTAGAGGTCGCCCTTCTGTCCAAAAGATCCAGTTGCCTCGAAACGGTTGCCTCGGATACAAAGGATCTAGGACATTAGGGTTGCTTCTAAGACGTCCTACCATTGCTTCGGTGACCACACATGTCCCCTAATCGAATTGACCCGAATACTTCCAACGAAGGTGCTACCTACCTCTCAATGATGGGATAGCACTGTCTAAAGGACTCTTACACAGCCTAATTCCTTAGAGTAGGTAGACTCTCATGGGTACTTGATCTTTCAAACAAATAAAACAACTTTTCGCACCCACACTTTCAAAAGTTTTCAAACAAATTTTTCATACACTCTTGAGGACAGATACAAGGGTTACTTAGAAATTTTTCAAACGAAACTTTTTCAAAACCCACACACACTTGAAAAGCAAACAAATTTTTGAAAACATAAGAGCAAGTACCTAAGAGCCCGTGGATAACCATGGATAGAAAGGGTGTTAACACCTTCCCTTTCTATAAATCTACCTCCCGAACCGAGAAACATTCTCGAATAAGGAATTTTGCTGTGCTTTTGTCCTTTCCATATTGGAGAACATAAAAGACGGTGGAGACTCTTGCTTACCGCGACATTTCGCGAAACCAGCTAAAAACAGTCAGTTCTATTTCCACCGATCACAGAACTGGCGACTCTGCTGGGGAAGATATAAAAGTGAGGTGTACCTTAGGAATTAGTTCATCATCATGTTTTCAATTGCTTGCTTTGCTTGCTTTAAATATTGTGGGCCTGTTTTGGGAGTTTCATAGATCCTAACCCGGATCTGGGGGATACCTTCTAGAAAGTAGCAACAAACTGTGAGGGAACTGTGCGGGGTATACCGACACGGTTGAAGCAGTTTGCTACGTTGATGTGGCACTTTGGTGAGTACCGTTAACCCTTGAGTCAAGTCAAGGAGAGTACGGGGCCTCCGCGTGGTGTCGTGAAGCATCAACTGACCTTAGGAACCTTAATTGAACCATCCTGGCCTCTATAGGGGTAGTGAGATGACTGACTTTGGTGCAGTCCGAAGTTGGTTGATACTCGATACTACACTCATTGAGGGTTGTTTTCTTGGAATATTTTGATCGCCAGTTCAGTGGCTAAATCAAAACAATGAACATAGAAAACAACCCTATGATATTGAGCTCCTTAGAACCCGGTTACTTTTGATAGGACAGGTTTTGAGCCCACCAACTTCAAGAGGGTAGTACCCCAAACTTCATGCTGGCCTAAACTCTAAGGGTTGTCTGGTGTAACTTGTGTGCCTTATCATGTTTGCCTTTGTGAATACTTGTGGTGTGTTCTTATCATAACATCATAGCATCATACAGCATCATATGCATTTACTAACCACTTCAAGGGTTCGAATATTCATCTTTGTTCTTGTTTTGTAGGACATGGAATCTATCCGCAGAAAGACAATTCATATCAACCTTGTAAGGATCCCTCCTCAGCTTAAGGAGCTTACACCCAGGATTCCCGAGAACTCTTCCTTCAGTGAAAGGCATGGTAGACTCGTCAGCTTGGTCAACACCAACATTGAAGAGGATATGATAAAAGTGTTGTTCCAGTTCTTTGACCCTTTGCACCACTGTTTTACTTTCCCGGATTATCAATTGGTGCCTACTTTGGAAGAGTTTTCTCAACTTCTGAAGGTTCCTATTTTTAATCAACTACCCTACAACGGTATGGAAAGGGAACCAAAACTTGAAGAGGTTGCTAAAGCATTACACCTACAGCCATCTGACATCAAGGGACACTGGGAAGTCAGAAGTGGTATCAAAGGATTCTTGGCCAAGTTCCTGTTTGAGAAGGCCCAAGAATGTTGGAATTCCCTTGACCTACAAGCCTTTGAAGAAGTTGTGGCACTCCTTGACTATGGGTTGGTGTTATTCCCGAATCCAGATCAGCTTATAGATATCAATGCTGTCAAGATCTTCATGTCCAGGAATCCTATACCTACGCTGCTTGGGGACATCCTTCACTCATGTTACACTCGAACCATGAGAAAAAGAGGTGCTCTCATGTGCTGCACTCCTCTCCTGGCAAGGTGGTTTATTTCGCACCTTCCACAATCAGTTTTGAAGAACGAGCGGGGTTTGAGATGGTCACAACGATTGATGACTCTTACACATGCTGATATACATTGGTGTTCTCGGTCTAGAGAAAATGTCACTATCATTGATCGTTGTGGAGAGTTTCCTAATGTTCCTTTACTTGGAATCAGAGGAGGTATTACTTACAACCCCTATCTGGCTTTGAGGCAGTTTGGATATGCTCGGAGGGACAGCCCTCATGACATGTTGATTCCAGACATATTTTTGACTTCGACAACGATGCACAAGGACTTCGCCAGAGATTTATCAGAGCTTGGAGGATGCCCAACATGGTAGATAGAAAGACACTGGGGCACAAGAACTCCATCCCCCTAGAGCCTTATCTCAAGTGGGTACGAGCCCGCTCCCAGAAACTGGTGATGCCATACCCTCATGTTCTCCCCATGATCAAAGAGCCTGTTTTGGAAGGAGAGGTGCCCTACACCATTCAACATCCTGACATGCCAACATCTTGGGAAGAAATGCAAAAAAGCTGGATCCAACTAAAGGAAGAGCGGAATTCCCTTGAAGCCAATCTACAGGCCAGTGAGAAGAAGGTCTTGGAGCTCACCTGCCTACTGCACGAGGAAAACACTCTCAACACCTACATTGCTCCAAAGAGGATGCGTAGTGTCTTTTGGGATTAATTATTTTGTAATGTTTTGCCCATGATGCCTTGATGTACTGAACAGATCATTTCCTAATATAACGTGTGTTCCCTTTTTGTCTACAACGAATTTGAACTTTCGAACCCTTGAATGCATTGCATAAATAGCATATCATGCATCATGTGCATAACAGGTACCCTTTTTCTACAGGTTGCTTAATCTTCTTCGCTGTTTATTTTAGCACTCAATCATCATGAATCCTTAACCAACTACTGAACAAGCTATCAAGGCCCTCCAGGCCCAGAACGCCCAGTTTCAAGAGCTGGTCATGAGCTTAGCCCAAGGACAACAGGAGTTGAAGGCTTTGCTCCTGAAGAAGAAGAAGAAAAAGAGGACTGTGTTGTTCAACACTGGACGCCGACTCGGGAATACACTGCAGAATGAAGCTGAGCTAACTACTCCATCTGCTGGGGAAGGCAGTCGCCAAGGGAGAGAGGTCCCTAGTCCCGTGGTCTCTGACACCGAGACAGACTTCAATGATGAACAGTACCCTCCTGCTGAGGACAAGTACAAACAGCTGGAGGACTGGTTAAATGCTATGGAGATTCAACGTGTGCTTGGGTTGGATTTTGGAGACTTAGGGTTATCTTCTGGGGTGGTGATCCCACACAAGTTCAAGGCACCTGCCTTTGTGAAGTACGACGGGGCTTCCTGTCCTAAACTGCACCTTCGCTCTTATGTAAGGAAGGTCCAGCCTTACACTGCAGACAAGAACTTATGGATCCATTTCTTCCAGGAGAGCCTTTCAGGGGCTCAACTCGAATGGTTCTATCAGTTGGATGGAACCAATATTCGTAACTGGGAGGACTTGGCTACTACTTTTTATAAGCAGTATCTGTACAATTCCGACCTCGCTCCTACGCGTACCCAACTCCAGGGTATGTCACTAGAAACGGGTGAAGGTTTTAAGGAGTACGCGCATAAATGGAGAGACCTGGCTGGCAGGGTGCAGCCACCATTGACTGATCGTGAACTCGTGGACATGTTTTTGGGGACCCTGTCTGGTCCATTCTTCAACCATATCCTCTGCTGGGTTTATAGACCTGATCCTGACTGGTGAGAGGTTCGAAGCTGGTATCAAATCGGGGAAGATACAGAAGGGTGCCTCCTCGAGCACTGAAAAGAAGCCCTTCAAGAAGGAAGCTAGTGCTGTTTATGGTCCCAGGAGACAGAACAAACCAGAACGCCGCCAAGCTGTCAACACGGTGGTAATTTCTAAGCCTGCTGCTGCTCCTCAACAATATAACCAACCAAGAGGTGAGAGGCCCAAAAGGCAGTACACTCGGCTCAGCATGACCCTCTCTCAGATATTGCCGCAACTGCTGTCAACCAATCTGGTAACTGTCAAGGAAGCTCCGAAGGTCGTGAACACAACCTCTCCAAAGTACAACCCCAACGCCCATTGCGCTTATCACTCTGATAGCCCGGGGCACTCTACTAATGATTGTTGGGCTCTAAGGAATAAGGTTCAGGACCTTATTGATGCTAAAGAGGTACAGTTCGAGGCGCCCGAGAGGCCTAATGTGGTGACAGCTCCCACGCCCAACCATGGGGTAAATGCTATCAGGATGGATGATGAAGTGGAAGAATCCGAATTCGACAGCTGGATCTACCCAACGACCGAAGATGGACCAAGCAACTGGGCTGCCAAAGACTCCATACCTGTTACTTTTGTCACTCAGTAATGAACACCTTTGTTTTAAAGTTTGTAACGAACAATAATTTGAAACTTTATGGCCCGGTGTCCTACCCGGGGCACCGTGGTTTCATTTATGAGGGATTTTGTCTTGTCATTTTCATATATCATGAATAAAAGCATTGGACGTTTTTTACATTTCAAATCTTGTGCTCCCTTTCTTTCTTTATATATTGCAAAACAGCTATATTTACACACACTCACCCATACAGGTTCCAATCCACTCTGGATCTCTCTGGTAACGACTCTACTACTGCCAGTTATGACTTCGAAAATCCGATCAACTTAGCCGAAGATGAAGGTGAAGATGATTGCGAAGTGCCTGGTGAGCTTGTAAGACTGCTACTCCAGGAAGAGAGGGCCATTCAGCCACATGAAGAGCCAGTGGAAACGGTAAATCTGGGTACTGAGACAGACATGAAGGAAGTCAAGATTGGTGCCAATCTAGAGCTCAGTGTAAAACAGCGGTTGATTCAGATGTTACATGATTATGTGGAAATCTTCGCCTGGTCTTACGAAGACATGCCTGGGTTGGATACCCACATTGTGGTTCATCACCTGCCTACCAAGGAAGACTGCCCTCCGGTTAAACAGAAGGTTCGCCGTATGCGCCCAGAGATGTCCGAGAAAATCAAAGCTGAGGTTATGAAACAATTTGATGCCGGTTTTCTTGCAATGACTTCTTACCCTCAGTGGGTTGCCAACGTGGTTCCAGTGCCGAAGAAGGATGGTAAGGTCCGAATGTGTGTTGATTACAGGGATTTGAACAGGGCGAGCCCTAAGGATGACTTCCCTCTGCCTCACATCGACGTTCTGGTTGACAATACTGCTCAACATAAGGTATTCTCCTTCATGGACGGGTTCTCCGGTTAAAATCAGATCAAGATGGCTCCTGAAGACATGGAGAAGACCACTTTTGTTACTCAGTGGGGCACCTTCTGCTACAAGGTCATGCCTTTTGGGTTGAAAAATGCTGGGGCAACCTACCAACGTGCCATGGTTTCTTTATTTCATGACATGATCCATCATGAGATTGAAGTATATGTCGACGATATGATCGCAAGGTCCCAAACTGAGGAGGAACACCTTGACCATCTACAGAAGCTGTTTGACCGCCTGAAGTTGTACAAGCTGAGGTTGAACCCAAACAAGTGCACCTTCGGTGTGAGATCTGGAAAATTGCTAGGCTTCTTCGTAAGCGACAAAGGTATTCAAGTGGACCCTGCCAAGGTGAAAGCCATACAAGAGATGCCAGCTCCCAAGACAGAGAAAGAAGTCAGAGGCTTTCTAGGACGGCTGAACTACATTGCCCGATTCATCTCGCACCTAACTGCTACCTGTGAACCAATCTTCAAGCTACTGAAGAAAGATCAAGTAGTACGTTGGAACGATGAATGTCAGGCCGCTTTCGAAAGAATCAAAGAGTATCTCCAAGAACCACCCATTCTTATGCCACCGGTTGAAGGGAGACCTCTAATCTTATACTTGACAGTACTTGACAACTCAATGGGGTGTGTGCTGGGGCAGCATGACGAGTCTGGCCGAAAAGAGCACGCCATTTATTACCTTAGCAAAAAGTTTACCGACTGTGAGACCCGATACTCACTGCTCGAGAAAACTTGTTGCGCTTTGGTATGGGCTGCTCGCCGGCTGAGATAGTATATGTTGACTCACACTACTCTGTTGATTTCAAAAATGGATCCAATAAAGTACATATTCGAAAAGCCTGCCTTGTCCGGAAGAATAGCAAGATGGAAAATGATCTTGACAGAATATGACATCCAGTATACGACTCAGAAAGCAATCAAGGGAAGTGTATTGGCAGACCATTTGGCACATCAAGCAGTGGATGACTACCAGTCAATGAACTTTGAATTTCCAGACGAAAGCATCATGGTAGTGACTGATTGTGAAGTACCTGGACCGAATGAAGGACCTGAGGAAGGATCCCGATGGTCTATGCACTTTGACGGAGCCTCAAACGCTTTGGGTAACGGTATTGGCGCTGTGATCATATCCCCCAAAGGCACTCATACTCCACTTACTGCCCGACTATGTTTCAACTGCACCAACAACATGGCGGAGTATGAAGCGTGTATCATGGGTCTTCAAGCTGCAATTGACTTAAGGATCAAGTTTCTGAGTGTCTTCGGAGATTCCGCTCTCGTAATCAATCAGATCAAAGGCGAATGGGATACGAAACACCCGAACCTTATTCCTTACAAAGAGTGTGTGTTGACCTTCATCCCCCATTTCACGGATATAACTTTTGAACACTTCCCAAGAGAGGAGACTCAGTTGGAGGACGTGTTAGCTACGATGTCTTCCATGTTCAAAGTCAAATGGGACAACGAGGCTCCCCGGATCATCATCTGGAAATTGGACGAACCTGCACATTGCTGTGATCTTGAGGCTGAAGAGGTGACTGAAAAACCTTGGTATCATGAAGTGAAGAGGTACTTGGAAGCTCAAGAATACCCCAAGGGTGCATCTGTTAATGACAAAAAGTTTCTGAGAAGGTTCACGGCAAAGTTCTTCCTCAGCAACGGCATTCTCTACAAACGAAACCACGATTCAACTTTACTGCGTTGTGTGGATAAGACGGAAGCAGAAAAGATCATGGCAGAGCTACATGAAGGTACCTTCGAAACACATTCCAGTGGGCACACTATGGCAAAGAAAATCCTTCGGGCAGAATATTTCTGGTCCACGATGGAAGCTGACTGTTACCAACATTCTCGGACGTGTCATAAGTGCCAGCTCTATGCTGATAAGGTGCACATTCCTCTAGTTCCTCTGAACGTCTTGACAGCGCCTTGGCCTTTTGCAATATGGGGGATTGATATGATCGGAGAGATAAGACCTACGTCATCCAATGGGCATCGCTTCATCCTGGTAGCGATTGATTACTTCACAAAGTGGGTTGAAGCAGCTTCCTACGCTATAGTAACCAAGAACGTCGTGGCACGGTTCATTCGGCATAACCTAATCTGTCGCTACGGCATCCCGGAGAGGATCATTACGGATAATGGTACCAATCTCAACAACAAGACGATCACTGAGCTCTGCGAGCAATTCAAGATACAGCACCACAACTCTTCTCCCTATCGGCCGAAGATGAATGGGGCTGTAGAAGCGGCTAATAAGAATATCAAGAAGATTGTGCAGAAGATGACAGTGACGTACAAAGATTGGCACGAGATGTTACCGTTTGCTCTTCACGGATACCGTACCTCAGCACGGACGTCAACGGGGGCAACACCCTTTTCCTTGGTCTATGGTATGGAGGAAGTCTTGCCTATTGAAGTCCAGATACCCTCTCTCCGGATAATGAAGGACGCAGATTTGAGCGAAGATGACTGGATCCAGACTCGACTTGATCAATTAAACCTAATCGACGAAAAGAGACTCACTGCTATTTGTCATGGCCAAACGTACCAAAAATGGATGATCAGGGCATTTAACAAGAAAGTCAGACGACAAGGGTATCAAGTCGGAGACCTGGTAATCAAGCGCATCATTCTTCCTCAAAGTGATCCCAGGGGAAAATGGACCCCCACGTACGAAGGGCCATTTGTGGTTAAACATGTCTTCTCAGGAGGAGCTATGATTCTAACCACCATGGATGGTGACGACCTTCCTCACCCCGCCAATGCAGACATAGTAAAAAGATACTACGCATGAATAAAAGACCTGCTAGGTTGACACACCTAGGCAAAAATAAGGGCTTCCCGGCGAACCAAAAGGGTTCGGGCAGAAAAATAAGGGATGAAATGAAAAAAAATCTGTACACCCGGCAAGTCGAAAACCTGAAAAGGCGGCTTGGGCAAAAATGGGTATCCCGGTGGACTGAAAACCCGAAAGGGCAGTCCAGGCAAAAGTTAGGGATAAGCGTAATACTATGTCTCATTGGATCACCTTGCATCCAGAATTCGGTATCAACTATCAGGTTCAGACGGCACCAATCAGTTAGCTTCATCGTTAACTAAGCAGCAAAGTGATGAGACGCTTGAAGACATAAAGGCGATAGCAGAGTTGGAACCCAGTGGGACTTTTTCACATAGCTGTTTTGTTTTCCTTTTCACAAAAATTGTATAAACTCTATTGTTCGACGACGTTCTCTTACTAGAACGTCAGCCTCTTGTACATAAACGCCTATTTACAGGCAAATTCAAAAATCAATACTAATTCACTTTTCAGACCAATTGCCAATTGTTTTCCCTTTTTCTGTTTTGTCTTGTGAAGAACGTCCAGTGTTCATTTTTTATATATGTATTTGACACTAATTGCTGACTCATAAATATTTGCATATGAAACAAAGGGCTAATTACAGGTGACATCAGAAACAGGGGCAATAATGAGTTGTCCGAGCGATCTAGTTGCTCTGTCCACCAAGGTACCAAGGTAAGTTCGGCTGAAGAATGTAACCAATATACCTTCACTCCCGCAGAGTAAGGCAAGATTCAACAGTACTCTCCCCGAGCAGAGTTGGTCTCCCGTCAGCCCTGGAAAGGCACAATATCTCTAGCAAGTCAGTCAACGCTCTCCCCAAGCAGAGTTGGGTGACTGTCATCCTTAGGGAAGTTGGGTATCCCCAGAAGATCTCAACACTCCCCAGCGGAGTATGCAGATGTCCCTTAACAAGCATCCCCGGCAGTCTTGATCTAATATTGTTCCCCGGCGGAATACCAGACATTCCAGTGGAGCCACTTCCTCAGTACAGTCCCAAAGTTTCCCCAGGAAAGTTGAATCAATCTCCCCAGCAGATTCTGGAAGCTTATCCCCTACGGGAACAAACGCATCTCCCCGGTTTTATTCAAAGGTTAATCCCCACCAGAGCTTATAACTGGGTTATCCTCAGCCCCAGAGCTTATAAATGGGTTATCCTCAGCCAATTACCACGGAAAGATCGTCCTCGACGAAGTTCTTCCTACCCAACGGAGTTCATCAATTCCCTCTACAAAGCTTATCAACGGTATCCCCAGCGGAGTTATCATCAAACCTCAGCGAAGTATCTCTCCCCACAGAGTAATTCCCCGCAGAGTAATCACTCCAACAAGTTTATTACCCAACAAAGTCATCTTCTCCTACCGGTTTATTCTTGCAACCATCATCCCCAGCGGAAATGAAGAACTCTACTCTTCAACATCAGCCCAGGATTCAACAAGCTCCCGGCATTCGTCAAGGATTTATTTTCCTAGACGAAAATACATTCATAAACATCACATCTTCATACATTATAGCATGCATACGCATCATAAACACACAATCTCATTTATTTTTGAGAACATCTTAAAATCATGTAGTTCATGCCTCATGACATTGCATACAACTGATGTTTTGCCTTTTCAGGAAAAAGGTCAATCCAAAGATGATTACTATCAACTGTCACAATTCGATATTCGATTCCTATATCCAGCCAGGGCATATCTGTAGACGACTAATTCCAGATTCAATTCCTATATCCAGCCAGGGCACGCTTGAAGAGTTTGAAGATTCGATTCTTGTATCCAGCCAGGGCATATCTGTTGACGACTAATTCCAGATTCGATTCCTGTATCCAGCCAGGGCACATCTGAAGAGTTTGAATATTCGATTCCTGCATCCAGCTAGGGCATATCTGTTGACGACTAATTCCAGATTCGATTCCTGTATCTAGCCAGGGCACATCTGAAGAGTTTGAAGATTCGATTCCTGTATCCAGCCAGGGCACATCTATAGACGACTAATTCCAGATTCGATTCCTGTATCCAGCCAGGGCACGTCTGAAGAGTTTGAAGATTCGATTCATGCATCCAGCCAGGGCATATCTGTTGACGACTAATTCCAGATTCGATTCCTATATCTAGCCAGGGCACATCTGAAGAGTTTGAAGATTCGATTCTTGTATCCAGCCAGGGCACATTTGTAGACGACTAATTCCAGATTCGATTCCTGTATCTAGCCAGGGCACAACTGAAGAGTTTGAAGATTCGATTCCTGTATCCAGCCAGGGCACATCTGTTGACGACTAATTCAAGATTCGATTCCTGTATCCAGCCAGGGCACGTCTGAAGAGTTTGAAGATTCAATTCCTGTATCCAGCCAGGGCATATCTGTTGACGACTAATTCCAGATTTGATTCCTGTATCCAGCCAGGGCACGTCTGAAGAGTTTGAAGATTCGATTCTTGCATCCAGCCAGGGCATATCTGTTGATAACTAATTCCAGATTCGATTCCTGTATCTAGCCAGGGCACATCTGAAGAGTTTGAAGATTCGATTCCTGTATCCAGCCAGGGCACATCTGTAGACGACTAATTCCAGATTCGATTCCTGTATCTAGCCAGGGCAAATCTGAAGAGTTTGAAGATTCGATTCCTGTATCCAGCCAGGGCACATCTGTAGACGACTAATTCCAGATTCGATTCCTGTATCTAGCCAGGGCACGTCTGAAGAGTTTGAAGATTCGATTCCTATATCCAGCCAGGGCACATCTGTAGACGACTAATTCCAGATTCGATTCTTGTATCTAGCCAGGGCACATCTGAAGAGTTTGAAGATTCGATTCCTGTATCCAGCCAGGGCACATCTGTAGACGACTAATTCCAGATTCGATACCTGTATCCAGCCAGGGCACATCTGGCATATCTGCATAAAGAATTGAAGATCAACACCTGTAACAGGCCAGGAAACCATCTTCCTTTCTCAAGTACGCAAGTTCTTGCTAAGAAATCTCTTACGCGATCGACACCCCCAATGGCATCTATAAGCCCATCCTCCCATACCATCTTTCCAAATGGCATCTATAAGCCCATTCCCGACAAGGTTCTGTCACATCTCCAGATGGCATCTATAAGCACATCCTCCTATCCACCATCTCTCCAAATGGCATCTGTAAGCCCATTCCCGATATCACACTGCTGATACTCTACTATGTGAGTGCAAATTTCTGGGCACTCTAGTGTTCAATCATCTTCCACCCTCGGATCACGAAAGGCACACAAGCCAATCTACATCCTCAGGTCTAAGAAGATTGAACAGGGGCAACTGTTGTACCCCAAAATTTTCCCTCCCATATTCTTCAAAGTTTTGACAAGCATCATCTAAATTTGCTCAAGTCTACTCAAAGGTTGCACAGTTCAAACACCCTCCTAAGCTAGTCAAATTAGGGTTTTGGTTCCTTCAAGGAAGTTGAGGTTTTCAAGGGCTCAATCAAGTCCCACATGCCTATAAACATTGTCAAGCATCTACATGCCAAGTTTCAAGGCTCACAAGGTCAAGTTGTACAGTCAAAAACCCTAATTGTTTCACAATCAACTGCAGGGGCAAAATGGTCATTTGGCAGTCAAAAGTCAAAATTTTTGGTCAACATCTTATTTTGAAGCCACAATCATCATTTGATCAAGTCTTGATCATGATTCCACAAGCATGGCTCAAAAATCATCAAGATGCAAAAGTTTCCATTTTTGGACAGTTGAAAACTCAACTGTAACTTGACCAAGGCATAACGTTTTCATGGTTCATCAGAAAAATACCATCCAATGCTCATTTTGAAGGGGATGAAATTTCCTACAACTCATCTTCACATCCCAAGTCCAAGAAATGCTCTCATAAAAAGTTATCAATTTCAACATTATAGGTCATTTTCAAAAGTCAACAAAAAGGCATTTTAGGTCAAAGACCATAACTTGAGATTGGTAAATCAAAATGACATGGGACCAAAGGCATTGGTTAGAGGACTTCAAGATCTTTCCAAAATGTCCAAGAACATGTTCATATGATCAAAATTGAGCAAGATATGCATTGGAGAAGTTGGGAAATTTTTGTGAAATGGCAAAAGTCAACTATCCTTGAAACTTCAATTTTTGACCAAAGGGCCCGCTTTTTCCACTTGATTCAGCCTTGTCATGCCACCCACGTGTCCCATGATTAATTTCAAGATTAAACATTAATTTTTCTATTTTTATTTAATTTTATTGATTTAATTCATTTTAAATCCATAAAATTCAAATAAAAATCAAAAAATTAATTAAATGATATCTTGTGGTTTGAATGACTTTGATGCATCATAAGTCAGCTACCAAATTCGTGTAAAGATCATTTAGGCATGAAATTCAAAATTTGAACAAAACATGGCAAGGCCTTTAATGGTGGTTATGAAGAAATCCAAAAACTTAATTGCAATGGTTAAAGGCTCATCATATGATTTGATTCTCATTCAAACATACATATACAAGCCTTGCAGACCTCAAACACGGGCTAGAGACACCTAAAACAGCCAGAACCAAAACTAAAAATAGTCCAAAAAGTGAGAGTTCTAAAACCTAGTTACAAGCCTTTTCAGAGCAAAGCAAGCACGTGGCTTTCTTCCTTGCCACTCCCTGAAGCTAAAGCAACCCTTGCCAAGTCCTGAGACTCCATATCAAGCGCTGTAAGTACCCACGAAATCACCTCTGAACATGGAATCTTGTTTCTCTATTCTTGCATGATTTCTAAAAAATCTTAGCACATTCATACTCCTTGTTTGATTTCTAACCTAATGGCATCATTTAATTTCATTTTTAAGCCTCATGTGACAAATCCCGTGTCTAGGGTTTGTTTGTATGGTTTTTAGGGATTTTATGTTCAGGTGAAATCAGAACAAATAAGGAGCAGGGATGAACTCAGGGGACCAAGACGAACATGCTCATGGTCTCAGGTAGCGTTTTCATGGCCTAGGGACGAGTTTCGAAACAACCTACGAAACCACCTGCGGATAAAATCCGCAGGTAAAAAACCTGCAATTTTTGAGGAAGAAGATGACCACATGCTTGCATCTGATTGGCATGTTTAAAATAACGCGCGTGTTTTTTATTTCCAAGAATATTGCTTTTTATTACATATATTAATCATTGCTTATTCTTAGATCAAATGAAACGCACAGCTCAGTTGGTGGCCATGCTATTGGAAAAGGCTACAGGACCTGAGTTCGATTCCCAGGTCCACTCAATAATTGTTTCAATTTTTCCTAACATATTCCTATGCAGGCTCCCTGAAGGGCTTCATCATACACCTCACCAATCCATGCGCCACATGTCCATAATCATGGATCCAAAGGCCAAGAAATGAAGGAGCACCATGCTCCCCAGTCAAGCCAGCACAGTCAATTGCAAAAAGTCAAACAGGCTTGCTTCTATTGGGCCAGAAATTCAACAATAAACCTCCCATTGGTCCATTAACCCCCTTTGTTCATTCTTTTTCTTTTTTTATTTTATATTTTCTAATTTAGTTATCAATTATTTTTTTTAATTATCATTATTACCACCAAAATTAACATAAATAATATTTTTCATAATAAATCAAAAAAAAAAAACTAATATTATTATTATTTGTTAACTTATTTTGTAAATAAAATACTAATAAATAAAATAGTTTAATTAGGTCAATTTTAATCTCTTTTTCTTTACAATAAATAAAAATAATTTAGAATTAGGTTAACTTTTAATTTTAATTCTTTTATTTTATTTTCATTAAAAAACATAAAAACACAAAAATATTTTTCTTTTAATTAAATTAATTAATTAGTTATTAGTTTTAATTTCTTTAATCACAAAAAAGACAAAAAAATCAATTCTTTCTTAAAAAAGGGTCAAAACCCTAAGACGTTCCCGATTTAATTCTTTCGCGCATTATTCTTATTTTTGATTATTTATGTAACTGTTCCCGGATATGTAATAGTAATTAGGTTTATCTCTTTATTATTATTTCTCGCACTTTATTTCCAAACGGTTTTTTTTGGCGATGTATAGACTCGCGCCTTGTAATAGTTAGATTTATATTTCTGCAATTTATTTTCCGCACTCCTAACTGTTAATAATGCATGAAAGAATGTATGTAAATAAAATCAATCCGTAGCTCACAAATAACATGTAGAAGATAACCTTAACTGAAAAACAACACACCAAGCACATGCCACTCTTAGGGTACGCCTCACTGGTTGCCTGGGACGTGGTCATCAAGTATAGGGTGTCTTAGAGGTCGCCCTTCTGTCCAAAAGATCCAGTTGCCTCGAAACGGTTGCCCCGGATACAAAGGATCTAGGACATTAGGGTTACTTCTAAGACGTCCTACTATTGCTTCGGTGACCACACATGTCCCCTAATCGAATTGACCCGAATACTTCCAACGATGGTGCTACCTACCTCTCAATGATGGGATAGCACTGTCTAAAGGACTCTTACACAGCCTAATTCCTTAGAGTAGGTAGATTCTCATGGGTACTTGCTCTTTCAAACAAATAAAACAACTTTTCGCACCCACACTTTCAAAAGTTTTCAAACAAATTTTTCATACACTCTTGAGGACAGATACAAGAGTTACTTAGAAATTTTTCAAACGAAACTTTTTCAAAACCCACACACACTTGAAAAGCAAACAAAATTTTGAAAACATAAGAGCAAGTACCTAAGAGCCCGTGGATAACCACGGATAGAAAGGGTGCTAACACCTTCCCTTTCTATAAATCTACCTCCTGAACCGAGAAACATTCTCGAATAAGGAATTTTGTTGTGCTTTTGTCCTTTCCATATTGGAGAACATAAAAGACGGTGGCGACTCTTGCTTACCGCGACATTTCGCGAAACCATCTAAAAACAGTCAGTTCTATTTCCACCGATCACAGTAGGGTTGTGAGAAGGAACCTGGATGGTAGGGTTACTTCGATATGAAAGCCTGGATAGTAGGGCTGTGAGAAGGAACCTGGATAATTGGGTTACTTAGATATGAAATCCTGGATAGTAGGGCTATGAGAAGGAACCTGGATAATAGGGTTACTTCGACATGAAATCCTTGATATTAGGGCTGTGAGAAGAAGCCTGGATAGTAGCGTTGCTTTTCTATGACATCCTGGATAGTAGGGCTGTAAGAAGGAACCTAGATAGTAGGGTTACTTCGATATGAAAGCCTGGATAGTAGGGTTGTGAGAAGGAACCTGGATGGTAGGGTTACTTCGATATGAAAGCCTGGATAGTAGGGCTGTGAGAAGGAACCTGGATAGTTGGGTTACTTCGATATGAAATCCTGGATTGTAGGGCTGTGAGAAGGAACCTGGATAGTAGGGTTACTTTGATATGAAACCTTGGATAGTAGGGTTGTGAGAATGAACCTGGATAGTAGGGATACTTCGATATGAAATCTTGGATAGTAGAGTTGTGAGAAGGAACCTAGATAGTAGGGTTACTTCGATATGAAAGCCTGGATAGTAGGGCTGTGAGAAGGAACCTGGATAGTAGGGTTACTTCGATGTGAAAACCTAGATAGTAGGGCTGTGAGAAGGAACCTGGATAGTAGGGTTACTTCGATATGAAAGCCTGGATAGTAGGGTTGTGAGAAGGAACCTAGATAATAGGGTTACTTCGATATGAAAGCCTGGATAGTAGGCCTGTGAGAAGGAACCTGGATGGTAGGGTTACTTCGATATGAGTTTGGGTAAAACTGTAGAGAGAACCTGGGTGAGGTTGTTTTGTGATGATTCTGTGTAGGACTTCTGTGGGGAACTTGCGTAAGGTTGCATTTGTCGCACCGATGGTTACTCTGTTTAGCTTTGAGTGTTGATCATGGACCTGCTGGAAATTATTGATAATAACTGTCTTTCCTGAAAGAAATACATGGTTAGTTATATGTGATGCATGAGATGCATTGTATGATGACATTCTCAAAATAAATGGGACTATGTTATATGTAATGTATCCACATGTCATGATGTATGGAGAGTATGAGAAATGGTATTCTTGACTGCTATAAAAAAACATAGTTCCTCTACTTCTGTTGGGGATGGTGAACAAAGATGACTATGCTGGGGATTTTCCCCTCGTTTACGGATATTCTACCGAGGAGAGGGCTCTATTTGAGAACAACTCCGCGGGAGAATAATTCTGTTGGAGAGGAGAGACTCTGTTGATAGATCCGATGACATAGAGAAATAAACTCAGCTGGGGATGAATTTTCGTTGATGGTGATAATGAATTCTGTTGGAGATTGAATTTCTGCTTGTGAGAGAAGTAAACTCTGCTTGGGGAAAAATTTACTGACTCACTCGCGATTGTGAACCTCATCTAGGGAGAGTTATGTCCTGTTCGAGAAAGCTAACATCACTTTCTTTGGATACTTTTTACTTTGTGGGGAGTGTATATACCACTACTCATGTTCTTAAGCTGGCTTTATCCCGGTACCTGATGGGCAGAGTAATTGTAAGATTTGGGCACTTCTTGTTTTTCCCTGTTCCTGGAATTACGAGTAATCGTCTTTTGTTTCTTATGTAAATATTTATGAGCAGCAATTATTTTCAAATGCACATATCAAAAATAAATCATTGGACGTTCTTGCAAAACAAATCAGAAAAAAGAAAAAGAAATTAAAATTTCTTGTGAAAATGAATTGCATTGATTTTTGAAGTTGGCCTGTAACAGGCATTTTTGTACAAAGAGGCTGACGCTCTAGTAAGAGAACGCCTCCGAAAGATAGAAATTACAATTTATGTTAAAGAAAGAAAAAAGGCTATGTGAAACAATCCCACTGGGTTTCAACTCTGCTATTTCCTTTATATCTTCAAGCGTCTCATCACTTTGCTGCTTGGTCGAAGGTAGATCAGATTGATTGGCGCCGTCTGAGCTTGATAATCGATACTGAAGTCTGGTTGCGAGATGATCCAATGAGACAAAATGTTACGCTTCGATCCCTAATTTTTTCCTGGACCGCCCTTTCGGGTTTTCAGTCCACCGGAATACCCTTTTTTGCCCAAGTCGCCTTTTCAGGTTTTCAACTTGCCAGGTGTACAGTTTTTTTCATTTTCATCCCTTAATTTTACCCGAACCCTTTTGGTTCACCGGGAAGCCCTTATTTTTGCCTAGGCCAGTCAACCTAGCGGGTCTTTGGTTATGCATAGTATTTTTTTACTATGTCTGCATTGACGGGGTGAGCAAGGTCGTCACCATCCATGGTGGTTAGAATCATAGCTCCTCCAGAGAAAATATTCTTAACCACAAATGGCCCTTCGTATCTGGGGGTCCATTTGCCCCTGGGATCACCTTGCGGTAGTATGATGCGTTTGATCACTAGATCCCCGACTCGTTATTCTTGACGTCTAACTTTCTTGTTGAAAGCCTTGATCTTTCTCTTTTGATACGTCTCACCATGACAGATAGCAGTAAGTCTCTTTTCATCGATTAGGTTCAGCTGATCAATTCGGGTTTGGATCCAATCATCTTCATTAAAACTCGCATCCTTCATAATCCTGAGAGAGGGTATCTAGACTTCGATGGGTAGGACGGCCTCTATGCCATACACCAAAGAGTCGGGTGTTTCCCCTGTCGATGTCTATGCTGAGGTACGATACCCATAAAGAGCGAATGGTAATATCTCATGCCAGTCTTTGTATGTCACTGTCATCTTCTGCACAATCTTCTTGATGTTCTTGTTAACTGCTTCAACAACCCCATTCATCTTTGGTCGGTAGGGAGAAGAGTTATGATGCTGAGTCTTGAACTGTTTACAGAGCTAGGTGATTATTATGTTGTTGAGATTTGTACCATTGTCAGTAATAATCCTCTCTGGTACACCGTATCGACAGATCAGATTGTGTCGGATGAACCGCACCACGACGTTCTTGGTTACTGTAGCAAAGGAAGCTGCCTCAACCCACTTCGTGAAGTAATCAATTGCTACCAGAATGAAGCGATGCCCGTTAGACGCAGTAGGTCTGATCTCGCCGATCATGTCGATGCCCCACATTGCAAAAGGCCAAGGAGCTGTCAAAACATTAAGGGGAACCGGAGGTACATGCACCTTATTAGCATAGACTTGGCACCTATGACAGGTTCGAGAGTGCTGATAACAATAGGCTTCCATTGTGGACCATTAATATCCTGCCAGTAGGATTTTCTTTTCCATGGTGTGTCCACTGGAATGAGTTCCGAAGGTACCTTCATGTAACTCTGCCATTATCCTTTCTGCCTTGCTCTTGTCCACACACCGCAGTAAGGTTGAGTCATGGTTACGCTTATAGAGAATCCCATTACTGATGAAGAACTTTGCAGAGAACCTTCTCAAAAACTTCCTATCATTAATAGATGCTCCCCTGGGGTATTCTTGAGCCTCGAGATACCTCTTTACCTCGTGAAACCAAGGTTTATCTGCTACCTCTTCAGTCTCAATGTCAAAGCAGTTTACAGGTTCATCCAACCTCTCAATGGTAATCTGGGGAGCTTCATTGTCCCACCTGACTTTGAACATAGAAGACATGGTTGCTAGCGCGTCCGCCAATTGGTTCTCTTCTCGTGGGAAATGTTCAAAAGTTATCTCCTCAAAGTGTGGGAGCAATGTCAGCATATATTCTCGGTAAGGAATGAGATTCGGGTGCTTCGTATCCCACTCACCTTTGATCTGACTTATCACCAGAGCGGAATCTCCGAATACACTCAAGAACTTAAACCTTAGGTGAATAGAAGCTCGAAGACCCATGATACACGCTTCATACTCCGCCATATTGTTGGTGCAGTTAAAACATAATCGGGCGGTGAACGGAGTATGACAGCCCTCTGGAGATATAATTACAGCGCCAATGCCGTTACCCAATGTTTTTGAGGCTCCATCAAAATACATAGACCATCAGGATCCTTCCTCAGGTCCTTTATTCGGTCCAGTTTCTTCGCAGTCGGTTACCAACATGATATTCTCATCCGGGAACTCGAAATTCATGGACTGGTAGTCATCCACGGCCTGATGCGCCAAATGATCCACCAATACACTCCCCTTGATTTCTTTTTGGGTTGTGTATTGGATGTCGTACTCGGTTGAGATCATCTGCCATCTTGCTACTCTTCCGGATAAGGCGGGCTTCTCGAAAATATACTTGATCGGATCCATCTTTGAGATCAACAAAGTAATGTGAGTCTGCATATACTTTCTCAGTCAGCGAGCAGCCCATGCCAAAGCGCAACAAGTTTTCTCGAGCAATGAGTATCGGGTCTCACAGTCGGTAAACTTTTTGCTAAGGTAATAAATGGTGTGCTCTTTTCGACCAAACTCGTCATGCTGCCCCAACACACACCCCATTGAATTGTCTAGCACTGTCAAGTATAATATCAAAGGTCTTCCTTCAACTGGAGGCATCAAAATTGGTGGTTCTTGAAGGTATTCCTTTAATTCTCTCGAAAGTATTCTGGCATTCATCATTCCACTTTACCACTTGATCTTTCTTCAGCAGCTTGAATATTGGCTTACAAGTAGCAGTCAGATGTGAAATGAACCTGGCGATGTAATTCAGACGTCCCAAGAAACCTATAACTTCTTTTTCTTTGCAGGGAACGGCATCTCTTGTATGGCTTTTACCTTTGCAGGATCCACCTGAATACCTTTGTCACTGACAACGAAACCAAAAATCTTTCCAGACCTTACCCCGAAGGTACACTTGTTCGGATTCAACCTCAACTTGTACTTCTTCAACCTGTCAAACAGTTGCTGGAGATGATCAAGGTGCTCTTCCTCAGTCTGGGACCTGGCTATCATGTCATCAACATAAACCTCGATCTCATGGTGAATCATATCGTGGAACAAAGCGAACATGGCGCGCTGATAAGTTGCCCCGACATTCTTCAACCCAAAAGGAATTACCTTGTAACAGAAGGTGCCCCACTACATAACGAAGGCTGTCTTCTCCATGTCCTCAGGAGCCATCTTGATCTGGTTATAGCCAGAAAAGCCATCCATGAAGGAGAAGATCTTGTGTTGCGCGGTGTTATCGACTAGAACATCAATGTGAGGAAGTGGGAAGTCATCCTTGGGGATTGCCCTGTTCAGATATCTGTAGTCCACACACATCCGTACCTTACCATCCTTCTTAGGAACCGGAACGACGTTGGCAACCCACTGCAAATAAGAAGTGACAGCTACGAATCCGGTGTCGAACTGTTTCATGACCTCTGCTTTCATTTTCTCTGACATTTCAGGGCGCATACGGCGGACCTTCTGCTTTATCGGAGGGTAGTCTTATTTAGTCGGCAGGCGATGTACCACAATATCAGTGTCCAAACCAGGCATGTCTTCATAGGACAAGGCGAAGATCTCAACATAGTCGTGTAGCATCTGTATTAACCGTTGTTTGACACTAGGCTCCAGATTCGCACCTATTTTAACCTCTTTCCTGTCATCCTCTGTACCCAAATTAACTAACTTAACTGACTCTTCATGAGGCTATATGGACCTCTCTTCCTACTGTAATAGTCTAGCAAGTTCTCCAGGCACCTCACAATCATCCTCACCTTTGTCCTCGGCTTGGTTGATCGGATTTTTGAAGTCATAACTGGCAGTAGCAGAGCTGTTATCCATGGGATCCAGAGTGGATATGGATTTGCAGTATGATACGTGAGTGTGTGTAAGAGAATAGCTATTTTGATAAAGTGGGAGACAGAAAAGAAAAACAAGGAGCGCAAAATTTGTAATGCAAGAAACGTCCAATGCTTTATTAATGATATATGAAATGACAAATAATAAGCCCTCACAAGCAAAGCAAAGGTGCCTCGGGCAAGGCACCGAGCCGTAAAGTTTCAAACCGTTTATTACAAATCTTAAAACAAAAGTCAATTACTGCGGAATAAAAGAAACAGGTATGAAGTCCCTAGCCGTCCAGTTATTCAGTCCACTGTTGGTTGTTGGGTAGATCCAGCTGTCGATGTCTGAATCTTCTTCACTGTCCTCAATTGCATTAACTCCCTGATTGTTGATGTGTATAGGAGGTCTTCCAATCCGTGCGCGCCTAACATCCCTTTGAGCCCCTTCTTCAACTACAACCCTGGCGTCCTTGAGAGAAGCCATCTTCAGCGGAGGTTTGTTGGTAGTAACTTCAGTTGATGTCGAGAACTGAGGGACCTCTTTGAAGTTATGACAAGGAGTTTCTATGAATTTCCCATCCATCTCTATGTAGTTGAAGGAATTAAGATGACTCACCATATATTCTTCTTCACCTCGCACTATGACAATCTTCCCCTTCACCGGATACTTCAACATTTGATGGAGTGTGGAAGTAACTTCCCCAGCCTCATGGATCCAAGGACGACCCAACAAGCAAGAATACGATGGCCTAATGTCCATTACGTAGAAGGTGGACCCAAAGGTCTGAGAACCCACTTTGACAGGGATGTCCACCTCCCCATGCACCATTCTCTTTGATCCGTCAAAATCCCTTACCACAATGTTACTCGGCTTTAAAGTCAAACCCTCACAATCCAAATTGTCCTGCGCTTTCTTCAGCAAAACATTCAGCGAAGACCCGGTATCTACTAGCACATGATCTATAGTGGTGCCCCTGCATTCAATCGAGACATGCAGAGCATCATTATGATTCCTCCCCTTAGGGGTCAGACCCGCATCTGAAAAACCTAGCCCATTGTCAGCAGTCAGGCTGACCACACAATCGTTAAACTGATCTGTTGAAGTTTCCTACGGCACATGCACAGTCTTGAGAAATGCAATCAAAGCCTTCACATGGGCTCTAGAACACAACAGCAGAGACAACATGGAGATCTTCGACGGGGTCTACCCCAGTTGTACGACCATATTGTAGTCGCTTTTCTTGATAATTTTTAGTATTTCCTCTATTTCTTGTTTAGAGGTTTCCACAATAATATTTCTAGGCGCCTCCATCCGGGCAGGCTCACCTATAATTTCTTTGCCCCGAGTCCTAGATGGCTCGGCGACAGGGGTGATAACTGGAGTAATAACTGGAACAGTAGTTGATGTACTAGCGGGAACATCAGATGGAATGACAATAGGTTTGTTGACAGTCGGTGGGGAAATATCGGGAGAGAAGATCCTTCCGCTTCTAATAACCTTACTAGCCCCGACAATATTACTGACATCAGTATCATCTTCTTAATTCTTCAAATCTTGCTTAATGCCATGATAATACACATCAACACCATAATGCCATGGGACAACCTTGTCCGAAGTGTACGGGATGGGACCAGGAATAGTGATTATTAGCGGAGCAATTCTTTGAACAGGTGTAATCCTAACAGGTCTTCTGGAGGAAACGTTGGATGGATTGGCGGAAATGGTTATAATGGAAACGTCTTCATGTGGAACAACAGGAATCATAGTCTTCTCAAACAAAATTTCTTTATTATCCATCAGGCGCTGGACACCTGACTTCAACAAATGGCAACCAGAAGGTAGACTTGAACATATGTGGCAACCTTCACCACAACCCGAAAATAAACCGGCCAATAGAAAATTCCTCTTAATAGCCATAAGGGGAGTAGAAATTTCTTCAACAGAGGTCACAAACAAATCAGTGTCAACAACATTGACTCCACGACCATGTTTGGGCATGGGGGCAGTTATAACATTCGGCTTTTCTGGAGCATCGAACTTTATCTCCTTGGCTTTAAGCAGGTCTTGTAATTTGTTTCTCATAGCCCAACAATCATTTGTATCGTGGCCAGGACTCTCAGAATGGTAGGCGCACCATGCGTTAAGATTGTATCTGAGAGATGTAGTATTTGGATTCTTGGGAGCCTCTCTTAAGGTCGCCAAGTTGGATCTCAGCAGTTGAGGTAACACTTCAGCCAATGTCATCCTAATACGGGTAAACTGTCATTGTGGTCTTTCCATCTTTTTTATTGTTGCATTATAGAGAAACTGCGAGTCTTGGTATCACTACAACATTTACCGTCTGACGATGTTCAGATATGCTTTGGCTCCTAGGGCTATAAACTGCACTGGATTCCTTCTTACCAGTAAAAGGTTTCTTTACCGAACTCGAAGAGGCATCCTTCTATATTTTACCACTCCGAATTCCAGCTTCTACTCTTTCTCCAGTTAAAATTAGCTCGATGAAACCAGACGACGAGCTACCGATTAAGTGATTGAAAAATGGACCAGACAGCATCCCTAGAAACATATCAACTAACTCCCTATCAGAAAAAGGGGATTGAACTCTGCCAGCCAAAATCCCTCCATTTTTGGGCATAATCTTTGAAACCTTCGCTTGCACCCATGGACATACTCTGGAGCTGAGTACGAGTGGGAGCAAGGTCAGCATTGTACTGATATTGCTTGTAGAAAGCAACAGCAAGATCTTCCCAGTTTCAGACACTGGCTCCCTCTACCTGGTAGAACCATTCAAGCTGAGTCCCTGATAGACTATCTTGAAAGAAGTGCACCCACAAATTTCTATCAGCAGTGTCGGGTTGAATTTTCCTGACATACGAGCGGAGATGGAGTTTTGAGTAGGACACCCCATTATACTTAGAAAAAACTGGAGCTTTGACCTTTTGAGGGATGACCACTCCCGATACCAGTCCCAGTTCTCCGAAATCTAAACCAGGTATCTTCTGAACTTCCATAGCACTCAGACGGTCTTCTAACTGCTTGTATCTATCCTTAGCAAGAGGATATCTCTCATCATCAAAATTAGTATCATTGTCAGAGACTGCATGACTAGGGTTATTTTCCCCTTCTTGGTTCTCCCTGTCTTTGGATGAAGAGGTCAGATCAGTTTGATGCTTCAACCTTTCTCCAAACCTTCTGCCCATATTCAGAATACCGACCTTCTTCTTTTTCTTCTTCTCTTTCAGAATGAGGGTCTTCAGATCCTCTTGCCCCTTTTCCAGACTGATGAACATTTGTTGGAACTGGGCGTTCTGTGCCTGGAGATCATTGATGACTTGATCGAAAGATATTTCTGTTGAAATAAACAGCGAAGAAAATGAGAAACCTGTAGTGGTACCTGTAATGATGTGTATGATGATGGGATGCACATGTAATGATTTCAAAGACTTTGGGAGATTTAAAATTGCAAACCAAAATAAACAAAACTTTATTAGCTCAAATTTGAAAGGTTCAACATGCCTTTAAGGCGTTACAAAGAAGTAAATAAAACAAATATAAAACTAGAAAAGCAAAAGCAAAAGTCCCATGGACGCTTTCTCTTTGTGCTGATGTAATCATTGAGCACTCTTTCTTCCTCGAGCTTCCTGGTGAGTTTCAAAACCTTCCTCTCTTGCTCATGGAACTGCTCCCGGTAAGTATCCCGCTCATTCTTCAGCTGAATCCAAGACCTCTGTAACTCCCCAAGATCAGTGGGCATGTAAGGATAGAGAACCGTGTAAGGAATGTCTTCTTCAATAGTGGGTTCCACAATCACTGGTAATACTTCCGCATAAGGCATCATAAGCTTCTGGGCACGAGCTCGTACCCGTTGGAGGTAAGGCTGCATAGGAAGGGATGTCTTCGGTCCCAACTCTTTGGGGTCAGATCTGTTTACCATGCCCCAAGCTCGTATGAACCTCCGACGATGCCCCTGAACGCCATCCTCATAGTCGAATACAATGTCCTCGAGAAGTAACTCATGGGGACCATCCCTTCGAGCACGACCAAATTGTCGCAAAGCTAGACAAGGATTGTAAGTTATACCCCCTTTAATACCAAGTAATGGGACATTAGGGTACCCCCCCAGCGGTCAATAACAACAGTGTCTTCCATAGCTCGGGAACACCAAAGAATATCCGTGTGAGCGAGTGACATTATTTGGTGCGACCAACCCAAACCTTCTTCGTTCTTCAGTATAGACCTAGGGAGGTGAGAAATAAACCACCTCGACAAAAATGGCATGCAGCACATAAGAGTCCCTCTTCTTCTTGCGGTACGAGTATAGAGAGCGTGCACAATATCTCCAAGCAAGGTAGGCACAGGGTTGCGAGAAAGGATAATCTTGATAGCATTCATATATACGAAAGAGTCCGAATTAGGGAAGAGAACTAAACTATAGATAAGAAGATCCAAGACATCCTCAAAAGCCTGAAACTCCATATCATCCCAAAATAGTTGAGCCTGGTCTATCATAAATTTGGCTAGAAAAACCTCGACTCTGCTTCGAGTTTCCCAATTGGATACCACATCGGCCCGTTCCAAATGCAAAGCTGAGGCAATGACTTCTGGATTACGAACTTCTTCTATACCTGTGAAGGGTACCTGTTCAAGAATGGATATGCGCAATAGATGAGAGAATTCTTCCAAGGTGGGTACAAACTGATAATCTGGAAAGGTGAAGCAGTGATGCTTGGGATCGAAGAACTGAAAAAGTACGCTCATCATCTGTTCTTCAAGGTTTGAAGTAACCAGGCTGAGAAGTTGACCGTGTCTCTTAATGAACATAGAAGTTTCAGAAATTCTTGATACTAGCTCTTTGAGTTGGGAACGTATCTCCACAAAGTTTATTCAGATAGTATTTCTGCGCATGGAAGCCATGATCTGCAAAACAGAACAAAGATAAATTCCCTTGGTCTTTGAAATGGTTAGTGTAATGAAGCATGAATGCCATGTTATGATGCATGATGTCATGATAAACCACAGGTATAGCAAACACAAGTATTGCAAACATAGTCAAATCACACAAAGCCCTTAGGTTTAAGGCTTGCATGAGGTCAAAGGTAATACCCTCTTGAAGTTAAGTTGGTTTCAACCTGTCCTAGAAAAGTAACCAGGTTCTAGAGGATCTCAATATCACTGACCATCCTCCATCGGTCATGGTTTCAGCTCACACAATCTTTTCTTGCGGCCGAAATTATTCCGAGAGTATGATCTCAATGAGTGTAGAATCGAGTATCAACCAGTTCTCAGCTCAACACCGAGGCCGGCTATCTCACTACTTTCTAATGGCCAAGTTGGGGGATTAAAGGTTATAAGGTCAGTTGATGCTTAACGACACCACGCGGCGGCCCCGTATTCTCCTCGTTTCTCCACAAGGGATACCGGTACCAACCAAAGTGCCACACCAACGTAGCTACTGCTTCAATTGTATCGGTCTACGCTGTACAGTTCCCTCACAGTCTATTGCTACTTACCTAAAAGGTGTTCCCCAGATTCGGGTGTAGGTCTATAGTAACCCCACAAAATCTTTAAAAGTAAAGCAAACAAAGAAATCAAGAGAAGCAATTATGATAAGCTAGATCCTAAGGTATACCCCCACTTATAATTCCCCAGCAGAGTCTCCAGTTCTGTGATATGGTGGCAGAACCAACTGTTTAATACTGGTTTGCATTTTGCGTTTTGTGTTTGCAAAATGTCGCGGTAAGCAAGAGTCGCCACCGACTTTTATTTCATCCAACCGGAAAGGAAAAAAGTACAGAAAAAAAATCCTTTTTCGAGATTTTTCTGAGTACGGGGGGTAGATTATAGAAAGGGAAGGTGTTAGCACCCTTTCTATCCATGTTTTTCCATGGGCTCTTAGGTACTTGCTCCTCTTTTTAAATTTCTTGCGTGTGTGCTTTATTTTGAAATTTTTTTACTTCGTGATAACCCTTGTATTAGTCCTCAGGGGTGTGACGAAGTTGTTTTGAAAATTGTTTTTAAAAGTGTGAGTGTGAAAAGTTTTGATTTGAGCAAGTACCTACTAGCATCTACCTACTCGAAAAAAAGATTGTTTCTATTCTTGTTTCCTTTAGACAACGCTATCCCACTATTGAGAAATAGGTAGCACCGTCGTTCGAATTTGTAAGGGTCAATTCGAAAGGGACGTACGGTCACTAAAGCAATGTTAGGACACCTTAGTAATAACCCTAGAGTCTTAAGATCTTATTCGAGGCAACATTTCTGAGGCAGCATTCAAATGGAGGGTAACCACTAAGACACCCTATGCTTAATGATCATTTACCGAAGGCAACCGAAGTGAGAGTATACCCTAAGAGTGATATGTGCGAGTGATTTGTTTTCAGTTATTTATCTTTGCACATTATAGTTTTCTAACTATAGTAATTTGTCATGCATTCTTGCCATACAATCCTATTAGCATACATCTAGACAGTTAATTATTTGCAGGAATTTAAAAAAATGCGAGAAAATAAATCTACGCTATTACAAGGCTTCGGGGAGGGGGATTAATTACATAGCCAAAAACCCGGGGATTTAACAGTAAATAAAAACCCTAAATTAAACTATTACAAACCATGATCAGTTACAAAAATATTTGCAAAATAATAATAAGCGCGCGGCGAATTAAGTGCGAGACAATTAGGGTTTTGACCTTTTGACAAATCCTACTTGCGATTGATTCAAGAAAATGTTTTTCTTCATGTTTTGTTATTTGAGAAAATAATAAAAAAATTGTATTAAAAAGAAAATCCTAAGTTCTAATTAATTTTAAATTAAGAAATATGAATTAATTCATTCTAAAACCTATTTTTGTATTTTTATTTTATTTGAGAAAGAAAAAAAATTAAATCAAGAATTAACCTAATTTTCTAATTGAATTTTAATTGTGAAAGAAATTAAAGTTTCCCTAAATTAATTAAACTAATTAATAAAATAAAAAAATATTTACTAAGAAAATAAATCTTTTTCGTGATTTTTTATTGGTTAATTTAATAAAATAATTTTTGTGTTGATTAAAAAACAAAATAATTAAAGAAAAGAAATTAAAAAATAGTAGAAATAACCAAATGAGCCTGCTGTCAGTAGATCTGGATGGAGATGAATCCACAGGATAATGATTCTCAGAAGGTGTATGCGTTGGATCTGGTTCTGGCTGATGGATCCAGAAGGTGACCAGAGGACACTTGATCTGGTCCTGGCTGATGGGTCCAGAAGATGATGAGAGGATGCTTGATCTGGTCCTGGCTGATGGGTCCAGAAGATGATGAGAGGACGCTTGATTTGGTCCTGGCTGATGGATCCAAAAGATGATGAGAGGACGCTTGATCTGGTCCTGGCTGATGGATCTAGAAGATGATGACCCTCAGAAGATGAGGTGCGCTGGATCTGGTAAAAACAATGGACAAAATGCCAAAAGCTCACGCCTGGGATCAAACCCAGAACATGAGCTTCTGACTTCCTTCTTTTGACCAACTGCGCTGGATGTCAACTTATTAATATAATAAAAAAACAAACAATATATTGGAAAACAAGTTAGTGGCCAGAATGATGCGCCAAAATTTAAATCAGCCAATCAAGTTGTGACACACTGTTGTCTTCTTCCCTGGAACCGTCGCTTTAAGCTCTGAACCTTTACCTACATATGCAGGTCTGTTGCTAAAACCTGTGTCATTCAAGAATCAAGCATATGCAATATAAATTCAATTGGGGACCATGGATCAACTGAGTTTGAAACTCTAATCATCACGGTGTCTGTTATCAGGCCTAATTTTGCTTCAATCACGAAACCCCAAGTTGGAGCACGAAACCCTAACAATGGCAGAAGCTTATTCCTGCACTGTAACTTAAATCAAACTATCCAGAAACATTGCAAACATGATGATGAACACAAATATGTAACTTAAACATGCTAAAGATGCAAGAATTACAGTTATCGAATTTAGATAATTGTGCAAACCGTGAGAATGATAGGAAGTGATTCTGGATGTTCTGACGTCTGCAAATGATTGGGAATGTTTCCTGAGATGTCTAGAAAGTGATTGGGAACCTCAACACACCTTGAATTGGCCTGTGGAAGGAGATTCGTTTCACACTTTTCTTGGAAATTTTCAAGTTTTGTTCTGGTTCTTGGAGGCAGGTTGTGCACGAATATTCTTGTCTTTAGGGTTCCACAAACTTCAGTATATGTGTTGAATGCAATTAGGTTAACAATTTTGGATCCAATCATGAGAATTCATGAATGGAATATTTGATTTTTAAGCCATATGATATCTTTGCATAATCATGCCAATCATGCCTTTCTTGCACCAATTTCCATTGATACGATTTGATTCTGATCTTCCAGCACAATGAGCTTGTGATTCTGTCCAAAAATCCAATCAAAGAAAATCTTTTCTATTATTTACCAATTGTTTGATTTAATTCAAATTTTAATAAATAAAAAATCAAAATAAAATAATTAATGAAGAAAATAACATGTGAGTGAACATTTGGGTCGTGGAACACATTATAATTGAGGTGCAAGCACAAAAAGTTGGGCCCATTTAGCAAAAAATGCAAATTTGAGCACATTTGACTTTTGGCAATTTTGCAAAAATGGTCAACTTGGCCAATGCATAACTCTCACAATTTTGACCCTAGAGAGGTGTTCTTGGACTTTTTAGAAAGCTTAGGATGTCCTATAAGCAACCCTTTTTGTCTCATCTCAATTGAGTCGTCCATTTTCATGTATGAAACTTTGACCCAAAAGGTGTTTTTGTTGACTTTCCAAAAGGACCTATAATGTCAAAATTCATATCTTTTTGTGAGTGCATATTCTGAACTTGGGAGCTGAATGTGAATTGTAGATAATTTCCTCCTATTCATAATGAGCTTTGGATGGGTCATTTATGATAAAGCATGAGAAAGATATGCTTGGTCAAAGTTGAGTTGACTTTTCCTACAAAACCCTAATTTAGCAACTTTTGGGTTTTGATGAATTGAGAGCAATCCTTAAGGAATCATGAACAACCCTTGATCAAATGATGGATAATACTTAAAAATGAGGATGTTGACCAAACATCTTGAAGTTTGACTGTATGTGGGCCACAATTTACTTTTGACCTCGTACAGTTGATTTTCAGGCATTTGAGCAATTAACTGAGCAAACTTCTTCTGCAAGGCTTGAAATTTGGCATGGATGATCTTGAGAACATATTAGGACAATGGTGAGAATTTGAGTCCTTTGTGGTTCACACATCCTGATGAAGATAGAAATCCTAATTTGAGATAGACTGCCTTAGGAGAGAGTTTGTCTAGTTAACTCTTGGACTTCCTTGAGCCATTTGGAGACCTCACTTGACATTTGTTGAGAAAAATGGGAGGGAAAATTTTGGGGTACAACACTCGTGTTCTTCAATCTTACCAAAAAGTGCAGTGAGATCAAGTGTTTCAAGATTGTTAGCTTTCTTGTTCGCGGTGGCCTTAGGTTGCCAACACATAGTAAGGCATCTTAAAACTTTATTAGTAGAAATAGCATTGGAAATAGGATTACCTAGTAAGTTCAAACAATTAATAAGATGAGAGAATATCTTTTGCATATCTGCAATGGTTTCACCATTTTTCATGTTAAAGAGTTAAAACTATTGAGTGAGTGTATTAATCCTAGCTTGTTTGACCTCATTAGTTCCCTCATGGGCGACTTGTATAGTCTCCCACATAGCCTTAGAGGTTTGACAATTGGAAATGTGATAGAACTCATCAACACTAAGTGAGGATACGATGATGTTCTTAGCTTTTCAATCGTAAGACCACTTTTTATTATCATTCTCATCCCATAGATTTTCTGGCTTAGGCATAGTAATACCATCAACATCATATGTCACCATTGTTGGATCATTTTGAATGGATTCCCGAACACCTTTGTCATATGATTTAATATGAATTTGTATACAAGTTTTCCAATAAGTATAATTTTCTCCAGTGAAAATTGGAGCTCTCTTATGATCCCTCTTAGGTTCGTAAGCCATTTTCTAAATAGTGTTCTTAAGCCGGAATCAACCGGGCTATTGATTCCACTTGTTAGATAATTGTGTGTATCTAGAGGGGTGGGGGTGAATAGAGGCACTAAAATTATTTCTAGACACAAATCAAGAATTTAATTTGTTTTTCAAAACTTATTGATGCGGAAGCAATTAACTGGATAAGTCGTCTAAAAAATAACTTATTGGAAACTCGGATATACAAGTTATAAAAGATAAATCTATGAGATAAAATTGAGTACTTTTATTAATACAAACTCAAATCAATAATCCACTTATTTATTGTTGAACGCAATCACTTTGCAATTCTATTTCCAAGACTAAATAATCAAAGAACTAACTTTATCATTTTATCAAACACTTGGCGTGCAAGTGAATTTTCAGAATTTCTCTTTGAGTAGTGTTGATATATAAAACCACTTACAATCAAAATTGATTATAAGCTATATCCACTCCTATTTCAAAAACATATTTTAAGAGAAAAATTCTTACAATTCAATTATTATCACAATGCTATTTGATAAAAAGATTTATGAAATTGAAAGAAAGTAAAAGCGAAAAAGTAAAAACACACAAGGAATTTGTGTACACAGTTCCCCACTATCGTCCTTGCGTGTGAGTACGTCTGTCACTAATTCTAACGGAACTAGGATAATTCTTATATGCAAAAAATTTAATACAAAGGAAGAGTTAGAAACAAAAATACAAAATTCTCCAATTTGGTGTTGATGCTCCTTTTTCCAACCTTTGATCTTAAGCAAGATTAAATCAAGCGATAGATGCAACCTATTCTCCGCTTAATCTACTTCCTTAAAAGGATTTCAAATACCCCAAGGTTCTTTACAAAGATTTCAAACACTCCAAGGGATTTTTCACTTGAGTAAATCTGATTGTAAACTATCACCACAAGATCACTGATTCTATTATCCAATTTTATCTACTTCCTTAATAATATTTCAACCACTCTAAGGTTTCTTGAAAATATTTCAAACACTCCAAGGGATTTTTCACATGGACGATTCCTTCTCGCACGATCTGGCACGAAAACCCTTAATTCAACAAATGATGTTGGGGGACAAACCCGATGATTTTTCCGGATGAAGACCCCTACAAGAACTCGACCCAAACCAATTGGAAATCTTCAATTCTTCTTCTAGATGGCCCCCCGACGGAACATCATCACAATGTAATGTTGGTGTCTATGCATAGATTGGAAAGTTGAAGATGAAGAGAAAAAGTAGGCAAATTATATGGTATCATCAAGTTAGACATGATGCATGAATGGGTATTTATAGTTTGGAAAAGTTTAGGGAAAAAATAACAATTTCAAAATAAACGAAAATAAAAAATTGACCAAAACAGAATTTATGTGTCTACCTTAAAATCGTATGTATGGAAACATACTTCATAAAGGTGGCACGTTTCGACCTGAAAGACTCTATGTGTCGACCTGAAAAAGTCAGTAGCTACAGGCTTTAAAATGTGAGTACACGTGTCAACCTGAAATATGGATGTGTCGACACATAAAATAAGAATTTCAGCAATTTCAAAATTCTTCCAGTATGTGTCGACCTGAAGGATATATGTGTCGACCTGTGACTTACAGAAGCTTACAGGCTTAAAACCGAGTTACATATGTCGACCTGAAAATTGAATGTGTTGACACATGCAATGCAAAAATGTGCAGAAAGTGTTTTTCAATGTGATTGGTCAATTTCAAAGTGTTTTTTTATGATTCGTAAGACCTATGATGCTGAGGAGTACCATAAGACAAAGATATATAATTAGTTTTACCGCCGTTCCAACTTTCCCGGTTTTGAAATCATGCAAAACACCTTATGTATAAGTTGTACTCACAACATCCTCTGAAACATCCTTACAAAACAACCACAATAACAGACTCAGATTTAAGACTCACATGATGAACATTTATGTTCCCCCTAAAGTGTTGCATACAACAAGCAATAACACTTGACTAAGACCTAGACCTGCGGCTCACACTAACCCTTTTCTCCCCTTTTTTAGTCTAAAATTGGGGAAAAACTGAGTGAAAAGAAGCGACACACTAAGAATCAATAGAAGCAAGAACTGATTCAAGACAACAAAGAAAGACTCAAAACAGACTCAATAGCTTGATGCAGACCAAGAAGCACAAAACCGACTTAAGGGAAAATAACTCCCCTAATCAGGACTGACTCAATGAAAAATAAAAAAACAACAAAAGAGGAAAAAGAGAAGAATCAAGAAGAATCTTCAAAAACACAAAGAAAAAAACTGACTCAACAGAAACAAAAGAACAGAGTCAACTATGTACACACCAGACAACAATTATCATCTATCTAATTCTCTCTCCCGAGTCAATAAAATTAACACAATTTTTATCAACAAATGAATATGAATCATGTAAATGAACCTGATTCTTCCTCGGAGATTTCATCTCAGTCACAAATGTTCTCCCAGTCATGAATGCTCTAGTTGATGTTCCAACATTTATTACAATGTTGAACCTAGACTTCTTTGGATCATTATCCTTACCCTTGTTGGATTTCAGAAAATGAGCCCTCTTAGCATCAGTATATTTGGAATATTTATTCATGTTGAAACACGGTATATGAGAATGGCGAGGAAGAAAAACATATAAATACAAGGTTAGTTACTTTGATTGTAACGAAAACCATGCTTGTAACAAAAAATCAGTCAATGAAAGCGTTATTGGAAGGAGATAAAATCTTCTTTAGTAACATTGTACCACTCAATAAGAGAGAGACACACCCTTGTTCAACCTTTTCTCATTTCAAAACTTTGGCTGTTGAAAATGTTACAACATTTGAAATGACTTTCTCCATGCCATTGGACATGTTTCTTCTGAGATTGCATACAACACGAGGAGGAATATAGCTGTCAACACCGACCAAACAGTTACTACCAAAATTTATCCCATAGTGAAATTCCAAAAATACCCCTTTCATACTCAAAATAACTTGCACCTTAAGTTATGATAAAATCCTTCCCAAAGATCCTTAGCTATAACAAGCTTGAAGTGCCAATATCATGTAGAAAGATACCTAACATAATGATGACAAACCCAATGACTTTGTTTGGTGACAACAACACCTACTCTGGGGTCTACCAAGCCCAGGAAGGAAGAACTCTATTAGCAGTATTAGTTCAAAGCTAAACTAGTCCTAAGTTTACAATTTCTGACTTAATCACTACCCAATGCTACTTCTACCTAGGTCCTCCCTAGATATGAGAAATCCCCACCCCACTTCCAATCATCCCAATGTTGTATAACAAAAAACACTCTCAATCATTATATCGACGACCTTTCACCTACATGAAGAACACATTCCAGAATAAAGAAAAACAATTTAATCAAGACATGCCTTTATTAAGAACAACAAACTTAATCTTGCTTCACACCTTTGATAAAAAAACAATACTTACAGTTGCTTAACAACTTCCTCCAAGAACAATACTACCTCTGGCATAAAAGTTTCAAGGAGAACACAGTGACTGTTGTACCCCAAAATTTGCCCTCCCATATTCTTCAAAGTTTGTCAAGAATCATCCTCAAATGGTTCAAGATTGCTCAAGAGATTGTACAGTCAAACCATCTCCTAAGACAGCTGAAATTAGGGTTTTGGTTCTTTCAAGGAATTGGAGGTTTTCAATGACTCAATCAAGTCTCATAGGCCTATATGCATTATCAAGAATCTACATGCCAAGTTTCAAGACTCACAGTGCCAATTTGCACAGTCAAAAGCCTCATTTGATCCACAGTCAACTGCAAGGGCAAAATGGTCATTTTGCAGTCAAAAGTCATAATTTTTGGTCAACATCTTATTTTGAGCTCACAATCATCATTTTATCAAGTCTTGATCATGATTCCACAGGGATAGCTCAAAAATCATCAAGATGCAAAAAGTTACTATTTTTGGACAGTAGAAAAGTCAACTATATCTTGACCAGGGCATAACTTTTTCATGGTTCATCAGAAAAATCCCATCCAATGCTCACTTTGAAGGGGATGACATTTCCTACAATCCATCTTCACACTCCAAGTCCAATAAATGCTCTCACAAAAAGTTATCAATTTCTACATTATAGGTCAAATTCAAAAGTCAACAAAAATGCACTTTAAGTCAAAGGCCATAACTTGAGATTGGTAAATCCAAATGACATGGGACCAAAGGCATTGGTTATAGGACTTCAAGACCTTTCCAAAATGTCCAAAAACATGTTCATAGGATCAAGATTGAGCAAGATATGCATTGGAGAAGTTGGGAAATTTTTATGAATTTGTAAAAGTCAACTTTGCTCAAAACACCTCATTTTTGCTAATGGGCCTCAAATCTCTTCTTGAAACTTTATCTATGGCCTATGCACGACCCATCAAGCTTAATTGAATTACTTTCTTATTTTTTATTAATTAATTGGATTTTTAATCAATATTAATTCATTTAATTAATTTAAATTGTAGGAAAATACAAAGATTTGATTTTTCAATCTTTTTATGAAGCAAATATGGTCAAGATATGATGGCAATTTCGTGTACAAATCAAATATGCAAAAATCTCCAAAATTGGCAACTTTCTTCAATCATGAAAATGCAAAAAGATTTGATTTTCAATCAAATATTCCATCATCATTCCAATGGATTTTTGCTCAAAGATTTGACCTAATTTCATTCCTCTATAAATATGCAAGCCAACCCTGATCATGCACACGTGAGAAAGCTGCAGACAAAGCCATAACAATATTGAAAAATTCCAAGAAAATTGCAAAACTGTTTTCTATATTCCAGGCCAATTCAAGGACTTTTGTTGACTCTAATACCTTGCAGGAGTTCCCAGGGACGTGTAGCAAATAAAACCAGGCTTTAGAGCTACCAGAAACGCTCTAAACAGTTTGACGGTTTGCCACTTTTTTCCATAATCGTAACTCGTGATTCATAAGCATTTAACATGATTTATTATTTGTTTTGCATTGCTTGAATCCATATGAAGCTAATGGCATAAGTTAATTGAATTATAGTGTACAGAATCACAAGTTACCATGGACGAATTCTAGGGTTCATAAGCTTTCAAATTGGGGCTTTGCAATACAAGAAAAATTAGGCCTTGTGAGACCCATGATTGAACTCGTTAGGACAAGACGAATCCAAAGCAACCATCGCGAAATATTTATGTAGCCTGTAGCTCTATTCGCTATTTTTCGTCACACTATTTAGTGGGGGTTAAAAACCCCCGCTACCTAATGTTTGTTTTATAGGTTCAGCGAGGAAGATGATGAGGTGTTGGCATATCATTGGACCATTTGAAAAATACGCGCGTGTTTTTGTGTTACAGTACATGAACTAATGTTTTATATATTATATTTACTTGTTATTCTAATGACAATTGATGCAGCGTGGTGGAGTGGTTGGCCAAACATCCAATAAGCTTTGGGACCTGGGTTCGAGTCCCAGGTCCACCCAAAACACTTATGTTATTTTTCCTAATGTATTCATATGCAGGCTTCCCAACGTGATTCACCATGTGCCTCACTTACCAACTCTCCAGGTGGCTTCAAATTCAAATCTAATGGTCCAGATGAAAGGATCACCATACTCCCAGTCAACACATACCATGGACAATAAAAAAAGGTCAAACGGACTGGAGTTAATGGGCCATAAATTGCAACAAATACCTCTTAAATGGGCCAACACCCCCCCTGGTTTCTTTTTAGTCTTTTATATTATTTTCTTTTCCTTTTTATTCTATTTTACTAATTATTATTATTATTATTTAATTAACTCAATTAATTATTTTCATAATAAAATCAGAAAACTAAAATATTTTTATTAATTTCACCTTTAATTTATTATTTTTGTAAGCAAATGTAATTAATTAATTTAGTTGTTTTATTTAGGTTAACTTTAATTATTTTCATAACAAATAAAATAAATTAGAATTAGGGTTTTCTTGACAATTTTAATTTCTTTTCTTTTATTTCATTAAAACATTAAAGAAACTCAAAAAAAAATATTTCTTTTAATTAATTAATTAATTAATTACTTTTTTAGGGTTAATTTAAATGCAAAATAACCAAAAATTCATTCTTTTCTCAAAAAGGGTCAAAACCCTAAGGACTTCCCCGATTTAATTTTTATTCGCGCATATTAATTTTGATCATTTATGTAATTGCTCCGAGAATGTAATAGCGTTAATTAGGACCTTTTTTATCGCTTTCTTTAATTTCCCGCAATTTACTTTTCCAAGGGTTTGTTTTTGGCGATGTAAATACCCGACGCCTTGTAATAGCTTAGATTTACTTTTCGCAATTTACTTTCCGCAACTTAAACTGTTAGATGTATGTTAAATAGGCTATGCATGACAAGACTCTTGTATGAAATTAAAATCAACCCGTAGCTCACCATAACATGTGCAAAGATAACTTAACATGAAACCTGACACACTTGCACATGCCACTCCTAGGGTACGCCTCACTTGGTTGCCTCAACGTGGTCATTGAGTATAGGGTGTTTTAGAGGTCGCCCTCCTGTCTAAAAGATCCAAGTTGCCTCAAAATGGTTGCCTCGGATAAAAAAAAGGATCTAGGACATTAGGGTTACCGCTAAGGCGTCCTACTATTGCTTTGGTGACCACATGTCCCTATAATCGAATTGACCCGAATAACTCCAACGACGGTGCTACCTACTTCTCAATAGTGGTATAGTACTGTCTAAAGGACATTTACACAGTTTAATTTCCTTTGAGTAGGTAGAGGTTCTAAGGTACTTGCTCTTTCAAAACAAAAACAACTTTTCGCACCTACACTTTTCAAACAAAAGTTTCCAAACAAACACTTCATACACTCTTGAGGACAGATACAAGAGTTAAACCGAAGTTTTCAAAAAAAACTTTTTCAAAACCCACAAACACAAGAAAAACAAACATTTTTGAAAACATAGTGAGCAAGTACCTAAGAGCCCGTGGATAACCACGGATAGGAAGGGTGCTAACCCCTTCCATTTCTTTAATCTACCTCCCGAACCGAGAAACATCTCGAAAAGGAATTTTGCTATGCTTTTGTCCTTTCCTTGTTGGAGAAAATAAAAGACGGTGGCGACTCTTGCTTACCGCGACATTACGCGAACCAGCATTCCAAAACAGTCAGTTCTATTTCCACCGATCACAGAACTGGCGACTCTGCTGGGGACACTCTATAATAAGTGAGGTGTACCTTAGGATTAGATCACCATGTTTTCAATTGTATGCCTTGAATGCTTTAATATTGTGGGCTTGCATCGGAGTTTTATAGATCCTAACCCGGATCTGGGGATACCCTTTTAGAAGTAGCAACAAACTGTGAGGGAACTGTGCGGGGTATACCGACATGGTTGAAGCAGTTGCTACGTTGATGTGGCACTTTGGTGAGTACCGGTAACCCTTGAGTCAAGTAAAGGAGAGTACGGGGCCGCCGCGTGGTGTTGTGAAGCATCAACTGACCTTAGAACCTTACTTGACCATCCTGGCCTCTTTAGGGGTAGTGAGATGACCGACTTTGGTGCAGTCCAAAGTTGGTAGATACTCGATACTACACTCATTGTGGGTTGTTTTCTTGGAATATTTTGGTCGCCAGTTAAGTGGCTAAATCAAAACAATGAACATAGAAAACAATCCAGTGATATTGAGATCCTCTAGAACCCGGTTACTATTTATAGGACAGGTCTTAACCAACCAAAACTGAAAGAGGGTAGTACCTAAACTTCATGCTGGCCTGAACTCTAAGGGCTGTCTTGTGTGACTTGTGTGCCTTATCATGTTTGCCTTTTGTGAATACTTGTGGTGTGACTTTATCATGACATCATAACATCATACCATTGCATACATCCTGCATAAGGACTAACCCATTTCAAGGATCTCAAGGGTTTGTGATGCAGGTCATGATGAACCAACTGTCTAGCAAGGGGTAAAGGGGATTTGTTTTCCTCTAGCCAAGGTTGTTTGGAGATCAAAACATGATAACTTGAGTCAGGGGCTATGACCCAATCGATATGGTGAGCCTTGACTTTTGAAGAAGGACTCTCAACAACATGAAGTTCCTTCCATCAAAGCTACAAAATTCAAATTCTAACAAGTTTCTTTATTTACCCCACGAGATCCTTGAAAACATTGCATGTATATCATACATATCATTACATTACAGGTACCATTACATGTCACTTATCTTCTTCGCTGTTTATTTCAGCAATCATCATGTCTACTGAACCTTCCGCTGAACAAGCTATCAAGGCCCTCCAGGCCCAGAATGCCCAGTTCCAAGAATTGGTTATGAGCCTAGCCCAGGGTCAACAGGATTTGAAGACTCTGATTCTGAAAGAGAGGAAGAAGAAGAAGAAGAGGACTGTTTTGTTCAACACTAGACGCAGATCTGGGGATGGATTACAGAATGAGGCTGAGCTGACTACCTCATCTGTAGGCAAAGACAGTCCCCAAGAGAGAAGGGTTCCTAGTCCCGTGGTCTCTGACAACGAGACAGATTATAATGATGAATAGTACCCTCATGCCGAGGATAGGTACAAACAGCTGGAGGACCGTTTAAGTGCCATGGAGATTCAACATGTGCCCGGGTTGGATTTCGGAGACCTAGGCTTATCCTCTGGGGTGGTGATCCCCCACAAGTTCAAGGCACCTGCTTTTGCAAAGTACAACGGAGCTTCCTGTCCTAAGTTGCACCTCTGATCGTATGTAAGGAAGATCCAACCTTACACTGCTGACAAGAATTTATGGATCCATTTCTTCCAAGATAGTCTTTCAGGGACTCAACATGAATCCAGTATTCGTAACTGGGAGGACTTGGCTACTGCGTTCTACAAGCAGTATCAGTATAATTCCGACCTCGCTCCTACGCGTACCCAACTCCAGGGTATGTCACTAGGGAGGGGTGAAGGATTTAAGGAATATGCCCAAAAGTGGAGAGACCTGGTTGGAAGGGTGCAACCACCTTTGACGGACCGTGAGCTTGTTGGTATGTTTCTGGGGACCCTGTCTGGTCCGTTCTTCAACCATCTGATTGGGAATTCTTCTGCTGGGTTTACAGACCTTATCTTGACTGGTGAGAGAATAGAAGCTGGTATCAAATCTGGGAAAATACAGAAGGGTGACTCCTCAAACACTGAGAAAAAACCATTCAAGAAAGAATCCAGTGTTGTCTATGGTTCAAGAAGACATAATAGGTCCGAACACCACCAAGCTGTCAACGTGGTGGTTATTTCAAAGCCTGCCGCTGCTCCTCAACATCGCAACCAACGAAGGGAAGAGATACCTAGAAGGCAATTCACTCCCCTCAGCATGACCTTGTCCCAGATATTGCCACAGTTGCTGAAGACCAATTTGGTAACTCTAAGGGACCCTCCTAAGAATCTGAACACTACACCTTCAAGGTATAACCCCAACGCCCACTACGCTTATCATTCTGACAGCCCGGGGCATGCTACAGATGATTGTTGGACTTTTAGGAACAAGGTTCAGGACCTAATCGATGCAAAGGAGGTTGAGTTCGAAGCGCCCGAGACTCCCAATGTGATCACTGCTCCCTTGCCAAAACATGGCTAGGATCAAGAGACTTTTGTTCATTTGAATTCTGAAGTTGTATTTTTCTTTGCTTATTCAAACAATTATCATGTCAAACTCCTTTATTTCATTAATGCATTACACGTGTCTGTTTTGAAGTAATTGTGTTCACTATGCTTAAAATTGCTTTCATTTTTTGATGTTTAACTCTCGATTAGAAAATTCTAAGCCTTTTGAGGGAGGATGACGAAAACGATACCACGATCTTTACAGTATGCTTTTGAACAGACCCCGCTGATGAGGTACAGGCATTGTTTCAAATCCTAAACAGTGGAGTTATAAGGAAGATAATCCCTAGTCAACCCTGAAATTCTGGCAGTAGATACTCAATGTCACAATGAATGTTATGACACCGTATCTGACTTTCTATAAGACAGTAAATCAAAAACAGTAAAGAACACAGTCAATTGTTTACCCAGTTCAGTGTGAAACAACACCTACTCTGGGGGCTACCAAGCCAGGGAGGAAATTCACTATAAGAGATATTAATTCAGGAATAAACCAACCAGTTTATCTCCTTCACTTAAGACCTACCCAATGCAACTTCAATCTAAGTTCAACTTAAACCTGAGTTCCTACTCACTCCCCCTCAATCACAACAGTGATACTAAACAATTGACTAATGAAATAATGAAGACACTCTTCAGAACATACACTTGATTATGCTTCACAGCTTTTAATCAAGTAACACAAACACTCGTGCTTCAAAGCTTTGAGTGATACATAAACCTAACTTAACCTTGCTTCAAAGCTTTAATCAAGTGACACAAACACTCGTGCTTCAAAGCTTTGAGTGATACACCACCCTTACAATAAAAACCTACTCCAAGTCACTTATCACAATGATACTTGCTTGGATTACAGTAGTTAAAACTATACAGCCCCTAGTTGATCTTCTGTCAAAAAGTTGATTTTCCCAACAACCTTCCTGTTGTATATATATGCAGTTGTTTCTTCAGTTAGGGCTTCCACGAAAAGCTAGGGTTAATTAGGGTTAACCTCAAGACTTGGTCACAAGGCTTTATCAACCAGATTAGGGTTGAGCTAAGTTAACCTAAAGTCCACGTGAGATTCTGTTCTGGACTGTATGAACCAAATCCTGAAAAATCTCAGAATTAACCAAACTGCATAACTGTTAGATCAGTACAGGATGTCTTAACACTGGTTATGACAACAGGAATCCTGTTTACTGATTTTGGTAGAAGTAATAAATGTGATCATTGCAAAATGCTCAGATACACACTCATAAAGAGCAGCTACTGTATGCCATTCTTTTTCTGCATAAAGTACCTAATAACTCAGAATGTTATGACATCATTCATGACATTCACACACCAGGTTTTACCAAAAATATATGCCAATAACTAAACACTTACAAACTCCCCCTTTGGCAAATTTTTGGCTAAAACCCCTAAACAATCAGAGAATAGAGAGCAGCAGAAATAATATGTCTGCAGAAAAAATAATGTCTACCAAGTATAATTAACACATAATCTTCTCCCCCTCTTTAGCCATAAATAGGCCAAAGATACATGTACTTTTAGGTTATACAGTCATCCAAAATGAATAATAAAAACAACAAAAAGTCTGAAATCACTTGTAGCAACAGGTATCAGCAGCAAGCTTGACACTCCACTGATCTTCAAGCACTGTCATCTTCAGAGGAGGCACTATCTTCAGCATTAAGCTGATCTTCAGCAGCATCCTCTTCCCTTCTTTGTCCTTCAGTCTCCTCCTTTTCTAGTCTAGCAATTAGGTTCTCAAGAGTCCTTTTCCTTGTCGCCAGCTCTTTGCAGGTTTCCTTCAGCACAACTATAACTTCAGATTTCTTGGACTGAGTTTTGACAGTTGATGTCTCAACTGTTGTCATGACAATGTCAAGAACATGAGTTCCCTGAAATAGCTTATAGTGCAACCCAAGAGCAGGGGCTCTTTTGCATATAGTATCTCTTTCCACTAGAATGTCAGGATACTGAGCAAGGACAATACCACATAGGAGGGAGGGAAAGGCAATAGGGCCTTTAACAGCATAGCTTCCAGCATGTTTTAAAGTTTGATCAAAGATATACCTGCCATAGTCAAATTCTGTCCTGGTTCCAACAGCATAAATGAATCTTCCCAATCCTGTGGAGATGGTTGATTTATGGTTGGTAGGAACCCAGTTGGCTGCACCAATCTTGTGCAGGATGGAAAATTTCATGCTTAGCTTTCTTGCATTCAGCTTGCCTTTTAAGGGCCAGCTCCTTACTTGATTTGCAGTGATGGTTTGGCATACTTGGTTGTCAGTAACCTCTAGTTCAGGACAATCCTCATCTGGTCTTCCAAGAAATTTGTTTATTTCAGAGGGAGAGAAATTAACCTTTCTTCCTCTCACATAGACACACTTAAATTCAGCTGACCTTCCATCAGCACATCCATCACATAAATTCACTATGAATTCTTTGACAAGATTTTCATAGCAGTTGGTAAACTTTACCACAGTATTCATTAGCCCAGCAGTTTTGATTAGGTCCATGGTCTCCTTACATTCCATGGCACCATTGTTCAGTTCTCTTTCCAAGGCTATTCTTTTCAAACAAACATACTTCCATCTGTTGGCATTTTCAGGGTGGTGAAAAGAAATGTTGTCAGTGGGGACTTCAGGAACTTTAGCCATTTTGCTTGATGGGAGTTTCCTTCTGAGAGGAATGTCTTCAGCATCAACTTCAAATTCTGATTCCTCATCAGAATCAGAAGGTTCAGGCTTTTTCCTTTTCTTTGCTATTGGTTGTCTCACAGGCTTTGAGAGATTACCAGCAGGTACTCGGGTCTTCACTTTCCCTTTGGACAATCCAGACTTCACAGTTTCTACACCAGTCTTGCCTTCAGACCTGATTTTCTTATGAGCAATATCAACAGTCTTCTCTTTGGTCAGACATTTTGTAGCATCCTGCTTACCTTTTCTGTTCATCATCCTCCTAGCTATGCTAGGGTTGATATTTTCAATTAGGTCATTGTCAGAGTATTCTTCATCCACATTAATAACCGGGGGTTCAACATCCTTCTCTGAAGGGTTCTGGAGATCATCAAGATTTTCAGATGATTTCTGAATGTTGTCTTCCGGTGTCTCAACATTCTTAGAGACATCTGGATTTATTTCAACATTTGGACTAGCAGATTCTTGATTTAAAGGAACAGAAATGCCTGGTACAGAGTGGTTCTTATTCAGAATTCTTGTAACAAGTCTAGCTATTGCTTGATGAACATAAGCTGAGCCTTCCCTATTTGGAACAGAAGATGATGGTTGAGAGGGATTACCGGATGAAGTAGCTTGAGACCTTCCTGCATGCCTTGTTCTCAGCTTTTTAACCTTAGAGGGGTTTGCTGCCAGTTATCTAAGAGGAGTAATCTCCAGAACTTCAGAATCCATGCATGTTTTGATTGCCCTAGGTTCTCGATCAGATGATGCGGATGAAACAGTCGTCTTGGAAGAGGATGATGTCATGGATAGTTGAGACATTTTGATAGTCTTAGAAAACCAGTAACAACAAGAGAGAAATCTTTGATTGAGAGAATGGGGATTGTTGCAGAGCCGAGAGAGGAAGGAGGTAAATGAGTGTCTATTCAACTTCTTAACAATTTTGAAAGAAATAGGAAAACAAATGATTAACCCAATCAAAATAGACTTAACACAAAAATCTCCTTCATCCCTTGTTTTAAGCAAAATTAATTGCTACATTTCCTCATGTTGGCAAATACCCAACTTGCCCCTCAAATTTTCAAATTGATTTGCATCAAGTGCTTTGGTAAAAATGTCAGCCAGCTGTAGTTCAGTGGCAACATGTTCTAGTTTAATTGTCTTCTCCTCTACAAGATCTCTAATAAAATGATGTCTAATGTCAATATGCTTGGTCCTGCTATGCTGAATAAGATTCTTGGAAATGTTGATTGTACTCAAATTGTCACAGTACAATGTCATAACATCTTGTGTGACATTATACTCAGTAAGCATCTATTTCATCCAGATCATTTGAGAACAGCTACTACCAGCTGCTATGTATTCAGCTTCAGCAGTAGAGAGAGACACACAGTTCTGTTTCTTGCTGAACCAGGAGACCAGATTATTTCCTAAGAAGAAACATCCTCCAGAGGTGCTCTTTCTATCATTAGAACTTCCAGCCCAATCAGCATCACAGTAACCAGTCAGAGTTGGTTCACAACCATGAGAGTACAACAAGCCATAGTTGTAAGTTCCACTTACATACTTCAAAATTCTCTTCACTTGGTTGATATGACTGACTTTGGGATCAGCTTGGTATCTTGCACATACTCCAACTGCAAAAGCAATGTCAGGTCTGTTGGCTGTTAAGTATAGCAGACTTCCTATCATGCTTCTGTACAGGCTTTGGTCCACCTTAACCCCACTTGAATCTTTGGATAGCTTTAAATGAGTAGGAGCAGGAGTCCTTTTGTGACTGACATTCTCCATACCAAACTTTTTGACAATGTTCTTTGCATACTTGCTTTGAGACAAAAAAATTGAGTCTTCCATCTGTGTGACTTGCAGTCCAAGAAAGTAGGTCAATTCTCCCATGAGGCTCATTTCGAATTCAGCCTGCATTTGGTCAGCAAAATGTTTAACCATTTTATCTGACATTCCCCCAAACACTATGTCATCAACATAGATTTGAGCTACCATTATCTTTCCTCCTTCATTTTTGACAAAGAGGGTTTTATCCAAGCCTCCTTTTCTGTATCCTTTGTCAGAGAGAAATTTTGTCAACCTGTCATACCATGCTCTAGGAGCTTGTTTCAGGCCATATAAAGCTTTCCTCAATTTGTAGACATGGTCAGGGTAATTTGGATCCACAAAACCTTTAGGCTGTTCCACATAAACTTCCTCATTTAAGTACCCATTTAGGAAGGCACTTTTTACATCCATCTGAAATAACTTGAACTTCAGGAGACAAGCAATTCACAATAGGAGTCTGATTGATTCCAGTCTGGCTACAGGGGCAAAGGTCTCATCAAAATCAACCCCTTCAACTTGAGTGTATCCTTGAGCAACCAGTCTTGCCTTATTCCTGGTGACAACTCCTTCAGTATCTGATTTGTTCTTGTAGATCCATTTTGTGCCAATGATGTTTGTTCCTTCTGGCCTAGGAACTAACTCCCATACTTCATGTTGCTTGAATTGGTTCAATTCACCTTGCATTGCTCCAATCCAGTATTCATCAGTTAAAGCCTCCTTAACATTTCTTGGTTCAATTTTAGATACAAAGCAAGAGTTTGAGATGATTTCTCTAGATCTTGTAATGACTCCACTGTTAGGATCTCCTATGATGAGTTCTTTAGGATGATCTTTCTGAATTCTGATGGAAGGGTTTTTGCTAGCTTCCTTTGATTCAGAGTCTTCTGCAGTGGTGTTAGGTAGATCATTCTGTTGAGTTGAAGTCTCAAAGAATGTCTCAACATTACAAGGGACATCTGTTTCCTCATGATAATCATCAACTATGACATTTATTGATTCCATCATGACTTTGGTCCTGGAATTGAATACCCTATAAGCTCTGCTGTTGGTGGAGTATCCTAGGAATATTCCTTCATCACTTTTAGGGTCCAGCTTTCGCCTTTGTTCACGATCTGCCAGAATATAGCATTTGCTACCAAATACATGGAAGTACTTCACTGTTGGCTTTCTTCCTTTCCAGAGTTCATAAATGGTGGATGAGGTTCCCTTTCTCAAGGTGACCCTGTTATGGACATAACAAGCTGTATTCATAGCTTCAGCCCAAAAATGAATAGGAAGTTTTTTGGCATGTATCATTGCTCTGGAAGATTCTTGTATGGTCCTGTTTTTTCTTTCTACAACTCCATTTTGTTGAGGAGTTATAGGAGAAGAGAATTCATGATTAATTCCTTCTGAGGAACATAACTCATTAAACTTACTGTTTTCAAATTCCTTGCCATGATCACTTCTGATTCTGACAATGCACCCTTCTTTTTCTCTTTGAATTCTTTTGCACAATTCTTTAAAAACTTCAAATACATCAGATTTTTCCCTAATGAAGTTAATCCAGGTGAATCTGGAAAAATCATCCACAACAACATAAGCATATCTTTTTCCACCAAGACTTTCCACCTGCATTGGTCCCATCAGATCCATATGTAGAAGTTCTAGAACCTTAGAGGTGGTCACATGTCTTGACTTTGGATGTGACATCCTAGTCTGCTTACCAACCTGACATTCACCACATACTCTCCCTTCATCAATTTGCAGACTTGGAATCCCTCTGACTGCCTCCATGGATATAATCCTTTTCATTCCTCTTAGATGTAGATGGCCAAGTTTTTGGTGCCACAGTTTCACTTCTTTTTCTTCTTTGGCAATAGAACACACAGTAGAGTAATTAGTGTTCTCAGGCTCCCACAAGTAGCAGTTGTCTTTAGATCTGACTCCTTTCATTACAACTTCTTGATTCTCATTAGTTACAAGACATTCATATTTTGAGAAGTTGACCTTGAATCCTAGATCGCATAATTGGCGATACTTATGAGATTAGCAGTCAAGCCTTTTACCAGCAATACTTCATTTAGATTTGGAACTCCAGGACAGTCCAAGTTTCCAACTCCTTTGATTTCTCCTCTTGCACCATCTCCAAAGGTCACATAACTAGTGGTGTGAGGTTTAACATTATTGAGAAGGTTCTTGATTCCAGTCATGTGCTTAGAGCATCCACTGTCAAAGTACCAGTATTCCTTTGCAGAGACTCTAAGGGAAGTGTGAGCTATCAGGGCAGTAGCCTTTTTCTTCCACTGTGGAGTATATGGTACCTTGTTAGACTTAGGTTTGACACCTGGGTTCTGATTAGGATATCCATATAATCTGAAGCAGAATGGCTTTATGTGACCAAACCTCCCACAATGATGACATCTCCATCTTTGATACTTCTTCTTCATATTTCTCTGTTCACGATGTTGAGTGCTATGTTGTGACATCTGCTTTGACATTTGTTTGTCATGCCTGATCTTCTTGTCTATACCAGATTTCTTTGCTGCCACAAATCCTAGACCAGACTTGTTTCCCACATTTTGTCCAACCTAAAGGATTTCGTCCAATTTGTCAGTTCCATTTGTCAGCATCTTGACAGATTTGGTCATCTGGTCCAATTTTGAGTTTAGCAATTGAACCTCCCTTTCTAGATGAATTATAGTATCAGTGTCTGCCCTTTTCTCAGCCTCCAACTTTATTATGAGTTTTGTTTGTCTCTCATTTTGCTGACAGACTTCAGCACTTCTGATACATAATTTCTTGTAGGAATCAACCAATTCTTCAAATGTCACTTCCTCATCACTAGAGTCACTATCAGAGTTACAAATACCAGTTAGTGCAGTAACTAGTTTAGCAGATTCTTCTTCAGAATTACCTTCTGAATCACAGTCAGACCAAGTAACAGACATTCCTTTCTTTTGTTTCTTAAGAAAGGTAGGACATTCAGCTCGAATGTGCCCATATCCTTCACATCCATGGCATTGAATTCCTCTGCTTTGATTTCCCTTCTCTTCAAACTTTGGTCTTCTGCTGGAGTCATAAGATCTGTTAATGTCAGAAGGAATGTTCTTGACATTTGACCTTAACTTTGGATCCATTCTCTTGATGAGTTTGTTGAATTGTCTTCCAAGCATGGCTATAGCTTCTGAAATATTTTCTTCTTCAACCTCCTTGTTTTCATCTTCAGCGTTAGATACAAGTGCTATGCTCTTGTTTTTCTTGTCGACATTGTCACTGATTCCCATCTCAAAGGTCTGAAGAGACCCAATGAGTTCATCCACCTTCAAATTGCTGATATCCTGGGCTTCCTCTATAGCAATTACCTTCATTGCAAATCTTTTAGGCAAGGATCTGAGAATCTTTCTCACCAGTTTTTCTTCTGACATCTTTTCTCCCAATGCTCCTAAGGTGTTGGCAATCTCCAAGATGTTCATGTGAAACTCATGAATGGTTTCATCTTCCATCATCCTTAGGTTCTCAAATTTGGTAGTCAGCATCTGAAGCCTTGACATGTTTACTTTGGATGTGCCCTCATGGGTAGTTTTGAGAGTATCCCAAACTTCCTAGGCCAGTTCACATTGATGTACTAGTCTGAATATGTTTCTATCAATTCCATTAAACAAGGAATTTAATGCTTTGGAATTGCCCAGAGCTAACTCATCTTCTTCTTTGCTCCATTCTTCCTCAGGTTTCAGACTGATTGTCCCATCTTTCTCAGTTATGGTGGGATGGTTCCATCCTTTGTCAGCAGCTCTCCAAGCCTTTTTGTCCAGTGATTTTAAAAAAGCAACCATACGAGGTTTCCAATAGTCATAATTTGATCCATCCAGAATGGGTGGTCTGTTTCCAAAAACTCCTTCTTTGTCGATAGCGCCAGAAAGTGATATCCCTAGATCTCACCCAGTAAAACAGGCAGGGTGCCTGCTCTGATGCCAATTGAAATTCTGGAAGCAGATACTCAATGTCACAGTGAATGTTATGACACCGTATCTGACTTTCTATAAGACAGTAAATCAAAAACAGTAAAGAACACAGTCAATTGTTTACCCAGTTCAGTGTGAAACAACACCTACTCTGGGGGCTACCAAGCCAGGGAGGAAATTCACTATAAGAGATATTAATTCAGGAATAAACCAACTAGTTTATCTCCTTCACTTAAGACCTACCCAATGCAACTTCAATCTAAGTTCAACTTAAACCTGAGTTCCTACTCACTCCCCCTCAATCATAGCAGTGATACTAAACAATTGACTAATGAAATAATGAAGACACTCTTCAGAACATACACTTGATTATGCTTCACATCTTTTAATCAAGTAACACAAACACTCGTGCTTCAAAGCTTTGAGTGATACATAAACCTAACTTGACCTTGCTTCAAAGCTTTAATCAAGTGACACAAACACTCGTGCTTCAAAGATTTGAGTGATACACCACCCTTACAATCAAAACCTACTCCAAGTCACTTATCACAATGATACTTTCTTGGATTACAGTAGTTAAAACTATACAGCCCCTAGTTGATCTTCTGTCAAAAAGTTGATTTTCCCAACAGTCTTCCTGTTGTATATATATGCAGCTGTTTCTTCAGTTAGGGCTTTCACAAAAAGCTAGGTTTAATTAGGGTTAACCTCAAGACTTGGTCACAAGGCTTTATCAACCAGATTAGGGTTGACCTAAGTTAACCTAAAGTCCACGTGAGATTCTGTTCTGGACTGTATGAACCAAATTCCTGAAAAATCTCAGAATTAACCAAACTGCATAACTGTTAGATCAGTACAGGATGTCTTAACACTGGTTATGACAACAGGAATCCTGTTTACTGATTTTGGTAGAAGTAATAAATGTGATCATTGCAAAATGCTCAGATACACACTCATAAAGAGCAACTACTGTATGCCATTCTTTTTCTGCATAAAGTACCTAATAACTAAGAATGTTATGACATCAGTCATGACATTCACACACCAGGTTTTACCAAAAATATATGCCAATAACTAAACACTTACAAACCCCTTTGAGCCAAAGAAGTTGGAGTTTTTCTTTTCAAAAATTAAAACCCTTAATCAAAACCTGGGGCAGGGTAGTTTTCTCAATTGATCCAGGTGCACAATGAATGGCATCAAAGGAGTCCTTCCAAAGCAAAAGACAGTGATGATTCCGAATAATCATAAGGACAGTCAGTCATTATCTCTCAGAAATAAAATCCCATTAAGTCAAAACCTATGAAGGAGACTTACAAAACTGGGGCATCCCGCTGACTGTAATCACAAAAGAAACAGTTCAGGCAAAAAACAGGGATAACGAAATCAAAAAGAAAGAGGTCCTATAAACCCTCAACAAAAAAAGAAGTGACTGCCTATTCAAAAGAAACTATCAGTGTCCGAACCATCACCGGAATATCAGAGCAAAGACTCAAACAAGGTCTAACGCACGATTAGCTGAGTTTAGGATCGAAGAACATCACGAAGAGCGGGTGGGTACAAATATACTTTGAGCCTTTATCCTTTGTTTCTTAAACCGTGAACCAGGCCACGTTATAAACCTTAAAAAGTCCTAGCTGAAGCATGGGTTAGTTCGAAAGCATACTGTTACAAAAGGTATCCTGACTCCTGTAGGGCTTGCCGTAAAATCCTGAGTTGACATCACATTTTACAAAAATTCATTTGTTTTATTGAAACTGCATTTTCAAAAAACTTCAAGACAGACATAAGCTTTGCATTCTTAAAATAATATTGTTTGCATATGACTACTTGTTCGAACAGCAGAGAAATTCGCACGACGAATATCTAGTGAACAAAAATCTTCTCAAGGATCACCTCAAGTGGAAAAACACTTCCAACCAAGGGGCAGACATGATCATTGTCCATCATCTGGGGCAGTTAAGTCAAGATTCAGGGAATCTCTCAAAAATGCCAAATAGCCAGGGGCAGATCTCCATCCGAGTCATTGGGGCGTTGGACATGAATTCTAGAAACGAATCTTGCATGATCAAACATCTTCTGGTGGTATGGTAACACAATGATATTGACAGTGACAACTCCCTGCATTCTGAGAGCGTGGACATAGTCAAAAAAGTACTACGCATAATCAAAGACCCGCTAGGTCGACTGGCCTAGGAAAAAATAAGGGCTTCCCGGCGAACCAAAAGGGTTCGGGCAAAAATATATATATAAGGGATGAAAATGAAAAAATTTGTACACTCGGCAAGTCGAAAACCTGAAAAGGCGGCTTGGGCAAAAATCGGTATCTCGATGGACTGAAAACCCGAAAGGGCGGTCCAGGAAAAAGTTAGGGATCAAAGCGTACGACTATGTCCCGTCATCACTTGCCTACCAGAAGAAGATTTGTCAAATCGGCAGTTATCAAGACCTCCACAGGTACCTTCTCCCGCAGAAACTGGGGTAGTAAGAATTGTCCGAACTGTACAAGTTGCGCTGTCCTCCAGGTATAAGGTAGATTCAGTTGAAGAGTATGACCAAGATACCTTCACTCCCCGCAGAGTAAGACAAGATTCAGCCATGCTCTCCCCAAGCAGAGTTGGTCTCCCATCAGCCCTAAAAAGGCACAGTATCTCCAGCAAGTCAGCAATACTCTCCCCCGAGCAGAGTTGGTCTACCACCAGTCTTGAAAAAGTTGGGAATCCCCAGAAGAGCTTAATATTCTCCAGCAGAGTATAAAGATACTCCTCAGCTAGCATCCCCGGCAGTCTTAATATTCCTCGAAAAAATATAAGATTGTTCCCCGGAGGAATACAAGATACACCCCAATGGAGCCATTTCTCCAATACAGTCCAAAAGGTTTCCCCATCAGAGTCAAATCATCTCCCCAGTAGATTCTGGAAGCTTATCCCCTGCAGAGTACAAATATCTCTCCCCAGCCATGTTCAAAAGGTTATCCCCCACCAGAGTCTAACTGGGTTATCCTCCACAAGTTGCAACGGAAAGATCATCCCCATCGAAGTTCTTTCTATCCCCCCAGCGGAGTTCATCAAATCCCCCAACAGCCTATCAACGGAATCCCCAGCAGAGTTATCATTAAAATCTCAGCGAAGCATCTCTTCCCACATAGTAATTCCTCGCAGAGTAATCTCTTCACCAGGTTTATTCCCCAACGGAGTCATCCTCTCCTACAGGCTTATTCTTGCAATCATCTTCGTCATCATCCCCAGCAGAAACGAAGAATTCAACATCATTCTCCAGCAGCTATCCGGGATTTATTTTCCCCAGCTAAAACATCACATTTTCATACATCATGATACTCCACATACGCAATCATATCATACAATCTCATTTATGATGAGAACATCATTGCTTGATCCATATCATGCACTGCATATGACTGACCGTTATCTTTCAGGAAAGATGCAGTCAAATTCTCAAATCCAGTCAAAGGAGACAAATTTAGTTAAAATCGATTCCTAAAGATTTTTCTGAGGCACAACTTGTCAATGAAGACAACCTGTCAATGAAGACAACCTGTCAATGAAGACAACCTGTCAATGAAGACAACCTGTCAATGAAGACAACCTGTCAATAAAGACAACCCGTCAATGAAGACAACCCGTCAATGAAGACAACCCGTCAATAAAGACAACCCGTCAATGAAGACAACCCGTCAATGAAGACAACCCGTCAATGAAGATAACCGGTCAATGAAGAAAGCTCGTCAATGAAAACAACTCGTCAATAAAGACAACCCGTCAATGAAGACAACCCGTCTATAAAGACAACCCGTCAATGAAGACAACCTGTCAATGAAGACAACCGGTCAATGAAGACAGCCCGTCAATAAAGACAACCTGTCGATGAAGACAACCCGTCAATAAAGACAACCCGTCAATAAAGACAACCTGTCAATGAAGACAACCCGTCAATAAAGATAACCTGTCAACGAAGACAACTCGTCAATAAAGACAACCCGTCCATGAAGACAACCCGTCAAAAGAGACAACTCGTCAAAGAAGACAAAACCTCCCCTGGTTCAGTTAAATCGATTCCTAAAGATTTTTCTGAGATAACCTATCAGTAGAGACAAACCATCAACCTTTTGAAGTTCTAGACTAGATACCTGTATCTAGCCAGGAAATGTCCGTGGACGATTGATTGTAGATTCGATACCTGTATCTAGCCAGTAAAGTATCTGCATGAAGAGATTGAAGATCAACACCTATAACAGGCCAGGAAATTATCTTTCATTCTCAGGTCAGAGGTCTACACCTCTATCCAGCCAGGAAAGCTATCTCGACCAACCTTTTGAAGTTCCAGATTCGATACCTGTTTCTAGCCAGGGCATATTTGTGAGCGATTGATTGTAGATCTATACCTGTACCTAGCCGGGAAAGTATCTACACGAAGAGTTTGAAGATCAATACCTGAAACCAGACAGGAAAACTATCTTTCTTTCTCAGGTATGCAAGTTCTCGCTAAGGAATCTCTTACGCGATCGACACCCCTGGATGGCATCTTTAAGCCCATCTCCACAACTATCCATCATCTCTCCAAATGGCATCTGTAAGCCCATTCCCGACATCACATTGCTGATACTACACCATGTGAGTGCAAATTTATGGGCACTTTAGTGTTCAATCATCTTCCACCTTCAGATCAAGAAAGGCACGCAAGCCAATCTACATCCTCAGGTTTAAGAAGATTGAACAAGGGAAACTGTTGTACCCCAAAATTTGCCCTCCCATATTCTTCAAAGTTTGTCAAGAATCATCCTCAAATGGTTCAAGATTGCTCAAGAGATTGTACAGTCAAACCATCTCCTAAGACAGCTGAAATTAGGGTTTTGGTTCTTTCAAGGAATTGGGGGTTTTCAGTGGCTCAATCAAGTCTCATAGGCCTATATTCATTCTCAAGCATCTACATTCCAAGTTTCAAGACTCACAGTGCCAATTTGCACAGTCAAAAGCCTCATTTGATCCACAGTCAACTGCAAGGGCAAAATGGTCATTTTGTAGTCAAAAGTCATAATTTTTGGTCAACATCTTATTTTGAGCTCACAATCATCATTTGATCAAGTCTTGATCATGATTCCACAAGGATAGCTCAAAAATCATCAAGATGCAAAAAGTTATTATTTTTGGATAGTAGAAAAGTCAACTATATCTTGACCAGGGCATAACTTTTTCATGGTTCATCAGAAAAATACCAATCCAATGCTCACCTTGAAGGGGATGACATTTCCTACAATCCATATTCACACTCCAAGTCCAAGAAATGCTCTCACAAAAAGTTATCAATTTCTACATTATAGGTCAAATTCAAAAGTCAACAAAAATGCACTTTAAGTCAAAGGCCATAACTTGAGATTGGTAAATCCAAATGACATGGGACTAAAGGCATTGGTTAGAGGACTTCAAGACCTTTCCAAAATGTCCAAAAACATGTTCATAGGATCAAGATTGAGCAAGATATGCATTGGAGAAGTTGGGAAATTTTTATGAATTTGCGAAAGTCAACTTTGCTCAAAACACCTCAGTTTTGCTAATGGGCCTCAAATCTCTTCTTGAAACTTTATCCATGGCCTATGCACGACCCATCAAGATTAATTGAATTACTTTCTTATTTTTTATTAATTAATTGGATTTTTAATTAATATTAATTCATTTAATTAATTTAAATTGTAGGAAAATACAAAGATTTGATTTTTCAATCTTTTTATGAAGCAAATATGGTCAAGATATGATGGCAATTTCGTGTACAAATCAAATATGCAAAAATCTCCAAAATTGGCAACTTTCTTCAATCATGAAAATGCAAAAAGATTTGATTTTCAATCAAATATTCCATCATCATTCCAATGGATTTTTGCTCAAAGATTTGACCTAATTTCATTCCTCTATAAATATGCAAGCCAACCCTGATCATGCAAACGTGAGAAAGCTGCAGACAAAGCCATAACAATATTGAAAAATTCCAAGAAAATTGCAAAACTGTTTTCTATATTCCAGGCCAATTCAAGGACTTTTGTTGACTCTAATACCTTGCAGGAGTTACCAGGGACGTGTAGCAATCAAAACCAGGCTTTAAAGCTACCAGAATCGCTCTAAACAGTTTGACGGTTTGCCACTTTTTTCCATAATCGTAACTCGTGATTCATAAGCATTTAACATGATTTATTGTTTGTTTTGCATTGCTTGAATCCATATGAAGCTAATGGCATAAGTTAATTGAATTATAGTGTACAGAATCACAAGTTACCATGGACGAATTCTAGGGTTCATAAGCTTTCAAATTGGGGCTTTGCAATACAAGAAAAATTAGGCCTTGTGAGACCCATGATTGAACTCGTTAGGACAAGACGAATCCAAAGCAACCATCGCGAAATATTTATGTAGCCTGTAGCTCTATTCGCTATTTTTCGTCACACTGTTTAGTGGGGGTTAAAAACCCCCGCTATCTAATGTTTGTTTTACAGGTTCGGTGAGGAAGATGATGAGGTCTTGGCATATCATTGGACCATTTGAAAAATACGCGCGTGTTTTTGTGTTACAGTACATGACTAATGTTTTATATATTATATTTACTTGTTATTCCAATGACAATTGATGCAGCGTGGTGGAGTGGTTGGCCAAACGTCCAATAAGCTTTGGGACCTGGGTTCGAGTCCCAGGTCCACCCAAAACGCTTATGTTATTTTTCCTAATGTATTCACATGCAGGCTTCCCAACGTGATTCACCATGTGCCTCACTTACCAACTCTCCAGGTGGCTTCAAATTCAAATCTAATGGTCCAGATGAAAGGATCACCATACTCCCAGTCAACACATACCATGGACAATCAAAAAAGGTCAAACGGACTGGAGTTAATGGGCCATAAATTGCAACAAATACCTCCTAAATGGGCCAACACCCCCCCTGGTTTCTTTTTATTCTTTTATATTATTTTCTTTTCCTTTTTATTCTATTTTACTAATTATTATTATTATTATTATTTAATTAACTCAATTAATTATTTTCATAATAAAATCAGAAAACTAAAATATTTTTATTAATTTCACCTTTAATTTATTGTTTTTGTAAGCAAATGTAATTAATTAATTTAGTTGTTTTAATTAGGTTAACTTTAATTATTTTCATAACAAATAAAATAAATTAGAATTAGGATTTTCTTGACAATTTTAATTTCTTTTCTTTTATTTCATTAAAACATTAAAGAAACTCAAAAAAAAATATTTCTTTTAATTAATTAATTAATTACTTTTTTAGGGTTAATTTAAATGCAAAATAACCAAAAATTCATTCTTTTCTCAAAAAGGGTCAAAACCCTAAGGACTTTCCCGATTTAATTTTTATTCGCGCATATTAATTTTGATCATTTATGTAATTGCTCCGAGGATGTAATAGCGTTAATTAGGACCTTTTTTATCGCTTTCTTTAATTTCCCGCAATTTACTTTTCCAAGGGTTTGTTTTTGGCGATGTAAATACCCGACGCCTTGTAATAGCTTAGATTTACTTTCCGCAATTTACTTTCCGTAACTTAAACTGTTAGATGTATGTTAAATAGGCTATGCATGACAAGACTCTTGTATGAAATTAAAATCAACCCGTAGCTCACCATAACATGTGCAAAGATAACTTAACATGAAACCTGACACACTTGCACATGCCACTCCTAGGGTACGCCTCACTTGGTTTCCTCGACGTGGTCATTGAGTATAGGGTGTTTTAGAGGTCGCCCTCATGTCTAAAAGATCCAAGTTGCCTCGAAACGGTTGCCTCGGATAAAAAAAGGATCTAGGACATTAGGGTTACCGCTAAGGCGTCCTACTATTGCTTTGGTGACCACATGTCCCTATAATCGAATTGACCCGAATAACTCCAACGACGGTGCTACCTACTTCTCAATAGTGGGATAGTACTGTCTAAAGGACATTTACACATTTTAATTTCCTTTGAGTAGGTAGAGGTTCTAAGGTACTTGCTCTTTCAAAACAAAAACAACTTTTCGCACCTACACTTTTCAAACAAAAGTTTCCAAACAAACACTTCATACCCTCTTGAGGACAGATACAAGAGTTAAACCAAAGTTTTCAAAACAAACTTTTTCAAAACCCACAAACACAAGAAAAGCAAACATTTTTGAAAACATAGTGAGCAAGTACCTAAGAGCCCGTGGATAACCACGGATAGGAAAGGTGCTAACACCTTCCCTTTCTATAATCTACCTCCCGAACCGAGAAACATCTCGAAAAGGAATTTTGATGTGCTTTTGTCCTTTCCTTGTTGGAGAAAATAAAAGACGGTGGTGACTCTTTCTTACCGCGACATTACGCGAACCAGCATTCCAAAACAGTCAGTTCTATTTCCACCAATCATAGTGACCATCTCACAATCTAAGTGGTTCACTTACAACAACTCTCCTAGAGAGTGGTTACAGACTCATCCCTAATGACTACATCTTGATAATTCATGGCTGGTCCAAAAACTAGGTTACAATGCCTTTATTTATAACCTAGTACCCAATTGGATTTGGGCATCTAATCACAACAAATATGCTGTTACAAATTTGCAAAAGATTTTGCTACAAAATAGGTCTTCAATCAAATCTTCCTAATTAATCTCCATAATTAGAAAGTTAATATTCTTTTTTATTCTGACTTGAATCTTCCAGACCTAATAAGACAGCACCACATATGATTTCATAATATTCCAAGAATATTTTGCATCTGTTAAATCATAACAAAAACGTTTAATCCAGTTGTACCAGTGACGACATTGTTTCAACCTGCATAGGACATCTTTTTCAACATGTTGCTCCAGATGATGAGACATATCATCTCAACATGTTTCTTCATTAAATAGAACTTCAACCTGCTTTCTACTATTAGTTACAAATCCTATTTAACCTATTGCTGCTATATTAGTTTTAGCAAACATAATGCCAATCCAAAAAATAGAGAATTAACAATCTCCCCCTTTGGATTATTTTGGATAAAACTAATTTACATAACCTTTTCATACAGAAGCATAAACAATACAAGGGTTTAAACAACACAACTCAGCAGCAACAAATTAGTTAAGCATATCAGATCAGTCACAGTTTTTGGCCTTTAATCTTTATATGTGACAGTCTTCAGTCTTCAATCATGATGTCGCAACATCATACTAGGACTTCTCGGTAGTCCACCACCAATGTTCTCTCTCTCTCTCTCTCTCTCTCTCTCTCTCTCTTTTAAGGGATTCAAAAGATAACAATAACCATATTTTCTCCCCCTTAAATAGTTTCTCACTTAGAGATAACATAAACTCTTCTCCCCCTTTTTATCCAGAATATGACAAAGGCTTTAAAAAGAGTAAGAACCATACTAAGATTGATGTCGGGACATTTTATTGCACACTTTCCCGAACCAATCCACTACTTCACAGTAGACTTAATCACCAGAGACAACAACCTCAGGATAAATGAAGAAAGTCCTGAATTCATGATGTACATGAGGAAGAAGATATTAAATACCCCCCCTTAACCTAAGAATTATGCTTTGACAAGGATAAACACAACATCCTCTTTCAGAGTATAAGAGGAAACTAAAGGAAAAAATCAACACCCACATGAACTACCCTTATACAGACATAGAGGACCAGACCTTAAACATGGGTAACTCAGAACATAAGACACAATTGTGTTCTTAACTTTGATCTTAAGACACAACTGCAAAAACTGCAAAACAACTAAAACTGCAAAACTTCAATCTTAACAAAACAACTGCAAAAATTGACCTCTAACTTAATAGCGTCTGAACACTACCCATTTTCCCTATGCTTGCCACAATTAACAAACATAACCTTCACAGAACCAGACCAAAACAGAACTTACCCATACCCGAACAAAGGACATGAGAACTAGACAATCAACACATACACACAAAGTGAAGGGAAGGAAAGAAACAAAAGAATTTATAAATACCTGAGAAAAAATAATGAACCTATACTATAACAATTTTCTTGGTCAAGAGTCGATACTCGAGAAAGAAAAAAACTACATCAGGAATAATGTGCACCAGTAAAAAAGATTTGAATACTTTTAATAAATCAGGATCGATTTTTTTTAGAAACGAAAATTTCCAAAACATGCATATGCATAGTCAGAAAACGTGATACACACCCTCATGACACGTATAGGATATACCGTTTAAAATAAATCCTTGCTGGTCTCAAGGAAAACATGTCTTGAGTTATGTCTTGACATCTTGTCAGAAATTGTCACACAAGCTTAAAAAAAAGTCTTAGAAAGACATATACTTAAGCTCATAAGCATAGGTAAAATGTCTTTTCCTGGTCTCAAAATTAACTCTTGTTCACCTCTAAGAGTGGCACACCCAATTCTAATTCATTGGCCTCCTTCAGGTTTTGCAGAGAAAAATAAATTCTCCCAGACACCAATATATTCTCTCAGAGTCCAACCTGAGAAACCTACAACATGATTAAACTAATCATCTTCACATGATTTAACCATATATGCCATGTCAAGCATATAAGTAACTACCTCTAGTAGCTACATTTCACGATATATTGTTTGACATTACAACCTCATAAGAGGCCCACAACTGCACCATTGCAGCCATAGTCCATGGACAGGTACTTTACTCCCCCTGTCATGGATAAACAATGCTCCAGCTGAAGATGAATACTTGAGCACCAGATGAAGACACATAAGGGACTTCATTTTATCATAGTGGAGGGTAACCACTACATATTTCTGGTTGGACACACCAGCTGAGCACTTCACATACTGTAAATTCAATCCTGACTTTTACAGATCTAGATACACCAACTCCTTGAGAGTGATCTTAAGTAACCTGAGTTGTCGACATAAACCTGGATATATTTGATTTGTAACTCCTTACATATTTCATAACAAATGCTCTTAGTTTCTTTGTTGTACAAGATCCAGATTTCCACTCTCTGTCACTTGTAGTGTAAGAAACTACTTCTTTAATAGGAATTTCGATCAGATCCCCCATTTGATATATATGTCCTAGAAACTGTTAGATCAATTACTTTTTTCAGGAGCCATGCCTTCACCATACACCCTTGTGAATAGGGCCAGAAGCTTCATATTATTCTTCTGTCATACTCAGAAATGCCACTTATGAATACTTTGATGAACTTGTTTAACAACCACCGACAAGCATGATGTTACAACATCATCTAGGACATCAACTTTAGAAGCTGAATCAGGTTGTCACCCACAGAACACCACTGAGAGAAATAAACTCTTAGTAGTTAGTAGTTATCTTGCCCAAGCTACTTTAAACAACCACATAGAGAAAAATAACTTCTCTACACATTTTCTGAACAAAAATGTCCAGACTGCAGAATTGCATAACTCCTCAGATAAATACCAAGTCTCCTATTAAGGTGTTCACCATTGGTCTTATGCACTATCTCCTAAGAGGATAGACAAATACTCAACTCCAGTCAGAATATTCATCACCAGTTAGATGCACCACCTCCTCACATGAGGTATTACATTTTGTCTGACTATCTCCTTCTACATACTTATGGCACAAACTTGCTCTTCACTATGACACCAGTCATGACAACCATCTTCATCACAAACAACTCCAAAATGAGTCAGTGGCTTGACCTAGTGCTTCATTTTGGACAAAACATGTTTCCTTGGTTGAAGACCAAATAACTGAGATGATGTTCCAACATCAATGTCACGCACATGGGTTCGACAACTACTATGGTTTTAGAGGTAACATACATAGCAATCCATGCATAACTCTTGCAAGGGATACAAGATCACTTTTCAGCAGCTGATCATCCTTCATGACAAGACATCAAACACATGCAATGACATGCATGATACATACCACTGAAACACAAGTACAGATATCCTATCTGACTTTGAGGTTGTAGGAGCCAATATTCTGCACCTAAAGAGGAGATTCCCTCTAACAGGTATCTGAAGTAGAAAACAATAAGCAGGTAATAAGGCTATCACAATACCCTAAGCACCACTGCTTCTTCAAGGCTCACTAATGCACTTCCAGCCCTAGTGCATAAACAAAGTTCCAATATGAGAGGACACCATATAGTTGGACTTTGAACTTGAGAGGGACCTCCCTTGAGTATACATACCTTTCTCTAATGATGCATGATCAACTCCTCTTACTCAAGTAAACAACTGAAGACTCATTCCAACATATTGGATGATGCTTCAAAAGTGAAGATGCCAATTAACCATTGAGCTTAGGTTGATAAACCTCCATTCATTATCTTTTCTTGGATAATTGTTCTTCTCTTAACCGAACAAGAGTTTCATGATCTCATAGACTTGACAATTATTTCAAGTTTGAGTGAACAACCTTTATCCTATTTGTAAGAGTAACCATCAGCCTATAAACTTGGATAACTATTGCCTTAATTCCCTTTCTCTGAATTTTGGTTCCTTTGGTCAGAAGAACCTAAAGATGTCAGAGGTAATGTCCTCGACATTAGGAATGGGCCTCATGAAGAATCTTGTTGAGATCTCTTTTTTCAAGTCTTCGAATAGAACATCATGCTCCACTTCTGCACTTCTACTTTCATGGATCATAAATGAACTAACCCAAGAAGTAAACAATATGTTGCTCGTGTCTTAATCAACATATTTATCTAAGGCAAGTTTGTAGCATTGAAACTTATTAGACATAGATGCCTCCTCTTCGAGATCAGGAGTAGGTTCCTAATGTATGTGATCAACATACATTGGTTCATCCCCTAAAGCATCTTCTATACCATTCCTTTCATCAGCAAAATTATGCATAATCTGCTAACAAGATGTTCCAACATCATGTAGAATATCATCCAAGGAATGCACCAAGAGACCTGTCATCAAAGACCTGTGGTTGGCCTTTCAGAGAAGAAAGCAAAAATAATTTTCTTCCTTCATATCTCCTATCAACGAACTTATTCATAAGTTCCTTTTTGATTGGACTTGAGATAATCCTCAAGTATCTTTGGCAACTTTAATAAGTTGGTCGAAACTATTCTCCAAGTATCACAATACCATAGGATACACCTTCGGAGAGGTGGCATACAAAACTATCAAGAGTATTCCACCTGATGCAACGAAATAAACAAAAATTCCTTAACCAAGCTTCAGGCACAACATAAGTTTGCAACTAAATCAAACCTCGTAACAGCTTACCACCAAGGTTGCTCACCTGAAAACTCAAAACAAGGTCACCACACACCCTGTCACGAATAGTAGATCCTTCACTTCAACGGACAATTCGAACAAATATGAATTAACCAGGTTCAAACAACATTTCATTATAACCTCCTACCTTGCACATTACCAAAAAATATCTTCCCAGGATCTCATCCAGAGACAAAATTAGATGCCTGATCTTATACCAACTGAAATTCTGCTATAGTAGAACCAAATGTCCAATAAGATGTCAAGACATTTGGTCTGTTACAAACAACATGACAAGGAATAAATACTTAAAAACAGATACTAAAAAGTAATGTGCACACATAATTGTTAACCCATCTTGGTGCCAACAACACCTACTCTGGGGGCTACTAAGCCAGGAAGGAAGTCCAATATTAACATTATTAGTTCAAAGCTAAACTAGTCCCAAGTTTACAACTTCTCACCTAATCAGTAGCCAATGCTACTTCCACCTAAGTCGTCCCTAGATATGAGAAATCATCATCCCACTTCCAATCATAACAATGATGTCTAACAGTAAACAGTCCCAGTCACTATATTGATGTCCTTTCACCTACGTGAAGATCACACTCCAGAACATAGAAAAACATCTTAATCAAGACATCCCTTGTTTAAGAACAATAAACTTGATATTTCTTCACATCTTTGACCAAGAACAATACTTTGAGTTGCTTAACAGCTTCCTCCAAGAAAAATACTACTTCTTTCTTAAAAGCTTCATGGAGAACACAATGAACATCTCACAATCCAAGTGGTTCACTTACACCAACTCTCCTAGAGAATGGCTACGGACTCAATCCTAATGACTACATCTTGATAATTAATGGCTGGTCCACAAACTAGGTTATAATGCCTTTATTTATAACCTAGTACCCAACTGGATTTGGGCTTATAATCTCAGTAAATATGTTGTTACAAATCTGCAGACGATTCTGCTATAAAATAGGTCTTCAATCAAATATTCTTAATTTAATCACCATAATTAGAAAGTTAATATTCTTCCTGATACTGACTTGAATCTTCCATACCTAATAAGACACCTCCATATATGATTGCATAATATTCCAAGAATAGTTTGAATCTATTAAATCATAACAGAAACGTTTAATCCGGCTGTACCAGTCTTGATGGCTTATCAACCTGCATAAGACATCTTTTTCAACATGTTGCTCTAGATTACGAGACATCTCATCTCAACACGTTTCTTCATCAAATAGAACTTCAACCTACTTCTCCTACAAGTTACAAATCCTATTTAACCTATTTCTACTATATTAGTTTTACCAAACATAATGTCAATCCAAATAATAGAGAATTAACAAAATCCTTGTACCTTGGTTGTAGTAGAATGTTACACTATAATGTCATTACATCCAATTAGACATTATACCCTTTTAGTAACAACCCAATATAGAAAACATCTTTCTTTAGCAATGTACTTAATCTTCAAGACATACTTGAACTCAATTAATTCTAATCTCAGAGATCAAAATATTCTCCAATGATATAATCTTCTTCATACTTAGCCAATATTTTTACTCTAAGCATCACCATCATTATCTATTTCATTTTTTGAAACAACTAATGATCATAAACTAAAATAACCTCCAAATAATGAGTTCCCTCTTAAACAATTTGTTTTCTTGAGAACTTTCTTATTCAGTTCCATCTAGCCTTTTGAAATCTTCTTTAATCTCTAGAGTATCAAACTGTTAAAATCATGTTCCAACATCTGGTTGAAAATCAGTTACTTTCAATGAACACATCACTGATTCTGGTCCTGAAAACATCACAAAAAGTACCTATCTTAATAGAGTAACTCAGAAAGATACCTTGTTGTCATTTAAGGAATGGATAAGAACCTTCTGAAGACTTCACAAATAATATATTTACACAAAATAAAATCATATATATCTTTCTATCCACCAGGATTTTCACCTTGCATTGAACCAAACAGATCCATAGAACAGGTTCTAGAGCTTTTGCAACTGTCGAATGTTGGACCTTCTGGTGTGGCATCTTGACTTCTTATTTCTTGAACACCAAGTAAAAGGATAAACAACTAAATACTTGTGAATTTAAAAAATAGCAATTGTCGGTAAATTTGCATATGAACTTCATACACCTCATTAGTGACAGACAATTCTTCCTTGATGACATATACCTTCAGACCTTGATCACATAACTGACTTGGGTTTATTACAATAGTCACTAGTCCTTGAGTAAGAAGAAAACCAATTACCAAAACTTAGAGAATCCATTCTGAATTCTTTAGTTATTCAATGTCCTTAAATTTCATTTTTAGCATCATCATTAAAGTAACATTTGATTAGAATGAGACTTAAACAAACCAACATGAACACTTTTACTGCAGTTGAGTGTCTGGAACAGTTAATGCCAGCATACCGATCATCTTAGTTGAATTTCTAAGAAAGGCATGAGAGATAAGGCTATAAACTCCTTCTATGAGTATTAACCACTTCTTGGTTAATTAATATTGAACCTGACCTTCGAGGAGGTCAAATTAAAAAGAACCTATTAAAATCACACATTCACAGAAGATACACCTTCAGATCTAGTATCTACCATAGCATGAGTATACTCATGACTAGCACAATGTTGAGACATTACGATTGACATACTTGACTTAGCTTTCCTCTTGATAAAAACATCCTTTTGTCACTTTGAGTTTTCTGTTTGCTAATTAGCTTAGAAGAAAACATATCCTTCTTAAACTTCCAATCATCTCCCCCCTTGAAGAAACTCCTCCAACTGATTTGGATTATCCTTACAAACTCGATCAAGACATCAAGCTTTAGGGTTAACTAGAGTCACTTAACCTTGCAAAAACATAGATAGGAGATATTACTTCATTCACTTAAGACCTAAGATCATAAATAAGTCACCCCATATTTCTCCACAGTTGAAAACTCCCTTCACTCTAGATACAAATCATAGAATAAAAACATCCATCTCATTATGAGAGAAATCTTTTGTTCAGAAATCTTGATAAGAAGTCCATCTTTTGTCAAACCATGAATATCCTTGGAAATCATAATCAGGATCACTTTCCTAATTAATCCAAGATATAGAAAACGTGCATAGTTGTCCTTGAGATAAGCCATGCATTCTGCTTCACAAAGATCCAAGGTCTCCACACTCATATGAATGCATTAACATGGATTGATATTTCCTCAATTTCTAACATTCTTTTTAGCATCACATACATGCTAAATTCAACACATATGTCTTTGACATTTGGTCTAGACATTATGTCTAATTCTCCTTAACTCCTGATTGGATCACCTTCCAAGGAACACAATAAGAAACCCTTCATTAGAGTCCTGGACAAAAGCTTCTACCGAAATGTAAACAAAATCCACAATCTTGTTTTTCAATAGTTGTAACTTCTATGTCAAATCTCTTGAATAGAGACCTGAGAATATTCGTCTTTATCATCCTTTCTTCTTATCACTTTATACCCAAAACACTAAGATGTGCCTTTATGAGTAGACTTGAGAATTTCCCAAGTATCTTTGGCCACAAAAAGTAATAATGAGTATGAAAAAGAACCTTATCAGTTCCATAGATCATGGAACTGACAACTTCAAGTTTATATAGAACCAACTCATACTCTTTCTTTAATCTCTTCAGAACCAGAATTCTCTTATCCTGATTATTCTTCAAGATTTTCTGTCCAAGAATTTTGTGATTCTAGTCTTCATAAAAAACAGTAGTAAAAAAAAAATTCCTTGAAGATCACCCAATAGACCAAGGCGCCTGCTCTGATACTAATTTTAATTTTGGTATATGCAACATATACAAACAAAATTGTCTTATAATGATGTTGAGACAAATGTTACAACATTTGGCAACGGACCAGACATATCAGACTGAACTTAACACATAAAATAAAACTGCAAAACAATAAATAACACATGGAGTTGTAACCCTGTTCAGTGCAACATCACATACTCTGGGGTCTACCAAGCCAGGAAGGAAGTCCACTATCAGCAATATTAGTTCAAAGTTAAATTCCCCTATTTCCAACTTCTCGCCTAATCCCTACCAAATACAACTTTTACCTAGGCACCTCCTAGATATAAGAAATTGTCATCTCACTTCCTAAATCACATCAATGATATCTAACAATCCCAATCCCAGTGACTACAACAAATACAACCCAATTTAGAAGATTGCACTTCAAATACAAAAACTCAAACTCTTGCTTAAAAGCTTCGAGTGAGAATAATAACTTAACTAATAATTAAGTAACAATCATTCGACCATATAGTATCAAAAGATACATGAGTGACATACAAACTACACAAGAGACTCTCGAAACTTAAGAATTATGCTTCCCCTAATTTTAAAATTATTGAAAACTTAAATTACATTAGGTTAGGATTTCCATTTAAATACAACTCTGCAGTCCATGGGCTTCGATATTCTTATTCCATAAGTTTCTTGTTCCATAAGCTGAGTGATGCACTAATTGTGTAGCAAATCTCCTTAAATCTTAAAACAAACAATACAAAGTTTCTTAAATTGTATCAAGGCCTAATTAAGAAACTAATGTACAGTTGGAGATATAAAACCTATCCCAAAATAAATCTTCTTGACCTATGAAATTTACTGAGATATCTCTAAAAGAAAAATCACATAATCTAATTAAATATGTCAAGATTTAAAACAGCAGCCCTTAATGTACTACTGTACCAGATCAAGATGTCATGACATCTGCCTTCAACATCTGACTGGAAACACATAATTAAAATTGTTATGGCAGTTGATAAAGATGCTGCAACATCTTACTCAACATCAACATAAAACCATTTTCAGAACCATTCTTAGCCAAAATTTAGCAAACCATAAAAATATGGAACTAACTGATTCCATCATGTTAAACTTCTTCTTTTTCCAACTTTCCCAACTCTTGCTCCAACATATTTCTTGACTTTAGTAGATTCTTGTTAATCATTCCTTCCCAACTAGAGATCATGGAACATCCCGCTACATCTTCCTCAGGGTACTACAAAGCATTAAAGAAATTGACCACAACTTGTTGTCCATTAACTCTCATGGTAAGTTCTCCTCTTTCTACATCAATCAAGGTTCTTCCTGTAGCAGGGAAGACACGCTTGTCAACCCTTACTAATACGTCTTCTATTTTCCCTTGAGGATATTAAATACTTCTATCTTCCAACTATAGAGTGATGGTTGTAGGCCTGGAAACTCCTATCCCTAGCTTCTAGAAGATAGATAAGGACATAAGATTAATGTTAGCCCCAAGATCACATAGTGCTCTTCCACATAAAGTGTCTCCAATTATATAAGGGATGGTGAAACCTCCAGGGTATTTCAACTCTGGAGAGAGCTTTCCTTGAACTAATTGACTACATTCTTAAGTAAGTAAAACAGTTGCAAACTCTCCCACTGTCTTCCTCTTGGTGAGTAAATATTTTATGAACTTAGAGTAATTTGGCATATGTTGAATAACTTCAATCAGAGGTATGTTGATGATAAGCTACTTCATAACTTCCATGAACTTGCCAAATTGGTGTTCCTCTTTAGCCTTCCTAATCCTTTGGGGAAAAGGAGGTGGATACCTATCTTTGACGAATTTATGGACTTTGACTACTTTAGGCACAACTTCAAGCTGTTTTTCTGAATTGGAAGTCATGCCAATAGCGTCTTTGTCAACATTCTCTTTATGTTGTCTAGATGAGGATGGTTCCTCGTTGGAATTTTCTTCATCTTCAGAACTATCCAGAACAAGAAGTTCTCCACTTGAGTCTTTGCTTCTAACTACGGGTCCTTCACATTCTTTCCCAGTTCTAAGCTTGATGAATTGACATGTTTTAACATTCTTAACTCTATATGTTATTGCTGGATTTTCAGTAGAGCTTAGGAGTGCACCTAAGTTTCTTGAACTCAAGGCAGTAGCAATTTTCCCTACTTGATTCTCTAGATTTTTTATGCTCACTCCTTATGCTTGAAACTGGTTTTTAGTCTCTTGAATGAAGGACTTTGAAATGTTTTTCAGCAGGTTGTTGCCTTGTGTTGTACCCCAAAATTTTCCCTCCCATATTTCTCAACACATGGAAAGTAAGGTCCTCAAATTGCTCAAAGAAGTTCAAGAGTTGACCAGACAAACTCTCTCCTAAGGCAGTCTACCTCAAATTAGGGTTTCATTTTTCATCAAGATGCTTGAATCCAAAGGATCCCAAATTCCTTCCATTGTCCTAATATGTTCTCAAGATCATCCATGTCATGTTTCAATCCTTGCAGAAGAAGTTTGCTCAGTCAATTGCTCAAAGGCCTGAAAATCGACTGTGCTAGGTCAAAAGTCAACTGTGGCTCACATACAGTCAAACTTCAAGATTTTTGGTCAACATCTTAATTTTGTATTATCATTCATCATTTGATAAAGGGTTGATCATGATTCATCAAGGATTTCTCACAATTCATCAAAACCCAAAAGTTGCTAAATTAGGATTTTGAAGGAAAAGTCAACTCAACTTTGACCAATCATAACTTTCTCATACTTTATCAGAAATGAGCCATTCAAAGCTCATTTTGAAGAGGATTCAATTTCCTATAATTCATCTTCAGCTCCCAAGTTCAAAATATGCACTCACAAAAAGATATGAATTTTGACATTATAGGTCATTTTGAAAAGTCAACAAAAACACCTTTTGGGTCAAAGCTTCATACGTGAACATGGAAGACTCAATTGAGATGAGACCAAAAGGGTTGCTTAGAGGATATCCTAAGATTTTTAAAATTTCCAAGAACACCTCTCTAGGGTCAAAATTAGAGAGATATGCATTGTCAAAGTTGGCAATTTTTGGGAAATTATCAAAAGTCAACATTGATCAAAATTGCATTTTTTCCACATGGGCCCATCTTTTCAAGATTGCATCTAATTCCTAGCATAGTCCACGACCTATGGGACCCTCCATGCTTTATTTATTCATTTATTTAATTTATTTTGATTTTTATTCATTTAAAATTCAAATGAAATCAAATAAATCTAAATAAATCATATAATGTGTTTTAGGGATGATTTTTGCATTGAAGGAAGATCTTATGTGCTGTCAATTGAGAATCAATTCGTGCAAGGCTAATTTGGGTGGAAAAAGATTGAATTGAAGCAAGTTTGGAAAGATATCATATGCCATGAAAGACCAAATCAAATCTTCATAATGGGCAAGATTGAGTTAGTTTTTGTTGACCTAATATGTTGTATTACATATACAAAAGGCATCCAAGGCATGAGAAGAGGTTGAGCAGTCGTGCAGAGCAAGAACAAATCTAAAAAAAATCAAGAAAAATTGGTGATCCAATTTCCATCCTAGAGGCCAATTCAAGCCATTCTCACGATACCAACATATTCCTGGACATCTCCAGAAGGAATTCCAACCAATTGCAAGCTTTCTCACGCCTGGAATCAAAGGTACAGAAGTCACGGTTTCTTTAAAAAATTCGTTTTCATTTTCATTGATTTACACATCATTTGCACGTTTTGATTACATATTCTTGTTCCTTAATGAGTTTGCAAGCTAATTATTATATTCAACTGTGTTTTGGATGATTGTATGAAAAGCTGCCATGGCTAGGGTTTCTTGTTTAGTTTTAGGGCTTTGCAATACATGTAAAATTGGACGTTGATTCTGGTACCATGATACTTGTGAGGATGAGACGAGTTGATTGGTACCAGCCATGGCCATTTATATTGCCTGTGGACAATTTTTGAAATACACTGGTTTGTAGCTACAACGCCATGTCCATAGGTAAAGGTATCTTGGGCTAAAACGACGGTTGAGAGGAAGAAGATGGATGCGTGGTACTCCCTGGATGGATGATTTGAATTTTAGCGTGTTTTTCCATTAGCCATCATTTTCCATATATTATATTTTGTTTTTATTGTATATAGAAATAACAAGTGCAACACATATGGCAAGCGTGCGTTTGAAAAGTGCATGAGGACATGGGTTCGATCCCCAGGTCCCAACCTTCGTTCATAATATTTTTCAATAGGTAATCCAGCGCGTTGCAAATCAAGAAGTCCACCGTACGCCATCAACATTTGGCCACCACACGCCTCTCCAGCCAGATCCAAGGCTATTCCACTGAAGGCCTACCATGTTCCTCAGGTCAGCGCGCATACTGGATTGAACAAAGTCAAACGGGATATCAACCTTTGGCCCAGAATTTCCTCAGAACACCCTCCCAATTGCTAAACACCACCAGGCCCATTTACTTCCTTTTTTTATTTTTATCTTTTATTCTTTTAATTTCCTTTATTTATTTAATTCAAAAATTAATTTATTTTTCATAAAAGTCATAAAATCAATAATTCACAAAATTAGGATTAGTTTTTTTATTTATAAAAATTAATTTAATTTAAGTTTAACTTAGGAAATTGTAATTTGTTTTCATAAATAAAATCAAAATAGAAATTAGGTTAAAAATTTTGATTTAATTTTATTTTGCTCTTTTTCTTAAATAAATAAAAATACAAAAATAGGTTTTAGAATAAATTAATTTATTTTTCTTAAATTAAAATTAATTAGGATTAGGGTTTTCTTTTTAATTTAATAATTTCACTATTCTCTTAAATAACAAAACATGACAAAAACAATTTTTAATCAATCGCAATTAGATTTAGGCAAGGGTCAAAACCCTAGTTGTCTCGTATTCGATTCATTGCGCGCATGTTATTTATTTTTTGTCAATATTGTTGTAATTGTTCATGGTTTGTAATAGTTTAATCTAGGGCTTTTATTTATCGCTTTTTCCTGGGTTTTTGGCTATTAATTAATCCCCCTCCCCGAAGCCTTGTAATAGCGTAGATTTACTCTCTCGCATTTTAATTCTCGCAAATATTTGACTGTTTAGATGAATGCTAATAGGATTGTATGACAAGAATGCATGACAAATTAATCCAGTTAGAAAACCCTAATGTGCAAAGACTAAATAATTGAAAATAGATCACTCACACATATCACTCTTAGGGCATACTCACACTTCGGTTGCCTTCGATAAACAATCATTAAGTATAGGGTGTCTTAGTGGTTGCCCTCCTGCCTAAAAAGATCAAACGTTGCATCAGAAATGTTGCCTCGGAAATGTTGCCTTAAATATCATCTTAAGACTCTAGGGTTATTAATAAGGTGTCCTAACATTGCTTTAGTGATCGTACGTCCCTTTCGAATTGACCCTTACAATTCCAACGACAGTGCTACCTATTCTCAATAGTAGGATAGCGCTGTCTAAAGAAACGAGAATAGAAATGATCTTTTTTCGAGTAGGTAGATGCTAGTAGGTACTTGCTCAAATCAAAACTCTTCACACTTACACATTTCAAAACAATTTTCAAAAACAACTTCGTCACACCTTTGAGGACTGATACAAGGGTTATCACGAAGTCAAACTTTTCCAAAACAAAGCACATACACAAGCAATTTTAAAAGATGAGAAAGTACCTAAGAGCCCATGGAAAACCATGGATAGAAAGGGTGCTAACACCTTCCCTTTCTTTAATCTACCCCCCGTACTCGGAATATCTCGAAAAGGATTTTTTATGTACTTTTTTCCTTTTCGGTTGATGAAATAAAAGTCAGTGGCGACTCTTGCTTACCGCGACATTTTGCGAACAAAAAATGCAAAACGCAAGTCAGCGTCAAACTTTCGGTTCTGCCACTGTATCACACCTTGGTTTTCCACAGCATAGTTAGGTGCAACAAAACCAGGTGGAACTTGTTGGTTAAGTAGCTTGAGGTTTAGGTTGATTTTAATTATTACTCCAATAGAAATTTCGGTGGTTGCGCCATCCAGGATTGTATGTATTTCTATAAGGATTGTTATATTTATTATTGTCAACATAGTTGACAAAAATAGGATTTGAAGAACATTCTTCAAACAAATAGGTTCCTCTATAATACACACAAGCAACTGCAGATGCGTCAATAACCACCTTCACAGGATCAAGCTTAGTCACTTCTGAAGTCATCATGTTCTTCATCATATGGTGGATCTGAGCCACTTGAGTAGCAAGAGTTGTTATCTGAATGACCTCATGAACTTCAATTGGTTTTTTGTAGTTGAATTAAAAATAGCTCCTGTTAGAAAAAAGTTTGGTTCTAATCATATCTTAGAGTTTTGATGATAACAATGAAATAAATTTTGTATAATATATTTTATACTCTGATGTGCATGTTTTCTAATTCAGATGATGTTCTGAATCAAGCATTCTCAAAAGTGAAACATCATTCTACGCTGAGCAGAAAAAGGATAAAGAAGTTCCTAAGAAATTTTATGTAAACGCAAGTCTGAAGCAAACTCTCAAGGAAGCACTCCAAGGAAAACTCTGATGAAAAGTAATCTTAAGCAACCTGTGATAAAGCTAACTGAAGCAAATATTTTAAAGAAGCACGCTGAAAGAAATATCTGATAATGCAAGCTGAAGCAAACTCTGATGAAGAAAACTCTGACAGAAGAAGTGATATAGCAAACTCTGATAGAAGAAAAGTTAAAGCAAACTCTGATGTTGCAACGCTGCAAGCAAACTCTTAAACTTCCAGAGACAAGATCTAACAATACCGTTGATCATTTAATGCTAAGACGGCTAAGGCACTCAAGTGGTACTACGCACGAGAGCATTGGAAACATAAAGATCAAGCTAACACGGATCATTAATGCATACACTCTCTTCAAGGCAGTAACAGTCAAAAGTTGAAGCTGTATATAAAAGACCATTTGTTTTAAATCAAGGTTACTGATCCACGCAAAATATACTGAAGCTCACTGTTTTCATTCTTGTAAACTCTTTGTATATAGTGGATAACTCTTAAGTACTAGGCTAAAATCTTAGTGATAAATCACAATTTGTGATATAGCTTATTAGAAGCATTATGATTCACTACTGTTAAGAGACAATCTTTGTAATTGTTCCTTGAGAGACCAGTTGGGTCAGATTTCTCAAGAGGGCTAGAACTAGTTGAGTCTTAGAGGTGTTAGTCACAATAGTTTGGTTGTGCATTGTAATTGTTCCTTGAGAGACCAGTTGGGTTAGATTTCTCAAGAGGGCTAGGACTAGTTGAGTCTTAGAGGTGTTAGTCACAATAGTTTGGTTGTGCATTATAATTGTTCCTTGAGAGACCAGTTGGGTCAGATTTCTCAAGAGGGATAGGACTAGTTGAGTCTTAGAGGTGTTAGTCACTTACAGTTGGATTGTGCATTGTATTGTTAGTCACAACAGTTTGGTTGTGCATTTGTAATCAGTTTTGATTATAGTGGATTATGTCCTCGTTGAGAGATGCAAAATCACCTTGTCGGATGGACTGGAGTAGTTTGAGTTTCAAATGAACCAAGATAAAAATACTTGTGTCCTCCCATTATTATTGCGCGAGAAAAAGGAAAAACTCATTCAACCCCCTCTTCTAAGTGTTTTCTCACCCTTCAGCTCCTGTGAGTGGCCATTGGTATGTGTTGGCTGTAATACTCTCAATCAATCTATAACCTTCTTCATAAGACTTAGGGAAAAAAAGCTCCATTACTTCAAGCATCTAGCATATTCATTGAAGAAGGAATCAATTCATTATAAAAAGTATCAAGTTGGATACAAATGGGTATGACATGGGATTAGGATCTAAGGAATTTAACCAACTTTTGGCTCTATCCCTTAAAGTATACAGAAACAACCTCAACTGAAAGGCATCATTAGTCACAACCTGAGTACTGGCCAGTGGTTTATAGCATCTGAAACATCATGAGCTTGAATTCAAACTGTGTTGTAGTGATTTTTGGTAAGATGATACTAGTACTCATGGCGTTTAGATAAAAAAAATTGCATAGTGTTGTACCCCAAAATTTTCCCTCTCTTTTCTCAAGACATTTCTCACAAAGATCTTCAAAAACTCAAGCTTGCACAAGGGTTGACTAGGTTAAGCCATCTCCTCAACACTGATTCCTCAAATTACGGTTTGAGTTTGCAAAAGGACAATTGGACTTCTAATACTTAAAATGAATTTCATGGATAATTATGGACCCTCAATATTGTTCATGTCAAGTTTCAAGTATTGGATCACAAAATTGCTCAGTCAATTGATCAGATGACCTAAAATCAATTGTATTGGTTAAAAAGTCAATTATGGTCAACCTACAGTCAAACTTTAATATTTTTGACAAATATCAACATTTTGAGGTCACATGTATCAATTGATCAAGTTTGGATCACAATACCCCAAGAAAATTGTTCAAATCACCAAAAGGGCAAAATGGTCAAAATTAGGGTTTTGACTAAGAATGGCTAATCTTTGACTTTTCACCTAATACATGACTTATTGGTTTGAAACATGATATCAAAGATTAAAATGCATAATTTTGACTTGATTGCATATCTCAACTCATTTCTTAAGATCAATTTATTGATAGTTGAAATTCAGTCAACTGATGAAAAGTCAGCTGATACACCAAAAGTCAAACTTTGACTTTTTGATCAAAATTGAGTTTCAAAGATCACATTTAATCAAGACATTAAAAAATTTGAAACTTGATCATCAAGAAATCAAGAAGGTCAAAAGTCTTTGGAAAAAGTCAATGTTTTCAACTCTTAGAAAATTTTCTAAGTGTTTTAAGTCTTATTTTTCATGACTTTATGCCAACTTTTCACCAAGATGCAAGATGATTCAAAGAAAACTTTCAACATGAAAGTTGTAGATATTGATGAGATCTAAAACTTTTCTTTACTTATCAAGTCCTAGAATTTCTTGTATATTTAGTTATAAATTCATGAATTCATGCACTTTTTCTTAAAACACTTAGTGAAAATTTGACCTAGTTTAGGCAGATTTTTGACCTAACTTCATGGCAATTTTTCACATAGGTCCAAATTGATTATTCAAAAATGAAAACCCTGAAGGTTGTAGAGGATGTTGAAGAAGTGAAAAACACAAGAGGGGGGGGGGGGGTTGAATTGAAACTTAAAATCAAAAGCGCAGTAGACACGATATTTTTATCCTGGTTCGTTTGATCTCAAACTACTCCAGTCCACCCGCCAAGGTGAATTCGCCTCTCTCCAACAAGGACTTAATTCACTAATCAAAAACTGATTACAACACTACTTTGACAACTACCAAAGACTTATTGAGTACAACCACAACCCGGTTAATCTCAAGGAAAACTAGCTTAATCAAGATAAAAGACTATACTGTGTATTGTTGTTTTTCCTTACAAAAATTGTATCACAACTGTGATATTTTACATCATTTTGAGCGTATATATGAATAAGTAAGATTACAGCATTTTAGAGGTATGTTATTGTTGTATCAAAATCGTGAACGATTTTTCCTCTTAGCTTGTTTATATAGGCATGAAAATCCTGTCCAACATAAAGCGTGATAATGGACATTCAATACTGTTTCCATATTAAGAAGATTCTTGTCTGAATGTAGCAGTTGCATATGATGTTGTCTTGATTGAATAGTAACACTTCAGAACTTAGAATCTTGCATGTTGCAATTGCTTCAGAACATTGATGACTCAGAGATGTGAGGATCTGATGGTGTATGAAACTTTTGTTCAGAATCAGAGTATTCTTCACTTCAGCGCAGGTTCTGATCATCATTCTTCAGCGCAGATTCTGATTACCTCAGATTCTGATGTTGTTTCGGTCAGACCTTCTGTATACAAAATAACACAAATTTAGAGTGCATATTTGTTCTTTGTATTTGTTATCATCAAAACTCTAATTAAGGGTTGTAGAATCAAACTATGTTCTAACAGATGTTCCAAGATTTTCAAAATGTCCAAGAACTCATTAAGATCATTCTTGATCTAGGAGAATCAAAGAAATGAAGTTAGGGTTTCAAACTTGAATTACAAGTCAATTTTGTGATGAACACTTGACCAAATCCATAACCATGCTGCATAAACTTTGCTTTGCAGGCCTCAAACTTGTGTTTCACTCCATAGTTAATGGTTTACACAACTGATTGAGCCATTATCCAATTGATTTAAGCATTATCCAAACCAAATTGTCATTTTGGGAAGAAAGTAACCATTTCATTCATGTAAAGATCACTTTAATCACAAAATCAATTTCTTGAGCCTCTAACTTGTTTCTTCTGCACACGCTTAACCTACTAGGCCAGAAGAAACATGTTTAAAGTGTTCAACCACTCTAGAGGGCCTGGTACAAGCATTGAAACCATGTTCATCAATGTTTCTTTAAAAACAAGGCAAATCCACAAACATGGGATTCTTGATTTGTGACTTCTCCAAGCATCCAAACATCTTGCTTATAAATACAGACATTATTTTTAAGCTAAAACACGAGTTCACAAGCCCTTAAGCATCCCAAAACTCCTTGAAACTCAAAACCTCCCACAAGCCTCCATTGTTGTCATTTATGCCCAAGAGACGTGAAACACAAAATCTACTCGTGCGTTTTTAGTTTCAATCAATCACAAAGCTTCTAATACACATATAGAGGATGTCCCAATACATGCAATATAACTGTAACACTATTTTCCTCATATTCTATAACCAAAAACAGAGGTATGCAACTTGACTTCTCCAGACCATATTAGCCACTCTTCATTCAAGTTAAGCATTGCATTAGCTTCCTAGGGACTCAAGGAAGCTAACCTGATCATTACAGCATCTTGAAACAAGCTCAAACTCAAAACACGGATTCCATTTTCAAGGTAAGCTTTCTGACTTTTGAAATATTCATACAGGTATCATTAGCATTCCATTTTCAAAGATAAAATGTAGATATCATAGCCCTGAAACTAACCATGTCATTAGAATTCATTTATGTTTCTTGAGTAGTGAGAATTTTGAACCTGAATTTTTTGGAAAAAAAATAGGTTAGAATTGGTACTAGTTAAAATTCATGCTCATATTTGATCCATTGTTTAAGTTATTTACATTTCTGGAATCGTGATGAAATTTCTAGTAAGTTTGATGTTCATACTTTTGAGAATGGTTAAGAAATGAATGAGTTGTAGAAGCTCTGGCTGGCGCAAGGAAGAAGATGAAGTTTGTCACTAGAACTGTTTTTGTAATATATATGGTTTTTTTATAATACCGAATATATAGCCACCCCATTGGTAGGGAGCGCGCGCGAAAGGCATTACCCTATAAGGTCCTGGGTTCAAACCCCAGGGACCTTTTGTTTTATTTCTTAACACTTTTTTGCTTTATTTTTGTCCAACAGGTAGCGGGCATGGGCCCTGGGTCTTTGGGTCTTGTCATTTAATTTTTCCTCATCCCTTGCATTGCTAACACCATCCAGCCCAACTCTTTTTTTTTCTGATTACAAAACAAAACACTTTATGGCCTAAAGTCAAACAAAAACAGTTTTACACAGTTACACCCCAAATCATTTTCACACCCCCCTGACTTTTTATATTTTTATTTTATTTTTATTTTATTTTTATTTTTATTTTTCATTATTATTATTATTATTATTATTATTATTATTATAATTAATATTATTATTATTCTTATTAATAAAAAATAATATAAGAGAATATTTTATATTTATCATTTGTATATTTAGTGTATTTTTATCTTATTTCTTCTAAAAACCAAAAGATTCAAAAATATTTTCCTTTATAAATTCCTTTTCTTGTCATTAATAGACTTAGTTTTTATTTTAATTTTATTTTATTAACTTAGGTTTAGCTTTCATTAAATCAATTTAAATTAACTTAGTTTCAGTTAACTATTTTCTTTTTAGTTTAATTAAGATAAACCTTTTTATACAAAGAATCCAAACAAAAACAAATCTATTTTCTTTGTATATTATCTCACATTCTTTTATATTATTTATTCAAGTTCAATATGACTGTAATAGTAAATTAGGTTTTTATTTACTTGCTCCCCCATTTGTAAATATGTACCCCCATCCCCAAATGATGTAATAGCATATAACTTTACATTTTTACAATTTATCGCTTTCAATATAGTTGCTAGTAATTAGGCTTTGTATGACAAAGACATAAAATCAACAAGTAGAAAACCCTAATTCAAAGACAAAAATGCATGAAATCAAAACACTTGCACTCTTTCACCTCAAGGGCTAACCTCACTTGTTACCTAAGATAAAAAGAATCATGCCCCTCGAACATGGGATACTTTAGCAAAGACCCTCGATTACAAGATCGTAGTCCCTCGATGACCCTTCAATGTTTCCTGCAATAAACGATCTTAGATCCTTATGACAAATTGCTAAGGTATCCTACAATGTTGCCTTCTATGACTGTACAACGACCCACGTTTGTCCCTTAACATCTAATGATAAAGGTTCCTACTAACTAATGGTAAAAAGGCACTATCAAAAGGAGAAGGAAAAGAACAAAGACTTTTTGAGTAGGTAGAACGCTCGTAGTTTCTTGCTCGCAATATTTCAAAACATTTTTCAAACACACTAACATTTTTCAATGAAATATTTTCAAAAGTCAACACTTTTTATGCCTTCTTATAGAGACGAGAATCATTACAAAGTTCTCCTAAGCGAAGGCACTTTTCAAAAATACTTTCAAAACCCATCACAAACACATTTTTCAAACAAAGCATTTCAAAGTGAGCAAGCAACTAAGAGCCTGTAGATAACTACGGATGAAAAGGGTTTTAACACCTTCCCTTTTCATAACTTACCCTCCGAACTCAAGAAAATTCTCAAAAGGTCTTTCCTGTTCTTTTCACCCTTTCCTTTATGGGATAGAAGAAAAGTCGATGGTGAATCTTGCTATCCGCAACAATTGGGATAAAACACAAAACACCCAAGTTAGTTCTCCCACCATATTACAGAACTGGCGACTCTACTGGGGACTTTCCTTTAAAGTGGGGTTACCTTAGAGATTAGTTCTCATTTAAATGCTTTCATTGTTTGACTTGCTTGATTTACTCTTAAAAGGGTGTTTGGATTTTGAATAGATCCTCTACCCGGATCCAGGGGCATTATTAGGTAAGTAGCAATAGATCGTGGGGACTATGTGGGGTATATTGACATGGTTGAAGCGATGGCTACGTTAGTATGACACATTTGTTGGCATCGGTATCCCTTGAGTCCAGTCAAGGAGAATATGAGGCTGATGTATGGTGTCATGAAGCACTGATTGACCTTAGAACCTTTAATTGAACAACTTGGCCATTAGGAAGTAGTGAGGTAGCCAGCTTTGGTGCAGTCCAAAGTTGGTTGATACTCAATTCTATGCTTATTGAGATTGGACTTTCGGGATATTTTGATCGCCAATAAAGAGGCTTGCGCTGAAATAATGCCCGATGAAGAAAGATCAGTTATATTGATATTCCCTAGAACCCGATTACTTTCTAGGACAGGTTGAACCAACTAAACATCAAGAGGGTACTTACCTATAAACCCCATACAATCCTGAACCTAAGGACTTGTTTGTATGCTTGTATATGATTATTTGTACATAACATCATAACATCATACTATGGCATTTTCACTAACCATTTCAAGGAGCTAGAGATTTATCTTTGATTTATTTTATAGGACATGGCTTTCAATCGCAGGAATACTATCCAAGTCAACCTCGTAAGAGTGCCTCCTTAACTCAAATAGTTAGCCTCAAGGATTCTTGAGAATTCTCCATTCACCAAGAGACATGGTCGGCTTCTCAATCTGGTTACCTCAAGCCTTGATGAAGACATGAAGAAAGTGCTCTTTCAGTTCTTTGACCCTTTATACCATTTCTTTATATTTCTTGATTACCAATTAGTGCCCATCGTGGAGGAGTTTTCTCACCTCTTAGGAGTGCCTATTCTTGATTAATTATCCTTCACCGGTATTGAGAAAGACCCAATACCTGAGGAGATTTCTCTAGCTTTACATTTGCAACGGTCGGACATTATGGAAAATTGGGAAACAAGAAGTGGTGTTAAGGGTTTTTTAGCCAAGTTTCTGTTTGAGAAGGCTCAACTCTTCTGGGATGCTCTGGGTTTGCAAGCTTTTGAATATATTTTGGCTCTTCTAATCTATGGGATGGTACTATTTCCTAACCCGGACCAACTCATAGATGTGAATGCGGTCAATGTTTTCTATCTCGTAACCCAGTGCCTACCTTAATTGGAGATATTTTGCACTCTCTTCACACTCGCACCATGAAGAGAATGAGGACCCTTATGTGTTCCACTCATATGTTGGCTAGGTGGTTTATTTTGCACTTTACTTGATTTGTTTTGAAGAATGGCCAAGGCATGAGATAGTCTAATAGGTTGATGTCACTCTAACATTCAGATATTCATTAGTGTTCTCGATCTTTGGAAGATGTTATCATTATTGACTGCTGTTGGGAATTCCCTAATGTCCATCTCCTTGGAATTAGGGGAGGTATCACTTATAATCCTTGATTGGCTCTACAACAGTTTTGGTATGCTCAGAGGGATAGCCCTCATGACGCGCTTGTCCAAGGAATTGTATTTGACTATGAGAACGATGTCCAAGGTTATCGTCAACGATTTGTATGAGCTTGGGGTATGGTGAAAAAAGTTGATAGAAAGACATTAGGGCTTAAGAAATCCATTCCTTTGGAGCCTTATCTCAAGTCGGTGCGAGCTCGCGCTCAAAACCTCATGATGCCATATGAGGCCATCCTACCTATCATCATGGAGTCAATTGCCGAAGGAGATTTTCCCTACACTATTCTTCAGTCTGACATTCCTACTACTCTCGAGGAGTTGCAAAGATCGTGGATTCAACTCAAAGGGGAGCGAGACACCTTTAAAACCCAATTCTACGCAAGCGAGAAGAAGGTTTTGGAGCTCACGAGACAACTTCATGAAGAGTGAAGTTTGAATGCTTACATTGCACCGAAGAGGATGCGCTCATGGGAAGCTTGAGTCCTTTTTGTTTTAGGAGTTTATTTTGTATTATTTGCGCTTATTCCATTGTAAGCCAAAAAGACATTTTTTGTAAACCATTTGAACTTATTAATACGATTAATGTTTGTTCCTTATTTGTTTAAACAAATTTGAATCTTAAAGGTCCTTGAAAATATTTACATTCACATTACATGCATCATAACATAAGCAGGTTTTTCGACACAGGTTTCCTCATATTTCTACTATTTATTTCAGTAAGATGGATCTCGAGCAGCCTGTGAATGAGTTGCAGAGGCAAAATTCTCAATTTCAAGAAACCTTGCTCAACTTGGCCAAAGGGCAGCAAGAACTCATGTCACTTCTGGTTACAACGAAGAATACCAAGAAGAAGGATTTAATCAACATGGGAAAGAGGTTCAAGGGCCCCATTTGACAAGTTCAAGTGGTAGAAGAATCCTTTGAGGAGAATGAGAATCAGGATGAAGATGCAAGGAGCACCCGTGCTGGGGGTGGTAACAATCCAGTCTTTGAGGATGAGGACTATTTTGACGACCAATATCCACCGGCTGAAGACAAGCATAAGCAAATAGAGGACAAATTGAAGTCTATGGAAGTTCAAGCTGTGCCTGGCCTAGATTTTGGTGATTTAGGTTTGGTTCCTAGGGTGGCAATCCCCCACAAATTCAAGATTCCAGTTTTTGCCAAGTACGATGGAATTTCATGCTTGAAGCTTCACTTGAGATCTTACCCCCGTAAAATTCAACCGCATACCACTGATAAGAAGTTATGGGTGCACTTCTTTCAAGAGAGTCTATCTAGGACTCAATTGGAGTGGTTTTACCAGTTAAAGGGTTCCAACAACCATACCTGGGAAGACTTGGCCACCGCCTTCTACCGTCAATATCAATACAATACCGATCTGGCGCCAACTAGAGTACAGTTACGAGGAATGACCATGGGTTCCAATAAAGGCTTCAAAGAGTACGCATAGAAATAGAGAGACCTGGCTGGCAGGGTGCAACCACCATTGACTAATAGGGAATTGGTAGATATGTTTATGGGAACACTGACTGGGCCACTTTTCAACTTACTAATTGGGAGCTCATTATCTAGTTTCACTAAGTTAATCTTGACTGGTGAAAGGGTCGAGAGCGGTATTAAAATTCGAAATATTTCCATGGCCTATGCATCTACATCAAATACTGTAAAGAAACCCTTTATCGGTAAAAAAGAAACTAATGCCATGTATGGGTCAAGGGGCCATATCAAGAAGGACCATCGTCCATCTGTAAATGCAGTTCTAATCTTAAATCCGACCTCTACTCTGTTGTACCCCAAAATTTGCCCTATCATGTTTCTCAAAACATTGCAAGAAAAATCTCCAAGTGGCTCAAGGTAGCTCAAGAGTTGACCAGACAAGCTATCTCCTAAGGCAGTCTACCCCAAATTAGGGTTTTATGTTGCATCAAGATATTTGAGTCCAAATGACCTCAAGTGCTCCCCAATGTCCTAATATGTTCTTAAGGTCATCCATGCCAAATTTCAAGCCTTGCAGAGGAAGTTTGCTCAATCAATTGCCCAAGGGTCCAAAAATCGACTATGTTAGGGCAAAAGTCAACTGTGACCCAAATACAGTCAAACTTCAAGATTTTTTTGCCAACATTCTCATTTTGAATGATATTTCATCATTTTATCAAGGGTTGATCATGATTCATCAAGTATTGCTCAAAATTCATTAAGACTCAAAAGTTGTTAAATATTTTGCAGGAAAAGTCAACTCAACTTTGACCAAGCACAACTTTCTCATACTTTATGCGAAATGACCCATCCAAAGCTCATTTTGAAGAGGATGCAATTTCCTACATCCATCTTCATATCCCAAGATCAAAAAATGCACTCACAAGAAGTTATAAATTTGGACATTATAGGTCATTTTTTAAAGTCAACAAAAACACCTTTTTTTTCAAAGCTTATAACTTGAGCATGGAATATCAAAATGAGATGAGACCAAAAGGGTTGGTTAGAGGACATCTCAATCTTTCTAAAAAGTCAAATAACACCCCCAAAAGTTCAAAATTGAAGAAGTTATGCATTGTTGAAGTTGGACATTTTTGTAAAATTGCCAAAAGTCAACTAACCCCAAAACTTCAAATTTTGTCAAATGGGCCCATTCTTTTCCACTTGATTTCAGCTTGCATCATTTCCCACGTGTCCTAGCTTCAGCCATGAGCTCATATTTCTTTTTTATTATTTAATTTTATTTTTTATTGAATTTATTCATTTTAAATCAAATAAAATCATAGAAAATCCAAATAATTAAAAACTCTTGATTTATTGATTGTTTTAGGCTTTGTTTACAGCTAGAAACATCATGGAATTTGTATCAGGCCATATCATGTACAAAAAGATTGCATCAAATCAAATTTGGAAAGGTTAATAATGGAGATCAAATCAAATATGTATGCATTGATTTAGAGAGATCCAATCCATGATTTCTACCCTAATGCAAAGCATGATACATAAGGAAGCCAGAGCAATCGAAATAAGGGTTGGCAATTGCAGAAAGGGGCAGAACAAAGGTTGAAAAATTCACTAAAAAGCTTGGAATCGAATCCATAGCTAGAGGCATTTTCAAAAGCTGGGACTTGTCCCAATCTCTTCCTGGGTGTTCACACAAGCGATCTGGATCAAAAGCAAGTATTCTCAGACCCTCACAAGCGCTGTAAGTGTCACGATATCTAGCTTTGTTCTTGAAATCGATTTGGCTCATTCTTGCATCATTTGAACAAACTAACTGCATATTTGTAATCCTCACAACATTTCCAAGCTTTTGGCATTATTTAATTTCGTTTACAGGACCTGTATTGCAAAATGCCATAGCTAGGGTTTCTTGGATATTTTTGGGCGTTTTTGTTTCAGGAATAATTGGCCACCAATAAGGGTATGGTTGTGATCGGGATGATGAGACGAGTACAGCCATGCCTTTAGAATTCATTTTTGTGGCCTGGAATGAATTTTAGAACAAGCCTGCGTGTTATACCCCAAAATTTGCCCTCCCATATTCTTCAAGAAATTGCCAAGCCAAGCTACAAAATTCCCCAAGGGTTGTGCAGTGCAACAGTCTCCCATATAGTCAAAACTAGGGTTTGAGTTCTGGTCAAGCAAATGAACTTTTCAAAGGACCAATCAAGTCTCATATGCCTACAAACATGGTCAAGCATCCTCATATCAAGTTTCAAGGCATTCAGCTCAAAATTGCACAGTCAAAACCCTAGATTGCACTACAGTCAACTGTAGGGGCAAAATGGTCATTTGACAGTCAAAAGTTCAAATTTTTGGTCAACATATCATTTTGAAGCCACAAACATCATTTGATCAATGCTTGATCATGATTCTCAAAATTTGGCTCAGAAATCATCAAAGATGCAAAAGTTACTATATTTGGACAGTTGAAAAAGTCAACTGAAATTGACCAGGGCATAACTTTCACATGGATTATCAGAAAAATTCCATCCAAAGCTCATTTTGAAGAGAAAGACATTTCCTACAACTCATCTTCATACTTCAAGTCCAAGAAATGCTCTCACAAAAAGTTATCAATTTCAACATTATAGGTCATTTTCAAAAGTCAACAAAAAGGGACTTTAAGTCAAAGGCCATAACTTGAGATTGGTAAATCAAAATGACATGGGACCAAATGCATTGGTTAAAGGACTCAAAGACCTTTCCAAAATGTCCAAGAACATGTGAAAAGCTTAAAAATTGAGCAAGTTATGCCTTGTAGAAGTTGGGAAATTTTTGTGAAATGGCAAAAGTCAACTATCTTTGAAAATCCAATTTTGACAAAAGGGCCCCATTTTTTCCACTTGGTTCATCCTTGTCATGCCACACACGTGTCCCATGGTTAATTTCAAGACCAAATATTGATTTTTTTATTTTATTTAATTTTTGATGATTTAATTCATTTTAATTCTTTGAAAATTCAAATAAAATTTAAAAACCAATGGAATAGTGTCATGTGAACTTGGACAATTTCTATGTATCATGAACCAACTCAAGAAATCAGGCTAGGGTTCATTTGCACACTAGGTCTAGGTTTTGGCTAAAAAGGAGGAAACTTGGTTAATGGAAGAAACCCTAAGACTTGTTCTTTCCTAAGCTTGAATCTAGGTCAAATAGTTAACCAATTCCATTCCATGATCATCACTGAGTCAAACCCTAGGCCTAACACATCATAAGAGGCGCCCAAACAAGCATTGGCATTTTGAAAATTTGGCATAAAAACACAATTCTGAAATCACTACTGGAGGATTTTTCAAGCCTTGATTCATATACCATTAGCATCCTGAGGCATTTCTGAACGCATTCCACTTCCTAACATCAATCAAAACTCCTTGAACTGGTATCCATGAGTGGAACTGTACCTCAAAAATTCTCAAATCGCATAGCATGAATTAAGCATCCTTTTGCATTTTTAATTATATATTCATACTCATAATGATATTCCTGAGCTAACCATGGTGTTTGATTGCTTTTTCATTAACCATACGCGAATCCACCATGTGCGTTTTTTAGGTTTGGAGGTTCTTAGATTTAGGGCTTTTGCAATACAGTGAAATTGGCCCTTAAGATGACCACGGCTGGATTCAGCACATCAAGACGAAGCAATCTAGACCATCGCGCCAAATTTATGTTGAGAATGGAGCTATTCGCTATTTTCTGTTAGAGGCTCTAAGAGAACGCAACGAAAACCGTTGCCTCTGTTCTTTATGTTTCAGAAAAATGAAAGAGACGATGCGTTGGCAGGCCATGGTTGGTTGTTTTGAATTTGCGCGCGTTTTAGTTACCACGCGTTGGTTTTGCTTTTTTTATTATTTGCTTACTATAATATATCAATTGACTCACGTAGCTCAGCTGGCAAATACCAATGCACATGACCCTCAAGACCTGGGTTCGAGTCCCAGGTCTGGCCAATTTCCACATTATTTTTCAAAACAAAATTCCATGCTTCACTAACTTCCAGGTACACCATGTTCCATCCTCCTCCAACCTCCACGCGTCCCCAGGGCATCAGATCTATGGCCAATGTTCAAGATGCATTATACATCAAGTCAACTGTATCATACAGGATTAGAAAAAGTCAACCAATTCAAGCAAATGGGCCAGGCTTTTCAAATCAGCACCTCCACAATGGGACAGAACACCCCCCTGGTTCTATCTTTTTTTTTTTTTTTTCTAATTTTCTTTATGTTCTATTATTTTTAATCATTTACTTGTGTATTTTATTTTCTGATTTAATTAATTCTTACAAAAATATAAAAACATTAAAAATACAGAAAGGACAAAAAAAAAATATAATTAATCTTGATTACTTTTATAAATAAATTAAAATGTAAATCATTTAGTTTAATTAGGTTTTAATTTTAATTCTTTTTCATAATAAAAATCCAAAAAATGTAGAATTAGGTTAATTATTAATTTTTTATATCTTTTTTTATTTTTCCCTTTTTCTCACAATGTTATTATTTATTATTTTTATTTTTTATGATTAAAAATTGTATATAAATAACTTAGGGTTTAGTTTAGGTTTTAATTTAATTCTTTCACAAATAACTTAAAAAACATTAGAACTAGGGTTTAGCATTTTAGTTTTAATTAATTTGTCTTTTTTTCTTTTAAATCTAAAAAACACAAAAAATACTATTTTTCATTTAATTTTAATTTTAAATTCCTTGATTAATTTTAGTTGTTTGTAAAAGGGTCCAACGCCCTAGTTTTGTTTAATCTCTTTATTTCGCGCATTTATTTTAAATACCTCTGTATATGCCCCAAAGCCTTGTAATAAGTTTAGATTTATTTCTCGCACTTTTATTTTATTGTTTTTTTTACTTTCAGTCAAATCGGGTTCGGTTTTTTTGGCGATGTGGACCCGCGCCAGTTGTAATAGTCTAGATTTATTTTCTCGCAAGTATATAACTGTTAATAAATATGCATGAAAGAATGTATGCCCAAAAATAAAATCGAATCGTTAGATCACCAATGCATGACAAGACAAGCAATAAACTGAAAATGACACACAATTCGCACACACCACCCCTAGGGTACGCCTCACTGTTGCCTTTCGAAAGGTGATCGTCGAGTAGAGGACGTCTTAGTGAGTCCTCATGATCCGGGAACCCGGCATGAGGGTAGCTTCTAAGGTGTATTCCCATTGCTCTGGTGATCACCATGTCCCTACAAACCCGAATTGACCCGAACACCTCCAACGGTGGTGCTACCTACCTCTCAATGGTGGGATGGCACTACTTTAAAGGACATTTACACAGACGAATTCCTTAGGGTAGGTAGGTTCTCAAGGATACTTGCTCTAATTTCAAACAAATAATACTTTTCACACCAACACTTTTCAAAAGCTTTCAAAGCAAATGTTTCAAACACTCTGACGTACGAGTTGAATTGAAACTTTTCAAAGAATATTTTTGAAACCCACATTGAAAAGCAAGCAAACATTTTTGAAAACACATTGAGCAAGTATCTAAGAGCCCATGGATAACCATGGATAGAAAGGGTGCTAACACCTTCCCTTTCTATAACCTACCTCCCGAACCGAGAGCAATCTCTTTAAAGGAATTTTTCTGTGCTTTTGTCCTTTCCTATTGGAGAAAATAAAAGACGGTGGCGACTCTTGCTTCCGCGACATTTCGCGAACCAGCTTTAAAACAGTCAGTTCCAGATCCACCGATCACAGAACTGGCGACTCTGCTGGGGACAAACTTAAAGTGAGGTGTACCTTAGGACTAAGATCATTGTGTTTTCAATTGCTTTCCTCGTTTGCTTTATTATTGTGGGACTGTCTTGGGAGTTCTATAGATCCTAACCCGGATCTGGGGGATACCCTTTTAGAAAGTAGCAACAAGGCTGTGAGGGAACTGTGCGGGGTATACCGACATGGTTGAAACAGTCTGCTACGTTGATGTGGCATTTTGGTGTGTACCGGTAACCCTTGAGTCAGTCAAGGAGAGTACGGGGCCTCCATGTGGTGTCATGAAGCATCAACAGACCTTAGGAACCTTAATTGAACCATCTTGGCCTCTTTAGGGTAGTGAGATAACTGACTTTGGTGCAGTCCGAGGTTGGTTGATACTCGATACTACACTCAATTGAGGGTTGCTTTCCTGGAATATTTCGGTCGCCAGTTCAGTGGCTAAATCGAAACGATGAACAATGAAAGCAATCCCGTGATATTGGGAACCTTAGAACCCGGTTACTTTGATTAGGACAGGTTGAACCCACCAACTTCAAGAGGGTACTACCCAGACCCCATGCTGGCCTTAAACCTTAAGGGCCTGTCTTGTGTGCTTTGTGTGCCTTACATGTTTGTCTTTGTAAATATCTGTGGTGTTTAATCATAGCATCATGACATCATCCAGCATCATACGCATTGACTAACCATTTCAGGGGTTCGAATTTTCATCTTTGTTCTTGTTTTGTAGGACATGGAAACTGTTCGTAGAAAGACAATTCCAATCAGTCTTGTAAGGATCCCTCCTCAGCTTAAGGAACTTATATCCAGGATTCCCGAGAACTCTTCATTCAGTGAAAGGCATGGAAGCCTCATCAGCTTGGTCAACACCAACATTGAGGAAGATATGATAAAGGTCCTGTTCCAATTCTTTGACCCTCTGCATCACTGTTTCACCTTCTTGGACTATCAGTTGGTACCTACATTGGAGGAGTTCTCCCGACTCCTGAAGATCCCTATCCTTGATCAGCTACCCTTCAACGGTACAGAAAAGGAACCTAAGCTTGAAGAGATTGCTAAAGCCTTGCACCTACAGTCATCTGACCTCAAGGGACATTGGGAAATCAGAAGTGGTATTAAAGGGTTCTTAGCCAGGTTTCTGTTTGAAAAGGCCTATGAATGTTGGAACTCCCTTGACTTGCAAGCTTTTGAAAAGGTTGTGGCCCTCCTCGTTTATGGTTTGGTGTTGTTCCCTAACCCAGATCAGCTCATTGATATCAGTGCTGTCCAGATCTTTATGTCCAGGAATCCTATACCTACGTTGCTGGGGGACCTCCTTCACTCATGTTACACTCGAACCATGAGAAAAAGAGGTGTCCTTATGTGTTGCACTCCTCTCCTGGGAAAGTGGTTTATTTCGCACCTTCCACAATCAGTCCTGAAGAACGAGCGGGGTTTGAGATGGTCACAACGGTTGATGACTCTTACACATGCAGATATACATTGGTGCCCTAGGTCCAGAGAAGATGTCACTATCATTGATCGTTGCGGGGAGTATCCTAATGTTCCTTTACTTGGAATCAGAGGGGGTATTACTTATAGTCCATGCATGGCTTGGAGACAATTTGGTTATGCTCGGAGGGATGGTCCTCATGACATGTTGATTCCTGACATAGTTTTTGACTTCGACAACGATACTCAAGGACTTCGCCAGAGATTTATCAGAGCTTGGAGGATGCCCAGTAGGATAGACAGCAAGACACTGGGGCACAAGAACTCCATCCCTTTGGAGCCTTACCTCAAGTGGGTACGAGCCCGCTCTCAGAAGTTAGTAATGCCTTATCCTCACATGCTTCCAGTAATCAAAGAGCCTGCCTTGGAAGGAGAGGTGTCTCATGTTATTCAGCACCCTGATATGCCCACATCCTGGGAAGAGATGCAGAAGAGCTGGATCCAGCTTAAGGAAGAGCGGAATTCTCTTGAGACCAGTTTGCATGCCAGTGAAAAGAAGGTCTTGGAGCTCACCCGCCTGTTGCACGAGGAAAGGAATCTCAATACTTACATAGCTCCAAAGAAGATGCGCAACATATTTTGGATGTGATTTGATCTTTTTGTACTTTTGCCCATGAGGCTTTGATGTATTAAACAATGATTTCTTAATAATAACGCGTGTTCCTTTTGGTCTACAACAAATTTGAATTTTCGAACCCTTGAATGCATTGCATAAACACATATCATTCATCATGTGCATCATAGGTACTCTTCTTTTCAGGTTGTTTACCGTTCTTCGCTGTTTATTTCAGCATCATGAACCCTGAATCATCAACAGAGGCGTCTATCAAGGCTCTTCAAGCACAGAACGTCCAGTTTCAGGCGCAAAACGCCCAATTTCAGGAGCTGATTAAGGGCTTGGCTCAGGGTCAACAAGAGTTGAAGACCATGCTTTTGAAGAAGACTAAGAAGAAGAGGAGGACTGTGCTATTTAACACTGGGCGCAGACTCGGGAACACTTTGGTTGAAGCTGAAAGGACTCCTCCATCTGTGACGGAAGGTAGTCACCATGAAAGGGAGGTCACTACTCCTGTGGGCTCTGATACTGAGACAGACTTCAACGACGACCAGTACCCTCCTGCCGAAGACCGGTACAAACAGCTGGAAGACAGATTAAAGGCTGTGGAAGTTCAGCGGGTGCCTGGATTGGATTTCGGAGACTTGGGGTTATCTACTGGAGTGGTGATCCCACACAAGTTCAAAACACCTGCCTTCGTGAAGTATGATGGGGCTTCCTGTCCCAAGATGCACCTCCGTTCTTATGTAAGGAAGATCCAGCCTTACACAGCAGACAAGAACCTTTGGATCCACTTCTTCCAGGAGAGTCTTTCAGGGACTCACCTCGATTGGTTCTATCAGCTAGATGGAATCAGCATTCGTAACTGGGAGGATCTGGCCACTGCTTTTTACAAGCAGTATCAGTATAATGCCGACCTCGCTCCTACGCGTACCCAACTCCAGGGTATGTCGCTAGGGTCGGGTGAAGGTTTTAAGGAATATGCTCAGAAATGGAGAGACCTGGCTGGCAGGGTGCAGCCACCATTGACGGATCGGGAGCTGGTAGATATGTTCTTGGGGACCCTATCTGGTCCGTTTTTCAATCATCTCATTGGTAATTCCTCTGCTGGGTTTACCGATCTAATCCTGACTGGTGAAAGGATTGAGGCCGGTATAAAATCGGGGAAGATACAGAAAGTTGCCTCCTCCAATACTGAGAAGAAACCCTTCAAAAAGGAGGCTAGTGCTGTATATGGCTCCCGGAGAACAGAGCGACCTGAACACCGCCAATCTGTCAGTGCGGTAATGATTGCCAAACCTGCTGCCGCCCCTCGGCCAACTAATCCTCAAAAGTTTGAAAGACCCCGGAGGGAGTTTACCCGGTTAAGCATGACCTTATCACAGATCCTGCCACAGTTGCTATCCACCAATTTAGTGACTGTCAAGGAGGCTCCAAAGTTTCCCAACACCGCATCCCCCAAGTTCAATCCAAATGCTCGCTGTGCTTATCACTCTGATAGCCCGGGGCATAACACAGATGACTGTTGGGCCCTAAGGAACAAAGTTCAAGACCTCATTGATGCAAAGGAGATACAGTTTGAGGCGCCTGAGAGGCCGAATGTTGTAACTGCTCCCATGCCCCAGCATGGAGTGAATGCTGTTGAGGAGAATTTGTATGTAGCTTCGGTGGATGATGTTGCTACTCCATTGCTGATGGTCAAGAGGAATCTGTTGCTGGCCGGTTTATTTCCGGGATGTAGCGAAAGTTGCCCTCTATGTGTTGCTTCCCCTGCTGGTTGTTCTCTGTTGAAGTCAGGCATCCAAAACCTGATAGATAGTAGAGAGATTTTGTTCGAAAAGACTATTGTTCCTGCTGCTCCTGTTGAAGAAGTGTCGATCGTTACCATCTTCAACAACTATTCCGAGGCTCCTTCAAAGAAGCCTATACAAATTTTGTCAGTTCACAAGAGTGCTCCCATCACCATTACTGTTCCGGGGCCTATACCCTACAAATCTGATAAGGCTGTCCCATGGCACTATGGGGCGGATGTTTATGTTCTGGGTGTGAAACAAGAGTGCAACATTGATACTGGGGTCTCCAACATCACTGGGCCTGCTAAGGTCACTCGTAGTGGAAGACTGTTCTCGCCAGACATTGCTCCTCCGGCAATTCATAGGCCTTTGATCTTCACACCTGCTAGGGTACCTGTTTCTCCCTCTGACCAAGTATCCACCCCTGCTACTGAGTCATCTGATACTCGGGGCAAGGGAATTGCTGCTGATATGCCTGCCAGGACGGAGGCACCAAAGACCATTGTTGAGGCTTCCAAACAGGAAATGGAAGAAATCCTCAAGATAATAAAGAAAAGTGACTTCAACGTTGTAGAACAGCTGGGGCACACCCCCTCTAAAATCTCCATGTTGTCACTGCTGCTGTGTTCAGAGGCCCATGCAAAGGCTCTGATTGCTTTCTTAAAGACTGCCCACGTACCCCAAGATACGTCTGCTGACCAGTTCACCGACTGTGTGGCCAACCTAACTGCTGATAATGGCCTGGGTTTCTCTGATGCCGATCTGACAGCAAAGGGGAAGAACCATAATGATGCCCTGCATGTCTCCATTGAATGCAGGGGCACTACTCTTGCTCATGTGCTGGTTGATACAGGTTCCTCATTAAACGTGCTGCCCAAGAAGGCTCTGGATAGGCTGGATTGTGAGGGTCTAGAGCTCAAACCAAGTAGCATTGTTGTCCGGGCTTTTGACGGGTCCAAAAGAATGGTGCATGGTGAAGTGGACATCCCAATCAGGGTTGGGTCACAGGTATTCGATTCAAAATTCTATGTGATGGACATTCATCCGTCCTATTCGTGTTTGCTGGGTCGCCCGTGGATCCATAAGGCTGGAGCTGTGACTTCCACATTGCATCAGAAGCTCAAGTACCCGGTCAGGGGGAAGATCGTAACAGTGCAAGGGGAAGAGGAGTACATGGTCAGCCACCTCAACTCTTTCAGATACGTAGAAATGGATGGGGAGTTCATTGAAACCCCTTTTCAACATTTTGAGGAAGTACCACAAACCTTGGCAGCAGCAGAAGATGAAGAGGTTTCTCCTATGAAGATGGCCTTCTTAAAGGACGCCCGGGCTGTGATCGAAAAAGGTGAATGTGCAAACTAGGGCAAGCTTCCTGATCTTACTCCTAAGACTAACAAGTTTGGGCTGGGTTTCACCACAGAAGCTCAGAAAGCGGTGCGCAAGGCAAGAATTGGAAGACCTCCGGTGCTCATCACTCACTCTGAAGTGAATGCTATTGGAGAGGAAGATGAAGTGGGAGAGTCAGAGTTCGATAGCTGGATCTACCCGACGGCCGACGGTGGATTGACCAATTGGACTGCTAAAGATTTTACACCCATAACTTTTGTTCCTCAGTAATGAATTTCTTTGTTTTTTGATTTGTAATAAACAATAATTTGAGACTATATGGCCCGGTGTCTTACCCGGGGCACCGTGGTTTTATTTATGAGGGCTTTTGTTTGTCATTGTCATATATCATGAATAAAAGCATTGGACGTTTTTCACAATTCAAATTTTGCGTTCCTTTTCTTTCCTTTCTTTACATATTGCAAAACAGCTGTATTTACACACACACTCACTCATACAGGTTTCAATCCACTCTGGATCTCACTGGTAACGACTCTGCTACTGCCAGTTATGACTTCGAAAAGCCGATCAACTTAGCCGAAGACGAAGGTGAAGATGATTGCGAAGTGCCTGGTGAACTTGCAAGACTGTTACAACAGGAGGAGAGGGTAATTCAACCCCATGAAGAGCCAGTGGAAATAATAAACTTGGGTACTGAGGAGGACAAGAAAGAGGTGAAGATTGGTGCCAACCTAGAACTCAGCGTGAAGCAACGGTTGACTCAGATGCTGCATGACTATAAAGAAATCTTTGCCTGGTCCTACGAAGATATGCCCGGATTAGATACCGACATTGTGGTCCATCACTTACCAACTAAAGAAGATTGCCCTCCGGTTAAGCAAAAGGTCCGCCGTATGCGTCCAGAGATGTCTGAGAAGATTAAAGCCGAGGTGATGAAGAAGTTTGATGCCGGGTTTCTTGCAGTAACTTCTTACCCTCAGTGGGTTGCTAATGTGGTGCCGGTACCTAAGAAGGACGGCAAGGTCAGGATGTGTGTCGATTACAGGGATCTGAACAGGGCCAGCCCCAAGGATGACTTCCCTCTACCCCACATTGATGTCCTTGTTGATAATACAGCTCAGCATAAAGTGTTCTCTTTCATGGATGGTTTTTCAGGCTATAACCAGATCAAGATGGCTCCGGAAGACATGGAAAAGACTACATTTGTTACTCAGTGGGGCACCTTCTGCTACAAAGTCATGCCTTTCGGACTAAAGAATGCTGGGGCAACCTACCAACGTGCCATGGTTGCTTTATTTCATGACATGATCCATCATGAGATAGAAGTGTATGTTGACGACATGATCGCTAGGTCCCAGACTGAGGAAGAGCACCTAGATCATCTGCAGAAATTGTTTGACCGGTTGAAACTGTACAGGCTGAGATTGAACCCGAACAAGTGCACCTTCGGGGTAAGATCTGGGAAGTTGCTAGGCTTCGTGGTCAGTGATAAAGGTATTCAAGTGGACCCTGCTAAGGTCAAAGCCATTCAAGAGATGCCAGTTCCTAGGACAGAGAAGGAAGTCAGAGGCTTTCTAGGACGTCTGAATTACATTGCTCGGTTCATCTCACACTTAACTGCTACCTATGAACCAATCTTCAAGCTACTGAAGAAAGATCAGGTAGTACGTTGGAATGATGAATGTCAGGCTGCTTTTGACAGAATCAAAGAATATCTCCAAGAACCACCCATCCTTATGCCACCAGTTGAAGGGAGACCTTTGATACTTTACCTGACAGTGCTTGATAATGCAATGGGGTGTGTGCTGGGGCAGCATGACGAGTCTGGCCGAAAAGAGCATGCCATTTATTACCTTAGCAAAAAGTTTACCGACTGTGAGACCCGATACTCACTGCTTGAGAAAACTTGCTGCGCTTTGGTATGGGCTGCTCGCCGGTTGAGACAGTATATGCTGACTCACACTACCTTGTTGATCTCAAAAATGGATCCTATAAAGTACATATTCGAAAAGCCTGCTCTGTCTGGGAGAATTGCAAGATGGCAGATGATCTTGACGGAATACGACATTCAGTACACGACCCAAAAAGCCATCAAGGGAAGTGTATTGGCAGACCACTTAGCACATCAAGCGATGGATGACTACCAATCAATGAACTTCGAGTTTCCAGATGAAAGCATTATGATAGTAACTGACTGTGAAATACCTGGACCGGATGAAGGACCTGAACCAGGATCCCGATGGTCTATGCATTTTGACGGAGCATCCAACGCTTTGGGAAATGGTATCGGCGCCATAATCGTATCTCCCCAAGGTACTCATACTCCACTCACCGCCCGGCTGTGTTTCAACTGTACCAACAACATGGCGGAGTATGAAGCGTGTATTATGGGTCTTCAAGCTGCGATCGACCTGAGGATCAAATTTCTGAGTGTCTTCGGAGATTCCGCTCTTGTGATCAATCAGATCAAAGGAGAGTGGGATACGAAACATCCAAACTTGATTCCTTACAGAGAATGCGTGTTGGCCCTGATCCCCCACTTCACAGAGATAACATTTGAGCACTTTCCAAGAGAAGAGAATCAGCTGGCGGACGCGTTAGCTACAATGTCTTCAATGTTCAAGGTTAAATGGGATAATGAAGCTCCCCGGATCATCATCTGGAAACTGGACGAACCGGCATACTGTTGTGATCTCGAGACTGAATTGGTAACTGAGAAGCCCTGGTACCACGAAGTGAAGAGATACCTAGAAGCTCAGGAATACCCCGAAGGTGCTTCTGTCAATGATAAGAAATTCCTGAGGAGGTTTGCAGCCAAGTTCTTTCTTAGCAACGGCATCTTGTACAAGCGAAACCAGGATTCAACCCTACTGCGTTGTGTAGATAAGACTGAAGCAGAAAGAATCATGGAAGAGCTACATGAAGGGACCTTTGGTACACACTCCAGTGGACATACCATGGCAAAGAAGATCCTACGGGCAGGGTATTACTGGTCCACCATGGAAGCTGATTGCTACCAACATTCTAGGACATGCCATAAATGCCAGATCTACGCAGACAAGGTGCATGTTCCTCCGGTTCCCCTGAATGTTCTGACTGCGCCTTGGCCATTTGCAATGTGGGGCATAGACATGATCGGTGAGATTAAACCTACGGCATCTAATGGACATCGCTTCATCCTAGTGGCAATTGATTATTTTACGAAGTGGGTTGAGGCAGCATCCTATGCTACGGTAACTAAGACTGTTGTGGCACGGTTCATTCGGCACAATCTGATCTGTCGGTACGGTGTCCCTGAGCGGATTATTACAGACAACGGTACCAATTTGAACAATAAAATGATCGCTGAGCTCTGCGAACAGTTCAAGATACAGCACCACAATTCCTCTCCTTACAGACCGAAGATGAATGGGGCTGTAGAAGCAGCTAATAAAAATATCAAGAAGATCGTACAGAAGATGACAGTAACGTATAAAGATTGGCACGAGATGTTACCGTTCGCTCTGCATGGGTATCGTACCTCAGCTAGGACGTCAACCGGGGCAACTCCTTTCTCTCTGGTTTATGGCATGGAGGCAGTCTTGCCAGTCGAAGTACAAATTCCTTCTCTCCGGATAATGAAGGATGCAAAGCTGAATGAAGATGATTGGATCCAGACACGACTTGATCAGCTCAACCTTATTGACGAAAAGAGACTTGCTGCTATCTGTCATGGTCAGACGTATCAGAAACGAATGATCAGGGCATTTAACAAAAAGGTCAGACCACAGGAATATCAAGTCGGGGATCTGGTAATCAAGCGAATCATCCTTCCTCAGAGTGATCCAAGGGGCAAATGGACCCCTACGTACGAAGGGCCATTTGTGGTTAAACATGTGTTCTCAGGAGGAGCAATGATATTAACCAACATGGATGGTGACGACCTTCCTCACCCTGCCAATGCAGACATAGTTAAAAAATACTACGCATGAAAAAAGACCCGCTAGGCTGACATGTCTAGGCAAAAGATAGGGCTTCCCGTCGAACCAAAAGGGTTCGGGCAAAATGAAGGGATGAAAATGAAAAATCTGTACACCCGGCAAGTCGAAAACCTGAAAAGGCGGCTTGGGCAAAAATGTCGGTGGATTGAAAACCCGAAAAGGCGGTCCAGGCAAAAATTAGGGATAAACGCGTAATACTATGTCTCATTGGATCACTTCGCATCCAGAATCCGGTATCTACATCAAGACGGCATCGATCAGTCAGCTTCACCTTCAACCAAGGTCATCAAGTGATAAAGGCGATAGTAGAGTGGAAACCCAGTGGATCATTCATCTTTCACACAGCTGTTTTATTTTCTTTTGTACAAAACTTGTAATAAACTCTTTTGCTCGACGACATTTCTCTTACTAGGATGTCAGCCTCTTGTACACAAAACGCCTATTCACAGGCTATTCAAAATCAATACAAATATACTTTTCAGTTAAACGTGTCAACTGTTTTCTCTTTCTGTTTTGTTTTGCGAAGAACGTCCAAGGTTCAATTTGTGATATATGCATTGACGATAATTTGCTAGCTCATAAATATTTGCATACGAAACAAAGAATTAATTGCAGGTGACACTAGAAACAGGGGCAATAAAGAATTGTCTGAGCAGTCTACTTGTTCTATCCTCCAAGGTACCAAGGTAGGTTCAGCTAAAGAACCTAACCAGACATCTTAAATTCCCCAGAGGACAGCAAGTCAGTGCATTCTTCCCCAAACAAAGTTAACAAGTCTCAAGGAAATTGGGTATCCTCCAGTAGATCCCAATATTCCCCAGCAGCATATATTCTTAACAAGCATCCCTGGCAGTCTTGGTCTAAAGATTGTTCCCCGGCGGCATACATCAACATTCAAAGGAATCACTTCCCCAGCATATCAAAACTTCCCCAGGAGAGTCCCATCTAGTTTCCCCAGGAAAGTTGGAATTCATCTCCCCAAGCAGTAAGCTTATCCCCAGTAAATTCTGGAAGCTTATCCTTCACAGGACACGAACGCGTCGTCTGGCTTGATTTAAAGAGTTATTTCCTCAACAGGATATAACTGGGTTATCCTCAGCCAAAAGCCAAGGAAAGGTCGTCGTCAACGTGGTTCTTTCCTATCCCCAGCGAAGTCTATACAACAACGGCATCCCCGACAGAGTTACTATCAACATTCAGCAAGGCATCACTCTTCCCACAGAGTATTGCTTTCCAGCATGATCGCTAGAGTATCTTTTCTCCCCGCAGAATCTTCCATTCGCCAAGTTTATTCCGCAACGGAGTCATCTTCTCCTACCGGTATCCTTGCAGTTATCATTCCCAGCGGAAGCAAAATATATTCTTCGACATCAGCCCAGGATACGACTTCCCGGCACCCGTCAAGGATTTACTCTCCTATACAAAAAAAAACATACATGAAGCATCACATACATCATTATAGCATGCATAACGCACTGCATCATACAAATCTCATTTATGTTGAGAACATCATTGCTTGATCCATATCATGCATTGCATATGACTGACTTTTATCTTTCAGGAAAGATCCAGTTAAGTTCTCAAGCTACATTTCAAGACCTAGACCGGTTCAGTTAAATCGTCCCAAGATTTTCCTGATGCTTATCTAGTCAAAGGCCTTCTCTGGTTCAGTTAAATCGTCCCAAGATTTTCCTGATGCTTATCCCAGTTGAAGACATTTCAAGACCTAGACCGATTCAGTTAAATCGTCCCAAGATTTTCCTGATGCTTATCCAGTCAAAGGCCTCCTCTGGTTCAGTCAGATCGACCCTAAGATCTCCCTGATGCTTATCCCAGTTGAAGACATTTCAAGACCTAGACCGGTTCAGTTAAATCGTCCCAAGATTTTCCTGATGCTTATCCAGTCAAAGGCCTTCTCTGGTTCAGTTAAATCGTCCCAGGATTTTCCTGATGCTTATCCAGTTGAAGACATTTCAAGACCTAGACCGGTTCAGTTAAATCGACCCTAAGATTTTCCTGATTCTTACCCAGTCAAAGGCCTCTCTGGTTCAGTCAGATCGACCCTAAGATCTCCCTGATTCTTATCCCAGTAGAAGACACCCCAGATTTTTCTCAACGAGCGTTGTTGAAGTTAAAGTCACCCAAGGCTCTCTTACCATTCATGCTAAGGAAGTAATCATCCCTGGTTCTTTCATCACCGTTTGAAGCTCCAGACTCAGCTCCTGTAACCAGTCAGGACACATCTAAACATCAGCTCCTGCAACGTGTCAGGTACTCATTTTTTGTTTTGCAGGTAGGCAGGTTCTAGCGAAGGAATCTCTTACGCAATCAAAGCATCCAGATGGCATCTATAAGCCCATTACCCTCATTGCTAACATGTGAGCGCAAATTTCCGGGCACTCTAGTGTCCAATCATCTTTTACCCTCGGATTACGAAAGGCACGTCAGCCAATCTGCATCCTCAGGTCTAAGAAGATTGAACAGGGGCAACTGTTATACCCCAAAATTTGCCCTCCCATATTCTTCAAGAAATTGCCAAGCCAAGCTACAAAATTCCCCAAGGGTTGTGCAGTGCAACAGTCTCCCATACAGTTAAAACTAGGGTTTGAGTTCTGGTCAAGCAAATGAACTTTTCAAAGGACCAATCAAGTCTCATATGCCTACAAACATGGTCAAGCATCCTCATATCAAGTTTCAAGGCATTCAGCTCAAAATTGCACAGTCAAAACCCTAGATTGCACTACAGTCAACTGTAGGGGCAAAATGGTCATTTGACAGTCAAAAGTTCAAATTTTTGGTCAACATATCATTTTGAAGCCACAAACATCATTTGATCAATGCTTGATCATGATTCTCAAAATTTGGCTCAGAAATCATCAAAGATGCAAAAGTTACTATATTTGGACAGTTGAAAAAGTCAACTGAAATTGACCAGGGCATAACTTTCACATGGATTATCAGAAAAATTCCATCCAAAGCTCATTTTGAAGAGAAAGACATTTCCTACAACTCATCTTCATACTTCAAGTCCAAGAAATGCTCTCACAAAAAGTTATCAATTTCAACATTATAGGTCATTTTCAAAAGTCAACAAAAAGGGACTTTAAGTCAAAGGCCATAACTTGAGATTGGTAAATCAAAATGACATGGGACCAAAGGCATTGGTTAAAGGACTCAAAGACCTTTCCAAAATGTCCAAGAACATGTGAAAAGCTTAAAAATTGAGCAAGTTATGCCTTGTAGAAGTTGGGATATTTTTGTGAAATGGCAAAAGTCAACTATCTTTGAAAATCCAATTTTGACAAAAGGGCCCCATTTTTTCCACTTGGTTCATCCTTGTCATGCCACACACGTGTCCCATGGTTAATTTCAAGACCAAATATTGATTTTTTTATTTTATTTAATTTTTGATGATTTAATTCATTTTAATTCTTTGAAAATTCAAATAAAATTTAAAAACCAATGGAATAGTGTCATGTGAACTTGGACAATTTCTATGTATCATGAACCAACTCAAGAAATCAGGCTAGGGTTCATTTGCACACTAGGTCTAGGTTTTGGCTAAAAAGGAGGAAACTTGGTTAATGGAAGAAACCCTAAGACTTGTTCTTTCCTAAGCTTGAATCTAGGTCAAATAGTTAACCAATTCCATTCCATGATCATCACGAAGTCAAACCCTAGGCCTAACACATCATAAGAGGCGCCCAAACAAGCATTGGCATTTTGAAAATTTGGCATAAAAACACAATTCTGAAATCACTACTGGAGGATTTTTCAAGCCTTGATTCATATACCATTAGCATCCTGAGGCATTTCTGAACGCATTCCACTTCCTAACATCAATCAAAACTCCTTGAACTGGTATCCATGAGTGGAACTGTACCTCAAAAATTCTCAAATCGCATAGCATGAATTAAGCATCCTTTTGCATTTTTAATTATATATTCATACTCATAATGATATTCCTGAGCTAACCATGGTGTTTGATTGCTTTTTCATTAACCATACGCGAATCCACCATGTGCGTTTTTTAGGTTTGCAGGTTCTTAGATTTAGGGCTTTTGCAATACAGTGAAATTGGCCCTTAAGATGACCATGGCTGGATTCAGCACATCAAGACGAAGCAATCTAGACCATCGCGCCAAATTTATGTTGAGAATGGAGCTATTCGCTATTTTCTGTTAGAGGCTCTAAGAGAACGCAACGAAAACCGTTGCCTCTGTTCTTTATGTTTCAGAAAAATGAAAGAGACGATGCGTTGGCAGGCCATGGTTGGTTGTTATGAATTTGCGCGCGTTTTAGTTACCACGCGTTGGTTTTGCTTTTTTTATTATTTGCTTACTATAATATATCAATTGACTCACGTAGCTCAGCTGGCAAATACCAATGCACATGACCCTCAAGACCTGGGTTCGAGTCCCAGGTCTGGCCAATTTCCACATTATTTTTCAAAACAAAATTCCATGCTTCACTAACTTCCAGGTACACCATGTTCCATCCTCCTCCAACCTCCACGCGTCCCCAGGGCATCAGATCTATGGCCAATGTTCAAGATGCATTATACATCAAGTCAACTGTATCATACAGGATTAGAAAAAGTCAACCAATTCAAGCAAATGGGCCAGGCTTTTCAAATCAGCACCTCCACAATGGGACAGAACACCCCCCTGGTTCTATCTTTTTTTTTTTTCTAATTTTCTTTATGTTCTATTATTTTTAATCATTTACTTGTGTATTTTATTTTCTGATTTAATTAATTCTTACAAAAATATAAAAACATTAAAAATACAGAAAGGACAAAAAAAAAATATAATTAATCTTGATTACTTTTATAAATAAATTAAAATGTAAATCATTTAGTTTAATTAGGTTTTAATTTTAATTCTTTTTCATAATAAAAATCCAAAAAATGTAGAATTAGGTTAATTATTAATTTTTTATATCTTTTTTTATTTTTCCCTTTTTCTCACAATGTTATTATTTATTATTTTTATTTTTTATGATTAAAAATTGTATATAAATAACTTAGGGTTTAGTTTAGGTTTTAATTTAATTCTTTCACAAATAACTTAAAAAACATTAGAACTAGGGTTTAGCATTTTAGTTTTAATTAATTTGTCTTTTTTTCTTTTAAATCTAAAAAACACAAAAAATACTATTTTTCATTTAATTTTAATTTTAAATTCCTTGATTAATTTTAGTTGTTTGTAAAAGGGTCCAACGCCCTAGTTTTGTTTAATCTCTTTATTTCGCGCATTTATTTTAAATACCTTTGTATATGCCCCAAAGCCTTGTAATAAGTTTAGATTTATTTCTCGCACTTTTATTTTATTGTTTTTTTTACTTTCAGTCAAATCGGGTTCGGTTTTTTTGGCGATGTGGACCCGCGCCAGTTGTAATAGTCTAGATTTATTTTCTCGCAAGTATATAACTGTTAATAAATATGCATGAAAGAATGTATGCCCAAAAATAAAATCGAATCGTTAGATCACCAATGCATGACAAGACAAGCAATAAACTGAAAATGACACACAATTCGCACACACCACCCCTAGGGTACGCCTCACTGTTGCCTTTCGAAAGGTGATCGTCGAGTAGAGGACGTCTTAGTGAGTCCTCATGATCCGGGAACCCGGCATGAGGGTAGCTTCTAAGGTGTCTTCCCATTGCTCTGGTGATCACCATGTCCCTACAAACCCGAATTGACCCGAACACCTCCAACGGTGGTGCTACCTACCTCTCAATGGTGGGATGGCACTACTTTAAAGGACATTTACACAGACGAATTCCTTAGGGTAGGTAGGTTCTCAAGGATACTTGCTCTAATTTCAAACAAATAATACTTTTCACACCAACACTTTTCAAAAGCTTTCAAAGCAAATGTTTCAAACACTCTGACGTACGAGTTGAATTGAAACTTTTCAAAGAATATTTTTGAAACCCACATTGAAAAGCAAGCAAACATTTTTGAAAACACATTGAGCAAGTATCTAAGAGCCCATGGATAACCATGGATAGAAAGGGTGCTAACACCTTCCCTTTCTATAACCTACCTCCCGAACCGAGAGCAATCTCTTTAAAGGAATTTTTCTGTGCTTTTGTCCTTTCCTATTGGAGAAAATAAAAGACGGTGGCGACTCTTGCTTCCGCGACATTTCGCGAACCAGCTTTAAAACAGTCAGTTCCAGATCCACCGATCACACTGCGCATTTAGCTGCGGATTCAAATCCGCAGGTAATATTATTACAGGCCTGAGGACAGGGACGAGTGCATGCTATCCTCCGGTTGGCCCATTCAAATGTTGTGCGAGCGTTTTGAATTTCTGGCAATGATTTTTGTTTTTTTATATAATATATGTTTTGCATTATAATAACAAAGACAACAAAGCGTCCCAGTGGTGGCCACATAGGCGCTTAGAGACCCAAAGGCTGGAGGTCAGGGGTTCGATCCCTGCCTCCAGCAATTTGCATTTTCCAAATTTCTTGCAGGCAATCAGGTACACGCTTGAGTTTGAGAACTACCATGCACCATCAAGCATCCAATGGCCAGATGGCCAAAGGCCAAATCTGAGGGCCCTAGCTGAAGGTCCACCATGGGCATTGGTCCACGCAAGCATATCAGATCCACAAAGTCAACCAGGGCCAGCCACTAATGGGCCTTCCCATTGCTATCAACACTCTCAATTTCAGGCCCATACTCCCTCTTTTTATTTACTTTGTTTATTTATTTTATTTGTTTTATTATTTTTTGTTTAATTTACAAACCAATCAAAAAATTCTTTTCTTTATAAAATAAAACCCCAAAAAATATTTTATTCAATTAAATTTTAACTTTTATTTTTTTATTAATAAATACTAATAAATTAATTTAGGTTTTAAATTCTAGAATAATTCTAACCTATTTTGCAAATAATTAAAATTAACTAGACTTAATTAGGTTTTTACTATTTCAATTAATTTTTATTTTCTTTCTTAAAATAACAAAAACCCAAAAATAATTTATTTTTATTAATTAATTTAATTTAACTTAGTAATTAATTTAGGTTAATTTCTTTCTTAAAATAAAAAATAACAAATAGATGTTTTCTTTCAAAAAAGGGTCAAAACCCTAAACTCGCACTCGATCTAATTTCCCGCGCGCTTTATTCGTTTTTTATCATATTAATGTACTTGCCTCCGGTTTGTAATAGTTAATATGACCTTTATTTATTTTTTATCGCTTTATTTATATTCAAAGGATTTGTCTTTGGCGATGTAAATACCCGACGCCTTGTAATTTAATTTCCGCACTTTTATTTTCCGCGAATTATAATTGTTAGATGTTTGATAATAGGATGGCATGACAAGATTGAATGTTTTAACCTAAAATCAACTTAGATCACCATTAACATGTACAAAGATAAAATTAACTGAAAACAACACACTCGCACATGCGCACTCTTAGGGTACACCCCACTTGGTTTCCTTCGTACACGGTCATTGAGTATAGATTGTTTTCAGAGGTCGTCCTCTTGTCTAAAAGATCATAGTTGCCTCGAAACGGTTGCCTCGGATATTGTTGCCTCAAACAAATGATCTAAGACATTAGGGTTGCCGCTAATGCATCCTAACATTGCTTTAGTGACCGTATGTCCCTCATTCGAATTGACCCTCAAACTCCAACGACGGTGCTACCTACTCATTAATAGTGGGATAACATAGTCTAAAGGAAATTAGCATAGAACAATTCCTTTTTCGAGTAAGTAGATAACTCTTAGATACTTGCTCATCCAAAAACAAAACTTTTTCACACTTACACTCCTTTTCAAACAAAGTTTTCAAAACACTTCATTACACTCTTAAGGACAGAAGAAAGAGTTAAATCGAAGTTAAAACAAACTTTTCAAACCCACAAGCACAAATAAAACATTTTGAAAATGATGAGCAAGTACCTAAGAGCCCGTAGATAACTACGGATAGAAAGGGTGCTAATACCTTCCCTTTCTATAATCTACCCCCCGAACCCGAGAAATATCTCGAAAAAGGAATTTTTCTGTGCTTTTTTCCTTTACCTAGTTGGATAAAATAAAAAGTCGGTGACGACTCTTTCTTACTGTGACATTTTGCGGAAAAAAACGCAAAACACGAACCATCATTTCAAAAAACAGTCAGTTCTTCCCACCGTATCATAGAACTGGCGAGTCTGCTGGGGATAATTGTATAAGTGGGGTGTACCTTAGGAATAGTTGATATTGTTTTCAATTGCTTGACTTGCATGCTTTATATTTATGGGCTTGTATCGGAGTTTCTATAGATCCTAACCCGGATCTGGGGGATACCCTTTAGGTAAGTAGCAATAAACTGTGAGGGAACTGTACAGCATAGACCGATACGGTTGAAGCAGTAGCTACATTGGTGTGGAACTTTAGTATGTACCGATATCCCTTGTGGCGCAACAAGGAGAATATGGGTCTGCTAAGGGGTCATTAAGCACCAAATGACCTTAGAACCTTTAAATTTACCAACTTGGCCATAGAACAGTAGTAGTATGCTACACTCATTGAGACTAAACTCTTGTGATGATTTCGGCCGCAAGAAAAGGTTGCTAAACTGGAATTATGACCGATCGAGGGTAGTCAGTGATATTGAGATCCTCTAGGACCCGGTTACTATTTTTAGGACAGGTTTGAACCAACTGATGTGAAAGAGGGTAATACCTAGGCTCCTTGCCAGCCTAAAATCTAAGGGCTATCTGTGTGACTTGTTTTCCCTTACCATGTTTGCTATTTATGGATACTTGTGGTGTGTTTTCTATCATGACATCATGACATCATGACATTGCATGCATCTTGCATTGGACTAACCTACTTCAAAGATAGGAGGGATTCATCTTTGTTCTGTTTTGTAGGTCATGGCACTCATGCGTAGAAACACCATTCGGATCAACTTTGTCCAGATTCCCACTCTGCTTAAAGAATTGGTTGCAAAGATGCCAGATACTACCTCCTTCATCAGAAGACATGGGCACCTTCTTAGTTGGGTCACCTGCAAGATGGATGAACAGATGATGAGTGTCTTAGTCCAGTTCTTTGATCCACTGTACCATTGCTTTACTTTTCTGGACTACCAGCTGGTCCCTACCTTGGAAGAGTTATCTAATCTGCTTGGTATCTCTATTCTAGAGCAGACCCCATTTACAGGTTAGGAGAAGATCCTTAGGCCGGAAGAGATTGCTTCAGCCCTTCATCTGACAAAGGCTGAGGTAATGTCTAATTGGGAGACTAGAAGTGGAGAAAAGGGCTTTTTGACTAAATTCTTGGTTGGTAAGGCTAATCAGTTCTGGGACAGTTTAGACTTTCAGGCGTTCGAGGACATCCTGGCTCTTCTTATTTATGGTCTGGTTCTGTTTCCAAACTCAGATGCTTTTGTTAACGTCAATGCGGTGAAGATCTTCATTTCCCGTAATCTGGTACCTACTCTCTTGGGTGACATTTTGCACTCTCTGTATGCCCGTACTGCTCGGAAGCGGGGAACCCTTATGAGCTGTGCACCATTGTTGGCGAGGTGGTTTATTTCTCACCTCCCCAAATCAGTTCTGAAGAACAAGGAAGGCATGGGCTGGGCCTATAGGATTATGTCTCTCTCTCATAATGACATCATTTGGACTATCAAGGGTATGGAAGATGTGGCTATTATTGATCGATGTGGGGAGTACCCCAATGTTCCACTGATAGGAACCAATGGAGGGATCACTTATAATCCGTGCTTGGCCATACGTCAGTTTGGGCGAGCTAGGAGGGAAGGACCTCATGAGTTACTAGTGCCTAGTATTGTCTTTGATTTCCAAGGAGATAGTGACGAGCAACGCCGCAGGTTCATAAGAGCTTGTGATAGGGTACACAGGTCTGATCCACACGAGCTGGGTGCGAAGACTTCTCTACCAATGGAACCATATCTCTGATGGGTTCGCATACGTTCCCAAAAGCTGGGAATGCCCTACGAAGCTGTCTTGCCTATAATTGTTGAAGTTGCTGATGAAGAAGGGGTTCCTCCTACCATCCTCCATCCATACATGCCTACTGACATTGGGGCATTGAAGAGGTCCTGGATGCAGCTGAGGGAAGAACGGGATACTTATAGAGAAAAGTATCACGAGCAAGAGCAGAAGATTCAGAAGTTGACAAGGCAGCTGGAGAACGAGCGGATCCTCAATGACTATGTCTGCACCAACAAGAAACGACCATGGGAGCACTGATTGTCTTTTTTTGATTATTTCTAGTTTTTAATTTACTTTTCAGTTTTTCTTTCTTGTAACGCCTTAAAAGCATCCGTTGAACAATTGAATTTCAAGTTTATCTAATAAAAGTGTGTTTCATTTTTTGTTTACAAATTTGAATCTCTCGACGTCTTTGAAATCATATCATGCGCATATCATTCCCATGCACCTCATAACAGGTACCCTTACAGGTTTTTCTCATCTTCTTCGCTGTTTATTTCAGCATCATGTCTTCTGAACCATTAACTGAACAAGCAATCAAGGCTCTGCAAGCTCAAAACGCCCAGTTCCAAGAATTTTTCATGAGTTTGGCCAAGGGTCAGCAAGATCTGAAGACCCTTATCATGAAAGATAAGAAGAAGAAGAAGAAGAAGAAGAAGAAGAAGACGGTCCTACTGAATATGGGTCGCAGATTTGGAAACAATTTGCGAGAAGAGGTTGATTTGACTCACTCATCTGGAGGGGGAGATAATCAGGAAGAAAGGAGGGCTCCTAGCCCTGTGGTTTCTGACAATGATACCGACTTTGACGAAGACCAGTATCCTCCGGCTGAGGATAGGTATAAACAACTGGAAGACCGGTTGAGCGCGATGGAGGTTCAGAAAGTGCCTGGTCTGGATTTTGGTGATCTAGGTTTGTCATCTGGGGTGGTTATTCCCCACAAATTTAAAGCACTAGCCTTTGCTAAGTACGACGAAAGATTCAGCCGTACACCGCTGACAAGAACCTCTGGATCCACTTCTTTCAAGACAGTCTCTTAGGGACTCAACTTGAATGGTTTTACCAGCTAGAAGGAGCTAGTATCCGTAATTGGGAAGATTTGGTTGTTGCTTTCTACAAGCAGTACCAATACAACTCCGACCTTGCTCCTACGCGTACCCAACTCCAAGGTATGTCTATGGATGCGGGTGAAGGTTTCAAAGATTATGCTCAGATGTGGAGGGACCTTGTTGGAAGAGTGCAACCACCCTTGGCTGATAGGGAGCTAGTGGATATGTTTTTCGGGACCTTGTCTGGTCCGTATTTCAACCATCTGATTGGAAGCTCATCGTCCGGGTTTACTGAGCTGATTATGACCGGGAAAAGAATTGAGGCTGGTATCAAATTTGGCAAGATATAGAAGGGTGATTCATCAAGAACCGAGAAGAAACCTTTTAAAAAGGAATCCAGTGTTGTTTACAGTTCAAAAAGCCAGAATAGACCTGAACGCCGCCAAGCTGTTAATGGGATTGTTATTTCAAGACTTGTTGGTTCTCCTCAGCGCAATAATCAGCCAAGGGCCGAGAGACCGTGAAGACAATTCACTTAGCTCAACATGACTTTATCCCAAATTTTGCTGCAGCTATTGAAGACTAACTTGGTGATTCTGAAGGAGGCCCCAAAGACCCCTAACACTGCATCACCCATGTACGATCCGAATGCCCGCTGTGCTTTTCACTCTAATAGCCCGGGGCATGACACAGATAATTGCTGGGTCTTGAAAAACAAAGTACAGGACTTGATTGATGCGAAGGAGATTGAATTCGAAGCACCTGAAAGACCTAATGTTGTGACTGCTCCTATGCCCAAGCATGGAGTGAATGCTATAGATGAAGACTCGTTTGTGGTTTCTGTGAGAGACATTTTTACCCCCTTAATGATTGTGAAGAAGAACCTTTTGTTAGCCGGTTTATTTCCGGGATGTGACGAAGGTTGCCGTCTGTGTGCCGTTCTACCTACTGGTTGCCATCTTTTGAAGTCAGGTGTCCAACGCCTGATGGATAATAAAGAGATTATGTTTGAGAAGACAGTTGTTCCTTTGGTTCCCACTGAAGAAGTTGCTATAATCACCATTTTCGACAATTCTTCCAAGGCTTCCTCGAGAAAGCCTGTTAGAATTACATATGTTCCAAGAATCGCACCATTGATCATCACTGCTCCTGGGTCTATCCCTTATACATCAAATAAAGTTGTCCCTTGGCACTACGGGGCTGACGTGTATTATCACGGAGTTAAGCAAGACTTGAGTGCTGAAGAGTCTGATACTGACGTCAGCAATATTATTGGACCTGCCAAAGTCACCCGCAGCGGAAGACTGTTCTCCCCCGAGATGTCTCCACCAGTTGCTCGGAAACCTATTGCCATTACACCTACCAGCGTACCTGCTACCATTCATGTTCAAGTTCCCATTGTTACCCCTGTTACCGAGTCATCTGGTACTCAGGGAAAAGGGACCACTGATGAGCCTGCCCGATCGGGGGCACCGAAGACAATTACTGTTGAAGCCTCTAGACAAGAGATGGAGGAAATTATGAAGATCATAAAAAAGAGCGACTATAATGTAGTCGAGCAGCTGGGGCAAACCCCGTCCAAAATCTCTATGTTGTCTCTATTACTTTGCTCAGAAGCCCATGCCAAGGCTCTGATTGCTTTCCTGAAGACTGCACACGTACCACAAGAGACATCAGCTGATCAGTTTAAGGATTGCGTGGCTAGTCTGACTGCTGATAATGGGTTGGGTTTCTCTGACGCCGACTTGCCTGCTAAGGGGAGGAATCACAATGACGCCCTGCATGTCTCCATTGAATGCAGGGGCACTACTCTTGCTCATGTATTGGTGGATACTGGTTCCTCATTGAATGTTTTACCTAAGAAGGCTCTAGACCGGTTAGACTGTGAAGGTTCAGAGTTGAAGCCAAGTAACATTGTTGTTAGGGCCTTTGATGGGTCGAAGAGAATGGTACATGGAGAAGTGGATATTCTAGTAAAGGTTGGTTCTCAGGTCTTTGCATCTACTTTTTATGTGATGGACATTCGGCCATCCTATTCTTGTTTGTTGGGTCGCCCATGGATCCACAAAGTTGGAGCAATGACCTCCACGCTCCACCAGATGCTGAAGTACCCAGTCAAGGGGAAAATTGTTACGGTACGAGGAGAGGAGGAGTACATGGTGAGCCACCTCAACTCTTTCTGATATGTAGATATGGATAGGGAGTTCATTGAAACCCCGTTTCAACATTTTGAAGAGGTTCCCCAGACACTGGCATCAGCTGAGACAGTCAATGAAGATCCTCCTATGAAGATGGCTTCCTTTAAGGATGCCCAGGCTGTTATTGAGAAAGGTGGGTGTGCAAATTAGGGCCGACCCCCTGATTTTGCACATAAGACTAACAAGTTTGGTTTGGGTTTCACTGCAGAAGCTCAAAGGGCTGTTTGGAGTGCAAGGACTGGAAGACCCCCCCTGTTTATCAGCAATTCAGGAGTGAATGCCATTGAAGACGATGTTGATGAATCTGAGTTCGACAGTTGGATCTACCCAACCACTGATGGTGGACTAAGCAACTGGACAGCAAATGACTTCATCCCAATTTCTTTTGTTACCCAGTAATGAGACTTTTGTTTTGTATTTGTAACAAACAATGTTTTAAACTTTACGGCCTGGTGTCTTACCCGGGGCGCCGTGGCTTCATTTGTGAGGGCTTTATGTGTGTCATCTACATATATCATTAATAAAAGCATTGGACGTTTCTTGCATTTCAAATCTTGTGCTCCTTGTTTTTTCTTTTATTACATATTGCAAAACATCTATTTTACACACACTCACGTATACAGGTCTACATCCATTCTGGATCTCACTGATAACGACTCTGCTACCGCCAGTTATGACTCTGAAAGTCCGATCAACTTAGCCGAAGATGAAGGTGAAGATGATTGCGAAGTTCCTGGTGAACTTGCTAGACTCTTACTTCAGGAAGAGAGGGCCATACAGCCGCATGAAGAGCCAGTGGAAACGGTAAATCTGGGTACAGAGATAGACAAGAAAGAAGTCAAGATCGGTGCAAATCTGGAAGCTAGTGTCAAGCAACGGTTGATTCAGATGCTGCATGACTATGTTGAGATCTTTGCTTGGTCTTATGAAGATATGCCTGGGTTGGATACCGACATCGTGGTTCATCGATTGCCTACTAAGGAAGACTGTCCTCCAGTGAAACAGAAAGTCCATTGAATGCGCCCGGAGATGTCTGAGAAAATCAAGGCTCAAGTTATGAAACAGTTTGACGCCGGTTTTCTAGAAGTTACTTCTTACCCACAGTGGGTGGCCAACGTGGTTCCTGTGCCGAAGAAGGATGGTAAAGTTCGAATGTGTGTCGACTATAGGGATATGAATAGGGCAAGCCCCAAGGATGACTTCCCTCTACCTCATATCGACGTTCTGGTTGACAACACCGCACAACACAAGGTCTTCTCCTTTATGGATGGTTTCTCCGGTTATAATCAGATTAAGATGGTTCCCGAAGACATGGAGAAGACAACTTTTGTTACTCAATGGGGTACCTTTTGCTACAAGGTCATGCCTTTCGGATTGAAGAATGTTGGGGTAACGTATCAGCGTGCCACGGTCGCTTTGTTCCATGACATGATCCATCATGAGATCGAGGTATACGTCGATGACATGATTGCAAGATCCCAGACTGAGGAAGAACACCTTGACCATCTGCAGAAACTATTTGACAGGTTAAAGTTGTACAAGCTGAGGTTAAATCCGAACAAGTGCACTTTCGGAGTGAGATCTGGTAAGTTGTTGGGTTTCAGTGTGAGTGACAAAGTTATTCAAGTGGACCCTGCAAAGGTGAAAGCTATACAGGAAATGCCAGCTCCCCGAACAGAGAAAGAGGTCAGAGGCTTTCTGGGACGTCTGAACTACATCGCCTGATTCATCTCACACCTGACTGATACTTGTGAGCCAATCTTCAAGCTACTGAAGAAAGATCAAGTGGTAAGATGGAACGATGAATGTCAGGCCGATTTCGAAAGGATAAAAGAGTATCTCCAAGAGCCACCTATTCTGATGCCGCTAGTTGAAGGGAGACCTTTGATCTTATACTTGACGGTACTCGATAACTCAATGGGGGTGTGTGTTGGGTCAGCATGACGAGTCTGGCCGAAAAGAGCATACTATTTACTACCTTAGAAAAAAGTTTACCGACTGCGAGACCCGATACTCGTTGCTTGAGAAAACTTGTTGCGCTTTGGCATGGGCTGCTTGCCGGTTGAGACAGTATGTGCTGACTCACACTACTCTATTGATATCAAAGATGGATCCAATCAAGTATATCTTCGAAAAGCCTGCCTTATCCGGAAGAATAGCAAGATGGCAGATGATCTTGACTGAGTATGACATTCAATACACGACCCAAAAGGCAATTAAGGGAAGTGTGTTGGCAGATCATTTGGCACATCAAGCGGTGGATGATTACCAGTTTATGAACTTTGAATTTCCGGATGAGAACATCATGATAGTGACTGACTGTGAAGAACCTGGACCGAATGAAGGACCTGAGGAAGGATCCCGATGGTCTATGTACTTTGATGGAGCTTCGAACGCTTTGGGTAATGGCATTGGCGCCGTGATCATATCTCCTAAAGGCTCTCATACTCCGTTTACCGCTCGACTATGTTTCAATTGCACCAACAACATGGTGAAGTATGAACCGTGCATTATGGGTCTTCGAGCAGCTATTGACCTAAGGATTAAGTTTCTAAGTGTTTTCGGAGATTCCACTCTCGTGATCAGTCAGATCAAAGGCGAGTGGGATACGAAACACCCAAATCTTATTCCTTACAAAGAGTATGTATTGACATTGCTTCCCCACTTCAAAGAGATAACCTTTGAACACTTCCCTAGAGAAGAGAATCAGTTGGCGGACGCGCTGGCTATGATGTCTTCTATGTTCAAAGTCAATTGGAACAACGAAGCTCCCCGGATTATCATTAAAAGATTGGACGAACCTGCACATTGTTGTGATATTGAGACTGAAGAGGTAACAGATAAACCCTGGTTTCATGAGGTGAAGAGATACCTTGAGGATCAGGAATACCCCGAGGGTGTATCTGTTAATGACAAGAAGTTTCTGAGGAGGTTCGCGGCGAAGTTCTTCATCAGCAATGACATCCTTTATAAGCGTAACCATGATTCAACCTTACTGCAATGTGTGGATAAGAACGAAGCAGAAAGGATCATGGCAGAGTTACATGAAGGTACTTTCGAAACTCATTCCAGTGGACACACAATGGCAAAGAAAATCCTTCGGGCAGGATATTTTTGGTCCACAATAGAAGCCGACTGTTATCAGCATTCTCGGACCTGTCACAAGTGCCAAGTCTATGCTGATAAGGTGCATATACCTCCAGTACCTCTGAACGTCTTGATGGCTCTGTGGCCTTTTGCAATGTGGGGGATCGACATGATCGGCGAGATCAGGCCTACGGCATCTAACGGGAATTGTTTCATTCTGGTAGCGATTGATTACTTTATGAAGTGAGTTGAAGCAACTTCCTTTGCTACGGTGACCAAGAACGTCGTGGCACGGTTTATTCGACACAATCTGATTTGTCGATATGGTGTACCAGAGAGGATCATTACTGACAATGGTACTAATCTCAATAATAAGATGATCACCGAACTCTGCAAGCAGTTCAAGATACATCATCACAACTCTTCTCCTTACCGGCCGAATATGAATTGGGTTGTTGAAGCGGCTAATAAGAACATTAAGAAGATTGTGCAGAAGATGGCGGTGACATACAAAGACTAGCATGAGATGTTACCATTTGCTCTTCATGGGCACCGTACCTCAGCACGGACGTCAACAGGGGCAACACCCTATTCCTTGGTATATGGCATGGAGGCAGTCTTGCCCATTGAATTTCAGACACCCTCTCTTCGGATTATGAAGGATGCAGGTTTGAGCGAAGATGACTGGATTTAGACTCGGCTTGATCAGCTGAACTTAATCGAAGAAAAGAGACTTACTGCTATTTTTCATGGTCAAACGTATCAAAAACGGATGATTAAGGCATTTAACAAGAAAGTTAGACGACAAGATTATCAAGTCGAGGACCTGGTTATCAAGCGCATCATACTGCCACAAGGTGATCCCAGGGGCAAATGGACCCCTACTTACGAAGGACCATTTGTGGTTAAGAACATTTTCTCATGAGGAGATATGATTCTAACCACCATGGATGGTGACGACCTTCCTCACCCCGTCAATGCAGACATAGTGAAAAGATATTACGCATAAACGAAGATCCGCTAGGTTGACTGGCCTAGGCAAAAATAAGGGCTTCCCGGCGAACCAAAAGGGTTCGGGCAAAAATAAGGGATGAAAATAAAAAAATATGTACACCCGGCAAGTCGAAAACCTGAAAAGGTGGCTCGGGCAAAAAAGGGTAGCCCGGTGGACCGAAAACCCGAAAGGGCGGTCCAGGCAAAAATTAGGGATCAAAGCGTAACACTATGTCTCATTGGATCCCTTTGCAACCAGACTTCGGTATAAACTATCAAGCTCAGACGGCACTAATCAATCTGATCTACCTTCAACCAATTAGCAAAGTGATGAGATGCTCGAGGACATAAAGGCAATAGCAAAGTTGGAACCCAGTGGGATTATTCACATAGCTGTTTTGTTTAGTTTTTCACAAATTGTGTAAATTCTATTATTCGGCGGCGTTCTCTTACTAGGACGTCAGCCTCTTGTACAAAATGCCTAATTACAGGCCAAACTTCAAAATCAATACAATTCATTTTCAGAGAAATTTCAGACTGTATTTTCCCTTTTCAGTTTTGTTTTGCAAAAAACGTCCAATGTTCATTTTTGATATATGTATTTGACATTAATTGCTGCTCATATTTACATGCGAAACAAGAGACGATTACAGGTAATATCAGAAACAGGGGCAAATAAGAATTGTCCAAACTGCACAGTTGCTCTGTCCACCAGGTACAAGGTAAATTCAGCTGAAGAATATGGTTGAGATACATTCACTCCCCGCAGAAAAAGACAGTAATGCTAACTCTCCCCAGCTGAGACTTGCAACCGCGAATGAATCGGTAATACTCTCCCCAAGTAGAGTTTATCTATCATCAACACTGAAAAAGTTTAATATCCCCAGCAGTCTTAATATTCTCCAACGGAGTATAAGAACATTCCCCGGCAGAATACAAGATATCCCCAGTGGAGTTTAAAACTTTTCCCAGCGTAGTCTGAAAAAGCTTCCCCAGTGGAGTTTGGAGAGTTATCCCCAGTAGACTTTGGAAGATTGTCCCCAGCAAGATTCAAAGGATTATCCCCATAAGAGTCTAAAAGGTTGTCCTCAGTGAAGCCGCAACTGAAAGATCATCCCTAGAGGAGTTCTTTCCCTTCACAAACAAGAAGTCAATCCCCAACCGGATTCAGTATCACCAGCAACGGTAATTCATCCCCAGCGGAATTTATCGGTGGAATCCTCAGCAGAGTATCTCTTCCCCATAGAGTAATCTCCTCATCAGTTTATTCCCCAATGGAGTTATCCTTTCCTGCAGGTTTATTCTCACAGTCATCTTCATTCACCTTTCCCAGCAGAAACGAAGAACTCAACCCTTTTCTCCAGCAGCTATTCGGGATTTATTTCCCCAGCTAAAAACATTACATTTCCATACATCATGATACATGTATATACCGATCATACAACACAATCTCATTTATTTTGAGAACATCATTGCTTGATATATATCATGCATTGCATATGACTGACCTTTACCTTTCAGGAAGGATGTAGTTAAGTTCTCAGCTATGTCGAACTACTGACCGGTTCTTAAATCTCAACTGAATTAGTCTTGGTTGAATTATAGATAAGGTTCTAAATCTCGACAATTTTCCTCCGTCGTAGTGTGGACGAGTTCTTAAATCTTAACAGAATTATCCTCCGTTGAAGTACAGACAGTTCCTAGATCTCGATGAAGATGTTTCACCCAGTCGAAGTACTGACCGGTTCTTAAATCTCAACTGAATTAGTCTCGGTTGAATTACAGATAAGGTTCTAAATCTCGACAATTTTCCTCTGTCGTAGTGTGGACGAGTTCTTAAATCTCAACAGAATTATACTCTGTTGAAGTACAGACAGTTCCTAAATCTTGATGAAGATGTTTCCCTCAGTCGAAGTACTGACTGGTTCTTAAATCTCAACAGAATTAGTCTCGGTTGAATTACAGATAAGGTTCTAAATCTCGACAATTTTCCTCCGTCGTAGTGTGGACGAGTTCTTAAATATCAAAAGAATTATTCCCCGTTGAAGTACAGACAATTCCTAGATCTCGGTGAAGATGTTTCCCTCAGTCAAAGTACTGACCGCTTCTTAAATCTCAACTGAATTAGTCTCGGTTGAATTACGGATAAGGTTCTAAATCTCGGTAATTTTCCTCCGTCAAAGTGTGGACGAGTTCTTAAATCTCAACAGAATTATCCTCCGTTAAAGTACATACAATTCCTATATCTTTATGAAGATGTTTCCCTCAGTTGAAGTACTGACCGGTTCTTAAATCTCAACTGAATTAGTCTCGGTTGAATTACAGATAAGGTTCTAAATCTCGGCAATTTTCCTCAGTCGAAATATTGACCGGTTCTTAAATCTTAACTGAATTAGCCTCGGTTGAATTACAGATAAGGTTCTAAATCTCGACAGATTTCCCCCCAAGTGAATTACGGACAAGTTCTTAAAACTCAACAGAGATGTTCTCTCAGTTGAGGTACAGGCAAGTTCTTAAATCTCAACAAAGATCAGACTTCCCCAGCGGAATCTTCTACAACAACAGGTATATAAACTCTCGCTAAGGAATCTCTTATGCGATCGACACTCCTTTAGATGGCATCTTTATGCCCATCCTCCCTCCAGCGATATCCAAATGGCATCTGTAAGCCCATTCCTGACATCACAAGGCTGATACCACTTCATGCGAGTGCAAATTTCTGGACACTCTAGTGTTCAATCATCTTCCACCTTCGGATCACGAAAGGCATAAAAGCCAATCTACATCCTCAGGTTTAAGAAGATTGAATAGGGGCAGCCGTTGTACCCCAAAATTTGCCCTCTCATGTTTCTCAAAACATTTCAAGAAAAATCTCCAAGTGGCTTAATGTAGCTTAAGAGTTTACCAGACAAGTTATCTCCTAAGGCAGTCTACCCCAAATTAGGGTTTTATGTTGCATCAAGATCTTTAAGTCCAAATGACCTCAAGTGCTCCCCAATGTCCTAATATGTTATTAAGAATATCCATGCCAAATTTCAAGCCTTGTAGAGGAAGTTTGCTAAGTCAATTGCTCAAGGGTCCAAAAATCGATTGTGCTAGGGCAAAAGTCAATTGTGACCCAAATATAGTCAAACTTCAAGATTTGTTTGCCAACATTCTCATTTTGAAGGATATTTCATCATTTTCTCAAGGGTTGATCATGATTCATCAAGGATTGCTCAAAATTCATCAAGACTCAAAAGTTGCTAAATTAGGGTTTTGTAGGAAAAGTCAACTCAACTTTGACCAAGCACAACTTTCTCATACATTATGAGAAATGACCCATCCAAAGCTCATTTTGAGGAGGATTCAATTTCCTACAATCCATATTCATATCCCAAGATCAAAAAATGTACTCACAAGAAGTTATAAATTTGGACATTATATGTCATTTTTGAAAGTCAACAAAAACACCTTCACTGCCAAAGCTTATAACTTGAGAATGGAATATCAAAATGCGATGAGACCAAAAGGGTTGGTTATAGAACATCTCAAGCTTTCTAAAAAGTCAAATAACACACTCAAAAGTTCAAAATTGAAGAAGTTATGTATTGTTGAAGTTGGACAATTTTTCAAAATTGCCAAAAGTCAACTAACCCCAAAACTTCAAATTTTGTCAAATGGGCTCATTCTTTTCCACTTGATTTCAGCTTGCATCATTTCCCACGTGTCCTAGCTTCAGCCATGAGCTCATATTTCGTTTTTATTATTTTATTTTATTTTTTATTGAATTTATTCATTTTAAATCAAAAAAAATCATAGAAAATCCAAATAATTAAAAACTCTTGATTTATTGATTGTTTTAGGCTTTGTTTACAGCTAACAACATCATGGAATTCGTATCAGGCCATATCATGTACAAAAAGATTGCATCAAATCAAATTTGGAAAGGTTAATAATGGAGATCAAATCAATTATGTATGCATTGATTTAGAGAGATTTAGTCCATGATTTCTACCCTAATGCAAAGCATGATACATAAGGAAGCCAGAGCAATCGAAATAAGGGTTGGCAATTGCATAAAGGGGAAGAACAAAGGTTGAAAAATTCACTAAAAAGCTTGGAACCGAATCCATAGCTAGAGGAATTTTCAAAAGCTGAGACTTGTCCCAATCTTCTCCTGGGTGTTCACACAAGCGATCTGGATCAAAAGCAAGCGTTCTCAGACCCTCACAAGCACTGTAAGTGTCACGATATCTAGCTCTATTCTTGAAATCGATTTGGCTCATTCTTGCATCATTTGAAGAAACTAACTGCATATTTGTGATCCTTACAACATTTCCAAGCTTTTGGCATTATTTAATTTCGTTTACAGGACTTGTATTGCAAAATGCCATAGCTAGGGTTTCTTGGATATTTTGGGGCATTTTTGTTTCAGGAATAACTGGCCACCAATAAGGGTATGGTTGTGACCGGGATGATGAGACGAGTACAACCATGCCTTTAGAACTCGTTTTTGTGGCCTGGAATGAATTTTGGAACAAGCCTGCGCATTTAGCTGCGGATTCAAATCCGTAGGTAATATTATTACAGGCCTGAGGACAGGGACGAGTGCGTGTCATCCTCCGGTTGGCCCATTCAAATGTTGTGCGTGCGTTTTGAATTTCTGGCAATGATTTTTGTTTTTTATATAATATAGGTTTTGCATTATAATAACAAAGACAACAAAGCGTCCCAGTGGTGGCCACATAGGCGCTTAGAGACCCAAAGGCTGGAGGTCAGGGGTTCGATCCCTGCCTCCAACAATTTGCATTTTCCAAATTTCTTGGAGGCAATCAAGTACACGCTTAGGTTTGAGAACTACCATGCACCATCAAGCATCCAATGGCCAGATGGCCAAAGGCCAAATCTGAGGGCCCTAGCTGAAGGTCCACCATGGGCATTGGTCCACGCAGGCATATCAGATCCACAAAGTCAACCAGGGCCAACCACTAATGGGCCTTCCCATTGCTATCAACACTCTCAATTTCAGGCCCATACTCCCTATTTTTATTTACTTTGTTTATTTATTTTATTTGTTTTATTATTTTTTGTTTAATTTACTAACCAATCAAAAAATTCTTTTCTTTATAAAATAAAACCCCAAAAAATATTTTATTCAATTAAATTTTAACTTTTATTTTTTTATTAATAAATACTAATAAATTAATTTAGGTTTTAAATTCTAGAATAATTCTAACCTATTTTGCAAATAATTAAAATTAACTAGACTTAATTAGGTTTTTACTATTTCAATTAATTTTTATTTTCTTTCTTAAAATAACAAAAACCCATAAATAATTTTTTTTATTAATTAATTTAATTTAACTTAGTAATTAATTTAGGTTAATTTCTTTCTTAAAATAAAAAATAACAAAAAGATGTTTTCTTTCAAAAATGGGTCAAAACCCTAAACTCGCACTCGATCTAATTTCCCGCGCGCTTTATTCGTTTTTATCATATTAATGTACTTGCCTCTGGTTTGTAATAGTTAATAGGACCTTTATTTATTTTTTATCGCTTTATTTATTTTCAAAGGGTTTGTCTTTGGCGATGTAAATACCCGACGCCTTGTAATTTAATTTCCGCACTTTTATTTTTCGCGAATTATAATTGTTAGATGTTTGATAATAGGATGGCATGACAAGATTGAATGTTTTAACCTAAAATCAACTTAGATCACCATTAACATGTACAAAGATAAAATTAACTGAAAACAACACACTCGAACATGCACAATCTTAGGGTACACCCCACTTGGTTGCCTTCGTACACGGTCATTGAGTATAGGTCGTTTTAGAGGTCGTCCTCTTGTCTAAAAGATCCTAGTTGCCTCGAAACGGTTGCCTCGGATATTGTTGCCTCAAACAAATGATCTAAGACATTAGGGTTACCGCTAATGCATCCTAACATTTCTTTAGTGACCGTATGTCCCTCTTTCGAATTGACCCTCAAACTCCAACGACGGTGCTACCTACTCATTAATAGTGGGATAGCATAGTCTAAAGGAAATTAGCATAGAACGATTCCTTTTTCGAGTAGGTAGATAGCTCTTAGATACTTGCTCATCCAAAAACAAAACTTTTTCACACTTACACTCCTTTTCAAACAAAGTTTTCAAAACACTCCATTACACTCTTGAGGACAAAAGCAAGAGTTAAATCGAAGTTAAAATAAACTTTTCAAACCCACAAGCACAAAGAAAACATTTTGAAAATGATGAGCAAGTACCTAAGAGCCCGTAGATAACTACGGATAGAAAGGGTGCTAATACCTTCCCTTTCTATAATCTACCCCCCGAACCCGAGAAATATCTTGAAAAAGGAGTTTTTTTATGCTTTTTTCCTTTCCTAGTTGGATAAAATAAAAGTCGGTTGCGACTCTTGCTTACCGTGACATTTTGCGAAAACAAACACAAAACGCGAACCAGCATTCCAAAAAATAGTCAGTTCTTCCCACCGTATCACATACTCAAAGACCATAACAACAAGCTGGCTACTAAAGACCTGATATTCCAAGAAGATAATTTACAAGGATCAACGTGTCGCTATCTCAAGTACTACAACACCTGTTGAAGGATAATTTTCTAACATTGCATGATCCCCCTTCAAATCCCAATGTTTCATCTCCAAAGTATAACCTAAAGCCAAATGTGTTTACCACTCTAATAGTCCCGGACATGACACTTATCATTATTGGGCATTACAATGCAAGATTCAAGACCTCATTGACAACAAGACCATTGAATTTGATCCTCTTCCAACTTTGAATGTAATCACCACACATATGCCAAATCATGGCAAAGGTGTCAACGCTATTAAATATACTGCTTTTGTTTCTTGTGCTAATGACTTGACCACTCTGCTAAAGTTTGTTAAAAACAATTTGTTGAAATCTGGGGTTTTCCTTGGTTGCCTTGAAGATTATTATAGTCGCGCTGTGCAAATCAATGGGTGCAAATGGATGAATAAAGGTGTCCAACACCTAATTGACAGCCATGAGATCCTATTCGAAAGAACTTCATCCGTAAAAAGTTTTACTGAATTTGTACCTCAAGAAGATAAAGACATATCCATCATCACTATCTCCAATAAACCTAATAGGATCACTTCAAAAGGTTCTATTAGGATTTCCAATGAACCAAAGATATCTCTATTGATGATTACCACACTGGGGCCAAACCTTTTTTCTTCCGATAAGGTGGTACCTTGGAATTATGGAGCTAAAGTATACTACCATGGTATTAGACAAGACTCCTGGATTGATGAAGACAAGACTGCTGATATTACCAACATTGTTGGGTCTAGCAAGGTGACTAGAACGAGGATAATTTTCTCTCCTAATATTTCACCTCCAACCACCACAACTACACCTGTTCGCATTACTATTGATAAACCTAGTACTGGTGCTAGGAGCAAAGAAAAGATGATTGAGCCTACCAGGATGGAGGTGAATTCCAAAGACATTATTACTGAGAAACCCTCTACCCAAGAAATTGAAGAGATTTTAAAGATTATACGGAAAAGTGATTATAAGATAGTAGAGTAGTTGGGGAAAACCCCCTCTAAGATTTTTATGTTATCTTTATTACTTTTCTATGATGCGCATTCTCAAGCATTGATAAATTTTCTGAAGAAAGCTCATGTTCCTCAAGAGACTACAACCGACCGGTTTGAAAATAGTGTAGCGAGATTGACTGTTGATAATGGTTTTGGGATTTTCGGATGCTGATTTAACTCCAGCCTGAAGAAATCATAATAAAGATTTGCATGTATCTATTGAATGCAAAGGAACCACTCTAGCCCATGTATTGGTGGATACTGGTTCTTCTTTGAATGTCCTGCCCAAAGGTGCCCTAGATCGATTATATTGCGAAGGTTTGGTGCTAAAGCCAAGTGACATCATGGTAAGGGCTTTCGACGGATAAAAAAGGATGGTCCATGGGGAAGTTGATCTCCCCATCAAAGTTGGGTCTCAAATTTTCAATTCAACTTTCTACATGATGGATATCCATCCTTCCCACTCTTGACTACTTGGACGCCCTTGGATACATGGGGAAGGAGTGGTGACTTCCGCTCTTCATCAAAAGTTGAAATATCCATTCAAAGGAAAGATTGTTACCGTATGTGGTGAAGAAGAGTTTATGGTTAGCCATCTAAATTCGTTTAAGTATGTTGAGATAGATGGAGAGTTCATAGAAGCTCCCTACCAAGCCTTTGAAGTGGTCTCTCCCATGGTTTCCATTTCCAAGGCTACTCCTGATGTTCCAAAAGTTGTTAAAGATGTTCCTAGGATGGTTTCCCTCAAAGATGCTCGTGTTGTGATTGAAGATGGAGGTTGTACCATTTGGGGGAAACTCCTTGATATCCCGTTCAAATCAGACAAATGTGGTTTGGGCTTCACTGCCAAAGCTCAAAAGGAGTGAAGTCAATGCCCTTGAAGACTCTGAAGATGACTGTGACTATGAAGACTGGATCTACCCGACTGCCGAGGAAGGACTCAACAACTAGCATGCTAAGGACTTTATTCCCAACTCCTTCAATAAGGAGTAATTACCATTTACTGTTTAAGAACTTTGTCAGTAATTTTATTGAAGCTATGACTTTAAACCATGTGCCATGTCTAGGGTACCATGGTCCATTTGTTAAGGGTTTGTTCATTTTCATATGCCATATGATCATTTAATGAAAAACATTGGACTCTTTTGCATTCAAGTTTTACGCTCATTGTCTTTCTTTCCCTTTATTGCATTTTCAAAATAGCCATGTGACCTTACATTCACACACGCACATTTGCAGATCCACATCCACTTCGGATCTCATTGACAACGACTATGCTATTACCATCTATGACTTTGAACATCCAATCTACCAAGCCTAAGATGAAGGAGAAGAATATTGTGAAATACCTGGGGAGCTAGCCATACTTCTGATGCAAGAAGAAAAATACATTCAACCGCATGAGGAGCCAGTTGAAGTGATCAACTTAGGTACTGAGGTAGATAAGAGGGAAGTCAAGATTGACACCAACTTAGAAGAAGTTGTTAAAAGTAGATTGGTCCAGATGTTGCACAACTATGATGAGGTATTTTCTTGGTTAAATGAAGATATGTCGGGACTTGATACTGACATTGTGGTCCATCCTCTACCAACAACGGAATATTTTCCTCCAGTCAAGCAAAAAGTTCGTCGTATGCGGCCAAACATGTCTGAAAAGGTAAAAGTTGAGGAAATAAAGCAATTTAATGTAGGTTTTATGGCAGTTACATCATATCCCCAATGGGTGGAAAATGTGGTCCCAATGCCAAATAAAGATGGGAAAGTCCGTATGTGTGTAGACTACAGAGATTTGAATAGGTCAAGCCCCAAAGACGATTTCCCACTACCGCATATTGACGTCTTAGTCGATAACACTACTCAACATAAAGTCTTTTTCTCCATTGATAGCTTCTCTGGCTATAATCAAATCAGAATGGCTCCCGAGGACATGGAGAATACCACTTTTATTACACAGTGGGGCACTTTTTGTTACAAGGTCGTGCCATTCGGATTGAAGAATGTAGGGGCAACCTATCAACGAGCTATGGTAGCCATATTTCATGATATGATCCATCATGAGATAGAAGTCTATGTAGATGATAGGATTGCAAGTTCTCAAACTGAGGAAAAACACCTTGATCACTTACACAAGCTATTTGAAAGATTAAAGAAATATAAGCTAAGACAAAACCCCAACAAGTGCACCTTCGGGGTGAGGTCTCGAAAACTCCTGGGTTTTGTTGTTAGTGGCAAAGGTATTGAGGTCGACCCTGCAAAAGTCAAAGCCATACAAGAAATGCCAGCTCCATGTACTGAGAAAGAGGTCATGGGTTTCTTAGGTCGACTCAACTACATTTCTCGATTCATATCTCACTTGACTGCTACTTGTGAGCCAATCTTCAAAATCTTGAAGAAAGATCAAGTAGTCAGATGGAACAGCGATTGCCAAGAAGCCTTTGACAAAATCAAGGAATATTTACAAGAACCTCTCATCCTAATACCTCCATTTGAAGGAAGACTTTTGATTATGTATTTAATTGTATTAGAGAATTCACTGGGGTGTGTGTTGGGCCAACATGACGAGTCTGGTCGAAAAGAGCATGCAATATACTACCTGAGCAAAAACTTTATCAAATGTGAAACAAGATATTCACTGCTCGAGAAAACTTGTTGCACTCTGGCATGGGCTGCTCACCGGCTAAGACACTATATGTTGACTCACACCATTTTGTTGATTTCTAAGATGGACCCTATCAAGTACATCTTCGAGAAGTCATCTTTCTCCATACGAATAGCTAGATGGCAGATGATCCTGACTGAATACAACATCCAATACACCATAAAAAAGGCCATAAAAGGAAGTGTACTGGAAGATCATTTGTCCCATCAAGCTGTTGATGACTACTTATCCATAAACTTTGATTTCCCGGACGAGAATATCATGCTGATAACTGATTGTGAAAAGCCTGGACCATATGAAGGACCTGAACAAAGATCCCGATGGACTATGGTTTTTAATGGAGCTTCCAACGCTTTGGGAAACAGAACTGGTGCTGTGATTATTTCTCCAGAAGGCTGCCATACAGCTTTCATTGCTAGGCTTTGCTTTGATTGTACAAACAACATGGCTGAGTATGAAGAATGCAACTAGAGTCTAAAAGCTGCTATTGACCTAAGAATCATGTTTTTGGACGTATACAAGGACTCATCTCTAGTAATCAGTCAAGTTAAAGGCGAATAGGATACCAAACATCCAAATCTGATTCCTTACAAAGAGCTTGTGCTGGCTTTGATCCCATACTTTAAGGAGGTTACCTTTGAACATTTCCCAAGAGAAGAAAATTAGTTGGCGGATGCTTTAGCAACAATGTCATCAATGTTCAAGGTCAATTGGGCCAACGAGGCTCCTAGAATTACAATTGAAAGATTTGACGAACCTGCACACTGTTGTGAGATCGACACTGGCGAGGCGAAACCATGGTAACATGAAGTGAGGAGATATCTAGAAGCACAAGAGTATCTTGAAGGAGCTTCCATCAATGATAAGAAATCCCTGCGAAGGTTTTCAGCCAAATTCTTCCTAAGAAATGGAATCCTGTACAAGCGCAACCATGATTCAACTCTACTCCGGTGTGTGGACAAGAAGGAGGCAGAGAAGATCATGGAGGACAAGCATGATGGCCTCTTTGGAACTCACTCTAGTGGGCACACTATGGCCAACAAGATTCTGAGGGCTGGTTATTATTGGTCAACAATGGAAAGTGATTGTCACCACCACTCGAGGACTTGCCATAAGTGTCAGATCTATGTCGATAAGGTTCATGTGCCTCTGGTACCACTAAACGTCATGTCTGCTCTGTGATTGTTCGCAATGTGGGGCATTTACTTGATTGGAGAGATCAAGCCTACTGCCTCCAATGGACATCACTTCATCCTCGTTGCCATAGACTACTTCACCAAATGGGTCGAAGCTGCTTCATTTGCCTCAGTCACTAAGAACGTTGTAGCCCGATTTATCAAGCATAACCTCATCTTCCATTATGGTATTCTTGAGAGGATCATCACTGACAACAGAACTAATCTTAACAGTGCTATGATTATGGAACTCTGTATGCGGTTCAAGATCAAGCATCACAATTCTTCTCCATACAGACCAAAGATGAATGACGCAGTGGAAGCTGCCAATAAAAGCATAAAGAAGATTATGCAAAAGATGATGGTGACCTATAAAGACTAGCATGAGATGCTACCATTTTCTCTCCTTGGCTACCGTACTTCGGCTCGAATATCAACTGGGGTAATCTCATTCTCCTTAGTCTATGGCATGGAAGCTGTTTTGCTTGTGGAGGTTCAGATTCCTTCCTTAAGGATTATGAAAGAAGCAGATTTAGGAGAAGACGAATGGATTCAAACTAGATTGGATTAGTTGAACTTGATTGATGAGAAGAGACTGGCTTCTATTTTTTATGGTTAAATGTATCAAAAGCGTATGATCAAGGCTTTTAACAAAAAGATCAAACCTCGAGTGTATCAGGCTGGCGACTTGGTAATAAAGCGCATCATTCTTCTTCAAGGTGATCCAAGGGGAAAATGGACTCCCACTTACGAATGGTCGTTCATTGTTAAGAAAGTATTCTCTGGCGGCGCCATGATGCTAACTACTATAGACGAAAAAGATTTCCTGCATCCTGTGAATGCGAACATAGTAAAAAAATACTATGCATAAAAATGACCCACTAGGTTGACATACCTAGGAAAAACAAGGGCATCCCGGCGAACCAAAGAGGTTCGGGAAAAAATTAGGGATATATACAAAACATTATACACCCGGAAAGTCGAAAACCCGAAAGGGCGGCTTGGGAAAAAAAGGGTATCTTGGTAGGCTAAAAACCCAAAAGGGCGGTCCAGGAAAAAGTTAAGGATTAAAGCGTATGACTATGTCCCGTGAAATCACAACAACCATCTTTATTACCAAGGTCCAAGTTCTTGGGTGTAAGATCAATTCAATTAACTTCTTTCAACGGCAAGGGATGATGTTCGAAGACATAAGGGCAATAGCAGAGTTGTAACACAATGAGATCACTTCCACATGGCTATTATTTTTGTTTTCACTTTGTATTCTTTCGATGATTTCCTCTTACTAGGATTTCTTTCTCCTTATACAAAAACGCCTATTTATAGGCAAAACATCAATAAAAATACACTTTGAAGTGCAAACTTTTTGTTTTTCTGTTTGAGTGCAAAAACGTCCAATGACTAAAATTGAATGAATATACGCATATGAACATGATTAGCTATTAACAAATGTTTTCTTAAATATTCGGGATATCCCCATAGAGTTACTTAAACAAAATTATCCCCATAAATTTGAATTCACATAGTATCCATCCGGAGTCCCAATATCTTGACAATCATTTCCCCAGCTGAGTTGTTCTTACACTACAAGAGAAACCTTGAGGAGTTCGTCTCCAAAAGAATTCATCTCTCCAATAAGGTCACCAAAATATTCCTCTCGACAGGGTTTATTTCCCCAACAGACTACAAATCCCCTAGCTTGAGTTCTTTTCTCAGACCATTACAAATCAACAGACAAAACCTCTTGTCCCCAACGGAGTCGACAATATCCCTAGTAAGTTGCTACAAAGCCTCTAATTCGACGAGATACTAGTTAACTTTTCTTCTCCCCAGTAGAGTAATGGTCAACCAAGGTTCCTAAACTCTATC